>CM019064.1:157085177-157685177 GCA_009667805.1 Leptobrachium leishanense | reverse complement strand
AAAGCTTTTAATGAAATCAAACAATTTAAAATCCACAAACCAGACCAGGATGCGTGGCTTCATTAGCTGGTATACAAACAAAAGAATTGTCCTGTCATAGATGTATATCTCTCTCCCCCCCCCCCCCTTCGTCCCATCCATTTTCCCTCCCCATTTGGCTTGCGTTCCAGACCTTTTAAATATTTTATTGGCTTTGCTTATTATTGTTAGCAGATATTCAGGAAAATTATATTGATCGGTGTCAGCCTTTTTATATACTGATATTGCCGATTTTAATTTGCCAGTTTGGCTCGTTGCACCCGCGACATGTGAAGTCACGCATATCCAGCGCGGATTTGGGACTTCTTCCACAACAGGCTGACATCTTGGCTGTCAGCCCTTGCTGTAGGACTTCCCCTGCCCACACTGACTGTATTGTGCATGAGGATAAGTGAAATGGGGCTTCTCTCCCATCTGGCAGGGAATTGCCTATACCGAAACATGGAGGTCTTTTCTGGTACCATATATCCTAAAACAGGGGGTCATCAAAATTGGCGCTCTAGATGTTTTGCAACTACATTTCTCACGAGTCTCTAAAAACCTAATGAGTAGCGGAGCATCATGTGAGATGTAGTTCCATAATATCTGGAGGGTCATGTTTGCAGACCTCTTACCTACATATGAGCCTTCAATGCAAAGGCCAGAGTCTAGACATGACCATGTTGTTGGTAAACCATACATGTTTATTTTTAGATATATTTTATTGAATAAATTAAATGGCGTGCTGCAATGTTTAAAAATGTTATTAAACCCATTCAATTAATGCCACAATGTCAGATTTGTGTTTTTTTTACAGAATATTGGCACCAGATACCAGCTAGAAAGGCTGTCGATAATTGGTATCACCTCTGATAAAATAATGGTGGTCTACCCCTATTTTGCACTTCTACGCAGCTCGCGTGGCGTAGGAACCGCAAATTGTGCATCACTATGGGACTTGCACACATTACATTAAAAGTTCCAAGCTCCAGCGCAGCATGATTGGAGCTGCTCGCAGGTTACTGCTCTCTACATCGACTGGTCTCAGAGAGGGTCACATCGGTACGATCTCTGCATGTTGATGTCGCTGGTGAAATTAAAAATCCTGGCTGCCTTTGGCACTAGGTGGGGTGGAACAAGCGCCTTCACTTCACCCAGCGACATTTCCAGACTTGGGTGGGGTGGGGGCACTACTCATATCCTGAGCACTTTACTCAATTTGACAACTTTACTAATTTAATTTAAAGTGTCCCTTTTAGTCCCTGATTTTATATATATATTGAAAGACTGGGAATTATTGCTGCTACAGTTGCAAGAAAAAGTATGTGAACCCTTTGGGATTACGTGGAGTTTTGCATGAATTGGTCATAAAATGTGCTCAGATCTTCTAAGTCACAACAATTTGAAAAACAAAGTCTGCTTAAAATTAATACAACACAAACATATGTTTTCATGTGTTTATTGAACATAACATGTAAACATTCACAGTGCAAGGTGGAAAAAGTATGTGAACCTTTTGACTTAATAACTGGTTGACCCTCCTTTGGCAGCAATAACCTCAACCAAATGTTTCCTGTAGTTGCAGATCAGACCTGCACAATGATCTGGAGTAATTTTGGACCACTCCTCTTCACAAAACTGTTTCAGTGTAGCAATATTCTTGGGATGTCTGGTGTGAATCGCTCTCTTAAGTTCATGCCACAGCATTTCAATCGGGTTCAGGTCAGGACTCTGATTGGGCCACTCCAGAAGGCGTAGTTTTGTTGAATGAATTACTTGTATGCTTTGGGTCATTGTCCTGTTGCATCACCCATCCTCTGCGGAGCTTCAGTTGGCGGATGGATGGTCTTACGTTTTCCTGCAAAATGTCTTGATAAACTCTGCAATTCATTTTTTCCATCAATGACAACAATCCGTCCAGGCCCTGATGCAGCAAAGCAGCCCCAAACCATGATGCTCCCTCCACCATGTTTTACAGTGTGGATCAGCTTTTGATGTTGGTGTGCTGTGCCTTTTTTCTCCACACATAGTGTTGTGTGTTTTTCCAAACAACTCAATTTTGGTTTCAGCTGTCCACAGAATATTTTGCCAGTAGTGCTGTGGAACATCCAGGTGCTCTTTTGCAAACTTCAAACGTGCTGCAATATTCTTTTTGGACAGCAATGGGTTCCTCCGTGGTGTCCTCCCATGTACTCCATTCTTGTTTAATGTTTTCCTTATTGTAGATGTGTCAACAAAAATGTTAGCATGTGCCAGAGATTTCTGTAAGACTTTAGCTGACACTCTAGGATTCTTCTTTACCTCATTAAGCATTCTGCGCTGTGCTCTTGCAGTCATCTTTACAGGACGACCACACCTAGGGAGAGTAGCAACAGTGCTGAACTTTCTCCATTTGTAGACCGTCTGTCTTACCGTGGACACACGAACATCAAGGCTTTTGGAGATACTTTTGTAACCCTTTCCAGCTTCATGCAAGTCAACAATTCTTGATCGTAGGTCTTCTGAGTGCTCTTATCTGCGAGGCATGATTCACATCAGGCAGTGCTTCTTGAAACCAGTAAACCCAAAACTGGTGTGTGTTTTTTTAAAGGGCAGGACAGCTTTCAGCAACACATCCAATAATATCACACTGATTGGACTCAAGGTTGGCTCACTCCTGGCTCCAATTAGCTCTTGGAGAAGTCATTAGGCTAGGGGTTCACATACTTTTCCCACCCTGCACTGTGAATGTTTACATGTTATGTTCAATAAACACATGAAAACATATAATGTTTGTGTTGTATTATTTAAGCAGACTGTGTTTTTCAAATTGTTGTGACTTAGATGAAGATCAGAGCACATTTTATGACCAATTCATGCAAAACTCCACGTAATCACAAAGGGTTCACATACTTTTTCTTGCAACTATATTAATGATGATTATTATAAGTTTATGTAAGATTGGCATTAAGAGTGCATAACATCACTGATTACTAGGTTGTGTGTAAGCGAACTTGTGACACACAGTAACCTGTTTGCAGCAATGCAGTATCAATGCTTATTGGCTAAAACAAAATTTATGAGCACACTGATAAATGCTCATTCTCGATTATTGTATTGTAATTCCCTGGAGACCCCCCCCCCCCAAAGCAAAACATGGCATTCCCCATGTTTGTGTGCGCATCTAAAGTGGATGGCTATGTAGATCTGAGTGAATCTGATCCTTTTTACTGTTTCATTCAAAAAAAGATTTGGTTCATTCTCAAACGTTGGACACAAACCCAATTGTCAAAACATGGCCGAGTCTTTCCTAGGTGAGGGAATGAAGTCATGTGATCTGGTACCAGAGATGGTTTGTTTTGAAGAACTCTTATATTCTGCGCCATGACATAATACTTCATGTTCGTTGTTTTGACGTTACCATTGTTTTAATAGCCACATTAAGTACTACTCTTCCATCAATAGCGTATCCAATAGGTTGACCTTCCCATGAAGCACACCAGGAGGTTGTCGAGGTTCTGATGCAGTGTGTTGTCAGATTGGCACATTAACGGTCATGTCCGCATCGCACATACATGGTGACATCACGTTCTTGCCATTGGGCATTTTGTTTATGGTTGCAGGCATATTCTAGGCAGCGAACTGTCTGTTTTGCCCACTGCGAAGAAAAGGTCTAGTACAGTCAGGTCCATAAATATTGGGACATCGACACAATTCTAACATCTTTGGCTCTGTACACCACCACAATGGAGTTGGAATGCAACAAACACAATGTGCTTTAACTGCAGACTGTCAGCTTTAATTTGAGGGTATGTACATCCAACTCAGGTGAACTGTGTAGGACTTACAGCAGTTTGCAGATGTGCCTCCCACTTGTTAAGGGACCAAAGGTAATGGGATAATTGACTTCTCAGCTGTTCCATGGCCAGGTGTGTGATATTCCCTCATTACCCCAATTACAATGTGCAGATAAAAGGCCCAGAGTTCATTTCAAGTGTGCTATTTGCATTTGGAATCTGTTGCTGTCAACTCTCAAAATGAGATCCAAAGAGCTGTCACTATCGGTGAAGCAAGCCATCATTAGGCTGAAGAAACAAAACAAACCCATCAGAGAGATGGCAAGAACATTAGGCGTGTCCAAAACAACTGTTTGGAACATTCTCAAAAAGAAGGAACGCACCGGTGAGCTCAGCAACACCAAAAGACCCGGGAGACCACGGAAAACAACTGTGGGGGATGACCGAAGAATTCTTTCCCTGGTGAAGAAAACACCCTTCACAACAGTTGGCCAGATCAAGAACACTCTCCAGGAGGTAGGTGTATGTGTGTGTCAAAGTCAACAATCAAGAGAAGACTTCACCAGAGTGAATACAGAGGGTTCACCACAAGATGTAAACCATTGGTGAGCCTCAAACAGGAAGGCCAGATTAGAGTTTGCCAAACAACACCTAACAAAGCCTTCACAGTTCTGGAACAAGATCCTATGGACAGATGAGACCAAGATCAACTTGTTCCAGAGTGATGGGAAGAGAAGAGTATGGAGAAGGAAAGGAACTGCTCATGATCCTAAGCATACCACCTCATCAGTGAAGCATGGTGGTGGTAGTGTCATGGCGTGGGCATGTATGGCTGCCAAAGGAACTGGTTCTCTTGTATTTATTGATGATGTGACTGCTGACAAAAGAAGCAGGATGAATTCTGAAGTGTTTCGGGAAATATTATCTGCTCACATTCAGCCAAATGCTGCAGAAGTCATTGGACGGCGCTTCACAGTGCAGATGGACAATGACCCAAAACATACTGCAAAAGCAACCAAAGAGTTTTTGAAGGGACAGAAGTTGAATGTTATGCAATTGCCAAGTCAATCACCTGACCTGAATCCCATTGAGCATGCATTTCACTTGCTGAAGACAAAACTGAAGGGAAAATGCCCCAAAAACAAGCAGGAACTGAAGACCGTTGCAGTAGAGGCCTGGCAGAGCATCACCAGGGATGAAACCCAGCGTCTGGTGATGCCTATGCATTCCAGACATCAGGCTGTGATTGACTGCAAAGGATTTGCAACCAAGTATTAAGAAGGGAAAGTTTGATTTATGATTATTATTCTGTCCCATTACCTTTGGTCCCTTAACAAGTGGGAGGCACATCTGCAAACTGCTGTAAATCCTACACCGTTCACCTGAGTTGGATGTACATACCCTCAAATTAAAGCTGACAGTCTGCAGTTAAAGCACATTGTGTTTGTTTCATTCCAACTCCATTGTGGTGGTGTATAGAGCCAAAGCTGTTAGAATTGTGTCGCTGTCCCAATATTTCTGGACCTGACTGTATATACCGTGTCTTTCACTAATCCCCAACCCAGCGAGATTGCTTCCATTTGAAATCCTAGTTACTAAGATGTGCGTTTCGGGTTTCAGAATTTTCACGAAATTTCCCGATTCGTGCATTCGGTTTTGGCTTTTTTTTTTTTTTCGATTTTTTTTTCGAGCCGAAGCGAAAACTTTTTGGAGTTTTCAAATGGACTAGAAATGTGTAAAATCGAAATTCATTTTCGTTCCATTTCAGTAATTTCGGACATCGTATTTATATCGCTGATTCTGTAATTAAATTTTGTATCATTCCCATCTCAATGTATCCTTCCTGGAAAACCAGAGAAATCTCAATGTATCCTCCTTGTAAAACATGAGAAATCTCAATGGCAGAATTATCGTATCCTAAAAACCATTAGTGTACGTCAAAACGAATAGACACTTTGAAACGAGAACAGACGTTCTGAAAAACACAATTTACGAAATCACGAAAAAAAGTCTATGAAAACCGAAATCGGCCGAAACGAAAATTTACAAAATCCGAACGAATCAAACCGAAAAAAAATCTGTGCACAAACCTACTAGTTACTTGCCAGAGTCAAGTGGTAGAACATGGTATTCATGCACCAGCTTTATGTTCTTGCTTTGAAACCACATTCTCATATCCACATATTTGCATTTGTTCACAGTGAAGGGTTAAGAATGTGCAACAGCACTTAGTGGCCTGGCGTGCGGTGTGGTCCTACTTAGGTCTCTATGATGTTTTACAGTGGAAACTAGACCATACACGTTTTAAACTATCACCCAACAAGGGAAGCCAGAACTGAAAGGCCAAGAAAGTCTCCTCTGTACGGCAACCCCAGACTATATTTTTAGTCTTGTTAGGCCCGTTTGCTATACTATTGCATGATTTCTGTGTCCCATGCTTAATTAAGGATTCAATGTTTATTTGCATTACTACACTATTATGGCACAGGCATCTCTTGCTAGAAGGCCTGCAAATGGTTAGGTATGAGTAAAATGACCTACTTCACAATATGCATCGCTAATTGTGTTTTCCTTCTGTTGCTGGCACCATACAGACTCCACTATGACCATTTTAAGTTAGCAACATATGTATGTAACGATGCCAGGCGTTTAAAAAGCTGCTAGCATTACTTGCACGGCCAACAATGCCAGATTTACTAATACATCCTTTTACTCTATTAAAAGCAGCTTGCAATATCTAAATGGTGTATCTATTAAACACAAAATAGTGTAAACTGCCAAAATACAGTTGGCATTCAGTTATTTTTTTTTTTTCATGTAATCTGTTAGTGTTTTCTGTGTAAATTTATTTTCCTTAATACTTCCATGATGCCATCAAGCTGTTTGATATTGATAAGTCAGATATGTTAAGGAAGCTGGAAGTAGATTGTATTTATTTTGGGCATCGTTTATTCCAGGTTATAGTATTTGCCTCAAACAGGCAGTTTTCTAATATGTGTTCTAAAAGGCCAGCTCAGATTTTGCTATAAAAAGTTAATATTCATAATGAAGAGGATTGGGGGGGGGGGCGGGGGTGTTGCAATACAGCGGAATGGAAGGAAAATTGGCATTGGAGGAAGAAATTGTGAAAATTTTGGACTGAAATAGGGCTGCAACTAACGATTATTCTCATCGATTAGTTGGCCGATTATTTCGATTTAATCGATTCATTGGATAAAAAAAAAAAGATAGAAAAAAATTAGTTTACTTAAAAGGAATGTTATGTAAATAAAAAATAACCACATCCCCTCCTTTTTGTTTTCATGGAATTCATTGCATTCATTTTTATAAAATTAAGATATTCCTTTATTTTGTGTGTGTTTTGAATTTAACAAGTTCTGAATCGGTCCATCAAGGAAGGCTGCCTGCTGAGAAACATACAGTAGATGTGGTGCACTGTGCAGCAGCAAAAGCATCAACCAACAGGTCATTGCTGTTGCCGGGTGCCTCGATCCATATTTCAAGGTGTTACCTTATTCAGAGCTGTTCTAAACTTACCAGGGCCATTAAAGTTTAAGTTTACAACAACTCTAGTTAAGTTTACACTTGCCTTGGAATAGGGCCCTCAGTGTCACAGCAAATGTCAACTCTATGATCGCTAATTGTTTTATTTTCCTAAGTATTTTAATAATTGATTGGAGGCGAGTTTTGCATCTCTTTCCTTGTTTTATTAAAACAGCAGCAAGATATGAACATAACTCAGTAAAGATACACTTAAAGTAGTAAAAAGAATAAGTCCACTAGGATCCACCCTTTCCAGACAGTCCAATCCAGGACTGGACTGACCATTAGGGCACAGCCTGAGGACCCTGGTCTAGGAGGGGGGCCCCCTAAAGCTTAGTCAGATAAATTGCAGAAAAAATCTCAAATAGTATCAGCATCCAGATTTAATGCTGGTCGTTGTTAAACAGTGAAGAGTGATGCAGAGGGGTGGTGCACGATCCCCAGTCTTGTGATGCCTGTGACTGCATAAGGAATTACTTGACTGGGGTAACTTTGGACCACATAGCGCTTTACAATTCACTGTAATGATTGTACGTGCTGGATGCTGTTAGGTGAAAATAATATTGAGAAATTCTGTAAAATAACCATGCCCATCTTTAGCTGCGGCACCCCAGTTCTAGTCGGTGGGGGGGAACATTGTGGGTCATCGGTCTGGGGTGATCAGGTGGTGTTTCACCAGCAGCCCGGCCTTAGTGGCAGCTTTGGTTTTCACTGTTTCTTCATTGCCGCTTTTCAGGCCTACATGATGGGCGGAGCTGTGGTGGGTGTCATTCTTCTTGCGAGCGTTTCTGAGCTCGACAGGCTAGCGCTCAGCAACTCCAGGACTGGCCACACACGTCTTTTTTTGAACTGCGAACTTCTCAAAAAATATATTTGTTTACTTATTTTCTTTGCTCTGTTGTCATTGGACACTATTTACCCACTGCAGACACAGACCCACACACACAACATATATATATATAATTTTTTATTTCGCGCAGCCAAACTGATATTAGAAGCAACAGTCTACACTTCTAGGCTCAAAAAAATAGCCAAAAGACCACATGCACAAAAAGCACCAGGTAACAAAGTGATAAATAAATAGAAGCAGCTAAAATCATAATTTGGGTCAGTACAAACCAACTCCCAGATGCAGAGGCAAGGTTACCAATGTTTCGGCGAGGATATACCTTGATAAAGGCGAATCCTCGCTGAAACGTTGGCTCCTAACTTTTGTAGCTGGCTCCTAGATTCAAAGCAAATTTGTCAAGCCCTGCCCCATATTGTGGTCACTGTTTCCCAACTGCTCCCCTACTTTGTATATTTGAGAGAAGGAGACCGTGTTTAGAAATACCACCTCCAAGATAGAAGAACAAGCTACCATGGAATAGGTCTCTTCTACTTCAAGGCGCAAATTAATGCCTTCTATTCCTGTTATTGGAGACAATAATTTACAGTATAGATGCTTTTTGTCCGAGGTGCAAGTTTTGCAAGAGCAGAATAGAAATTACTAGTGATGAGACTAATTCTGGAAATGTTGTGATCAAGTCTCCAGAAGTGCATTGCATTTCATTTCATTCCTGACCAACCAATGTGCTTGCTTTGAGAGACATTGGATTGTTAAATGTCCTGCCAACATAGTCACATGACAGCTGCAGCTTTGAGGAGAGTGTGCAACCTATATAAATATTAACCCCTCTATTTTTCTCAGTGACTTCTTTCCCCACCCACCGGATAAACCTTTTTAAAAATTGCAATCAGTCAGGAAGTAAGTAATATCTTGCTGATAGTTGGGAAATGATCTATATTAAAGGGACACTCTAAGCAACATGACCACCTAAGCTATTTTAGGTGGTCATGATGCCCGGAGTATCCTGCCCTCTGTCCCCCCTCCACTCAGCCGATCAGCTGAAAATGCTGAAAACAGCTGAGAGAGGCGGAGAAGTTTACTCCGCCCTCCCAGCTGTCAGTCAGCAGAGCGGGAATCATATTTCCCACTTCTGCCGACTTTTGCCGAGGTAGGAGACGTCATCGCGCTTTCAGCGCGATGTCTCCAACTCACCGCAGAAGCTGGCGGCTCCTTCTGAGGGTTAGTGTTGCGCGCAACACTAATCCTCAGAGGGAGCCGGGAGGAAGCCTGCCAATTGGCTGGCTTACGTGAGAGGCACGCATGTGCGCTTCTCACGTAAACCAGAAGGCAAGTCGGATAGAAGGACGGGAGCGGAAGAGGAGGGAGGTGAGTATAAAAATAAATTTAAAAAAACAGCGCTGAAAACAAGATGATTTTAGGGTAAGTATTACAGTTACAAACACAAAAACAAAAAATAACAATTTATTAAGGGAATAGGGATAGGTTAGGATTAAAAAACGGGGGGGGGGGGTGATTTTTTGTTAGAGTTTCCCTTTAAGTTAACCGCAACTAGTTAATGGGAGTTTTCTCTTGTTTCCTTTTTGTTATTGTTTTGTTTTATTATTTTTAGACCGGATAGTAAAGAAATTGGCTTTAAGACGATCTGCTTCTTGTTGGTCAGTGAATTCAAATATGCTGATATTTTTACTTGATCCTTACAGGTCTATACACTGAAAGGTGAAACTCAGGAGAACAGAACAATCTAGACCAAATAGCCGATTTGGAAAGTGAGATATATGGTAGAATTTTTCTGGTTTTGGCTATTTTGACCTATAATTTTCACTTCTGCCAATTCTCCGGAGTTTCACCTTTATTGAATTTGGCCTGTTAGCTGTGATTTTCCCCTTACACTGAGTCTATTCCTGGTCACATGTTGTCAAAGGCATGAGCCACAATAATTGCCTCTGGCAATCATTACCTATAGGCTTTTCCATTTGCTTACCGAAGTATTACTTGCATAAAAAGTGTTTCCAAACTGTTCGATGTTAACACGAGAGCATTAATGAAAATAATGTATAATATTTGGAAATGTCTTAGTAATTTAGCAAATGTGAACTCGTAGACAAACGGGAAATGGATGGCCCTAATATCCATACAGTATTCCATTTGTGGCAAGGCTTTTCGATCAGAAAATAATCCTATTTCATTTTTGTTTTTCCTCCTTGTAGCTTTGGGATACACAGGATTTCCCAATGGGTTCCACAGTTTTCCACGTGAGGGTCCCACATTCCCTTCTTCTCGTCATCCCACAATGGGAAATCTGAGGCACCCTTCTGTTGGAGACGATTCCACACATGGCCTTATGACACCAGAAGATCAGGTATGTAGAATCATCTGATCTCTGTGCCCATGCCCACTGCTTGTTCTAGAATCCCATGTTACTTATCAAATTGGAGCCATTAAAATTTCGTGTTGACGATGATCTTATACCCTCTATTGTTGTTCAGGACACAGTGCTATCCATAAGCCTTTTTTCATACGACTTGTCCTTCAACACTGATGGCTTTGCCATCTCATGTCATGCTTGCACAGAACTCATTCTTTCTGACAAACCTATTGTAGATGGGGTGGGCATTAAGAAATTTGTGTGGGGTCCTTGGTAGAGGTTAGATGGAAGTCTGGTTGAGCTTGTGTTCTTCATAGAAACCTAGAAAATGTCGGCAGATAAGAACCTTTCGGCCCATCTAGTCTGCCCAATTACATGGATACTTTACCTGGATTTATCTTTTTTTTTTTTTTTTTTTTTGTAATTCAAGGTTTTTATTTTGTAAGAATAAACACATAGTAAATCAACAGAAGTGGCCTCGCAGGGCCAGAAGAACTCGCATACGTAATACATATGACACAAAAGATCCATCGACGTAAAAATGTCTCAGAAAATAAGGGTGGGTGTAGGATAATAGGGAAGAAGGGGTTATACACGCAACGCTGCCAAAAAGATGGTGATCCAAATAACCGTAGAAAGGAAACGGAAGAAAAACAAATATAGGAGAAAAAAAAAAAAAAAGGGGGTGGGGGGAATGGCAAAGGCCATCTCCGTGACGCTCCTGGCACGCTCCCGAAAGAGGCCATGGAGGGACAATGTCACGAGGCCCGGGATCCTAAGGGCCAATCATAACAAATAGTCATGGTGGCACACCTCAGGCAACCCAGTATTGCCAAAAATATAAAAATAAAAATAAAATAATAAAATAAAATAAAAATAAAAAAATTAAAAAATAAAAAAAAAATGGGAGGAGGGGAATGAATACACCATCTCCAGCAGAACGAGTATCTAACATACCAACTAAGATAGAAGGGGAAAGGAAAGCGCACATCTCGTCTCAAAAGTAAAACAAGTCTTCGGGGTACATCGAGATAAAGCAGGAGTCCTCAGACACAAAACAGTAGGGGGGTCTCATAAGTGCGCCGCAAGAAATGTGAAAAAACAGGGGGGGTTAATAAAGATCCCATCAAAAAGCAAGAGTCCTCAGAAAGCGACATAAGTAACATCAAGCAAGGTCTCATAAAAGAAAAAAAAAAAAAAAAGATAAACTAAAATGAAAATAAAGTCAGCCGAAAGAGGAACACCGCAATCAGCGGCAAGGCCATCTCAGCCGGCATCCCTTAGTGGAATCTCACGTGCAGCAGGCAGGCCACCGCGTAGGCCAAGGTCCACAGCGTCGACAAACCTGCCACCACAAAACAACTCGCCAAGTACATCCAAGGCCCGGGTCATCCTAGGCAGTCCAGCGTCGCCAGCTCGATGTAGGGCCGGTCGTAGTGCCAATAGACACAGCCACGCCATCTTCTTACCCCGTTGAGGGAAGTTCTCCACTAACCTCGGGTAGCCCTGTGCGCACACCCAGGTATCCATCTTTACATGCGTCGCTATTCTCTGCTCGACTGCAGCATTTTCTGAGACCGCCACGCAGGCCGATCTGATGGTCGCCGTGCTAGTAATGCTCGAATAAGCAGTCTCTCCCTTGCTCACTCGCGGTCCAGGGGTCCCCCCCAAACACGGAGAACTCCAGCACAGTATGGGATCCCCCAATCTCCTCAGACTCCTCCACCGCTGCGCAGCTAGGCTCCTCTGCTGCCTTCTGGTCTCCCTCAGGCACAGGCGAGTTCAAGGCAGCCGCCTCTCTGTAGCTCTGCAGGACCGCTGTGAAGCACCTCATGTCTCCCCTCGTCAGCGGGCGATCAGCCTCTCCCTCCTCCAATAGCAGGGTGTCCAGGCGCAGGAGTAGTGCCTCCAAGCCAGTCAGCGGGGGTAGCGTCAGGGCATCCTCCTGCTGCCGCGTGTGCACTCCACTCTCCCCCTCCACCAGGGCAGTCACTTGTGCCGGGAGACGGGGGCCCTCCGTCTTCCCGGCATTCATCCAGGCAGTGGTTGGCGGGAACAGCAGAGGTGCTGCGGAGTGGGGCAAGGTCCCGAGATGGTAGCCAGAAGGACACCCCGGCCGGGAAGTACTCAAGGCTCCCGGTCCAGGGATCTGCCCGATGGTAGGCCGCAAGATGGCCGACGGCATCTTCCTCAAATTTTCTAGTCTCTGGTCCGGAGGGGGGGAACCAAGCGGCCTCCGGACAGTGTTAAACCGATAGCCAGCCGCCCAGGAACACTTCAAAGGGGAATCTCTGTAGAAAAAGTCTGCTAATTGTCCCTATACCGAGCAGACATGCGGAGCTCCTGGAGAACACGTCTGCTCCTGTGAACAGCCGGCCACGCCCCCCCCTGGATTTATCTTTTGTTTAGGATAGCCTTATGCCTATCCCATGCCTGCTTAATTCAATCACTGTTTTAGCCTCTACCACTTCTACTGGAAGGCTGTTCCATGTATCCACCACCCTCTCAGTAAAATAATGCTTCCTGATGTTACTTTTAAACCTTTGCCCCTCTAATGTAAGACTATGTCCTCTTGTTTTGCTACTTTGTTTCCTTTTAAATATACTCCCTCTACCTTGTGGATTCCCTTTACGTATTTAAATGTTTCTATGTCTCGTCTTTTTTCCAAGCTGTACATGTTAAGATCATTAAGCCTTTCCTGGTAACATTTCTCCTTCAAGCCGTACACCATTTTAGTAGCCCTTCTCTGAACTCTCTCTAAGATGTCTATATCCTTCTGGAGATAGTGTGTGCAGTACTGGAGACCGTAAGTGAGGTCTCACCAGTGCTCTGTACAGTGGCATGAGCACTTCCCTTTCATACTGCTAATACCTCTCCCTACACAACCAAGCATTCTACATTTCCTGCTGCTCTATGTTAGAGATTATTTACTTCTTTAATAGGTCAGGGATATATTAATTATGACGTATATTTTTCTTATTGTAGAGATATACAGTTGTGTTCAAAATTATTCAACCCCCAATGCTGTAAAGGGTTTTAGGGAATTTAGTGTACATTTGTAATTGTATTCAGAATGAAATCCTACAAGGACTTTTTAAAGAACCATATGCAACTAAAATGACATCAGTTGGTTTTGTAATACAGTAGTAAATGTTTCTTTTGTGAATTCTTCATTGACACAATTATTCAACCCCTTAAAGACTACCACTCTGAAGAACAGAGGTTCATTCAAGTGTTTTCAATCAGGTATTGAAAACACCTGTGGATGTCACGGAGCAGCAATAAAGCATAATAAGCACCAATTAGGCAGCTTTAAAATGACTGTGATACTCAGCTCCTTCTAGACATTTACTGGTGTGGTTACAAACATGGTGAAGTCAAGAGAATGGTCCAGGAAGACAAGAGAAGAGGTGATTACTCTTCACAGGAAGGGCAATGGCTATAAGAAGATTGCAAAGATGTTAAAGATACCAAGAGAGACCATAGAAAGCATCATTCGCAAATTCAAGGCAAAGGGCACTGTTGAAACGCTACCTGGTCGTGGCAGAAAGAAGATGCTGACTTCGACTGCTGTGCGCTACCTGAAGCGTAGAGTGGAGAAAAGTCCCCGTGTGACTGCTGAGGAACTGAGAAAAGATTTGTCAGATGTGGGTACTGAAGTTTCAGCTCAGACAATACGGCGCACACTGCGTAATGAAGGCCTCCATGCCAGAACTCCCAGGCGCACCCCCTTGCTGTCTCCAAAGAATAAGAAGAGTCGATTGCAGTATGCCAAAAGTCATGTGGACAAACCACAGAAGTTTTGGGATAGTGTTCTGTGGACTGATGAAACAAAATTGGAACTGTTTGGGCCCATGGATCAACGCTATGTTTGTAGGAGGAAGAACAAGGCCTATGAAGAAAAGAACACCTTGCCTACTGTGAAGCATGGCGGGGGGGTCAATCATGCTTTGGGGCTGTTTTGCTTCTGCAGGTACAGGGAAGCTTCAGCGTGTGCAAGGTACCATGAATTCTCTTCAGTACCGGGAGATATTGGATGACAATGTGATGCAGTCCGTCACAAACCTGAGGCTTGGGAGACGTTGGACCTTTCAACAGGACAATGATCCCAAGCATACCTCCAAATCCACTAGAGCATGGTTGCAGATTAAAGGCTGGAACATTTTGGAGTGGCCATCGCAGTCACCTGTCTTAAATCCGATTGAGAACCTCTGGTGGGACTTAAAGAAAGCAGTTGCAGTGCGCAAGCCTAAGAATGTGACTGAACTGGAGGCTTTTGCCCATGACGAATGGGCGAAGATACCCGTAGATCGCTGCAAGACACTTGTGTCAAGCTATGCTTCACGTTTAAAAGCTAAGTACTAAGATTGAATGTCACTTGGGGGTTGAATAAAACTGATAATGATGTGAGCACAGAAAAGACATTTGTGGTTATTTCATTATAACTGTTATGTTATATTTGTCTGACCTACACGTGCCTCTTTGATTTAATTGTAAGCAAGATGACTGAATGATCAAAATCAATGTCAAACTGGCCAAAACACTCAATTTCAGTGGGGGTTGAATAATTTTGAACACAACTGTGTGTGTGTGTATATATAATATATATATATATATATTTATTATTGACCATGCCTCCAATACCAGTGGTATAAATTGGTATTTAACCCTTAAGATATTGATTTAATAACCAATCAATGAATATACGTCTTAACAAATATATGGCGTGTTATCCCGAGTTCTTTTTTTTTTTTTTTCTTTTTCAAAATATTTTTATTGAGACTGTAAATAACATTCAACCATCGTATGAAAGAATCTGGTATGATTGCAGCGGTATCTCTCAAACATTTTTGTAAGGACATGTAAACTATAATAAAATAACATAAAAATAAAGGAAATACATAAAAATAAAAAATGAACTAACAAACAGGGAAGGGGATCTCGGGATCTCAGGATCAGCAGGAGAAGGCAATTTCTCTGAGGCAGAAAGTGCACCAGGAGTTCTCCTTAAACCTCGCAGAAAAGTGACCTAGAACCATAATTCTATCAACACTTATCACAAACCACACGCCTCATAAATCTTATGAACGTCCCAGATAGCCCATGGGTCATGTTTAGTGGGGCGAAAACCCCACGCCGAGGTAGCTTTGGAGTCGAAGGAACGATATTGTGTTAGTAACGTAGCTATCTGTCTTTGTGTTGGGACAGCGGTCGATTTCCAGTTCCGGGCAATAAGCAACATTGTTGTAGAGACAATTATAAATAACATTCTGAGGTGTGATCGAGGAAGGTGGACCATTCCCAGCAATAAGATCTCCGGTGCGCACTGTATCTGACTGCCCAAGACTTCCGACGCAAGAAGAGATATATCTTTCCATAATGGTGTTATCAGTGGACAGTGCCACCAGATATGACCCATCGTACCCGGGGCAGACAAACATCTCCAGCAGACGTCCGAAGTGTTTGGGGCAAAACGGCTAATCCTTGAGGGCGTAAGATACCAACAGTATAGAACTTTTCGTTGTGTTTCAATCAGCGTTGCACACCTTGAGGCTCCAGCCGAAAACAAATGTGCCATGGCCCATTGCGAGGGGGTAAATTGCATAGAAAGGTCTTTTTCCCAAGTGTTGTGAAACTTCCACGATGTTATTCCAGTCGGGGTATTAAGCAATCGATAAAACAACGAGATGGGTTTTGTGGTGGTGTGCGGGTCTAGCCAAAATAGTTCAGTGTCCGAGAGGAGCGGCAATGTGGTACGTAAATTAGATATTACTGCATTGGATTTGAAATAAGAATAGAGTTGCATGTATGACAAAAACATTGAGGATGGTACCTTAAATTTCGTTTGTAAAGTTTGGAAGGACAAGATGTCCGGCAGCGAAAACAGATGGTGTAGGTGCGTGACTCCAGATTGAATCCAGGGCCCCGCTCTAAAGTGAGGCAGCAAGTATGACATAGATGTGAGAGGTGTGGCCATGGATAATGGATTGTAGTTTTGAAATAAGTGGGCATAACGGTCCCACGCCTTAACATACAAAATCGTGGAGGGTAGGATCTCAGGCAGACGTGGTCTCTTTGTACGAGGCACGAATAATAGGTCGGCCAAAGTGTGTCCGGGAATAAAAATATATTCCACTACCAGCCATTGAGGCATAGGGTGGGTGTGAACCAGTTCTGCTAGTGATGCCAAACATGTGGCCCAATAATAGTTATGTATGTGGGTAACGTTAAGGCCTCCATCTCTATGGCGGTAATACAATAGTTTTTTCGGTATTCTGGGCCTTTTATGATTCCAAATATATCTCATTATGATAGATTGTAAGGTATCTAGGAAGGACGTGGGCAGCTGCAAGGGGAGGGTACGAAAAACGTATAAAATTTTTGGCAACACCATCATCTTCACCGCCGCCATCCTGCCCAACCATGAGATCTCCCGAAGTCTCCAGTGATATAACTGTGATTTCACCTCTGACAGTAATCTATCATAATTATAATTAAACAGTTTTTCTGGAGTTCTAGCTATTTTTAAGACCCAGGTACACAATATAATCAGTTCGCCAGTCAAACTTATAACTGGCTCGAAGGGCTTCCAGGTGGTGATGGGATATATTAATCGGGAGTGCTTGGGTTTTTAATATGTTCACCAAATGATATGAAACCTGACTATACAAGTCTAACTCTTGTTGGAGGGAAGGGAGAGAACAATCCGGGTCAGTCAAGGTTAAAAGGATATCGTCCGCGTATAGGTTGAGTTTATAAGTCACCGGGCCTGCCTGTATTCCACAAATGGAATCATTTTGTCGTATGGCCTGCGCCAAAGGCTCCAAAACCAGGGCATATAATATTGGGGAAAGTGGGCATCCCTGTCTTGTCCCATTAGTTATTACAAATTCCTCCGACACAAACCCACTGCAGAGTACCTTAGCAGAGGGAGAATCATACAGAGCCTGTATCGCAGTTATAAAGGAGGGTGGAAATCCGAACTTGTGTAAAACTCGATACAGAAAGTTCCAGTGAACCCTGTCAAAGGCTTTTTCTGCGTCCAATGACAGAATCAAGCTTGAAGAGTCCCCACGTCCCATCAGGCCAAGTAAATTAACCAGTTTTTTAGTGCTGTCAGCTCCCTGGCGCCTTGATATAAACCCTACCTGATCTAGACCTATTAAAGTGGGAAGAATATGTTGAAGTCGGTTGGCCAGTATTTTGCTGAATATTTTAACGTCTATATTAAGCAAAGAGATAGGGCGTAGGTTAGGGCAACGGTCAGGAATTTTACCCGGTTTGGGCAAGGTAATAATGTGTGCTCTCAACATGTCTACTGGGAAGGAGCCACCCTCCCACGCTTCGTCAAAGCCCGTACTTAAATGTGGTACTAGTTGGGAAGCGAAGGTGGAGTAATACAATCCCGTCAGTCCATCAGGGCCCGGGGCCTTACGTTTTGGGAGGTTTTTAATAGCCTTCAAAATGTCTTCTGTCATTATGGGTGTGGTTAAACTTGCAATATGTGTCTGGGACAACGAAGGAAGATGAACCCGCTCCAGGTAGGTATCTATATCTGCCACTGTAGGGCAATGGCCTGTCTGTTTCGCATCCAAATTATATAGACTTTCATAATAGGTGGCAAATTCATTCGCTATAATTTTGGGGTCATAAATAAGTCCAGTGGGGGATTTAAGTGTAATTTGTTTACGGGGCGTGTTAACTGGTTGAAGTTTGCGAGCTAAGAATCTACCAGGTTTGTTTCGAAGAGCGTAATACATAGCATTGCGCTTGGTCAATGCCTTGAAATAGCTCTCCGCCTCCAAATCTCTCAACAGACCCATTGTGGAGTCTATAGTTTCTATTATTTCTTGAGACGGGGCTGTTTTATTGCGCGTGTCTAGATCTTGTAATTTAGTAAGTAGGTCCAGTCTTCGAGATACATATTGCTTCCTAAGATGAGTCGCCCATTTTATACATTCCCCTCTTATTACAGCCTTATGGGCTTGCCAGATAGTAAGGCAGTTGACATCAGGCGTCACGTTTTCCTTAAAATAGTTATCTAAGGCTGCTTGTATAGCTATTCGCGCCGGTTCATGAAGTAAAAGGTCGTCTCGAAGTCGCCAAGGGGGCCTGGCAGAAGTCTGATAAGCGTCGCCTAACGTCAATATCACTGGAGAATGGTCAGACCAAGTAAGGGGCAGTATAGTGCAGTCTATTGTGTATGGAAGGGCTGAACCCGCTATCAGAAAATAATCTATTCTAGAATAGCTATTGTGGACTCTTGATCGAAATGTATAATCCCGTTCGGTGGGGTGAAGGAGACGCCACGCGTCGTAAAGATTGTATCTATTTAACAATTGGCGAAATCTCTGGGAGGAGGTCCCATGCTGTCTACAAGTAACCGTGGACGAACGGTCTTTTAAGGGATCTAGTCCCATGTTTAGGTCTCCACAGATTACCAAAGTGCCCGATTGAATATCCGTTACCTTTTGCAAGACCTGGGACAGAAACTGAGATTGGGCAGCATTGGGAGCATAAATGGACACCAGAGTATAAATTCTCGAGTTTATCGTACAGACTAATATTATGTAACGACCTTTCGGGTCTTTAAGGATACGGTGCATTTGGAATGCCACTCTATTGTGAATCAACAGGGTGACCCCTCTTGCTTTAGTTTTGAACGTGGAGTGATATTGTGTTAGGTATTGGGGGGTATATAGCTTGGGATGATCCAGACGGCGAAAATGCGTCTCTTGAAGACATACAATATCTGCATCATGAGCTCGGAGATCTCGATATAAAGAGTGCCTTTTTACGGGCATATTTAAGCCCTTAACATTAAAGGTTAATACTTTCATAGATTTTCTATTAAGTGCGTCATGGAACGGGGATTGACGAGGCCAGGGGGCTTCATATTCATGGGGCATTGCAACCGTGGGTGGGATAGAAGAACCAGTCACATTGAAAACATAAGTCCTGAGATTGAAAAAGGGAGCAAAAACAAATAAATAACATTCCAAGAATAAAGAACGACCATCGTGTTGTACCATTGTAGCTCAGAAACAAAAAACAAGTAAACAAAACATTATATAATCAAACCCAGAAGGGTACATCTCCTGTGAAAAGTCCCGGAATTCGGGTACACTTCTCAGACTCCTCAGCCGAGGAGGGAGAGTTGGGTACGGAGGGCCAGACCCGCACACTGCACACCAAGCGGTCCCCTTGGCATTTTGGCCCACTCACCAACCCGGGGGGAGGGGGGTTGAATGGTCCTCTGGCAGGTAAAGCAACGGAGTCTCGGAGATCTTGCAGAGACCAGGTAAAAGATTCTTGGAGGAGCCAGACATTGAAATTTGGAAATGGGCAACATGACCCAGGGTCGACAAGTCAGCGTTTGTGCCACTCCGGATCCAACCGACGAGGCGCTGTTTGTCTCCTAGGCTGGGGAGGATGATCTCCAAAACCCCAGTCACGAAGCAGCTTGTCACCTTCCTCCACAGAAACCGCCACATGGACAGTGCCATTGCGTGAGATCAGCAGTTTAGTCGGGAAACCCCATCTATAGCCGGTGTTATTATTTCGAAGTATCGTCGTGATGTGTTTAAAATCCCTCCGCTGCTGAAGAGTAGCCTTGGACAGGTCAGGGTATACAGATATGTGGTCGTATTCGGGTTGTAGCGCCCCTGGGTCCCGTAAAGCTCTCAGTATATCCTCACGTGGTTTAAAATAATGGAGGCGCAGGAGAACGTCACGAGGGGCTTTCACCGGGGCTGATGGAGGTTTCGGCAGACGGTGTATGCGGTCAAATAACAACGAATCTGGCGTAGCATCTGGGAGTAAGCTCTGAAACAAATCTGTCACGTAGGAAGTAAGTTGGGATGAGGTGACAGAATCCGGGACGCCGCGTATTTTTAAATTATGGCGTCGCGAGCGGTCTTCCATATCTGCCAATTTTAACAAAGTCACCTTAAGTTTTTCCTCCAGAGTTTCAACTTGTTCAGCCATGGTATTGTGGGCATCTGCAAACTCAGACATCTTCGTTTCCAGTCTGTCTGTTCTCTCACCAATTTCCTTAATGTCGCTGCGGATAGCTGTCGCCACTGCATCCAGCCTAGCTGTTAGAGTTGCGGAGAGGTCTCCAAGCATGTCAGCCATACGGGACATAAGTGCTTCCAGATTTGGATTAGCTGGTGTTGCGGCGCTCCCTGTCTCCATCGCGCTAGGGGAAGCTGGAGAGGAGCTGCCGCCATCTTGGGAGGCCGCAGATTCCTTCAGTTTTGTGGCGCGCGGCGTAAAAAACTCGGATTTTCCTGCTTTTTTTTCCCCCTTTGGAGGTAGCCATGGTGGGCAGTGCTTGTTCCCCCCCCCCCCGAAATCGAGCGAGTGGGGGCCGATTCGCTTATGTAGTCCGCTGATTTAGAGGATCTGGTGCAGGAGCTCTGCTCTCACACGTCCTCCATGTGCTGCGGTTAGGCCACCATCCCGAGTTCTTTTGATGCTATCTAGATATTTTTAAACACAATAAAATCAATAAAGATATGAGACTGCGTAACGGTAAAACAATTCAAACCAATAGTTATTCACACGTCAAGTTTCATACAATCATATGTTATCAACGGATTAGCAAGATACAATTTCACATGTGATTAGTAGCGATACTGCGACACGCAATAATCTAATGGACAAATATTTTAGGTTTATAGACCGCACCACAGATATACACGCCTCAGCTCTTAAACACCAAGCTCTATTCTATTCACTTAGACCTTTCCCATTATAAACCAATCCTCCACCTGGCTAAAATAAACACTCAGTTACTGGGCATCACCTGCAGCACAATTTATTATTGTGGGGGCCTATTCACTAAATGCAACTTCCTTCAGGGAGATACATAACACACTCGATAGGTAGACTATCTCTTCCACAGATCAATCACAGCACTTCATTCAATACACGTTAACCCAAAGCTTCTTATTGATTTACATGCATTCAAATTGAAAGGGCTGCAAGATGGATATGGAAGGAGTTATGTTAGTTTTACGAATGGGGCTGACGGCACTTGACATATAAAATCTATTTCACGGTTCCAGCGTATCTCACTATGGGTATACAATTGATCTTTAGATGTCCACAACCAGTATTCTTGGCATATAAATGATTTCACTAAATTATGGCTCAAGTATTTAGCCGGTGATAGTCTCTTCCTTAGCACTCCTCTGCAGGGGGAGTGGAAAGGCTGAATTACTAGTCTACTGATTAGGCTTCAACAGCAAAATAATTCATTTATATTCCTTTAATTTGTGATGGACATCTAAAGTAAGGACTATGCAATTAGAAAATAGATATCAAGTTATTCAGGCATACTTTACCATCCGGTTAGCGAAGATAGAGTGGTGGAAGATTAGGGTGTGGTCACGTCTTAAGGGGGGCTGATGATATTTGCCCTTTCTCCCCTCCAAGCGTCCCTCAGGTCTCTCCCAAGCTTTTCTCAGTGTGTTGATCTGCTCTGGATTGTCCCCTCTATATAGTGGTCTTCCGCCCAGTTTTAGATCTAGCCCATCACTATGTGGCCTCATTTGATTGGAGGATATATATATATTCATCAACTCCAGGGGTCTGTCCAGGTGTTCTATTACCTGGCCAGCAGATGGCGCTCTCAGATCAACCATCAACCTTCTGCAGGAATGTATCCTTCCTGGTAAAATCCTTTATAAATAAATAAAATTGATGTATTTGGCCAATCTTTTACTGGTTTGGGGTCGTTTTATTCCTATATCCTGGGACTCCATAGATTTTATTAACAAATCAAAATTTATTTCTATTGTGGCATCGCCGGCATACTTCGCCACGGCGTGTGTGCATTTTATACCCCCTTTACTTAAATCCACAGGTATGTGTATATGAGAGGATTCCACAGACATACATTAATTCATTCATTCGTGATATCGTCTTTAAAATTCACAATTACCAGACTTAATCTGTTTCATGCATGTTAGTACACCAGACATTTGTAATAATCAACTGAATGTGGTAGGCCTCTGTTTTTTTATAAGACGCCAAGGTTATCTATTCTAACTGACCACATAAATTAAATATTCAAATACCATTTAGTGTTAGATCATATCGCCGAATAGCATAGCATAGCATAGCATTACAAGCTGGTTTATCCAAGCCATTTAACCTTCTCTGGGGTTTTCTTTCTTTATTGGGCAACCCATTGTTCAATGTTTACGTGGTTTTCAGAGTTTCGATCTGAAAAAAATAAACAGAATACTGAGATACCTATCCTAGGGTAAGATCAGTTGTCATGGTGTTCCCTTACTTTTAAACATTTTGATCTAACATCTGCTTGTTTATTTTTTACAACCAGAGTCCATTAGACCTTCTTTGATCAATGGAAATGTCTTCCCTTGTATGCGTAACAATAACGATCCATTGTCTTTAGAACGCATATTCTTGTTATATATTAACCACGCAGACGAGTTGTCTGGGTGAAGTAATTCCTGGCCCCAAATTTAAATAGTCCTGCGAAATATAGAAATTTCATATCTGAAAAGGTCTGACATCTATTACATTGACTACTTACCTTTTAGATCCTCTGCAATAATAACCCCTAAATCCCTTTCCTCAGATGTTGAGGTTAGGACTGTATCAAATATTCTATAGTCAGCCCTGGGATTTTTACATCCCAGGTGCATTATCTTGTACTTATCCATATTAAAACTCAATTGTCACAGCTCCGACCATTTTTTTAGTTTACCTAAATCATTTGTCATTTGGCTGATCCCTCCAGGAACGTCAACCCTGTTGCAAATCTTTGTGTCATCAGCAAAAAGACATACTTTTCCATTACTACCTTCTGCAATATCACTAATAAAAATATTAAAGAGAATGGGTCCAAGTACTGACCCCTGAGGTACCCCACTGGTAACAAGACCTTGCGCCGAATAAACTCCATTTACCACAACCCTCTGTTGCCTGTCACTCAGCCACTGCCTAATCCATTCAACAATATTGGAATCCAAGCTCAAAGATTGCAATTTATTGATAAGCCTTCTATGCGGAACAGTATCAAAAGCCTTACTGAAATCTAAATAAGCAATGCCTACTGCACCACCTTTGTCTATTATTTTTGTTACCCAATCAAAAAAAATCAATAAGATTAGTTTGGCATGATCTCCCTGAGGTAAACCCATGTTGTTTCTGATCTTGTAATCCAGGGCTCAAAATTTCAAGTCCCAAGCTACTAGCCAGACATTAAGAGTTACTCGCCACCAGTTGCCCCACCTATCCCCTGCCCTTAGCCCCACCCTTAACTCCTCCCCTAAACACGCCCTCTTAAAATATCTTACAAAATGACAGTTAAATGATTTATTCAGAATAAAGTTACAAAAATAAATAACATTAACAATTAATGTTAATTACATTGGCACAGGTCCCCTTAAATAGTCACAGGTTTCCAATAAGAACAGACCTCATATAAAAATGCCCCAGCTCATGGATATACTGCCCCAGCTCACACATAGGTATATAGCCCCAGCTCACTTGAGCTCATACATGGGTGGGTGTATAGCCCCCAGCTCTCACCTCCACCCGCCGGCGTTCTGCAGCTGTCCCAAGGAGGCGAGCGGCCGCTGATATGCAGCTTGGTCGCTCGCCGGGAACCAGCTGACCAGCCGGTCAGGTGGTTCTCATCCCAGGCGAGCGGCCAAGCTGCATATCAGCGGCCGCTCGCCTCCTTGGGACAGCTGCAGAACGCCGGCGGCGATTTTTCCATCCTGGATCCGCCCCTGGCTGCAGCGTGCCTCCCACACTCATAACACGAGTCTGGGAACGGCACGCTGCAGTGGTTCCGCCCCCTCCCGCACGTCACCTGACCCCCTTCTATGTGATGCGTCGCACACTTGCAGTGTATAATGCATCACATGGGTGGGCAGGTGACCCGCAAACGCGGACATCACGGGCCGCGCGGGAGGGGGCAGCGCCGATCAGAGACAGCTCCAGATTCGGACTCCAAGAGTCCGATACCGGAGCTGTGAATAAAAGCGGCGGCACACTGAACCTGGCACCAGCACGGGTCAGTCCGCCCCACTCGCCCTCAGATAATTTCCACTCGCCAAATGCGAGCAGGCGAGTGGAAATTTTGAGGGCTGTTGTAATCTGTGTTTTTAGATGTTCAACAATCCTTTCCTTTAACATGGTTTCCATTAATTTCCCCACTACTGACGTAAGACTAACTGGCCTATTGTTCCCGGATTCCTCCCTACTACCCTTCTTGTAAATGGGCACAACATTTGCTAATTTCCAGTCTTCTGGGATGACTCCCGTTAACGGTTTTGCTATTACACCACTGAGCTCTTTTAATAACTTAGGGTGGATCCCATCAGGCCCCATTGACTTATTTGTCTTTACTTTAGACAGCTGCTGTAGAACCTCCTCCTCTGTAAACTCATATGTAAATGTCTCTTTTATTGTTTCCTCCTAACTGAGGTCCCTTTCATTCCTTTTCTTCTGCAAAGACTGAACAAAAATATTCATTGAGGCAGTCAGCGAGACTTTCCTTCCTCTGTTTTTAATCTAATCTAACTAATCCTTGTTTTACTTTTCTTTTCTCGTTTATGTATCTAAAAAAAATGATTTGTCCCCCTTTTTTACTGACTGAGCTATTTTCTCTTCTGTGTGTGCTTTGGAAGCTCTTATAAATTGCTTTGCCTCTTGCTGCCTAATCTTATAGGTTTGCCTATCTTCTTCACTCTGAGTTGTTTTATAATTATTGAATGCTATTTTGGCCACTTCTGTTGAGTACCACAGTGGTTTCTTCCCTTTTTTGTCTTTGCTAACAAGCCGAATGCAATTGCCTGTGGCCTTCAATAATGCCTCCTTTAAATAATCCCATTTCTCCTGGACTCTCTTTAAACTCCTCCAGTCTGATAATGACTCATTCACACAAAATCTCATTTTAGAAAAATTCTTTTTTTTTTTTTAAAAAAAAAAAAAAAGTCTAAAACTTTGTTTTTGTGGTGCGGCTCCATCCCTGACACACTGACTGGTGATCACTAGATCCCAAATTTTCACCTACAACAACGTCTGATACCAAACCTCCATTTGTGAGTATTCCAATATGGCCTCTTTACGGGTCGGCTCCTCAACTATTTGTGTTAGAGATAATCCCAGTAGGGAGTTTAGAATATTTGTACTCCTGGTGCACCCAGCTATTTTGGTTTTCCAGTTCACATCAGGAAGATTGAAGTCCCCCATGATAATCACTTCCCCCTTCATTGCCATTTTGGCTATTTCCTCAAACGGCAGATTATCTAGCTCTTCTACTTGTCCAGGGGATCTATAGATCACACCTACACAAGCTACTGTATGATGACCAAATGTTAGCGTAACCCAAACTGACTCTCTATGTTCACCTCGCTCACTTTTTTATTTGGTTCGTTTTTATGTTATTTTTCACATACAGGGCCACTCCTCCTTCCCTACCTTCTCTGTCTTTTCTATATAAAAAGAGTACCTCGGTATTATGTCCCAGTTATTTTTCTCACTGAACCATGTCTCAGTAACCGCCACTAAATCTACTTTTTCATCTGCCATCATTGACTCCAGTTCATTGACTTTATTGACTAAACTGCGAGTATTTATAGACACGACTGAGCTTGTCATTTTTTTACCCCGCATGTTGCTTGCACCCTCCGATTTAGTTTTGGGGGACAATCGGGCAGATTGTTTTTTACCCTTTTGTCCCCCCCTCCTAGTTTAAATATTCCTTTGTGAAACCTTTTGAACTTCTCACTGAGAACATATGTTCCCCTCTGAGTAAGATGCAAACCATCTTTTTTATACAGTTCCTTTCTGCTCCAATTAGAGCTATCATTGGACGCAAAGCCAAATCCTTGCTCCCGACACCATTCCCGAAGCCACAAATTAAATTACTAGTGCGCATCTGCCTATCCTGAATGTTATGCACAGGCAGAACTTCAGAGAATGACAGTGGACGCAATCTGCTGTATTTCACCTCCAAGAACACAAAAATCTTCCTTAATCTCAGAAACCTCATTGCTAGCCAAGTCATTAGTCCCTAGATGGACTAGAACGTCCACTTCCCCTTCCTGCTTTGCTTGTTTGACAATATTGAGAATACGTCTGTCTCTACGAGCAGTAGCCCCAGGAAGACATCTCACCAAACCACTACTCTCCAGCTCAACACCTCTTATGATAGAAGGCAGTTGTTGCTGGGTGATTCTATCAAGTCCCACCTTTTCTTTTTTGTCCTTAGTTGCAGTCTTGCATACCTTTTTAGGCATAGGGGATGGTGGTTCCTCAACTTTGGTGTCTGAGCCTACTTCCGTCTTACCACTACACTCTGAAAGTGCCTCAAAAGAATTAAGAAGAGCCACAGACTGTGGGACATGCCTTCTATCCACAACTCTAAGTCTACCAGATCCTACAGTAGTCCATCTGCCGCTCCTAGGAGGCAGAGAAATCCTCACTAAAGCTAAAGAACTTGGGAATGGGAAAACCTAACTTCCCATGTCCCTAGACCTCAGATGTCACTTGGCGCTGTGCTACCTGCTCTAACACAGGCACCAGAAGCTTCGCACAGGGGATGACACTTGTTCAGCTCTCGGATGATCAGTCAGCCCTGCTTGTCACTCCTCTAGGATCAGTATTTTGTTCAATTTAAAACACGCCTAACCTTCTTATAATTGAGGTATTTTTATCTCCACTCTTTTACTCATTTTGCTTTTGAAAATGTCCTGAGCGTGTCGTAGTTTCTGTCCTTTATTTCTGTATCTCTTTTATATATCATTTGTTTTTATGGGATTAAAAATGGGTGCTTAAACCTGATATTTTGCAGTCTAATCATAAAATGTATATTTCAAACATCTGCAGATTTCTAAAATTAATGAAAATGAATTGTTCAACTGATCGATTATGAAAATTGTTATTCGCAGCCCTAAACTTCAGTAATTATGCAATTAAGTAATGTTATTTTCTTAAAGCGTACATTTTTGCTGAGAACAGCAAGGTTTTTTTTTTTTTGTAGGTCTCACAAAAACAATTGGTGACTTAATAAAGGTTTAACCTAATGGTGTGCAATGTCTTGCCACTAACAGTTAAGCATTCATTTATGAATGTGTGCTATGAATACAACTTATTTTAGCTTTTTTTTTCCCCGACTTGCTATTGTACTAGTCTTGCCCTTTTTTTTTTTTTTTTTTATCCACCAATTTATATAATATAGATTTTTTTTTTAACGGAATACGCTATTGCATTGAAATCTATAGTTCTTTTCCCTCCTCCACTTCACCCGGTGTTTCTGCCAGATCGGGGGGGGGGGGTTACTCCTCACATCCTGACCACTTTAAAATAATATAGTTGTCAGGACGACAAAAAATTATTCAGAAAATATAATTTCACAAAACCACAATTATCTTCTCCAGATTATGTTTTATAGTAGGACACTGTCTACATTGTAGATTTAAAACAAAAAATGATGTCAAGTGTTTCCACCATGCTTATGAGGCCTGAGCTGACCATAGGCTTGACTGGACAAATGCCAATTGGGCCTTGCATAGTATCACCTTCATTATCTAATGTAAAACCAGTTGTATAGCTGTATGGGCCACTGGGTAGAGATGTCTTTGTGTGACTTGGTGCAGGTGATTTTACTAAAGTCTGGTTGATCACCTCTAGTCCTGCCCCAGATCCTCCTACACTCCAACCTGCGCTCAGCCTAGGCTGATCTTTGGGATCCACGCTGTCCAGGTTCATATTCATTAAGTGTGAATCCTATGAAATGATCTATAAAGTTGACAGAAACCTTTACATGTACATGAAGTGTGTGATCACAGGTAACTGGATTTGGAGAACTATAATTTATTTTTTTTCCCCTTTTTTCAGTCTCACACTTATGTGAACACGTCCAGCGGAGAAGAGGAAATGGGAGGACGGCATTGCATGCACTCCCTGCCTGAGGCACATACACCTTATCACGACCCACAGAGGCATATGCTGGGCCCAGGATGCTCCATGGAAGAGCGAAATCCACAAGTTTATCTTCAGCCAGGCGAGGTAAAGTTTGTTCTTGGCCCAGCTCCTGCTTATAGACGAATGCCTATGAGAGGAGATGGCTACTGTCGACACCACAGGGACTGCCAGGGCCATGTTTGTGGTGGTGACAGGGATCCCTTGCCACCGCACAATAATAACAACGAGTGCAAGGATCAGTGGAGCGCACACAAGTGTGCCTATGAGAACATCAATGGTCTAGTGCCACCAGGAAGCATAGCTTTGCGTAGGGGGACTGCTAACAGAGGTCTGAAAATGTCACCAGAAGGGCTGCCTTACAACAGCTGTTCACACCGCAGGACAGCAATGCTCCACTATGAGAACCTGCCTTCGCTGCCTCCTGTGTGGGAATGCCAGTCAATGCAGCATGAGGATGATGAGGATGAAGATGACGAGGAGGACGACTCTGCTGAGGCCATGACTCCATCTCTTAATGGGTACCATGATGATCCTTTGCAAAACTACATGAATGCAGAAAGCGCAACAGCATGTGGTGGATACCACCACCATCGACCCGACTGCCAAACACACCGAAGCTGCCAGCCCAACGTTTTCAGCTTTGACTTCAGACGACCCCGTGCAGAACCAAGGCAACTCAACTACATCCAGGTGGAATTGGAAGGGAAGAATGAAGGTAAGGGGAGGCAGATCCCTCAAATAACCTGCACTCCTGCTCCAATTCACCCAGGCCGCCGTGCAGACTCTTACGCTGTCATAGACCTCAAAAAGACAGCTGCCATGTCTAGCCTGCAGAGAGCAATGCCTCGAGATGACGGAACTTCAAGAAAAACACGGCACAATAGCACGGACTTGCCACTGTAAACGCATACTGTCTCACCGCCTCTTTGTCTTTATCCCTTATCTTTTACAGAAGCCATCTTAGCGGCTCCTCCCAGCTTTTCTCTCTGTGCCCCTTTATGTGACTAAACCCTGGTCTTTTTTTTTTCTTCACTACACCAGTTCCTATTGTGTAACGTTCCTAGTGAAGCAAACTTTCCCGCACTATAAAGAATGTGAAAATTTAACTTTTTGGGAGGGAAGGGGAGGCAGAAAAGGGATTTGATGGTGACATGGAGAACCTGGTGCTCCTTCTGTGCAGCAAGGGCTGGCCAGACAACAGACTGAAGGCTACCACTATGACAGTATCCTGCTGAAAATGTTTTTTGTTTTTTTTTTGTGGTCAAAACTTGTGTGTGTGTACATTTTTCAAGTCATATTATTTATTTAATTTATTTTTATTTGGTTGGAGGGGTCTCCCTCTTGTTTTTGCTGATTTTTTTTTAAATTTATTTTATTTATTTTTGTATACATTCCACGCCATATTGTGCCCAACAGAAGCATTGTCCACTCTTGCCTCTCGAATACTTACGTTAATGGTTAGAGCTTTGTGCCTCTTGTGATGTCAAGAGGACTTTCGCATGTGTCACAAGATTTAAGAAAAAAACAACACACACATCGTGTATATACCCCAATAATGCATTTTGCTGCAAAAAAAAATATATATATTAAGTTGTGTCTAGGTGCTAATACGAAGAAAAGATGGGCCTTTTAAATGTATAAAATATATAAGTAATTCTATAAACCTATATAGAGGAGTGGGGAGGGACAAGGTCTAACAGCTGTGAAGGATTTTAATTGGGATTACAACCCCCCCCCCTTATTTTATGTACTTTTTACTTGAATGCAAAGTGCCAAATCTTTCTACTTGTGCCATGTTAAAGAAAAAGTTGTACATTTGTTATTGTAATTAACAATATTTTTCTTTGATACGTTTACAGTCACTATTTGACTCCTATACAGGCAGTGCCATCAGGAGGAACTACACTGACACGGACTACGGTGCGGATATATAGAAAGCATAATATTTAATGCGTAGTCCTGCTTTTTATTATCAAATCTGTCATTTTTTTTTCATTCTAGAATTTGTCATTCCATGTATTATGTTGATTTCCATTTCTTACTTTGTCCTTTTGTTAGGTACTCGAGTTGGGTGTAGCGGCTACTAGCTGCCACTCATCCTGATGGCGTCCTACTCTTTATAGGGCTTCCACTACTGCATATGTTCATTGGTGGTGGATGTTAATAATCCAACAAAGTGGGGCAACGAGGGCAATTTCCTAAGCTCCAGAAGCTAGTTAAAATTGGGTTTGAGCCACAGACTTCAGAAACAAGTCACATAAGGTAATGCAGTATGTAGGGCTTAACCATTTAACAAGCTAAGGAGGCCGTGAGAAAATGTCAAACTAGCTACAGGTGTTTAGAGGCCAGACCAGGTTCCTCGTACAGATTTGTGTAGAAATAATAAATTCTAGAACCAATGATTAGAATTCATATGCGCTCTCCGTCTCCTGAAGCCCTGAGCTACATGTAAAACAGAGCACCTTGACATAAAAAATACAGATATAAATCTGATCATTTTGTTACACAAGGAAAAACGCGTTTTGAAAATGTCCACCTTTCCAGTGGAAACCGTGTTCAGTTATGAGTCAGACCTTTTGATATAAACTCTCCCCACTCTTTCCACTTTAATGACGATACACAGTTGTGTTCAAAATTATTCAACCCCCACTGAAATTGAGTGTTTTGGCCAGTTTGACATTGATTTTGATCAGTCATCTTGCTTACAATTAAATCAAAGAGGCACGTGTAGGTCAGACAAATATAACATTTATAATGAAATAACCACAAATGTCTTTTCTGTGCTCCCATCATTATCAGTTTTATTCAACCCCCAAGTGACATTCAATCTTAGTACTTAGTACAACATCCTTTTACAGTTATAACAGCTCTTAAACGTGAAGCATAGCTTGACACAAGTGTCTTGCAGCGATCTACGGGTATCTTCGAAAGCAACTGCTTTCTTTAAGTCCCACCAGAGGTTCTCAATCAGATTTAAGTCAGGTGACTGCGATGGCCACTCCAAAATGTTCCAGCCTTTAATCTGCAACCATGCTCTAGTGGACTTGGAGGTATGCTTGGGATCATTGTCCTGTTGAAAGGTCCAACGTCTCCCAAGCCTCATGTTTGTGACGGACTGCATCACATTGTCATCCAATATCTCCTGGTACTGAAGAGAATTCATGGTACCTTGCACACGCTGAATCTTCCCTGTACCTGCAGAAGCAAAACAGCCCCAAAGCATGATTGACCCCCCGCCATGCTTCACAGTAGGCAAGGTGTTCTTTTCTTCATAGGCCTTGTTCTTCCTCCTCCAAACATAGCGTTGATCCATGGGCCCAAACAGTTCTAATTTTGTTTCATCAGTCCACAGAACACTATCCCAAAACTTCTGTGGTTTGTCCACATGACTTTTGGCATACTGACTCTTCTTGTTCTTTGGAGACAGCAAGGGGGTGCGCCTGGGAGTTCTGGCATGGAGGCCTTCATTACGCAGTGTGCGCCGTATTGTCTGAGCTGAAACTTCAGTACCCACATCTGACAAATCTCTTCTCAGGTCCTCAGCAGTCACACGGGGACTTTTCTCCACTCTACGCTTCAGGTAGCGCACAGCAGTCGAAGTCAGCATCTTCTTTCTGCCACGACCAGGTAGCGTTTCAACAGTGCTCTTTGCCTTGAATTTGCGAAAGATGCTTCCTATGGTCTCTCTTGGTATCTTTAACATCTTTGCAATCTTCTTATAGCCATTGCCCTTCCTGTGAAGAGTAATGACCTCTTCTCTTGTCTTCCTGGACCATTCTCTTGACTTCACCATGTTTGTAACCACACCAGTAAATGTCTAGAAGGAGCTGAGTATCACAGTCATTTTAAAGCTGCCTAATTGGTGCTTATGCTTTATTGCTGCTCCGTGACATCCACAGGTGTTTTCAATACCTGATTGAAAACACTTGAATGCACCTCTGTTCTTAAGAGTGGTGGTCTTTAAGGGGTTGAATAATTGTGTCAATGAAGAATTCACAAAAGAAACATTTACTACTGTATTACAAAACCAATTGATGTCATTTTAGTTGCATATGGTTCTTTAAAAAGTCCTTGTAGGATTTCATTCTGAATACAATTACAAATGTACACTAAATTCCCTAAAACCCTTTACAGCATTGGGGGTTGAATAATTTTGAACACAACTGTATATTAACAGGGCCAACCTATAGGGCAGTGTTTCCCAAACCTGTCCTCGGGACCCTCAACCAGGCCAGATTTTTCAGATCACCTTGGGGAAAAGCAGACTGAATCCTGCAATCACTGAACAGCAAATCATATCACTTGTGCTGAGCTTCAGATATCCTGCAAACCTGGTGAGGCGGAGGGTCCTGAGGACAGGTTTGGGAAACACTGCTATAGGAGCTGCTGATTTTAAAAAAGAAATTGGCATGGAAAACGGCAATTGATATTTTTTGTTAAATAATGAACGTATGAAAGCTCTGTGTTTTAGGAAGAATTGTATTGACTTGATGTGTTTATTTATAATTTTTTCTTCTATGCCTCGTGCACTTTGACGTCGTCATTTCCAGTCTGTGTTTTGGGGATTTTGACGTTGTGACTGCCAGATTATGTGACCTCGTGCTTGGTAAAGATTTTAGCTGCTGCTATACACACACTACTGTTTTCTGTCATCTTCTTGCTATCGAGTGCCAAATACTTTAAATTCTTTCAAATTTAGCACAAAACCACTACTGCTCTTTAACCACAGGGTCCAGTTATAGCCTGGTGTTTTTTTATTATTTGCCCCAGGTGAAAAAAATACAATGTTGTCTATTGTATGCCTGTCTTGTGATACATAGAGACTTTTTTGTTGCCCATAAGAAAAGAATAAGATTATATAGAAAAGGAAGGAAAAAAGCTTTCTTTAAATTGTGGAGATATATATATATGTGTGTTTGTTGTGGCACTCGTGGAACTTCTACTTGTATAGGTGACCCTGAATACAATTTCATGTTTCAGAACCGTCATTAGCTGGGTCACAATAATAGTGCTCACTGAATGTGGTTCTTTGTACAAATATTTAGAAGGCCATCGAGCCAGTTATTGGCCTTTCGGTACTTATTGGTGAAAGAAACATTTGATGGTCTAAATAAGTACATGATTCCAACATTATGTTCTTTTTAGAAAGCCTTTGTTTGGTCACGAGAGCTCGACATTTTCATGTTATGATCTCCTGATTGTCACGTAGATGCTCCAAGCTTTGCTGGCAGGTTTTAATTTCAATCTCTGTCTGGCTAGGTAATCAAATCCTTTTTTTTAATTCTTAATGAACTATGCGGGAGGAGACAGAGTGGGTAATAGCTATAGCTAGGGATGTCCCAAACCAAGCCCGGGGATTGAAATCCGGATCCGAACATGGTATTTCCTTTGCTCTGAGATGGTGTTTTTTCAAGCTCTTCTGATCCTGGAGACTGAGACCTGCCAGGCATTGAGACTCTAGTTGCCCAACTGGATTCCCACAGCCTCTGCAGCGACTTGCAGCATCTGCCCTGCCTGTTTGGGATTCGCGGAGCAGGCAGTGAAGATGTAGCGAGTGAATGCTGACACCCTTGGTTTCCTTTTTGTGACAGACACCATCTGGTCATGGTTGTGCCAAATGAGATTGGTGTCTCAGTATCGGCTGATCCCAAAAATGGCGAAGAGGACATCCCCTACATATACCTAGGGTACTCATCTTGATTAGTCGACCCCTGGACACATATTCCTAGTATTAAAAAGCTGGCGTTGCTCACCTTTTTGATTGCATATTTTTCTTTTTAATTTTGCAGGAAGGACCCAACATGAAAACCACAATATATTGGCAGTTGCTATGACCATTTGAGCTAGTCATGTACTTTTTTCTCTCTTCCCCCCCCCTTTTTTTGGTGTGATTTCTCCATAAATGTTTTAGATGGGCTTTACTAGTGCTAGATCAGCATGTTTAAAATATTACCCCCCCCCCCCTCTACATTTTAACTGAGTACCTATTAAAATTCTCGCCTTATTTCCAGTGTTGGGAGTCTCCATCAGTTCTAGTCTTTCTTAATGTGCTTCCAAATTGAAGCCTCCCTTTATTTAGAGAATAGGTTCGCGCATTGATGCACTAACTTTGCTTCCGTGATCGGATCCCCTATATAGACTGTCCCATATCTTGCTAATCTATTTACGGGGACGTCTTCTGCTTTGGTAGGCTGCCACAGCCCCATGGATAGCCAGGCGAGGAGGGTGGAAAGAACACAGCACACGATGTAAACCTTACATTGCTGCCCAAAACTCACTCCCTCCAATCTCTGGTCCCCCCTCAGGTTGTTCATGAAATTATTCTAAAGGGGCACTCTAAGCACCCTGATCACTTTAGCTTATTAGTGTTGTCAGGCTGCATGGAGTGCCCCCCCCCCCTCTCATCCCAGTTTCATGCTGACATATCTATACGAGTGCTTTTAGTGGCTTTCATTTGTAGAAAGCAGATTTGGGCTTGAGCTGCGCAGGCAGCATCAATCCATCACTCTGACTAGGCGTTCGTGTACGGGAAAAAAGTACGCAAGTTATGTGAGATATGCTATTTGCGTATGGACGTAAGAAGGTTATGTACTCTATGCAAGTTGGGCAAGAAAAAGTGACAGGAAAAGGAGGGAGGGGTTATTTTTATTTTTTACAAAGTGTTCCTTGAAGTAAATTTTTTTTTTTTTTATCTATCAGATTAATCGAAAAAATAGTCTGCCAACTAATCGATTTTATGGAAATAGTTGCAGCCCTTATATCAATAATGAAAATTCTTATTTAATATTCTTTATTACATTCTATATTTCCTACTTTTTTTTTTTTTTTTTTTTTTTATATGTCCTGCTAGAGTTTCCTGATTTTTAATTATTTTTTTTTGAGATGCAAGGACACATAAGTCACACATGTTTTTGGGTCAAGGGGGACAAGTCTTTGGACACCTTTTAATGGAAATAACGTGAATGAAGGTAGAAAACAAATAGACGTGAGGAGAATCCTTATTTTAAAATGCGGATTTGATTTGGGTGAAATTCAAAAACCAATATGGCCAATGATATCTGCATGTTCACATAACTAAACCAACGGATTTTGTATCTATGATCAAGTTTGTGGTGGGTAATCCTTTTTATGGCGCTTGTCTATAATAATACAGGCTGCTGCCTAAACCAGATAAAGGGGCAGTGTTACACAGCTGCCAGAATTATCTTAGAGAAGGGGGATGGTATATCTGTGTCGGGCGCTGCCTGTAGATAGGTACCTTGCACTTTATGAAGTACACTGCCTGTGGAGCGGTATCTCACACTTGGTGGAGTGTGATGCTGGTGGGGTTAAAAGTCCCTGGTATTCGGCTAGTAATGGTTCACCGTGTTCGAAAGTTGTGTGTTGGAGAAGTTTTTGTGTTGGTATGCACTGGATGAGCGATACTAGCGGTAGTGCAGTGTATTCGTTCAAGATAAATCGGATACGCGATACAAAGTCGGTATGTTGTACAGTGTATTCATACAAGGTATTCGTACAGAGTAAATAATACAATGTGGCCATTCAAATTAAATTCAGTATGCAAAAAATGTGTCCATTCGAGATGTGACAGTTATTCTTATAAGGTATGGTGAATACAGTTGCGATCAGTGTAACCATGAAATAAGTACAGAATGCGATACAATGTATTCATTCGAGATGCGACGGTGGCAACGATAGTAGCAACGATACGCCCTCTAGTGGTAAAGGTAGAGTGTTGCTGGGGACATAGGTTGCAGTCTATATAATGGTATAAGTCTCTTTAGTATCTTGCTGCCATCTGGTGGCTACTTTGGGGAACGCCGTGAAAGATGGATATGTTGCTGCTGGTTTTAATCCCCCTTTCTTTTCTCCGGTCGTCCTCAGATATGTAACAGAGAAAAAATATACATAGTGCAACAGGGTATGGTGATGGATGGTAAAAGAAAAAATGTGTGATGAACTCACGTGGTCTAGAGCCTATTGGGGAATGTCAGGCTCAGACTTCAATGCTGCGCCAGTCCATAGAGGTGACTGGATCCCTTCTTTTTCTTGATCCCTCGTGTGCTGCTGTAGGTTTCTTGTTATCTCCCGGGTCTCTGGGCTGGTCATCCGAAGGTGGATTTGCGGCTATCAAGGTGTTCCTTCCTCTCCTCCGGGGTTTTAAGATAATATCAAGAAAACAACAAAAAAACAGCAAGTGGGGGTTTAAAGGGATTTATTAACAAATAAATGATACAGGTAAAATATACTGGGGTAATCCAGGACGTGTTTCGCCTAAAACAAGGCCTCTTCTGCTGGATTTTGTATCTAGGTGAAAATTATTCCTCTTCCTTATTCCGTCCCTGATTCTTCTTCCTTTAAATTATTTCACTTACCTTCTGTAGTTTCAGAGTTAACCTCTGTGAGATAAGAATAGGATGGGGACTCTGTTTTGCTCTATACTTAACAGGAGCAATGTGAAATAGTCTGAAGCACAAGTTACAGGTTTTTTTCTTGGTCTATAACAGTGATTCACAACTGCGGTCCTCAAGTCCCCCTAACAGGCCAGGTTTTAAGGATTACCTTGTGGAAAAGCAGACTGAATCCTGCAATCACTGAGCAGCAAATCATATCACCTGCACTGTGCCTCAGATGGCTGGAAAACCTGGCCTGTTAGGGGTACTTGAGGACCGTTGTTGGGAACCACTGGTCTAGAACATTCACAAAGTATTCAATAATGTCCAACTCAAGCAGAATCTGCACATAAGACAATGTATGAAGCTGACATGAAACTCAGAACCTTTTTGTCTTGTGTACCCATCCCATTTTGGCAAAATAAGCAATTATTGAAGCTCAAATAATATGCAGCAGCATATACTATTCTTACATTTGCCATGAACAGTCAGTTGATGACAAAAAACAGTGTGACTTTATAAAGTATTTTACCAGGAAGGAAACATTGAGATGTCTCTCTCATTTTCAAGTATGTCCTGGGTAATTAACCCCCCTGGCGGTTTTCCCGAGTGTGTTAAATTTCACCGCTGCGAGCGGTAACCCCGAGCCTCATTCGGCTGCATACATCACCTCTCCCTGTGCTCCTTCGCTGATCTCTGCAGTCTCCTCCGGTTATCGCAGCGTTTTACTTCCTGGATTCCCTTCTCGCGAGGAGGGAACCAGGAGGTATGAGGTCGCGATTGCCAGAGGAGACTGCGGGGGACATCGAGGGAGCGCAGGGACAGGTCATGTATCAGCGGCATCCCGAGTGGTGCTCGGAGTTACCGCTTCCAACATAGGAATTTAACCCCGAGCCACACTCGGGATACCACTAGGGGGGCAAAAAAAATAGACCGCCAGGGAGGTTTAGGGATGGAAAGTAAGTAATATTTGCAAACTGTAATTGAATGGAGAGGATTCAGAATCCTACTATTGGGTAGGATTGATGTTTAAGGAGACACTCTTGCCACCGTGTCCATTTAGGTAAATTTAAATGGTCATGGTATCATGATTGTTCCTCCTTTCCCACTTGATTGTTCCTAGCTTCTGAGACCACACTTCATAGCAGAGACAGCCTTCTTTGTTTTTTGTCTGCGGGGACCAAAACCTAATGAAATATATGAGTAGTCACTGGTTCAACCAGCAGACTTGGGTGGCTGCTCATATTTAGAGGTATCACAATCTGCTTCCTACTACGAGGAAACTGACAGAAGAACACCAGGGTACACTGCAGCATGGGAGGGAAGATGAGTATTATACGAGAGGGGAAAAAATGCCATGTTTGTTTTGCCAAGTTGTGACTTGCTCTTCACTTTAGTTTTATGTCCATCGACATTGATTGTTACCATGCCACATGGAATCCATATGGCTGCTGCTGTCTGAGACATATATTTGTTATGTGTTGATACCTAAAGCCATGTTTTTCAGATACATGTGGACCTAGTAGTTATGGAGAGAAGTATATCAAGGGTGAAAATTGTTATGGAAATTTTTTTGCCTTTTATTTGTCAACAATCCCTTTTTAAGATGATCAGTCATCCACAATACAGAACCTAATAGTACCACAAAAATATCGCAATATTGTCCACTACACTAAACATGGAAGCACCATTTATTCCACAGCTAGTATGACACAGGACACTGTTTTGGGAGACCGGAATAGAAAAAAAGACATTAAAATGAGGACACCGTTCTAATGTGTTGATCGGAAAGAAGCACAAGTTCGTTGCACCATCACCTGATGTTGTAAGTAGGTGACTTGTACATTGGAAGGAGCTTTGTTTCTTCTAATTCAATCCAGTATTTGCATTTTTGCAACACTTTGGATTTTTATTTCATTTTTATTTCCGGTCTGTTGTTTGAGGTAATGGTCTGCTGGGCATTCCCAGATCAATTCTGTGTCGTACCTATCCGTGATCGTGTGTTTTATAAATATTGAATATTTCGACATTGAAGAGTCAGATCTTCTCTTCTTCAATCTCCTTTTCCATCTTCAAGCTCACTGTGGAACTTTTTATTTCATTCCATCCCTGTTTATATTCCATGGATGAAGTAATCGATGCAAAATAAATTTTGACCAGTGATTCCATACTGGAGAAAGCTAATGTCTTATTGTGCACATGGAGTGTAAAAAGAATAAAGAGATGAATAAATAAATGGCTTCTTGTACTTGTTAATGTAGCATTTCTCTCTACTGCTTACCAATTCCATTTTTGTTTTGTGTTTATTATTTGTGAAATTTGTCAAGGTAAAATAAATGCAGAAAGCAACTTCACTTACCCCTTCACTACAGTGATCGAGTATACTCTATCTTCAAAAGCACCTGCTGGTGCACTGATATAAAGTACACTCGAACTGGTCTCATTCTGGAGCAATGCAAAAGGAATTTCTTTTATGGAGACATAATTGTCAAAAAGGCTCCAGAATCGACTCCTGGAATCCAGAATGTGCAAAGCCCTCAATCATGCATGCAAACGATCGTGCAGGAGCTGCGGTGGGAGGCTGGGAATTGTTCGTTCAGTCTCTTGTGGAATTTAACTGCCCTCCCCACTGTGGGATTGGATGTTCGGAGGGTTTAATTTAGTGTGTTAACAGCTTATAGGAGTCAGTATTTCTTTGATACTCACCTGATGATTTGCGCTCGCTCACACAGATTAACACGCTCACTTGTTCTTTCATGATTTACATACGGTCTCACTCAAACTCCCTTACACAGTCACACGCACGCTTTCTTGTGCATGCTCTCGCTGCGACTTTTCTTGCAGTCTCTTGCTTTTCTTGCTGTGTCTCTGCTTTCTTTTGCTTTTACCTCTTTGTGCTGTCTCTGTTACTGTTTTTTTTTTTCTCGTCACTGCAGTAGCTGGGGGTGCAAGAGTGCAGGAGCGAGATGGAGCAATTCAGTCGCACATGCTCAGTTCATTTTTCATGGCTTCCACAAAATACACATTGGTAGTTAGATCCAGGGTGGAAAACGCCATGAAAGAAAAATGGGCAAATCTGAAAGTATCAGATTTACTTGGTTTTTATGCCTGTTGAATGAGACTATGGACTCAAACATGTGCAATACCTTTTGAATAAGTGAAACCAGTCATGCCCACCTGAAGCTCTTAGGCTCGTGTCAGGCTCGCTGTCCCGCAGGTTGATTCTGCTTATGGGGCATGTGTGAATGCGTGTCGCGTGCATATCCGACGGCTCCGAGGTATGTGCGAGCATGTGAATTAAGGTTCCTCAAAATGACCATCTGCGACTTCACTGGAAGTACACCTGCTGCTCGTTTTGTGCGGTCCCCTGATGTGCCAGAACACCTTGGACCTGGAGCTGCATCTGAAGTTAGGAGTCAGAGGGTTTGAAGGATACTCCAGTGTCTGTGAAATGGGCCCATATATATAATATTACACACAGCGTGACATACACAAAGCCACACAGTGAAAGCCGGTTTGGCTTGCTTTCAGGCCCAGGTGAGCCCCATAAAATGTCATTTTCGGCCGAGCTCATCCTGCATTTCTGGTTTCATTCTGGCGCATCGCTAATGTATAGTCACCATCAACGTGGATACATTTAAAACACAACCTTTAACCCTTTCGCTGCTGAGGCCATTTTTACCAGAACCTGGCCGAACGCTGGCCCCAAAGGGAGGACGCGCTCAGCGCGTCCACCGCAAGGAACGTTACCTGCGGGTGGACGCGTTGAGCGCGTCCTCCGCAGCGAAAGCGTTAAAACAAAATCCTATTAATATTTTTGTATCATTTTCTTATAAGAAAGAGAAGTCTCTTGACCAACTCTATGGGGTTATTCAGAGCGCACCAAAATGTCGCAGACATCGTTCCCTGCACTTCAGGGAATCCAAGTTCCCCACCCTGTGGTGAATTCAGCATTCACCACAGGGTCCCCGGAGTGCAGGGAAAACCCGCCACAATCCCACCGAAAAACCCCTGGAAAAAGCCGACGAGCTGATGAACGGGCAAAAAAAAAAAAAAAAGTATGCTTGAAAGTTTCAGAATTGAAACGCTGTTTATACTGAACAAATATGCCTGAAATGTACATAGAAGATCCTATGCATGATAATAAAATCTGTTACAGATAAAAACGCTTTTAAAGAAAAACGGGAAAAAAAAATTGCAGAGTAAATCCCGAGAAATGCCTAAAAGATCCTAAAACAACTAATAAAGCCTTTTTACTGCAGCATAAAATAATAAATGGTTTATTAGATATTGAATAAAACCAGGAATATTTTTAACATTGAAGCCTATGGGCTTCGCCTGAATAAACCTGACGAATGAAAATACCGAACAGCAGGGCACTTCCGCAACTTTTCATTGCGCTTCGGTGTTCTCGGAGTAGATTAACCATTGCTTCTCTATGGGGGATTTCACTGCTGTCAAACCGGCACCATACGTGCAGGCAATTCGCCAAAATTTGGCCAACTGTCTGCTCTCTGAATAGCCGAATGGCCCTTAAATGTCACTGTACGCTGAATTTCGGGGGCCAGATCGTCTCTCTCTGAATAATTGCTTATCTCTCTAGACCAGGTATGGTAACCATGGACTGAAAAGACTAATAGTGACTAGGGTGTACTCTAATCCCCTCTATGTATAAATCATTCATGAAGTCAACAACACCCAAGTTCTTTTTATAAATTTCTCTCCTTTAGGAATAATTCACAGGCACAAACCAATACCCCTGATTCAAGATTTGGTCAACTGGCTGGTATATTAGATTTGTTAATATTAGGACCTTGGCTATAACGATATATAGGTTTCCAGACTATATAAATATATACAGGGCCATAAACCATAAAGTTATCAGATCTCTAAGGCGCCGTTTTTCTAAGCTAACTAGGTTTAAGCTTGTTAGTATTTCCTCATAACTTAAATCTTCCATTCCCCTATTAATTTAGTTGCCCGTCACTGCACACAGAGGTGAAATGGCTCAGCAGTGAAGAGGATAGAGAAATTGTCTCGCTGGTGCCTAGCAAGGCCGCATCCTTGTTGCTCGTCAGGTTCTGTCATGGCTGCCAGGGAATAGTTGTGTCCCAGTCGAGGTGATGGATGGGCCCTGTCCCTTACCGGCACACTTTGCAAAGGCAGGCATCCCAGCCAGGGTGCATCGAGACCTGCAGTGCCTGGGTGTCTGAGCTTCTGTATCTGGGGCTACGGTTCAGGGCCTGGTGGAGAGCAGGGGCTGATGGCCATTGCTGGACTGAGATTACCAGCCTGTTACTAAAGGAAAACCTGAGGCTGAGGTGATGTGGAGGGCCGTGCTCCTGTGTGACTTCTCAGGATGGATGTGCCCATTGCTGCGGACCTCCGAGTGTTCCTCTCTAGTGGACAGCACGAAGTAGAACAATCTGTCCATGTAGCTACGATGGTGCTGGCAGGCCCTGAGATGCTCTGTGTGACTACAGAGCGGAGGATGACAGTGGTGCTACCCGTGGTATAGATGGCAGTGCTTTCCCGAAAGATCACAGAGGGTTGAGGCCCATGTCAGACGAGCGCACTGATCACGTCTGTGTTGCCGCACATTTGTACGTCCGTTATAGCATATAATTTTGACCAATGGAGCCCCACACACAAAGTACGTCCGCACCGAACTGCGGACGCATAATGGATGCGGCAAACAGACGCAGGTTAGGCAAGAACGTAAATCCGCTAGAACGGATGCACAGAGTGCGCTGCATCCGCAACGTCCGCATAGCTTTGTGAGTGATGGAACGAAGTCAGACAGACTGCATTTTTGACGTTCAGCATTTTTGACGGACAAAATTTTTTCATATTAATTTATTTTCCCTTCTACAGTCAAAAAATCGTCAGTCACAAAAACGGACCATGTGGCCACTACCTTGTCGTCAGTCAGAAAGTACGTCCGTTGTGCACGGACGCACAGAATGCGTTCGTCTGACCCTAGCCTTAGGGCCGTATTACATACTTGGTGCTAACTTAACCAGAGCTGTTGTAAACTTACCAGAGCCGTTATAGCCTATGAAGGTTTTAAGTTAACAACAGCTCTGGTTAAGTTAGCACAAAGTATGTAATATGGCCCACAGTGTGTAGAAGTAGAATGCATCTGTGGCAGGTAAAGCAAAGAGAAATCCCAGTTGATCTGGCTTTATTAGATTACCACATTTCCCTTTTTTTTCTTTAGGAGGTATTTTACCAGGAAGGATATATTGAGATTTCTCTCATTTTCAAGTATGTCCTGGGTAGTCCGTATGTACTGTTTGGTGTCTTGCCCAAGGACACTTACTGGAGAGGTGCTCTTGCCAGGATTTGAACCTGTGCCTCCATGGTCATAGTGTAGTGATGTTACCTCTATTCCACCCAGCTGATCACATTTCTCTTATCAGCATATGGATTATATTTGTTGCAGGGAAGCACCTTCCCTGTGCTCTTCCTCTGCATGAACTAGTAATATATGTCTAGGAAAACATGGGGTGAGCTCTACGCTACCCATTACTGTTTAAAATATAGTAAATGGCCATGGTGGCTAGAGTGTAGGCTTGTGCACCGATTTTTTTTTCGGTTCGATTTTTCGGATTTTTAAACTCTTCGATTCGGCTCGTTTCGACCGATTTCTGTTTCGGTTCGGCTCGACTCGTTTTTCGTGTACATATTTTTTCGGAATATCGACCGTTTTTCGTATTTTCGTGTCACTTTGCTCGTTTTTGTATCGACTTTTCGTAACTTCGGAAATTTCCGTTTTTTCGGAACGTCTGTTCTCGTTTCAAAGCAATAAATTTCGATTTGACACATTTCAAGTCCATTTGAAAATTCCGAAAATATTTCGTTTCGGCTCAGAAAACTTTTCGGATCTAAAAAATTTCGGAAATTCGGCCGCATCCGAAAACACGAATCGGGAAATTTCGTGGAAATTCCGAAACCCGAAACGCACATCCCTACTAGAGTGCTCCTTTTAGTAGTTTTTGAATCTTATCAAGGTGTAGTGTCACATTTAGCCTGTAGATGGTACTGCAGATTATATATTGGTTACCTTTCCAAAGGGTTGTCAGGTGGGCACAATCTGCGTAATACACATGTGTATGGCTGAAAGGTTCCGTTTTGTAAAGTTCAGATTTGGAATAATTTCAGAAAGTGCCATTTCGTACAAACTGAAAATGGTCCTATACTCCTTTACGTCTGAGGCCCGTGTCAGATGAACGCAGTGATCACATCCGTGTTGCCGCACAGTTTAACGTCCGTCGTAGCATAGAGTCATGATCAATAGAGACCCACACACGAAGTATGTCCGCACCGAACTGCGCACGCACAGCACATGTGGCAAACGGACACAAGTTAGGCAAGAACGTAAAACCACTAGAACGGACGCGCGGAGTGCGCCACGTCAGCGTAGCGTTGTGTGTGTGTGATGGAACGAAGTCAGACGGACCACGTTTGCGACATTCAGCACCTTGACGGACAAAATGGCTTTTCATATCATGTATTAATTTTTATCATTTTTCATATTAAATTTATTTCCCATAGTTCCCTTTTTTTTTCCAATGTCCGACAAGAAAAACGGATCGTTTGGTATCTGCAGTATCTTCCGTCAGTACGTCCGTCCGTTGAGCACGGACGCACAGTGCGCTCAGAATGCGCTCGTCCGACATTAGCCTGAAATGTAGAAGTACGCATATTTAACCCCTATACCCCCTCTATATATGTCCTCCATATACCCATAACAGAGAAGAAATTATAAAATTGAATCAGGCAATATATGACTAGCACTCCTGGGTCTCCTCAATATAATTTGTGATGTTTATTAATACCAAGTGCACTGTTTCAGTTATATTTAACTGTCATCATGTCCTGACAAATGTAAAATGTAACTGATCGTTGACACTGCAGATTAATAAACATCACAAGCTTATAGAGTCTTAACTTACTCCGTGGACCAATATGAAACGCCCATAAAATTTTAATTCTTCTATCCATTTTATCAAGTTACACAAGAAAACCCTCCAGGCCTTTTATAAAAGGACTTTAATTCGTTAAAACAATAAAAAAAAATATTGCATTATTTTGCCTATTGTTCTAAAGGTCAAGAAACCTGTCATTTACTGGTGACAGAATCTCCTTTCCTTCTATCTCTGTAGATACGTCACCAGAGAGCGCTTTATAATGATTCTGTATACGTGTGGTTCATAATTTTCTAGTTGAAAAATGAGCTGGGAGCATTTGAATAACGACTGTCATTCTACCACTGCAGTTCTATGATCAGCTGCATGGCAGCCAGCTTGTAACCGTCAGAATTAGTGGAATGCCCCTCTTCTGAATAGCTATACCAGTACTGGCCAAGTGCAGCTTGCTATACATTTCTTCTTGGACCCTCTGTAGTTTACTTTTAATTATTTAGGTTGGATTAGTTGTTCCTACAATACTGGGGACCTTCTTGAAATTTCTTGGAAACGTCTGATAACATTTGTGGTATTGTCCGATAAAAACCAAGGTCAAACATGTCCACAAATGTGTTAGATTTGGCTGGAGATCTGCTATTACCTGTTCACACATTAACTGCTAGTCATAATATGAAAATTAGGGCCAAAAGAACATTTATTTGTGGTTACTTTATTTAATTTTCCCTTTAATAATGATTGAATTCTACACTATTAACTCATTGTTTCTCTAACAACAGAGCGAGAGGCAAATGCTCTAATTGACATTTAAGATTATTTAATGGATCAATCTATGCAACCTGACCTCTTCTGCAAGCACTTGCAGGGGTAGGAAGTTGTGGACATGGCAGCCATGTAGTTAAGGTGCACACACACTAATCCCATAATTTACATTTGAGCGACTCATGTACAGTTCTTACACAAGTAACTACTGGATGCATACGGCACTGATCCTACCATTTGTCTACAAAAGTGCCCACTGGAGAGAACGTTTGCGGAGACTGTACCAGCCACCTTTCAGTAACTGATTTGTGCTGCACATGGCTGAGATTTACACACAGAACTGACTCTGGTCTTAACTAGGGATGAGCTGTTCAGTTCGGAGTTCGATTCGAACATCGTCTATTCGCATGTTCGCCCACAATGCACTTTTCCACTGGCCTGAAGCTTGTAATTGACTACAGCCTTGCACCTGACCACAGGTCCGGTGCAAGACAGGTTCAAGACTATGGGCAAATTTTGACCAATCATGGGCTCACAGAGCTAAATCCCGCAGCACACTATATAAGGCTTCACACAGCGCTTCAGCACGTGTTTGAGAGGAGATTGTTCTTGTGTTAGTGTGTGTTGTTAGTGTGTGTTCTCACTGCCAGTCTGCCACCAGCTACTGGGGGGGTCTCATTTCTACAATATTTCTGGGAATTGTTCTAATCTGTGTGTTCTCACTGCCACCCAGTATTTTGGGGGTCAGTAATTTCTACAAAATATTTGGGAATTGTTATAATCCGTGTGTTCTCACTGCCACCCAGTATTTTGGGGGTCAGTAATTTCTAAAAAATATTTGGGAATTGTTATAATCCGTGTGTTCTCACTGCCACCCAGTATTTTGGGGGTCAGTAATTTCTAAAAAATATTTGGGAATTATTATAATCCGTGTGTTCTCACTGCCACCCAGTATTTTGGGGGTCAGTAATAATGCCAGCTATCATGGTGTCTCACTGAGTTATACCAGAGTTCTGGAAATCTTTAATCTTTATACCAGAGTTGAATCAGAGTTCTGCAGCATATCTCCAATTTTTATAACAGAGTTCAATCAGAGTTCTGTATATATTTAATCTATATATCCTCACCATGTCAGAAAGACCAAAAAGGACAGGCAGACGCTCCCAGACACAGATAAGAGGGCAAGCAGCCTCTGTGTCGGGAGGCTATGCCTCTGGTCGTCGTGGACATGGGGCATCCTCTGCAGGGGCACGCTTGTCCTTTCTAACTGGTGCTGGCCGTCTTAAGCAGCAGTAACATACAGAGGATTTGGTGGATTGGCTAACCAGGCCATCCTCATCCTCCGAGTCCTCTGCCAGCCAGGCTTGTAGTGCTTTACAGTCCACCTCCGCTGCCAAAGCATCTAATGCAGCCTCCATGTCCACAGCTACTCCTGCCGTAGCCTCACTATCACACATGGAGGAGTCAGCTGAATTGTTTGACTACAATGACAGTGACATGCTGCTTGAGGATGTGCAGCAAGTACAGTGCTCTGATTCAATCTCTGAAGTTGAGGAATGGAATATAATGAACGTAGAGGAAGGGGGTGCCAGTGACACAAATAACTGGCACTCATGTTGCCCCAGCAGCTGCAGCATACTGCCAAGTTGGCTCCAGTGACGAGGAGATAGGGGGTGATGACAATGATGATGAGGTCACTGACTCCACCTGGGTGCCTGATCGAACACAGGAGTCAAGTGAGGAGGAGGAGGAGGCACAACAAACACAATGCACAACATCCTCTATGACCAACCGTAGCACTAGCCAGTCCAAGGCATCAGATGTCAGAGCTGCTCAGGTGCAGAGCGCTGCTGTCTCAAAGCACACATACAGGAACTCTGCTGTCTGGGAGTTCTTTAAGAAATGTGCAGCAGACCCCACCATTGCTATTTGTAATCTATGTCAGATGAGGCTCAAGCGTGGGAAAGACATCGGACGCTTGGGTACCACGTGCTTGAGGCGACATATGACCACCTGCCACGCATCCCGTTGGCGCAAAACTTTGCGTAGGTCCTCCTCACCTGTCTCTACCCCCACTGTATGTCCTGCCATGTCATTGCCTACAACCTCCACTGACCGGGATGATGCTACAGTAATGGATGTACCAGGTCCTTCCTCACAATGTGACAGCATCACATCAACTGAAGATTTACGTTGCCCCAGCTGCTGCAGCGTAAGAAAAAATATAGTCCCAACCATCCCTAAGCACAGCGTCTAAATGCCAGCTTAGCAAAATTACTCGCATTGCAGCTGCTGCCTTTCCAGCTGGTGGACTCTGCTCCCTTCCGTGAATTTGCTGAATGTGCTGTACTACAGTGGCATGTTCCAAAACGCCATTACTTTTCATGGAAGGCCATTCCAGCACTATACCAGCACGTGGAAGACAATGTTATTGAGTCATTGGGAAAGGCAGTCAGCAGCAAGGTGCATGTGACTTTAGACACGTGGTCCAACAAGCATGGACATGGCTGTTACATTTCCTTCACGGCACACTGGGTAACTCTGATTGCAGCCGGGAGGGATCCAAGACGGGGCTCTGTGCTGGAGCTTGTTCATCCACCACGCCTCCAGAAAGCTGCTTGTATGAGGTCTGTCTGCTCTACCACCACCTCTTCCTCCTCCTTCTGTGTCTCTGGTGAAGTGGCAGTTAAACCGATGCCTGACAGGGGCTACACAATGGCTCAAGCAAAAAGATGCCATACTGTGCTTGAGCTGGTTTGTTTAGGGGACAGGAGCCACACTGGGCCAGAAATTCTGTCAACTCTGCAGGGGCAGGTGCAGAGATGGTTAACACCACGCCAGCTTCAGCTGGGAATGGTCGTCTGTGATAACCTTCTCTCTGCCCTACGCCTGAGTAAGTTGACGCATGTACCATGCCTAGCACACAACCTAAATCTGGTGGTACAGCGTTTCCTAAACAGGTACCCAGGGCTGGCAGAGCTTCTCAGCCAGGCCAGAAAAGGCTGCAGCCACTTCAGACGGTCATTCCCAGCAAGTGTTCGCCTGGCAGAAATTCAAAGAGAATTCCACCTTCCCACAAACCGTCTGATCTGTGACATGCCCACCGGGTGGAACTCGACATTAGCAATGCTGCAGCGTCTGCACAAGCAGCAGAGGGCCATCAACGAGTACCTGTCTAAGTATGGCACAAGGACAGGTTCAGGTCAACTTGTTTCCCCCCCCCCGCAGTGGCTGATGATCAAGGATGCATGCACTGTACTGTCACCATTTGAGGAGGCAACGAGGATGGTGAACAGGGACAGTGCATGCATCAGTGGCACAATTCCTTTAGTGTTCCTCCTTTAGCACACTCTGCGGATAATTCTAGATGTGGCTCTAGAGGCAGAGCAGCGGGAGGAAGAGGAGGCCTTCCCTAGCTCTGAAGGCCCCAGTCTTTCCGCAGACAGCATTCCAGTGGGTCCTCCTCAGATCAGACAGGAGGAGGATGAGGAGGATGAATATTTAAGTAGTGGGGGCATTGAAGGTGGGGATTCCTCAAGGGAGGGTTTTGTGTGCCCAGAAACACAAGGACTAGTACGTGGCTGGGAGGAGGAAGTGCACGATGGGGTCATCCTCCTCATTGACCATGAAGACTCGGAAGCTAATGCCACCTCCAACCTACACTGCATGGGCTCCCTTATCCTGCAAAGCCTGCTAAAGGACCCCAGGATTCGTGCTATCAAGGAGAGGGATCATTACAGGTTGGCAACCCTTCTTGATCCACGATACAAGGGTAAAGTTGCAGAGCTCATCCTGCCTGCACAGAGGGAGCACAGGATGTAAAAACTTGAAGACGCTCTAAAGCGACACTTGTGTAACACTTTTCCAGGCACTGGTAGGTTACCAAGTGATGACACAGGTGCTTCTGAGGCTGCGGATGATCAGAGGAATAGTGGTGAAGGCCGGGACCGCTTGACTGATGCCTTTTTAAATTTTTTTAGTCCACGACGCCCAGGGACATCAGATGTAGGCACCCATTGCCAGCGTCTTCACCATATGGTGCAGGACTACGTAGGGGCAAGGGCAAACCTGGATACCTTTCCAGCAGATGATCCACTGGCTTACTGGTAGGGATGAGCTGTTCAGTTCGAAGTTCGATTCTAACTTTGGCCGTTCGCAAACCTCGACCTTTTTGGCGTGTTCGGTTCGAGTTCGCAATTTTTTTTTTAAAAAAGAAGTATAAAAAATGCTTAAAAAATACTAAAAAACTCTAGAAGTAAAGAGACTCTTTACTGCAGAATATTATAAGCAACGGTTTATTAGATATTGAATTAAAAACTAATGTGTACGTGCAAAGATTCTCACCTCTAAATGACCTGTGTTCTCAACCGGTAAACAGCAGGTGTTTTTAGTCTGGTCTAATGAATTTGATACATTGTATGTATGTAGACTATACTGAGGGTGTGGTGTCTGCTTCTGAGAAGTGTTAATTTCTCTACTAAATCTTCCTCTAATATTCTGCATTTCACTGCTGTGTGCTCAGCTCATTTTTACTGCTTTCGCTCATCATGTTTAAACGCGATTTGAAGCCACATTTTATTAAATAACCCAGACATATTAGATATCGTTCTTTCCGGCAGACTCCACAGATTCATAATATATCATTTTTATACGTATACGTCATGTCCTGGCTGTATATTATGACAAAAAATGCAATAAAAATTGAATTTTTAATCATCTGCAGTGTGTAAAGTGTTTTTTTTCACATTTTAGCACATGAGCGTTTGCGGTTATGTTTTCTATGGGGTGCGCTTGTACAAAAATTAGAAATGGGGACTTGTTACATTTTGTGGGGGGAATTACGTGATTTATAGCAAACACACCCCATAGAAAAAAATCATTAGTGCAGCATCATTGTTCACATTATAATTGAAATGTGAACAATATTGCTGCATTAATAAAAATAACACACAAAAAACAGTTTTTTTTTTTTTTTACTTTATACCTGGTCATGTTGGGTATCATTCGAAAGGCCATGCTCAGGCCTTTCGATTGACACCCTCCATGACCCCCTAGCTGCCTGGAGATATCGGGGTTCAAATGAACCCCCTATCTCCACCAGGGGATTCCGGGCAGCTAGGGGTTCCCCGGCTATCTGACGTCATCACGCTATGCATGAGGACGTCAGGCAGTGAGGGGGGACCCAGGGGTGGAGCCGCCATCCAAGATGGCGGCCCCCACCGGAGCTAGGCCGCACTTTGGCGCCGAAGTGCGACCCGGTGCCTAAGGGGTTAAAGCCAGGCACTGCTTAAAACTCTCTCCTTTTAAGCGGTGCTTGGCTTTTTTTTGTGGGACCTCCCGATCGGGAGGGAGAGGGATCCGAACGGATCCACCCCCCCTCCCTTTCAGGCGATCTCCCGGCATTGCCGGGGGGTCGCCTGGAAATGACGTCATCGCGCATGGCGCGATGATGTCATTTACATCAGGAGGAGCTTGACTTCAGCGTCCTCAGACGCTGAAGTCAGAACGCCGCAGGAGCCCAGACACAGAGGTGAGTATCTCCGCCGGAGGTCCCGCAAAGCTGATGATGTGTGGGACACGTCCTCCTCAGCATACAGCAGGAGTAACTGAGCCCACACATCGTTAGCAGTGAAGGGGTTAAAAATTTATTTTTTAAAAACTTTTTGTCCTTGTTTCCTGTCCCCAGGGCAGGGCTCGAGTCGAGCGGGAACGCGCAGGAACGGCGTTCCCGCACTTTTCCCACAGCGGGAACGCTGCGGGAACGCAGCGTTCCCGCTGTGGCCCGAACGCCGCCGCCGCACATTGCCGGCGGCCGGCGTGCTTCCTGTTACAAGGGCCAGCTGACAGGAGGTGGAGCCGCTCGCCTGGCTGTTTCATAGTTCCCAGGCGAGCGGCTGCACTTCCTGTCAGCGACCACTGAAGCAGGAAGCACGCGGCCGCTGGCAGAGGAGCAGAAGCAGCAGCAGCAAAGGTGAGCTGGGCTGGGGGCAGTATCCCTGAGACCTGGGGGGGGCAATATCCATGAGACCAGGGGGGCAATATCCATGAGACCAGGGGGGCAATATCCATGAGAGCTGGGGCAATATCCATGAGACCAGGGGGGGCATTATCCATGAGAGCTGGGGCATTATCCATGAGAGCTGGGGCATTATCCATGAGAGCTGGGGCATATCCATGAGACCTGGGGCAATATCCATGAGACCTGGGGCAATATCCATGAGAGCTGGGGCATTATCCATGAGAGCTGGGGCAGTATCCATGAGAGCTGGGGCATTATCCATGAGACCTGGGGCAATATCCATGAGAGCTGGGGCAATATCCATGAGACCAGGGGGCAATATCCATGAGACCAGGGGGGCAATATCCATGAGAGCTGGGGCAATATCCATGAGAGCTGGGGCAATATCCATGAGAGCTGGGGCATTATCCATGAGAGCTGGGGCATTATCCATGAGAGCTGGGGCATATCCATGAGACCAGGGGGCAATATCCATGAGAGCTGGGGCAATATCCATGAGACCAGGGGGGCAATATCCATGAGAGCTGGGGCATTATCCATGAGAGCTGGGGCATTATCCATGAGACCAGGGGGCAATATCCATGAGACCTGGGGCATTATCCATGAGACCTGGGGCATTATCCATGAGACCTGGGGGCATTATCCATGAGACCTGGGGGCATTATCCATGAGAGCTGGGGGGGGCATTATCCATGAGACCTGGGGGCATTATCCATATGAGCTGGGGCAATTATATCCATGTGAACTGGGGAAATATATCCAATATAACCAGTGCTGTGCATATTATTCTTGGGGTTCAGTGCTGTGTATATTATCCTGGAGGCTCAGTGCTGTGTATATTATCCTGGAGGCTCAGTGCTGTGTATGTTATTCTGGGGGCTCAGTGCTGTGTATATTATCCTGGAGGCTCAGTGCTGTGTATATTATCCTGGAGGCTCAGTGCTGTGTATATTATCCTGGAGGCTCAGTGCTGTGCATATTATTCTGGGGGCTCAGCGCTGTGTATATTATTCTGGGGCTCAGTGCTGTGTATATTATTCTTGGGTTCAGTGCTGTGTATGTTATTCTGGGGCTCAGTGCTGTGTATATTATCCTGGAGGCTCAGTGCTGTGTATATTATTCTTGGGGTTCAGTGCTGTGTATATTATTCTGGGGGCTCAGTGCTGTGTATGTTATTCTGGGGGTTCAGTGTTGTGTATGTTATTCTGGGGGCTCAGTGCTGTGTATGTTATTCTGGGGGCACAATGTTGTGTATATTATTCTGGGGGCTCAGTGCTGTGTATATTATTCTGGGGGCTCAGTGCTGTGTATATTATTCTGGAGGCTCAGTGTTGTGTATGTTATTCTGGGGGCTCAGCGCTGTGTATATTATTCTGGGGGCTCAGTGTTGTGTATGTTATTCTGGGGCTCAGTGCTGTGTATATTATTCTGGGGGCTCAGTGCTGTGTATATTATTCTGGGGGCTCAGCGCTGTGTATATTATTCTGGGGGTTCAGCGCTGTGTATATTATTCTGGGGCTCAGTGCTGTGTATATTATTCTGGGGGCTCAGCGCTGTGTATATTATTCTGGGGGTTCAGCGCTGTGTATATTATTCTGGGGGTTCAGCACTGTGTATATTATTCTGGGGGTCTGTGCCTGGAGATATATATATATATATATATTGTATATAAAATGCGTTAGTCCAGTTGCCACAATAACGAGTATACCTGTACGTAGTGATACCTTTCACTGATCAGTATAGTTTCCAGTTTACACTCTTGAAAGCTTGTCTTTTAAATGTAAAGTTAACCAATTAAAATGGTATCACCGGCACGCGCTGCTATACTCGTGATATATATATATATATATATATATATATATATTTTCTTCAGGTAATGGGGGTTGTGGAATTCGTGGGTGAGTTCCCTCACTTTTTTTCCCAGGACTTGACCCCTGCCCCAGGGCACTACCCGGACATTGTTTTTTTAAATGTTTCTATACATCCTAGAAATCCGCCACTTCACAGGTAGGTTATGGGGACCTCCTAGGCACGATATTTGAAGGAATTTCTCGTTTTTATTTTTTAAGCCTTATTTCATGGAAAACTCACTGTCCTTTAAAAACTTTTTTTTAACTTTTTGTCCTTGTTTCCTGTCCCCAGGGCACTACCCGGACCCCCATACACCTTTTATGGCAAATATCTAGCATATATGCCCTCTTGGAGGGCACTCTAAAAATCGAATTTTGAGTCCCATTGACTTGTATTGAGTTCAAATTCGAACTTCTGAAAAGTTTGAGTTCGAATGCGAACCGAACTCGGGGGTGTTCGGCTCATCCCTACTTACTGGGTGTTGAGATTGGATCACTGGCCAGAACTTAGCCAATATGCTATGCAGCTACTAGGTTGCCCTTCATCCAGCGTGCTTTCTGAAAGGACGTTCAGTGCCGCTGGAGGTTTTGTCCACCGACTCTGTAGACCGGCTGACATTTATAAAAATGAATCAGTCCTGGATCAGCAGCTATCAATCCCTTGATGCTGACGTAACGGAATAGATCGGAGATTTCTTCTGCATTCACAAAACCTCCACCACTGAACTATTACACAATACCACAAAGGGGTTACGGTGTGAAGGCACTTGCTGCCATGAAAGGCACATTATTTGGGTGCACTGACGCCATTACCAGATTTATATCATTTACATTTTTTGAACCGCAGGGTCCAACCCTGCACTCTTCCACAATACCACAGAGTGGTTACGGTATGACGGCACTGTTGCCAACACTAAAGGGCCAATTTTAAAGCACCTATTGTTACTTTCATCCAAAGCCTGCATAAGTTTCACCATAATTTAGCCAAAAAAAATCACTAAACTTGTTCTGTGTGTCATTAAAGGTCTCCTCTTTTAATACAGACTGCCGCCCCAAGTAGTTGTTTATGAATAGATTAAAGAAAAAACGTTTATCGTCATTTGAAACGTCACTTTTTTGTTTTTAAATGTTTCTATACATCCTACAAATCCGCCACTTCACGGGCAGGTTATGGGGACCTCCTAGGCACAATATTTGAAGGAATTTTTCATTTTTATTTTTAACCCTTATTTCATGGAAAACTCCCTGTCCCTTTAAAATCGTTTTTTTTAAAACTTTTTGTCCTTGTTTCCTGTCCCCCAGGGCACTACCCGGACCCCCATACACCTTTTATGGCAAATATCTTGAGTTCGAACTCGAACTTTTGAAATTGTTCGTGTTCGAATGCGAACCGAACACGGGGGTGTTCGGCTCATCCCTAGTTTTAACCCATTGCTGCTGGGAGAGTAGTCCCCGGCAGCTGGGCTTTAAAGCTGGCAGGGCGGCTTCCCGGCTGCTGCGGCGGGCCCCTCCTCTGACGCGCATTGTTTAGTTTCTAAGCCTAATTTCTAACCCTGCCTTCTAGAAATTGGGGTTAGAAGCTAGGGATACAATTTCTAACCCTAGCTTCTAAGTTAAAAGTTGGAATTTCTAACCCTAACTTTTAATTTAGAAGCTAGGGTTAGAAATTCTAACTCTAGCTTCTAACCCAATTTCTAACTCTAATTTCTAATCCATGATTTTCGGTGGTTCGATTGACATGTTTAATCAGATGAATCCTATAGGTTTCACTGTAAAATAATCCCCGTTTTTATTAAATATTTATTCAACCGTTTATTTTTTTCACTTGCAGCAAAAGGTCTCTTATTTCTTGGGATTATTTTTGGGGATTTTTTTGGTGAAATTTTTGGATTCTTAATTTATTTTAAAAAGAGGGGTTTTTTTCTTTGCTGAACACAGCGTAATTTTTTTTCTTCAGTTTGGCTGTGTTCTGCAGGGGCTATCCATGGTACATAAACCTATTCAGAATTAGGGACAGCAGCCCCGAGGGACATCAGAGCAGTGGGATTACTTTTTTACCTAAGTAATTAATTCGTTTCACATTCTGATAACTAATAAAAACAAAATAACTAATAAAGACGAAATACTAATCAACCCGAAATATGAATTAACAATAAAAACAAAAAAATTAATGGGCCCCAAAAAAATGAAATACCGGCCGTCCGAACCAACCCGCAATACAAATTAACAAAAAAACATATGAACTCAAAAAATGAAAACAGACTGTCCGAATTTTCAGATCAGTCCGAAAATACAGATCGCAGTATGATATCAAAACGACCCGAGAAGAAAAGAAAAACCCAGAACAAAATGATCCGAAATGATCTGAAACTTGAAAAAAAAACAGAAAGAAGAAATCTGAAACGAAAAAAAGAAACGGCCATACACAAATCTACCTGGGATTTCCTTTTTCTAGAACCCTGAGTGTGTCCTTCTATGATCTATAATGAATGCCACATGCTGCAGCAATGAAAAAGAATTTTGTTTACTGCAAAAGAAATTAGTTTGCAAAAAATAAGCATTTTTCTTCATTTAGATCCACTCGCTATTTCCTACATTATAGAAAGTTATTTGAAAAGAAAGAGCGGACTTCTCCTTCCTGACCTTTACTCACCAGATAAGTCCCTGTGTTGACTCCTGATTCAGCAGTGCACTGCTACATGACTCGCAGGGATTGAGCTGGTAAATAAAGTGTTTGGGTCAGGAGGGAGAAGACTCTTTTAAATAGGAAGACCTTGCTTCCAGGAGGACAGTTAGTTATTCTCTAGACTGTAAGCTCCTATGAGCAGGGCCTTCTACACCTCTTGTTTCCATCTTACGTTCATTTATTTGTATTTCGTTCCCTTTGGTTATTGTAAAGCGCTGCGGAAACTGTTGGCGCTATATAAATGATGACAATAATAATAATAATTCACGTACCTAGTCTGTACACTGCCAATGGCAAAGGGCCTCACAAAGCCATGTCCTGCTCACTGAAGATGCATAGCAGAGCTCTGTAAATGTACATGGTCAGTGTACTGCAAATTCATGAGCTCACTATGCAAGTTATTCTGCAACAGGGGATAACATAAAGCACCCCTGGGCGGCAGAACAATCCTCCCCGTGTAGTGCACCAAACACACAAGACCATAGGAATCTGCCAAAGCAGGTATCAAATAGAGGGGCTAATTAACAAATGAATAAAAAAATAACCTAAAAAGTGGAGGACAATCCAGCAACCACTCATCTCCCCTTCCCAGTACTCAAAGTTACAAAGCACATTACACACTTTCAGCCCCTCATACTGCCTCCGTCATTCATATAGCATAATCATACACTTTCACAGCCATTCCTATATTACACTTACACGTCGGAAATGGTGGGAAAGGATATGCGGACAACAAAGAGAGATATAGGCACTAAAGAAGAGAAGTGGTTGCAGAGGTAGGGCATGGTGAGTAGTGCAGCGAGAAATATGTGGCAGCAAGGGACTGAGAAAGAAGTGACATAGAGAAGATAGGAGAGGGTTATAGGATGCAAAGAGGCAGTGTTACAGTAGGTGAAGGGAATGTGGGACAATGACACAATATCAGATAGGAATTGAGGAGAAAGACATGGAGAACACAGGAAACATGAGGATGTGAGGGGGAAAAAATATGGAAATACAAGGGAAGAGCGAATAAGGAAAAATTAGTCTCTCAACATCTACTGGGTGCGGGTGTTAAGATTATCATAATCATAAACGTGGAAATTTTAGAAGAGACGTGTGCAGACCAACAGGAGGATGGAAGGAATTGAGGGGTTCTCATAGTCAAAAATGGAAAATAAAAATTACTTGTATGCTCCACACACAGCATGTTTACATGCGAACTCTCACACAAACTGGCACTGAAACATGGTTTGTAGTAGAGATGTCCGATCCTTCGGATCAGACTCGAATGTGGCATTTAACAGCGAACGGTCTTTTCCTGAGTCTGAGACCTGCCTGGCAGTGAGATTCCCAGTTGGAGCCCGACAGCCTTTGCAGTAGAGACCCGCTACCAGGCAGGGTATACACTGCGATTGAATGTTGAGGTCCCATACTCACTTCGGGAGGGAGCCACTTCTCTAGTCGTGGGTTGTGAGGTAGCGGATTGGGACTCGGTATCGGTGATCCCTAATACCCTAATATTAATCCTATGCTAACCGTGTAGGCGAAGATCTATAGGAGATCATCAGTTGCATAACAGTTTATATTTGACAAATCTTGCCAATATTTAATATGTTATGCATTCCGAATATATCCTTTGATAGTAATGGTCTGTATGGATTTTCGCTTTCGCACATGATACTGTATGCACTCAGACTGAATATTAATAAAGTCTATAGACATTTAGATTTGATAGCCGATTTTATTTACCAGCTCAATAACCTCTAAAGATGTTTGTATCCCCTGGAGATAAGGCCTTTAGTGATAAGGTTTTCCAAATGACATTGACAATCATAGCCATAGACTTTTGGCAACAAATACATAACTAATCATTCTTGTATGGGTATATAAGGCAGTGTTAAGAGTCTGTATTTTGTCGGAACAGTGAAAGACACTGGCCAAGATGAAGTTTTTAATTCTTGCACTTGTGTGCCTCCAGCTCTCAGAGGGGATTGTAAAGTAAGTAAAAGTTTTTTAATTTCAATTTTATTCTAGCTAAAATCTACCTTTGCTGACATTATACCGTTACAGAAAGGACTGAAAGTATTCTAATTTTGACTTCTTATATATATAAGAACACTCTTGAAAGCACAGATGTACATTATGATATTTGTTCAGAATATATGTTGACAGATCACTTGAATAAGTGTAATTCCTAATACATTTTCTTTTGTGTGTTTTGTGAAGTGCAGATTCCTACAATGCCAGTAGAATTTAAATGAATGTGCCCACATATGAGGTTAGATTATGAGTTAAGGGTAAATGTATTCAGTGCTCATTTAATGCCACCAGATCCATAGAATGCTCTAAGGCTGGGAAGTGGATTATTTATTTTAATTTACATATAATCTAAAGAATTCCAGGATATATAGTATAATCTAACTCAGTGGCATCACAAGGGGGGCGGCCTGCACGGGGTGACACTACCCCCTAGGGTGACACCCTAAAAAAAAAGAACAAAAAAAATATTTTTTTTTGTACACAAAAATATTTTACCAGGAAGGATACATTTAGACTTCTCTCATTTTCAAGTATGTCCTGGGCTGGCACTTTCCAGGGGGTAGCAAAAAAAAATACACCACTAAAGGCGATATTCAGAGAGCACCAAAATGACGCAGACATTTCAGTGTTCTGTTGTTCCCCGCACTTTGGGAAATCAAATTTCCCTGCTGAATTCGCCACAGGGTCCCTGAATTGCAGGGAATCAGCCACCGAATGCCGCCGCAAACCCGTTGCCCGCTGTTTTCAAAATAACAACTGAATGAAAATGTCTGGAATTAACATATAACATCCTATGAATGATAATAAAAAAGTCTGTTAAAGAAAAAAAAACGCTATTAGAAAGAAAAAAAAAATAGATTTTTTAAAAAAAAATGCCTAATATATACTAAGAAAAAAAAACAATCAATAAATAGACTTTTTACTACAGATTAAAGGAATAAACGTTTCATTAGATATTGGGTAAAATCGGGAATATTTTTAACATTGAAACCTATGCAGGGTTATTCAGAGAGAGGTGAAAACCTTGAGAATGACTGGAGAAGTGAAAATTCTAGGTCAAAATAGTCAAACCAGAAAAATTCTCCAATTTATTTCACTTTCCAAATTGGCTATTTGGTCTAGATTGTTCATTCTCCTGGCAATTCTCAAGGTTTTCACCTCTCTCTGAATAGCCCTGATAGTGTACGCCTGAATAAACCTGTCGAATGAAAGCACTGAACATCAGGGCATTTCTCTGCTGTTCGGTGTCTCTGAACAGATTAACAATTACTTCTCTATAGGGACTTTCACTGCCGTCGAACAGGCACCGTACTTGCTGGCAGTTCACCAAAATTTGTGTGTGAGCATATGAGAGAGCTCCACAGCAATAAAACTCACAGTAATGTGCACCGTGTATTATGATTATTTAGTGTTATATGGGAGTACTGATTTATGGGTAAGAGTAGTTAAAAAAAACTTGGGGGGGTGACACCATGAGTTACCGCACCGGGTGACGCCAACCCTAATGACGCCACTGTTTGAACTTATACCACAGTAAGCGAGCGCATCTGAAGCTGGGGCTCAGATCACTGGTCCAGAAGACAGTTAAATGCACATACCAAAAGAAATTTAGGCTAGTGAGTTAAAAATTTTAATCAAGCAGATAGTAGTAAAAACACCATTTTTTTTTCTTTTTAAAACATTTAACCCATTCACTACCAAGTTGTTTTCCACAAAACCACTGTAAGGACCCAGTGGACTTATGGGAAAAAACTTTCCATTGCAGACAGTGTTAAAATTAATGTAATAGTCAATAACATTTTATAGTCATTGTTTATTTGATAGGCAGAGGGCTCACAGCCCCCTTTCCCCATTATTAAGTGCACAGATATGGCTGACAGCATCTGCACAATTATTTTTTTTAATATCTCTTTTAGTGAAGTTAAAATACCTTTTGTCCACCGGTGGGCTCCAGCTCCAGGGATTCCAAACGCAGAAGTCCCTAGAACCATTTGTGCGCTAATGATTACTGTGTTGTTTGCATGATGAGGACCAATCAAATGGATACACCAATTTGACCGTGACCGAATTTAGCCGCTTAAAATTCAGCTGCAGCCAAATTTTACACCTCCGCCCGTACAAATCATGCTGAGCTGATGACATTGGTCCCCAAGTTAGTCCATAGCAGGCTGTTTATTCAATATGTGCTCAACTCACTCCGACGGACTAAAAAAAAAAGCTAGAAGTAGGTAGAGTGAGTAGAATAGCCCTTTAAGGCCAATGAGAAGAGGGCTATAGTAGTCAAGGTGGGAGATAGTAAGAGCTTGGTTGAGTGTTTTAGTAGTTACAGTATATTTATTTTATATTAATAAAGCTAGGAGAATAAAAAAAACATGTGAATAAACAACATGGGCAGTTGCAGCCATGTTTGAAGGAGAACTCAGACTGTGTTCTGTTTGTTACATGCATTGTGACCATGTCGTTTTAACTTTAACCACTTCAATGCGGAGGACGCGCTCAGCGCGTCCTCCGCATTACCGCTGCTATGCGGAGGACGCGCTGAGCGCGTCCTCCCATTGGGGTCAGCGTTCGGCCGGGTTCCGGCCGATCGCTGGCCCCTCCGGTGCGGGCTGACATCCTCGATGTCAGCCGCGCATCCGGAACCGCAGCCGCTGGTATTAGGTGTCATCGCGGCAGCGCGATGACACCTAATTCAGGCGCCCCCCCGCATGTGCTGAGGAGGCGCCTGAAAGGGAGGGGGGGAGGTCCTTCGGACCTCTCTCCCTCCCGATCGGCGGCTCTGCGGGGGTTAACCCAGGCATCATTTGGAAGGGCACAGCCTGCCCTCCAAATGGTGCCTGGCTTTAACCCCTGGGGAACTGGATCGCGAATCGGCGCTGAAAAGCGCCGGTTCGCGATCCTTTCCCGGAGCTGGCCGACATCTTGGATGTCGGCCAAGCCTCCGGGAACTCCCCCTGAGGACTGGCGTCATCGTGCGTAGCACGATGACGCCAGTCCTGGACTTAACCCCTAACTGCCACCAACGGTGGAGATAGGGAGTTCCAATGAACTCCCTATCTCCCGATCCGTGGCAGCTTGGGGTTAAAGTTTGGTATGGTTGGATCGGCCAGAGCATGGCCGTTCCAATGATACCAAACACTACTGTGAAAAAGTTTGTCAAAAAAAAAAAATAAATAAATAAAAAAAAAAAAATTAAAAAAAAATTATAAAAAAAAAAAATAAACACTTTTTTTTCTTTTTTTTGGTGTGTTAATGCAGCAATATTGTTCCCATTTCAATTATAATGTGAACAATGATGCTGCACTAACGATTTTTGTATGCGGTGCGTTTGTTAAAAATAGTGTAATTTTCCCCAAAAAAAAATGTAACGAGACCCCATCTCTAATTTTTTTAACAAGCGCACCCCATACAAAATATAACCGCAATTGCTCGCATGTTAAAATGTGAAAAAAAACACTTTACACATTGTAAATTATTGAAAATACATATTTTATTGCATTTTTTGTTATAATATACAGACATGACATAACGTATACATATAATAATGACATATTACGAATCTACCGAGTCTGACGGAAAGAACGATATATAATATGTCTGGGTCATATACTAAAATAAGCCTTCAAAACACGTGATGAGCAAAACCGGTAAAAATGACCTCAGCACAGAGGCGGGAAAAGCCTCAGCAGCGAAAGGGTTAATGACTCAGGGTCGTGAATATTTCAAACTGCGCAAAGGCGGTAAATACACCTTTAATGTTTTGTTGTCATAAGGACGCAGCCACAGATTGGTTAATCATTTATCAAACTACACAGGATGTTGCATGCTCATCTCCCATCACGACTCTAGAAAACAACCACAACTCCTACAAAAGAAAGAAATAATCACTTATTGGCATACAACTGACTCAAGCAATTTTTCCTCGAACCCTCTCTCCTAGCATTCCTTTCACTGCATATTTAACCCCTTAGCGGGACTCAACGTATGCAGCCACAGGTCATTCTAGTTACAGTGGCATGTTTTGTTCTATTAGGACATCTTTTTTGTCTAGAATATCCCTGTATGTCTTTTAGAGTCAGGATAGCAAGTGATGCAAAATTTTATCCTGCTCTGTTTTCACAATATTATGTTCTATTACAGTAACAAATCATGTCTTCCCTCGAATTTTCACTACCTGATGGTGGCTTATACCAGGGCTCAAAATTTCAAGTCCCAAGCTACTAACCAGGCCATGAGAGTTACTCGACACCAGTTGCTCCACCTAACTCATACCCAGCCCTTAACTCCGTCCATAAACACACCCCCTTAAATTATCATATGAAATTACACTGTTAAAGGTTTTATTTAGAATAAAGTTACAAAAATAACATTAATACCCAGACATCAGACCCCAGATACATGTATACTCAGTCATCAGACCTCAATGTGAGCAGAGCGAGGAGGCAGGGAAGCTCCTCTCCACCCCCTGCCAGTGACAGAGATGAGCTGGGTCAGGTTAGGGAGCTGTTCCCTGCCACTGTTCAGCCTGGGGAAGGGGGGGGGGAATAATTTATTGTGCTGCCTGCGTGTGCATTTCCACTCGCCCTCACTTAATTTCCACTCTCCAAATGCTAGTAGGTGAGTGGAAATTTTGAGCCCTGGCTTATACAATACAAATAGGACCGACGTGATGCATTTGTTATATGTGTTTTACAGAGTCCCCCTGAAGAGGTTTAAGTCCATGAGGCAGGTGATGAAAGATCATGGAATTAGAGCACCTTTGACAGATCCTGCAACAAAGTATTACAACCAGTTTGCCACTGCATTCGAGCCTTTGGCAAACTATATGGATGTGAGTAGACATTCCTGATAAGAATAAATAAAAAGTGACCTATTAAATGACTTTGTTTACATTCCTAGTTATATTTTTAAAGAAGTCAAATATAGAATCAATGTTTTGGTATAACAGGAATTAGATTTGTTTTACAAGATAAAGCGCTTTAAATGGTTTTTTTATTTTAATATTTTGCAATGGAAAAAACACGTAAATTCACGTAAATTCCAGTGCAATCATAAGGGTAACCGGATTGTTATGTATACTCTAAATATGGCAAAACATGAAAGCATGAATAGTAATATATTTCTAGCTTTGTTGCTTGTTTCATTTACCTTTGACATGATGATGTTCGGAGGAATAGACTCACGTAATGCACATTATTCACCCTTTGGTGGATCATTGTATGTGTGAATGAAGGTGAATTGAGTATCCTTTAGTATCATTCAAAGAACCTTCATAGAGACAATGTAAGGAGACTATCAGGGTTATTCAGAGAGCGTGAAAAACAGGAGAATGACTGGAGAATGAAAAATTCTAGGTCAAAATAGCCAAACCTGAAAAATTCTCCCTTTCATCTCACTTTCCAAATCGGCTATTTTGACCTAGAATTTTTCATTCTCCAGTCATTCTCCAGCCATTCTCCTGCTTTTCATGCTCTCTAAATAACCCTAAAAGTCTCCAGGTAACCCTCTGTGGGTTCTAGGAAGATCTAGGGATTGCACAAGCACAGAGAACCTGAATTCCAAATCTTGTACTTTCGACCTTATCGCCATCCAACAAAAACTTAGCTTGGAGCGTTGGAAGAAATTTGAGTCCACCTACAGACCTAAAAACCTTCAAATACCTGTCACGAGATGAATAAAAATGAAACTGAAAGCGATAAATGTCATATATGTGTCTTATATTTTTTTAGCTTATTTTCTTTTGTAAGATCCTGAGATTGGACTGTGTAATGGATTAATACATTGTCATTTTTTTATTTCGTAGATGTCCTACTATGGTGAGATCAGCATTGGGACCCCACCTCAGAACTTCCTGGTTCTGTTTGACACCGGATCTTCAAACCTGTGGGTGGCTTCAACCTATTGCCAGAGCCAGGCATGCAGTGAGTCATTAATCTGTGATCCCAGAGCTTTGTTAGTTTGGGCATTATACAGCAGTTAATCAGCACTGCTTAAAGGGACAGTCTATGAAAAATGTATCTCTACATTGTTGCCCTTAAATAATTGGGCTGATGTACCATCGAAGTATGCTGCTCCTCCCCTCCAGCTCAGGTCTTCCGAAATGCAGAGGTCCCTTCAGCTTTTTAAGTACTGTACCCACTTATATTGTGTACTATGTACAAATTGCGCATTGCTCGGAATTCGAATACTGTTGTATGTATGTTTCATAGCGCCTGCACAGAACAATGGAGTTCTGCTGCACGTGCACATGCAGTACCAAGCCATCATCTTTTGTCTCCCAGAAAACTTGCTGCTGTGAGCGTTCAGAGACAGGATGATGTCAGCATGCTCTGTGGTCTGACATCACCAGTGGCCCATTTAGTGACTAGCAAGTGGCATGTTCAAATCCCTTCTGCCTGGGAGCCATTGTGCGGACAGAGGAAATTCCTCCGCTTCACACAAGAATATTTTTTTGGGGCACTCCACCTAGCCTGACCACTTTAAAAAGCTAAAGTGGTCAGGGTGTGTAGTGTGTCTCTTCAGCTTCTGGTAGTGTCCATTTTGAAGAGTGAATGCTATGTTCATTTATAAAAATGAACTTTTAGACAAATTTTGCAATTCATGTTTAACTCTATTAAACTATTCTAAACTGTAAACGTAATTATATAATGGAGCTTTGTCGAATGGAATAAACTCTCTCTAATGCAAAAATATATATTACTACTGCCCCCTCTATACATATTTAATATACTTGAGGCCCGATTCCAACTGGGATGTTAAGCTAACGTCCGGATGAGTTAATGAGAACAACCCCAGATGTTAGCTTAAAATCACCCCAAGCTATCACAACCAAGACGCAAGCCTTACTGCATGAAGGAAAGAGTGCGGTGTCTGTGTGGCGCCACTAGATGGCTCTATTATCAAAGCAGGGAAATAAAAGAAAACAAAGTGTATATGCTATATTACTAATCGAACGGAATGATTAGAATGATGAGTGAAGAACAAGATGTGGTGACTAGAATTTAAGTACAGTGGTAGATAGGATTAATACACCTGTAACTCAATTCTACGAATAAACACTTGCAAAGAAGTAAAAAACCCAGTTGGACAGTTGTAATAAAGTAAAAACACCTTAAATAGAAAGGATATGAAAACCAGCTGTCCACTGATAATCAGCAACCAAAATTATAATGCAAAAAGTATAAATATATGTGAAATAACACTGAATAAATGAAGAAACACTTCAAAGTGACATAAATAATAATTAAATAGAGAAACAACTCTGTAAAATCAAAAACCAGTAAGCAGAAAAAAATATATAGAAAAAATATATATGAACGATGTAAAATAGGATAGAAATAATCTTGGATGTATAGGGAATAAATCCGAGAGTCACCAGCAGAATGTAAAGATACATCCAGGATGAAAAAAAACAAAAAACAACAACAACTTACTGCATGAAGTCCTATGGACTCCAGAAGCTGATACTCATGGCTGCACTGTGTGTCTCCGCTAGTATCTGCCTGTGGCTCACAATTATTGTGAGCACAGACACACATAGTGCGGCTGGTTCTAAATAGCAATGGTTACAGGGAGCCCATAAGGGGAATCTGCTCACGCAGATTTTCCCCCTTACCAGCTCTCTGTTTGCAGCTTTGTTGCAATCGGGCCCTTACGCTGTGTGTGTGTATTTATATAAATATATATGTTAAGGTCTTTGCTTTTCTTTCTAGCCAACCACCCACTGTTTAACCCTAGCCAGTCATCCACCTACAGTTCTAACCAGCAACAATTTTCCCTTCAATATGGAACTGGCAGCTTGACTGGACTTCTGGGATATGACACCGTGACTGTATGTACTAATTTCAGTTGTCTTCTAGTGTTCAGAAACTTTTCAATGTGCTCTTTAGTGATGATACACAATGAAAACAGTGGAATTCTCATTTGTGTAAATATTTGTGAAATCCACTATACAGTCGTGTAAAAAGTGTTGGCCCACTTCCTGATTTTTTATTTTTTTGCACGTTTGTTGCACTTTAATGTTTCAGATCATCAAAAAATTTAAATATTAATCAAAGAGAAAAACACAACATGCAGTTTTTAAATGAAGGTTTTTATTATTGAGGGAAAACAAAATCCAAACCCACATGGCCCTGTGTGAAAAAGTGTTTGCTCCCCCTGTTAAAATATAACTTAACTGTGGTTTATAACACACGAGTTCAATTTCTCTAGCCACACCCAGGCCTGATTACTGCCACACCTGTTCACAATCAAGAAATCACTTAAATAAGACCTGACTGACAAAGTGAAGTAGACCAAAAGATCTTCAAAAGCTACACAGTAAATGACATAAATAAAAAAGTTTCTTTTTTCCTTTATTCTAGATCCAAAACATTGCTATCACCCAGCAAGAATTTGGTTTGAGTATTAACGAACCTGGAACCAACTTTGTCTATGCTCAGTTTGATGGCATCCTAGGTCTGGCTTATCCTTCCATCGCTGTGGGAGGAGCCACCACTGTGATGCAGGGAATGCTGCAGCAGAATCTCCTGAACCAGCCTATATTTGCATTCTACTTGAGCGGGTAAAAGATTATACCAGTTTTCTGTTTTTTTTATTGAGATAATAAGCATTGCCAATACTGGATGTAAAATTACATTTATAGAACGCTTTAGAATAGGAATGTCAAACTTCGGCCCCCAGATGTTGGTGGCTTTATATTCCCAGAATTCTTTGTATGCAATAGATGGCTAGAGTATCGATCGGGGGATTTACAGTTCAGCAACATCTGAGGGGCTGAAGTTTGACATCCCTGCTTTACATGAATTTCTGAGAAACATTCTTCTTTTCCAGCCAAGAGAACTCACAGAATGGAGGTGAAGTAGCCTTCGGAGGTGTTGATCAGAACTACTACTCTGGACAAATTACCTGGACCCCAGTTACTTCAGAAACATACTGGCAAATTGGAATCCAAGGGTAACTGACTTAATTAAAAATGATTCATGTATTAATCCCACTGCTAGAATCAATCTGTAATAAAAAAATTATAAAAGGACACGTTTATTGGACACGCTTATCTCATATGGAAGATGAAGCTTGCCCCCTTTCTATGGAACGCCCTCCAACGCACCATCGGACTTCCCGCCTCTCCAGTCCTTCAAGAAGTCTCTGAAATCACATTACTTTAGAGAAGCCTATCATCTCACTCCCTAATCCCCCTCTGCTCATTTCTTACTGCATCTTCCAATCCCACCCAGCCCACATGCATCCCACTATTTCATATTCTCTAGTAACCCTCACCTAGTGTCACTCTCACCCCTCTCCTCTCAGATTGTAAACTCTCCTCTCCCCTACTGTTCTGTGTGTTTAACCTGTATTTATATTTATTTTGCCTCCCATTGTACAGCGCTATGGAACTTGTTAGTGCTTTATAAAAAACTTGTAACTGTAACTAGTCTGCTGTTAATATTAATACACACATATGATGTCAATAAGCATATCCAGACACTTTTTTTTTTCATACCGTGGTGGCAAAGTTATTATTAGTTATTTTGTTTCTTGCCCAGGATAGCTGGACTAAAGCCTAGATTTTCTTTATCACATTATTGATCTTTATTATTTTGACTGGAAGACTGTTTCATAACATTACCATGTATAAAAACACAGCCATTCTAACTCGTGCAGGGTTATTCAGAGAGAGGGGAAAAACCAGGAGAATGACTGGAGAAGTAAAAATTCTAGGTCAAAATAGCCAAACCAGAAAAATTCTCCCATTTATCTCACTTTCCAGATCGGCTATTTTGACCTAGAATTTTCACTTCTCCAGTCATTCTCCTGGTTTTCACCTCTCTCTGAATAACTCTGTATGTTTCGAAATTCAGAAGATGTCCACCTTGGACGTTTATGCCAAAAAATGAAGTGACATGAGAACGTTAGGGAACTCTGTTATAGCAAAAGATAAATAGTTAAATAATACTGAAAATACACCAGAGTTGAACATTATTTCCAAATTCAGCTGTTTTAGCCTAAAATTTGAAAATGTCTCCTAATTCATTACTAGTTTTAAACTTTGTGTCCTTTAAAAACTCACCTAAATCCAGCGCCGATCTCTGCAGGATATGAAATACTTGCAGCTCAGCATGTTACATGACCACAGTGGGGCTGGGCTCTCCACTTAGTCCAGTGGCTCTTAATGCAGGAAGGCTTTGATACCATTGGATAAGCCTTGTTCCCAAAGGTCTCTTAGCCCAGGAAACCGTAGCTCAGGGCAGGACTAAGCCTCGGCATTTGGATGGCTGAACTAACCCTTCTAGAGCCCCCTTCAGAGAGCAGTGTGACCACTCAGGTAAGATTGAGTGGTTACACTGTGCAGATTGTCCTTTTAATGAGTACTAACTGCAAAAAAACTTGAAACAAAGCTAAAACTGAGGTTGCATTTTAGGTTCTCTATTGGAGGCCAGGCTACTGGATGGTGTAGTCAAGGATGCCAGGGTATCGTGGACACTGGAACCTCTCTGCTGACTGCTCCTCAGCAAGTCTTCTCTTCCCTCATGCAAAGTATTGGTGCTCAGCAAGACCAGAATGGACAGGTAAATGGAAACCTTAAGGCTGGGGTCAGACCAGCGCACTTTTAACGTGCGTTCTGGCGCACATAATCACGGCCGCACTAGCAGCAAATGACAGGCAATGACAGCCAATATACGAAGTACGGTCGCACGAAAGTCCGGCCGCGCAACGCAAGTGGAAAATGAACGCATTTTTTCGAGAACGCAGAACCGCTAGTACGGACGTACAGAGTGCGCTGCAGCGGCATAGCGGTGTGTGTGTGTGATTTGGAGACGTCAGACCCTGCTCGTGTCCGGCCAACATAACGTCCAGACGCAAAAAGTTTCCTGGTTTGGATCCATAAAACATCACGCACGAAAATGCGCATCGTATGACCGTTTTCGCCTATTCCGTGAAAAAATACGTCAATGCGTTCGGACGCACTTTTTTACGTTCGCGTGTAAAAATGCTTTCGTTTGACCCTAGCCTAAATCCAACGACGGTGTACAGTCAGCTCTACATTAATCTCAAAATCATAGCCATGTGCAGCCCTTATCACTTGGCTGTGCATACAAGGAATTTATTACTTACAAATGTAACAATGACAGACAATATTCATACTTTTTTATTTTATTTTTTATCATCAGTCCCCTTAAGTTAAATTATTTTGATAAGAAACATACTTAAAGAGTAGATGGTGACTTAAAAACTGGCAAGCAGATCCAATTTGGGCTTGGGTCAGACGAGCGCAATGTTCACGTCCGTGTTGCCGAACATTTTAACGTCCGTGGTAGCACATAATTATGATCAATAGAGACCCACACATGAAGTACGTCCGCACAGAAGTGTGGATGCACAATGGACGCGACAAATGAACGCAAGTTAGGCAAGAACGTAAAACCGCTAGAACGGACGTGCGGAGTGCACCACGTCCGCATAGCTTTGTGTGTAAGTGATGGAACGTAGTCAGTCGGACTGTGTTTTTGACGTCCAGCATTTTTGACGGACAAAATGGTTTTTCATATTAATTTTATTTCCCATCTACATCAGTCAAAAAAAACATTAGTCACAAAACCAAACTGTGTGGCCACTACCTTGTCGTCAGTCAGAAAGTACGTCCGTTTTGCATTGACGCACAGTCCGCACAGAATGCGTTCGTCTGACCCTAGCCTTACCTAGCAAGCAACCCCTCTGCACCTGCCTGTGCACATCATGTCTATTTCAAGATATTACCATGAATGCTAAACGTTTTTTGAAATGCTAATGATGTAATGATAATCTAAAAATGTAAGACAGGGATGTGTTTGGTTCCTTATATGTGCATAAATATTTTTGCTAAGGTCTATGTGGGAAGAAGGATAGGGTAGCAAAACTGATGACAACATTTGGTCATACATCATGAAGGATAACGCCATGAGCAATTCCATATGGTGATGAATATGTGAGTCTGGGCAAGGTGGAAAAATCTAGATTGGATTTACTGTTTAACATGATGGATAAAGAATGGAAGGGTTGAGGCAAGAATGCAATAAAATTACATTGTGTTGAAGGGAGAGTGGCAATGATTACATATCAACTGGGAAAGTAGGGAAGTCACTGACATACGTTGGACCAGTGTGCTTCTGTTTTAAAAAAGATTGGTAAAGGATGTGTCTTGACAGTAGGTGTGTTTTTGTTTTTAATGTTACAGTATGTGGTCAGCTGCGGTTCCATCCAAAACCTTCCTACAATAAGCTTCACCATCAACGGGGTCTCTTTCCCACTTCCACCATCTGCTTATGTTCTCCAGGTAAGATCTGCTGATTTCAAGGCACCAAAAGGTGATGGCTTCCTGACATTACTCACAAGGTCACTCTCCTGATCATTAGTTATTTCATACATTTCAGTGGGTGCAGTATGTTATTCTGCATATAAACAACGAAATTTAGGCTTTCTTATGATTTAGTTGTTGTTGATTTTTTAAATTTCTCCCCTCAGTTTTGATCCCTTTCTTTTTCTTTGCAGCAAAACAGCGGATATTGTGAAATTGGCATTATGCAAACCTACCTGCCTTCCCAGAGTGGACAACCCCTTTGGATTCTGGGAGATGTCTTCCTTCGCCAGTACTATTCTGTCTATGATCTGGGTAACAACCAAGTGGGCTTTGCTCAAGCTGCATAAGTTTAACACCTTTAGTCTGTGAAAAATAAATTTTTTGCCATGTTCTCAGGCTCATTTAAATCCTATTTTGTTTTTGTTCGCTGAATCTTTCAATCTCCCCTATCTGCTTAACCTGTAATAAAGTAGAATTGAATCAACATACCTTCCGTCTTGTGTTTTTATTTCCGGTTTCATACAGGGGCGGACTGACAACTAATGGGGCCCCCGGGCAATAAGAGATCCTGGGGGCCCCTGTTCCATGCCCATAAAAGGTCAACCCCCCCAAAAAAAAGCACGCAAAACCGACATGTACATTGTGGTGTTAAAGAATTAATTTATTCACACAATTTTCTAAATAATTTTACTGAGTTAAGAAAATCCACTCGGATCCAACAGCGTATAGGGGGATCCATTGTGCCCCCTCCAGACTTACAGATGGCCACCGCTCTGCTGCAATAGCCATTACCCACTCATTGCAGCCAAGACTGCAGCACAGAAAGTCCTTGTTGCAAATGTCAGAAACTGCCGATCACTTTTCAGGTTTATAAAGATACTGTCCATTACTGATACACTTGTACACACTGCACATTACAGAGCTCCACAGCAATAAAACTCACAGTAATGTGCAGTGTGTATGAGTGTATCACAGAGCTCCACAGCAATAAAACTCACAGCAATGTGCGGTGTGTATGAGCGTATCACAGAGCTCCACAGCAATAAAACTCACAGTAATGTGCAGAGTGTATGAGCGTATCACAGAGCTCCACAGCAATAAAACTCACAGTAATGTGTGGTGTGTATGAGTTTATCACAGAGTGGTGTTGCCGAGGCCCAGTTGACAAGGCGTGAGGAGCAAATGCAGTGAAAAGAAGAAGAATAAGCAGAGAGAAGTGACTTTTTGTTCTATCAGCAACTAAATAATTAGCCACCATGGTCAGAGCAGTCTCAGTAGAGCACTGGGAGCAGAAGCCGATTGGTGTTGGTCAAGTATGGAGTTAGGAGCCAGAAAATGGTGAGCTGGTTATGGACCAGGCATTCTAAGATTTTGGAGGCAAAGGGAAGCCAGAAGATTGGACGGTAGTTTTAAAAGGAGATAGCCTCTTTAGAATTGGGGGTGATCAGAGCAGGGGCGTCGTAACGTGGGGGCGGGGGGTGCGGCCCGCACCAGGTGACACCCGCCCTTAGGGTGACACCGTCACCCTAAGGGCGGGTGTCTCACCCTGCGCCGCGTGTTCGCTCCCTGCGAGCATCCGAAGCTATGCAGCTTCGGCGCTCGCCTGGGGGAAACACGTCACCAGCCGAGTTCACGCGAGATCGCAGCTGGTCACGTGGCTCCCCCAGAGCGCCCAAGCTCCATGCCGCGGACGCTCAGAGGGAGCAGAACAAGTGGCGCAGGAGGTGAACTGGGGGCAGTATCCATGAGCTGGGGACATTATCCATGAGCTGGGGGCAAATCCTTGTGCTGGGGCAGTATCCATGTGCTGGGGCAATATCCATGAGCTGGGGCAGTATCCATGTGCTGGGGCATTATCCATGATCTGGGGCAGTATCCATGAGCTGGGGCAGTATCCATGAGCTGGGGCAGTATCCATGAGCTGGGGCAGTATCCATGAGCTGGGGCATTATCCATGAGCTGGGGCAGTATATCCATAAGCTGGGGCAGTATCCATGTGCTGGGGCAGTGTCCATGAGCTGGGGCAGTATCCATGAGCTGGGGCAGTATATCCATTAGCTGGGGCAGTATCCATGAGCTGGGGCATTATCCATGAGCTGGGGCATTATCCATGAGCTGGGGCATTTTCCTTGTGCTGGGGCATTATCCATGAGCTGGGGCATATCCATGAGCTGGGGCATATCCATGAGCTGGGGCAGTATCCATGAGCTGGGGCAGTATCCATGAGCTGGGGCAGTATCCATGAGCTGGGGCATATCCATGAGCTGGGGCATATCCATGAGCTGGGGCAAGATCAATGAGAGGAGCTGGGGCATAGCCATGAGAGCAGCTGCGGCAGTATATCCATGAGAGGAGCTGGGGGCAAAATCCATGTGCTGGGGCAATATCCATGAGCTGGGGCAGTATCCATGTGCTGGGGCATTATCCATGATCTGGGGCAGTATCCATGAGCTGGTGCAGTATCCATGAGCTGGGGCAGTATCCATGAGCTGGGGCAGTATCCATGAGCTGGGGCATTATCCATGAGCTGGGGCAGTATATCCATAAGCTGGGGCAGTATCCATGTGCTGGGGCAGTGTCCATGAGCTGGGGCAGTATCCATGAGCTGGGGCAGTATATCCATTAGCTGGGGCAGTATATCCATTAGCTGGGGCAGTATCCATGAGCTGGGGCATTATCCATGAGCTGGGGCATTTTCCTTGTGCTGGGGCATTATCCATGAGCTGGGGCATATCCATGAGCTGGGGCATATCCATGAGCTGGGGCAGTATCCATGAGCTGGGGCAGTATCCATGAGCTGGGGCAGTATCCATGAGCTGGGGCATATCCATGAGCTGGGGCATATCCATGAGCTGGGGCAAGATCAATGAGAGGAGCTGGGGCATAGCCATGAGAGCAGCTGCGGCAGTATATCCATGAGAGGAGCTGGGGCAAAATCCATGAGAGGAGCTGGGGCAGTATATCCATGAGAGAAGCTGGGGCAGTATATCCATGAGAGGGCAAGTTTAGGTGGTTTCTATCGGCACAATATATTGTTATAATTTCTCGGGTTTCAAGAGTAGATCATACAAACAGTATAATTGTGACTCTTCACGATATAAAGTGCTCTCGTGCTAAAGTGTCTCGATAACACAATTGTGCAAATTAGTTGGTGAATCTTAAGTAAAGTGCATATAGTGCATAAAGTGCAATATAATACTGATCGTGCTAAAAATATAAGGTTCAATAAGGTTGACAGGCTTAGTTCGAGTCCTGTTTTAAGTTGGTTGTGCCAAAAATAAGGCAATTCAAAGTACTTATGAATCTGATGTTTTTAGTGATGGTTTCTTATTGTTCCTCTCTTTGTCGATTCTCTTATGGTCACTGGTGTGCTCCAATATACAAGACAAAGGAGAGAAGGGAGAAGATAGTGCAATACTATTTCAATTCGTACAAAGTGCAAAAAAATTGTGATATCGCACTTACAAATTCCAGAGCCTTATGTGTCCAGGCTCTGGATTGAAGTGCCTTGAGCCAAATAGAGAGTGGCTTCTGCCCTTCTTTGTGACAGCCTTATCATCTCGACCGGAAAAATAAAAGGGACAGCGCTCCCATGGCACAATATCAATCAAATAGGATATTAAAGGTGGGATTCGTATACACTCACCGATTGAGGAGCCTTCGATGTCCAGGCTCAACTCTTAAGCGTGTGGCGCTCCTTGTTGGTGGGCGCCTTAACCCCTTTGTCTGCTCACTTGGTGTCTGGACAGTAGTTGGTCTCTGGGATTTCCCGTCTGTCACCTATTCAGTGGGCTTTGTGGGAAGTGGATAAAAATAGACATATTCCATTCTAAAGTGCAAATAATTTTATTGGCGAATTTACAAGTGTATTAAAAAATATATATAAGTATATCCAGGGGGGGGAGATGCTGATACGCGTTTTGGCGCTACACTGGCGCCTTCCTCAGTCAGTGTGTGGGTAGATAGGGGGGGGAAAGGTGAACTTGTGCAAAAAGGTCCTTTTATTTCGGACTTGTGTTATGCTGGCGGCGTTCTCCGCTTTCCACGTGGTCCACTTCCGGGTTTGCGCGTCGTTTGGGTCACGTGGTGTCGATTGCGTCATTCTGTCGCGTCGCGGCCATCTTTGATTGCGTTCCATTTGCGTTCCACTTCATCAGTTGTTGTAGGACCCTCAATCGCGGTGGTTTGAGTATGCGAATTTACATGGGAGGGCATCATCAGCATATGGGGGTGAATAAAACACAGAAGGGGGCAAAATGTTGCTTTAAGATGAACTCCCAACTCAGTGGACAGCTGGATATTCAATGATAGTTTCAAACAGTGCATATTATATTAAATACAGTGTCATCCTATGATAGGTGCAACTTAAGAGAGAAAAGGAAGACATGTTCAGTGTGATGTTCTCAAAAAACGTTCTAGCTTAATTAAATATATATCTTTGACAGAATTCAGTGGTTGATTTATTTAGTTGAAGGAAAAGAGGAAGGAGTAAAAAAACTTTATAAATAATGGTTCCGTTATATAAAATACAGATGAATCAAATGGGGGGAGGTGGAGTGGTCAAAGGGTCATATTTTTGTGTCTCATAGTAAAACTGTAAGATCTATCTATCTTTGTTGGTTTGCCACATGAAATTAGAGAACATATGTGTGCATTACATGAGTTATCCGGTTAGATAGTTGAGGGATACAGTTAAAATATAATCAAAATAAATAAAATATGATTAAAATATGGGAGGTAGGAGTACTATAGATCAGTTTAAAAAATGACATAGTTCAAAATCAGCATTTAAACCCTGTGGTTGTAAGGTGCCCAGTTTAAAAATCCAGTTCATCTCAATTTTCCCAATTAGCTTATCAAAGTTGCCTCCTCTCCACGGGGCTTCAACTGTTTTTATGCCAATGAAGATAAGTCCTTTCCGGGTTTTGAGCGTGTTTCAGTTTAAAATGTAATGGGACACTGTGTTTCTCGTAACCGCTCCTAATGTTTCTAATGTACTCTTGTACACGGATATTGAGGGGTCTGGTGGTTCTCCCTACATACTTTAAACCACATGGGCAGATTAACAGATAGATCATGTTTTTTGTGAAGCAGGTTATTACTTCTTTTATAGCTATGGGCCCGGTGTTGCCGTCTACTTTTGTAATAATTTGCTTTTTGCTTCGTGTGTTGCGGCAATTCAAACAGTTGCCGCATTGGTGGAAGCCTTTATTGATATTAAAATGGTTCTGTCGTGTGGTGTTCTTCTGTGTATATTTTTGTGTAAGCTTCATTTTCAAATTGTTTACACCGCGGCAGATAAGTTTAGGATTTTCAGGTAAAATATCTTTTAGTAGCGGATCTTTTCTTAAAATGGGCCAATATTTTCTAATGGATCTTCTTATCGCTTTATTCTGGGCACTGTAGGAGAAAACGAAGGGAACATTCTGGGTAAAACTTTGGGTTCCCTTTATTCCCTTAATTTTCAATAGGTCGTCCTGCTCCATACTTCTTATCTCTGATCTCGTTTTCTCTAGTTTATCGGGGTTGTAGCCTCTTTCAACGAAGTCTTGTTTCAGTTTTTCTGACTGTATGTCGTATGTATTGAGATCTGTACAGTTTCTTTTGACTCTGAGGAACTGTCCTTTTGGGACTCCTCCAAGCCATTGGGGTAAATGGCAGCTGGATATGTCTATGAAACTATTTACATCGACCTTTTTGAAAAATGTCTCAGTTCGTATTTCCTTGTCTTTGTTATATATGTCTAAATCCAAAAAATTAATCCTATCAGTGCTCCATGTCGTGGTAAGTTTGATTCCTCTGTTGTTCTGATCTAATTCTCCTAAAAAGTCCTGTAGTGTGTCGACACCTCCTCTCCAGATTAGAAAAATGTCGTCTATATATCATTTATAGCAGACTAGATTATTATTATAGGTGGATAAGAAGGACTCTTCCCATGAGGCCATAAAGAGGTTGGCGTATGAGGGAGCAAATCGTGTTCCCATAGTGGTCCCATTAAGTTGTAAATAAAAATCGTCTTTAAAATAAAAATAGTTATTTTCTAAAATCAGACGTATTCCTTCTAAAATAAAGACGATTTGTTCAGGTTGTAAAATGTCTGTTTTTTAAAAAAAATATTCGGTGGCCTCAATTCCTTGTTTATGTGGAATGATTGTGTATAGTGATTGGACATCACTTGTGACTAATAAAAACCCTTCTTCCCATTTTATTTGTTTGAGAATTTTTAAAAGATCTGTTGTGTTTTTTAAATGTGCTGTGGTTTTAGTCACATACGGTTGGAGCTGATGGTCCAAATATTCGGAAATTCGGCTTGACACTGAGCCAACTCCGGATATTATCGGTCTGCCGGGTGGTCTGTTTAGATCCTTATGAATTTTAGGTAGGCAATAAAAGACGGGGGTCCTCGGGTGTTCTGTTTTCAGATATTTATACTCATTGTTATTAAGAATGCCTAGTACATACCCCTGCTCTAGATATTCGTGAAATTTGAGTTGGATCTCTTTTATTGGGGTTTTTGTCAGTTTTTTGTATGTTTCTACATCGCCTAGGATTCTGTCTGCCTCTTCCTTATAGTACGTTGCGGTCATAACAACTGTCCCTCCTCCTTTATCTGCCGGTTTTATCTCTATTTCATCATTGGAGACTAGTTCCTTTAGGGCCTCCTTCTCTTTTCTTGTTAGGTTATCGGTCTTTGTGGAGATTTTGAGTTTGCTCAGATCTGTCATTACCATTTGTTCAAATGTATTTACTTCTTGTGAAATAAGGGATTTAGGGGAGAAGGTAGATTTGTCTTTTAGGTTAGTGTGCTGGTACAGCTGAATGGTGTTCTCCCTTTCTATGGGGTTTTTTGCAAAATACTTTTTTAGACAGAGATTTTTTTAAATTTTTGGAGATCTATATAAGCATCAAAGATGCTCATATGAGCTGTGGGTGCATATTTCATTCCCTTTTCTAAAAGTTTCGTCTGGGTGTCCGTGAGGGGAATGTCCGTTAGGTTGTAAATTCCTCCGTTCGACTTTGTTTTTCTTTCCTTCTTGGGTTTTCCCATGTAAATTCGCATACTCAAACCACCACGATTGAGGGTCCTACAACAACTGATGAAGTGGAACGCAAATGGAACGCAAACAAAGATGGCCGCGATGCGGCAGAATGATGCAATCGACACCACGTGACCCAAACGACTCGCAAACCCGGAAGTGGACCACGTGGAAAGCGGAGAACGCCGCCAGCATAACACAAGTCCGAAATAAAAGGACCTTTTTGCACAAGTTCACCTTCCCCCCCCTATCTACCCACACACTGACTGAGGAAGGCGCCAGAGTAGCGCCAAAATGCGTATCAGCATCTCCCCCCCTGGATATACTTATATATATTTTTTAATACACTTGTAAATTTGCCAATAAAATTATTTGCACTTTAGAATGGAATATGTCTATTTTTATCCACTTCCCACAAAGCCCACTGAATAGGTGACAGACGGGAAATCCCAGAGACCAACTACTGTCCAGACACCAAGTGAGCAGACAAAGGGGTTAAGGCGCCCACCAACAAGGAGCGCCACACGCTTAAGAGTTGAGCCTGGACATCGAAGGCTCCTCAATCGGTGAGTGTATACGAATCCCACCTTTTAATATCCTATTTGATTGATATTGTGCCATGAGAGCGCTGTCCCTTTTATTTTTCCGGTCGAGACGATAAGGCTGTCACAAAGAAGGGCAGAAGCCACTCTCTATTTGGCTCAAGGCACTTCAATCCAGAGCCTGGACACATAAGGCTCTGGAATTTGTAAGTGCGATATCACTATTTTTTTGCACTTTGTACGAATTGAAATAGTATTGCACTATCTTCTCCCTTCTCTCCTTTGTCTTGTATATTGGAGCACACCAGTGACCATAAGAGAATCGACAGAGGAACAATAAGAAACCATCACTAAAAACATCAGATTCATAAGTACTTTGAATTGCCTTATTTTTGGCACAACCAACTTAAAACAGGACTCGAACTAAGCCTGTCAACCTTATTGAACCTTATATTTTTAGCACGATCAGTATTATATTGCACTTTATGCACTATATGCACTTTACTTAAGATTCACCAACTAATTTGCACAATTGTGTCAGAGACACTTTAGCACGAGAGCACTTTATATCGTGAATAGTCACAATTATACTGTTTGTATGATCTACTCTTGAAACCCGAGAAATTATAACAATATATTGCGCCGATAGAAACCACCTAAACTTGCCATTTCCACACCTGCACACCCCTCGAGAGTCTGTGCCTTCTATCTATCTGGCAGCACCAATTGAACCAAAACCGTAGAGATCAGAGCGCCCCCACTGAACCCACTCCCTCTTAATATCATGAGAGGAGCTGGGGCATATCCATGAGAGGAGCTGGGGCATATCCATGAGAGGAGCTGTGGCAGTATCCATGAGAGGAGCTGGGGCAATATCCATGAGAGGAGCTGGGGCAATATCCATGAGAGCTGCTGGGGCATATCCATGAGCTGGGGGCAATATCCATGAAAGCTGCTGGGGCATATCCATGAGAGCTGCTGGGGCATATCCATGAGAGCTGCTGGGGGCAATATCCATGAGAGCTGCTGGGGCATATCCATGAGAGCTGCTGGGGCATATCCATGAGAGCTGGGGCATATCCATGAGAGCTGGGGCAGTATCCATGTGTGCTGGGGCAGTATCCATGTGTGCTGGGGGCATATCCATGTGTGCTGGGGGCATATCCATGAGAGCTTGGGCAATATCCATGTGTGAGCTGGTCTGGGGGAATATATCCATGTGTGAGCTGGTCTGGGGCAATATATCCATATGTGAGCGTAGGCGCAATATATCCATATGTGAGCTGGGGCAATATATATCCATGGGTGAGCTGCTGGGGGCAATATATAATTGTGAACTGGGGCAATACATCCATGTGTGAGCTGGGGGCAATATATATCCATGGGTGAGCTGCTGGGGGCAATATATATCCATGGGTGAGCTGCTGGGGGCAATACATATCCATGGGTCAGCTGCTGGGGGCAATATATATCCATGTGTGGTTTCACTGCCTTCGAACAGGCACCGTACTTGCTGGCAGTTGGCAAAAATTTGTGTGAGCATATGAGAGAGCTCCACAGCAATAAACCTCACAGTAATGTGCGCTGTGTTTATGAGCATTCAGTGTTATATGGGAGTACTGATTTAGGAGTAAGAGTAGTTAAAATAAAAATCCGTAAAACTCGGGGGGGAGGGAACACCATAAGTTACCGCACCAGGTGACACCAACCCTAGTGACGCCACTGGATCAGAGCACACTTAAATGCAGAGGGGAAGACTCCAGAGGAGAGGGAGAGGTTGAAAATATGAGTTAAAGAAGGGACAATAACCAGACCAGTTGTTTGAGTTTCAATAAGAATTGTTGTTACAGTATCATGCTAGGAGCAGGTTCTTCTGTCTCATCTTTATTTTTTAAATAGTAAAAAAAAAAAGTAAAGACCATATGGGTTATTCACAGAGCACAGAAATGCTGCCGACATTCCAGTGCTCTTGTTTCCCCACACTTCGGGGAATCAAATTCCCCGACACTGCGGTGAATTCAACATTTGCTGCAGGGTCCCCCGAAGTGCGGGGAAAAGCTGCTGCAAAAGCGCCGGTTAAAAATAAAAAAACACCACAAAAAACGCCAAAATTATCCAATAATTTCGGCGGGTTTGTGTTTTTTTTACAAACAAATCCACAGAAGTTTTCAGATTGGATCCGATAAGCCGCCGCAAACCCCACAAACCCGTCCGGAAAAAGTAGATGACCCACCAAACACTGTCACGTTCCCACGTTCCAACCCTGTCTCCCTGCCCTCTGTATTCCTTATGTCTGTGTTTCCCTGTGCTGCTTTCCCTGACATGCAGCTCAGGGGTTAAGTTTATTGCTCGTTGAGCTTCTGCTGGTGATATGGGCTGATTACTCCCCTATTTAAAGCCATGGGCCCATATCACCATGCTCTTGCATCCTGGTTCACTTCAGCTACAGATTTGTTCCTGAGAGCTCCCTGTTATTCTGTCCTAGTTCTTTCTCAGTGTTTCCTCCTTGTCTGAGTTCTAGGTTTCTGATTGACTTCCTGGTATTGACCCTCTGGCCTGGCTGACGGATTTTCTCTGGTGCTATATCCCCGCTTTGGCTCAAGGTATACGTTTTGGTTTTGACCCCTGGCTTATTTATTGACCACTCTTCTGGACATCCCTAGCGGTTCTGTGCTTATTGTATTATATGTTGTGTATCCCTGTAGACCACGACTTTTGTATATTGAAGTCCTTCCCTGCAAGTTGAGTACACTCCTTCAGGTGTCTGTGTTTTCCCCAGGACTCTGCACGGCTACAAAGGTAACCTTTTTCTATTAGTGCAGATTCGGCCACTCTAAGGACCGATCTATCAGTATAGGGCTCCTTCGGTATTAGCCGTGCAGAGGTCCCCAGTGTCTTCTGTGGTTTATTTCCTTATCCTAAAGCAAAGAGTGTGTATATATAAATATACACTATACAGTGTGGGCGCCTATTTATAAATTAATTGAAAGTGCAGAAGTGTAGTGCTAATAAATAGTCAAATGCTGCCCAAAGTATGGTAAAAACACATAAAAAACAACCAAAATATGTGTCAATATACAAGATAAAAGCGAATATCCATACGGCGCATCTAGTACAATTAATAGGTTAATAAATCAATGGATATATAAAATCCATAAAATCTATTAAAAACTCATAAAACGTAACAGTAAAAAATGTAATAAAAGTGTATTTAAGTCAATAAAGTGCATAGAGAAAAGTCCAGGTCAAATGTGCAAACAGTGCAAAAAAGTGTCCAAGTATATATTGATGGAATACTCAAAAAATGATGATGGGAAATGATGAGCTGATCTTCTTATAAGTGCTGGTGCTGAGTCCTCATATCCGTCAGTAATCCTCAAAGAAAGCACATCACAAGAGAGAATAATAGTGCAGACAATCAAAATAAAATAGGCTCGAATTGTAACCAAAATCCAAACCACTCACATTTGTGGGAGCCCACAAGGTCCCGGCTCAAGGAGAAAACAGCCTGCGGCCAAATAGAGGGTGGCACTTCCCTTCTTTCTGTTCGTACTGGAGACTAAAAATAGAGAGAATCGGGAGACAGCACTCCCATAGCGTAATGCTGCATGTATATGGAAATGTGATAAAAGAAGAAATTAGGCACACTCACCGATTTTTGAGCCTCGTAATATCAGGCTCAATCTATGTCGCTCTGGGTCCTCTTAAGGTGGGAACCCAAACCTCTTTGCCTCCGTGATGATGGATCCAAAATTCCAAAACGGAAAAAAGGGGTCGGAGAAAGGTGGCAAATATTGGGAAAATTTATTGGATAAATAAAAATAAAATAAATACAGGACAGAATCTACCGAAACGCGTCTCGGTAGATTCTGTCCTGTATTTATTTTATTTTTATTTATCCAATAAATTTTCCCAATATTTGCCACCTTTCTCCGACCCCTTTTTTCCGTTTTGGAATTTTGGATCCATCATCACGGAGGCAAAGAGGTTTGGGTTCCCACCTTAAGAGGACCCAGAGCGACATAGATTGAGCCTGATATTACGAGGCTCAAAAATCGGTGAGTGTGCCTAATTTCTTCTTTTATCACATTTCCATATACATGCAGCATTACGCTATGGAGTGCTGTCTCCCGATTCTCTCTATTTTTAGTCTCCAGTACGAACAGAAAGAAGGGAAGTGCCACCCTCTATTTGGCCGCAGGCTGTTTTCTCCTTGAGCCGGGACCTTGTGGGCTCCCACAAATGTGAGTGGTTTGGATTTTGGTTACAATTCGAGCCTATTTTATTTTGATTGTCTGCACTATTATTCTCTCTTGTGATGTGCTTTCTTTGAGGATTACTGACGGATATGAGGACTCAGCACCAGCACTTATAAGAAGATCAGCTCATCATTTCCCATCATCATTTTTTGAGTATTCCATCAATATATACTTGGACACTTTTTTGCACTGTTTGCACATTTGACCTGGACTTTTCTCTATGCACTTTATTGACTTAAATACACTTTTATTACATTTTTTACTGTTACGTTTTATGAGTTTTTAATAGATTTTATGGATTTTATATATCCATTGATTTATTAACCTATTAATTGTACTAGATGCGCCGTATGGATATTCGCTTTTATTTCCTTATCCTGATTGTTGTGTCCCGCATCTCTGCGTATAGCGGCTTTTCCTCTTACCTGGGCCCTACTTGGCGCATGCCAGGTACCGCCATTGTGGCTGAACGTGACATAATGCAAGAGCCAACCATAAAGTCCGCAGAGCTGCGTATATTGTTTGAATCCATGCTGCACCTGTTTGATGATTTCATGTCTAAGTGGAAGGGGTTAATGGACACAGCTTTTCTCCCTTCTAATGATCAAGCTGTTCTAGAAAGCAGGGTACGTGGTCCGCTTTCCCCTGAGGAAATGAATAGAAGGCGAACTGACAAGCTCTGTTTCTATTGTGCCAGTTCATTGCATTTTATTTCATGGTGCCCGCTCAAGCCAGTGCGCGCCGAGGCTGACAAGATGCCAGTGCGCGCCGAGGCTGACAAGATGCCAGTGCGCGCCGAGGCTGGCAACCAGCCAGTGCATGCCGAGACTGGTAAGCAGCCAGTGCGCACTGGAATGGGCAAGACACCAGTGCATGCTGAAACTGGCAAGGTGCCCGCGACCCACAGTCGAGTCACCAAGGCCAGCTCCCATTATAAAACTAAAGTAATCAGACCCCTTGTACCGTCCAGGTTTAGGAGAGCCCTTCCTAGGGCAACCAGACCTGTGGAGGGGGCAACTGATGTTACTGACCTTGCTGAATATTCTGACGATGGGTCAGATGGTACCAGGCCCCGTACTGGGACAGATGGCATCAGACCCTGCCATGTATCCAAGGTCAGACCCCCTTTACCGTCCAGGCCTAGGAGAGCCCTTCCAGGGGTAACCAGGTCTGTGGAGGGGGTAACTGACATCTCAGACCCAGTCGAGTATTCCCCTTTTGATCCCGAGGTACAAATGGAGTTTGACTCCTTCTCGGCCAGGGAGTCAAAGGATGAAGCCATGGAGGTTATTCCCATTAATGCCTCTCGTATGTGGCCTCGCCAAACGGCCACACACCCTAATGGTGGTCCAGGGCGTAAGATTGTTACAGGCTGTATTACCTGCGGTGCTGTACGCTTATCTGCATCACCCACCGCACTCATAGTGCCAGGTAGCAAGGCCACAATTATGGGGTCTGGCGATGGGGTCACAGCCAAGGAGTTTGGTGGGAGAACTGCTATCATGTTGCCTTTGTCTGACAGTGAAGTTGTCACGCCCGTGGCTGGCAAGCTTCCAGTCAAGCCAGTCCCAAGCTGTGTGCCAGCGGTGCCAGTCCCAAGCTGTGTGCCAGTCCCAAGCTGTGTGTCAGCGGTGCCAGTCCCAAGCTGTGTGCCAGTCCCAAGCTGTGTGTCAGCGGTTCCAGAAACCCAGTCAAGCTGTGTGTCAGCGGTTCCAGAAACCCAGTCAAGCTGTGTGTCAGCGGTTCCAGAAACCCAGTCAAGCTGTGTGTCAGCGGTTCCAGAAACCCAGTCAAGCTGTGTGTCAGCGGTTCCAGAAACCCAGTCAAGCTGTGTGTCAGTGGTTCCAGAAACCCAGTCAAGCTGTGTGTCAGTGGTTCCAGAAACCCAGTCAAGCTGTGTGTCAGCGGTTCCAGAAACCCAGTCAAGCTGTGTGTCAGCGGTTCCAGAAACCCAGTCAAGCTGTGTGTCAGCGGTTCCAGAAACCCAGTCAAGCTGTGTGTCAGCGGTTCCAGAAACCCAGTCAAGCTGTGTGTCAGTGGTTCCAGAAACCCAGTCAAGCTGTGTCAGCGGTTCCAGAAACCCAGTTAAGCTGTGTGTCAGCGGTGCCAGTCCCAAGCTGTGTGCCAGTACCAAGCTATGTGTCAGCAGTGCCAGAAACCCAGTTAAGCTGTGTGCCAGCGGTGTCAGTCCCAAGCTGTGTGCCAGTCCCAAGCTGTGTATCAGCGGTTCCAGAAACCCAGTCAAGCTGTGTGTCAGCGGTTCCAGAAACCCAGTCAAGCTGTGTGTCAGCGGTTCCAGAAACCCAGTCAAGCTGTGTGTCAGCAGTGCCAGAGCTACATTGCAACACCACTGTACCCATGCCCCACAGAGAGTCCGAGGTTTCCAAACCTCATGGTAAGGCACAGGTAGGCGAGCCTACTCCCACTGTTGCCGTGTCGTGTGGGGTGGTCACCAGTTCTAGATCTCGTTCAAGGAGAAGACGGGAAAAGGTGTCTAACCCTAGTCCCACTGATTCTATGTCCAGTCTAACTGATGCCAAGATCCCCCTACCCCGTCATGTCCCTGAGGGCTATGTGCAGTCGCCCTTTGGACTGGTGTTCAGGAAGGACCACTGGGTTGCCATTCAAAGGAACCCTCATAGACGGGGGCATCTTGTGGAGGAGGATGACGACTCTGAGTGGGACCTCAAAGGACTTTGGTGACTGGTGTTCGTGATCTGGTTTCCTAATTCTGTCTGTCATGTTTGTTGTTTTAGGTGCCCTGAGGTCACCTTTTTTGGAGGGGGCTACTGTCACGTTCCCACGTTCCAACCCTGTCTCCCTGCCCTCTGTATTCCTTATGTCTGTGTTTCCTGTGCTGCTTTCCCTGACATGCAGCTCAGGGGTTAAGTTTATTGCTCGTTGAGCTTCTGCTTGTGATATGGGCTGATTACTCCCCTATTTAAAGCCATGGGCCCATATCACCATGCTCTTGCATCCTGGTTCACTTCAGCTACAGATTTGTTCCTGAGAGCTCCCTGTTATTCTGTCCTAGTTCTTTCTCAGTGTTTCCTCCTTGTCTGAGTTCTAGGTTTCTGATTGACTTCCTGGTATTGACCCTCTGGCCTGGCTGACGGATTTTCTCTGGTGCTATATCCCCGCTTTGGCTCAAGGTATACGTTTTGGTTTTGACCCCTGGCTTATTTATTGACCACTCTTCTGGACATCCCTAGCGGTTCTGAGCTTATTGTATTATATGTTGTGTATCCCTGTAGACCACGGCTTTTGTATATTGAAGTCCTTCCCTGCAAGTTGTTGAGTACACTCCTTCAGGTGTCTGTGTTTTCCCCAGGACTCTGCAGGGCTACAAAGGTAACCTTTTTCTATTAGTGCAGATTCGGCCACTCTATCAGTATAGGGATCCTTCGGTATTAGCCGTGCAGAGGTCCCCAGTGTCTTCTGTGGTTTATTTCCTTATCCTGATTGTTGTGTCACGCATCTCTGCGTATAGCGGCTTTTCCTCTTACCTGGGCCCTACTTGGCGCATGCCAGGTACCGCCATTGTGGCTGAACGTGACAAACACAACGACGACCAGCAGCCGAAAAAGCCGACATGCTGACAACGGGTTAAAAAAAACAAAACTATTTAAAGTGTCAAACTTGAAACGCTGTTTGCAAAAAAACTACTGAACGAAAATGTCTGGAATTAACATATAACGTCCTATGGATGACAATAAAAAGGTCTGTTACAGAAAAAAATAGCTAATTAAAGAAAACGGAATTTTCTTTGGCCAAAATAATCCCATAAAATGCCTAAAAGATCCAAAAAAATAATAAATAGACTTTTTGTTGCAATTAAAAGAATAAATGGTTTATTAGATATTGAATAAAAACTGGAATATTTTTAACATGGAAACTTATGGGGTTCACCTGAATAAACCTGCCGAATAAAACCACCGAAGATCAGAGCATTTAGACAACATTTCACTGCTGTTCAGTGTTCTCTGAATAGATTAAGCATTGCTCCTCTATGGGGATTTCACTGCCGTCGAACAGGTACTGTATATTGCTGGCAATTAGCCAAAATTTGAACTGCCTGCTTTCTGAATAGCGGAATGGCCACGAAAATGCACCGAATGCATGTTCGGGTCTCTGTGAATAAACCTGCATATTTGAGAAGGATATGCAGTCCCAGTGAGGGTTGTGTAGGTACCCAGAAGTGTGAAAAATAATCATACTGAGGCTCTGAAATATGTATCAGATTAGAATTTTACGAAAATAACAGGAATGGGTTGAATTTACTTCATCATGTTATTCTTGAAACATTGAAAAGAAGCTCCACACGTTTTGTTCTGTTCCACAAGTGCCTTTTAAGAGTTATTCTCCATGTATTCATTTATCCTTTGGCATTTTGAAAATATGGAAATTCTATTTGGCCATGATGGAAATACGATCAGCTCTCACCAACAGCACTGCCTTCCACTTGAATTATATTGTTTCACAGTTTGCACAGCAGAAATTAAATGGCCTAAAGATGCCCTAAAATGTACACCGTACACACTGGATATTTAACTATTTAACCTCCCTGGCGGTCTAATTTTTGAGAATAACCGAGTCTAAAAGCTGTCTATTTTTCTTTTGCCCCCCTAGCAGTATTCCCGAGTGTGGCTTGGGGTTAAATTCCTATGTTGGAAGCGGTAACCCCGAGCAACACTCGGGATGCTGCTGGATACATCACCTCTCCCTGCGCTCCCTCGATGTCCCTAGCTGCCTCCTCCGGCGACCGCGACCTTATACTTCCTGGTTCCTTCCTCGCGAGAAAGAATCCAGGAAGTAAAACTCTGCGATCGCCGGAGGAGGTTGCAGAGATCATCGAGGGAGTGCACGGAGAGGTAATGTATACGGCCCGAGTGTGTCTCGGGGTTACTGCTCTCAGCGGTGAAATTTAACCCACGAGACACACTTGGGATAACCTTCAGGGAGGTTAAACCATTTACTACCAAAGTCGAGTTAACTCGATTTTGCATTGTAATACACTGGAACGTAATCGTAGCATATCAAAACACCATCTGCATATCTTTTTTAACCCTTTCGCTGCTGAGGCTTTTCCCGCCCCTGTGCTGAGGTCATTTTTACCTGTTTTGCGCATCATGTTTAAACGTGTTTTTAAGGCTTATTTTAGTATATGACCCAGACATATTATATATCGTTCTTTCCGTCAGACTCGGTAGATTCATAATATGTCATTATTATATGTATATGTTATGTCATGTCTGTATATTATAACAAAAAAATGCACTAAAATATGTATTTTCAATAATTTACAATGTGTAAAGTGTTTTTTTTTCACATTTTAACATGCGAGCAATTGCGGTTATATTTTGTATGGGGTGCGCTTGTTAAAAAAATTAGAGATGGGGTCTCGTTACATTTTTTTTTTTGGGGAAAATTACACTATTTTTAACAAACGCACCGCATACAAAATCGTTAGTGCAGCATCATTGTTCACATTATAATTGAAATGTGAACAATATTGCTACACTAACAAACCAAAAAAAATAAAAAAAGGGTTTATTTTTTTTTTTTTTATATTTTTTTTTTTATTTATTTTTTTCATTTTTTTTTTTTTTTACAACTTTTTTCACTGTAGTGTTTGGTATCGTTGGAACGGCCATGCTCTGGCCGATCCAACCATACCAAAATTTAACCCAACTGCCACGGATCGGGAGATAGGGAGTTCCAATGAACTCCCTATCTCCACCGTTGGTGGCAGTTAAGGGTTAACTCTAGGACTGGCGTCATCGTGCTACGCACGATGACGCCAGTCCTCAGGGGGAGTTCCCGGAGGCTTGGCCGACATCCAAGATGTCGGCCAGCTCCGGGAAAGGATCGCGAACCGGCGCTTTTCAGCGCCGATTCGCGATCCAGCTCCCCAGGGGTTAATGCCAGGCATCATTTGGAAGGGCAGGCTGTGCCCTTCCAAATGATGCCTGGGTTAACCCCCGCAGAGTCGCCGATCGGGAGGGAGAGAGGTCCGAAGGACCTCCCCCCCTCCCTTTCAGGCGCCTCCTCCGCACATGCGGGGGGGGGCGCCTGAATTTGGTGTCATCGCGCAGCCGCGATGACACCAAATTCCGGCGGCTGCTGTTCCGGATGCCGGGCTGACATCCAGGATGTCAGCCCGCACCGGAGGGGCCAGCGATCGGCCGGACCCGGCCGAACGCTGACCCCAATGGAGGACGCGCTCAGCGCGTCCTCCGCATACCAGCGGGAATGCTGAGGACGCGCTGAGCGCGTCCTCAGCATCCAAGTGGTTAAAGCAAGATTAGAGTGCCCCCTGTGGAGAAACAAAATGCACTGTGAAAATTCACTCCAATCCCTCTGTAATACTGTAAATCAAGATGCAAATAGCAGCCTCAGATGTCTCTGTAATAAAAAATTCAGAAGCTTTCTTGCTGCATTACAACAGCCAGGAAGAGGACAGAATACAGGGAGGACTGTGGGGTCACTCATTACTGTACAGGGATAAGACTCAGGGGTTATAATGGCTGATCCATTCCTGTAAAGTACAGGCAGAAGGTGTACCCTATAATTTCCATATCCATGCATTATGCCACATATAGATATTATTTTTACATTCTGTTGATATATTTTGCCAGATATATTGCTTATAAATCACATTGTGATCACTATAAATCCCTATAAGCAGGGGATCTGACCATTTTATTATCTATCTTTATTTGACACAAAGGCCATTTCTGTCTGTATGCTAATAATGCAGACCCTGTGTGGAGTTGTGCAAGATAGTGGACACCATCTAGAGTTTAAAACCTTTCATTCCAACAATTTCTGTAAAGGATAAACAAATACATGAAAATTTAAAATAGCAAATTAATTTTTTTTAACTATTTTAGAATTTCTGTTCAAAACTTCTGTTTTACTTCTATTTAGTTTTTAACTTAACATCCCACTTATTTTCTGAAATAAATGTTATAGTATTAAATTCAACAAAATGCGCTTGGTAGTGAAGGGGTTAAGTGGTGTTGAAATAATGGCAGCTATAGCAGTTCCCTTCAGTTCATTGGCTCCAAAAATTACACTCTTGATATGCAGCAAAATCTTCTTCCCAGCAGACACAACATCATAAATGAGATCAACATGCAAAATGGGCGATGCAAACCAGAAAAATAAAAATAAAACCAAAATAATGGCTCAGGAATGTTACAGTTCTGCAAACATACATGAATGATTTTAAAAATCACAATTGCAAGAAATAACCTGATGATTTTGTACAAGTATGCAATCTTTAAAAAAAAAAAATAGCTTTTTTGATAATGGTTTTGGGTTTTTATTGTAAATATTTTTTTCATTATAAACCTACTGAAATAATAAAAAAATATTTAAAAAAAACTATTTAAACACAGCCACCTACTTTTATTTCTTAATTTAGAGTCTAAATGAATAAATAAAAGTAGGTGGCTGTGTTTAAATAGGTTTTTTTAAAATATTTTTTAAATTATTTCAGTAGGTTTACAAATACACAAATTTTTAGACCATAGCATAAAGAAAGGTCGTAGAGGGGGGGGGTCAAATAATGTTCCGCTACAGGATAATGTTATTCCCAAACAAACTGCAACGTCGCATCACCAACACCCTGGGTCCTTGGGTGTAGGAAACATGAAGAAATCACGTTGCTATTGGTTACCAAAACAAGAGGCCCTCGGCTGCCATCTTTATTTCACCATTTGCTATACTATCTCTTTGCAGAATATGTCCTCAGAACTTCACTGACCTGCGTTCACACCCCCTTCTTCGCCACTATTTACCAAAAACAGGAAGCACTCTGACAGCCATCTTTTGGACTTTACACATACTGCCATGATGGAAGATCACAGGGTTTTCCATATTATTATGGGGAGGGGAGGTGAGGTTACCTTAGGCTTTTTCTACGTGATTTCATTTAGACAATGTGGAATAAGAGTATTCAGATGTTTACGTATCCTTGTTTTTAACTGCCTGGTTGTTTTTCCCACATATCTTTTTCCACAAGGACATATGACCACAAGTGTAGTTGATGGCAGATTTTGTTTGGGTCTGTTCATGTGTAATGTTATTTTGAAACACTTTTATCTTTTTGTGGCCCAAAACTCTGAACATCTTGCACTTTCACACATGAAATTTTTTTCAATACTAACTAACTATCTCCTTTGTGTTTTTAAAGAGGGATTTGCAACTAATACATTTTTTTTTAATTTTTGATTTTCTTAAAAAATAATAGTTTGCCTGCAAGGTGAGTACTGAAAGTGAGATCCTGTTTCAAAATGTACAAATGGCCATTTAGGCTAGGGTCAGACGAGCGCATTCTGTGCGGACTGTGCACTACGGACGTATTTTCTGACTGACGACAAGGTAGTGGCTACACAGTCCGTTTTCGTGACTGACGTTTATTTTGACTGATGTAGAAGGGAAAATAAATTAATATGAAAAACTTTTTGTCCGTCAAAATGCTGGACGTCAAAAATGCAGTCCGTCTGACTTTGTTCCATCACTCACACACAAAGCTCTGCGGACGTAGCGCACTCTGTGCGTCCGTTGTAGCGGATTTACATTCTTGCCTAACCTGCGTCCGTTTGCCGTGTCCGTTATGCGTCCACAGTTCCGTGCGGACGTACTTTGTGTGTGGGGCTCCATTGGTTATAATTATATGCTATAACGGACGTACAAATGTGCGGCAACACGGACGTGGTCAGTGCGCTTGTCTGACCCAAGCCTGAAGAATCATTTGGTCTGATAATGGTTAGTATTATATTGGGAAATACAGGAATAGTGCATTTTGTTTTTTGGTACCTTGGATAGTTATAATACAAAACTGTTTTGTTTTGCACATGATGTCCGTCAGCATGTGTACAATATACACTGAGTAGCCAGATTATTATGACCACCTCATCAGTACTTCGTTGCGCCACCTTTTGCCTTCGATACTGTGGCGATTCTTATAGGCATTGACTCCACGAGATGTTGAAAGGTGATGCGAGGAATCTGACACCATGCCTGATGAATAGCACTGTCCAGTTCTGTGAGATTTGATGGTTGTGGAACCAGCTGCCTGATGGCTCTTTCAGCTTCGTCCCACAAATGCTCAATTGGATTGAGATCTGGTGATTGTGGGGGCCACCTAAGCAAGATAAATTCTCCCTCATGTTCTTGAAACCACTCCTGCACAATACGAGCACCATGGCATGGAGCATTGTCTTGATGGAAGAAGCCATCTCCATTGGGATACGCCATCAACATGATAAGATGAACTTGATCAGCAATGATACTTTGGTATGTTGTGCTATTCAGACGTTGTTCCACACAAATTAAAGGGCCCAAATCATGCCAGGAAAACATGCCTCAAACCATAACACTGCCACCAGCTTGAATGGTTGTACCCATGCATGTGGGGTGCATGCTTTCATGCTGTTTCCGCCAAATTCTCACTCTGCCATCTGCATGATGCAACTGGAAACGTGATTAATCGGACCACATGACTTTTTTCCAATGCCCGACTGTCCAATCCTTGTGTTCCTGTGTGAATTGGAGGCGTTTTATCTTATTAACTGCAGACAGCAAAGGTGTTCAAACAGGGCTTCGGCTTCCATATTCCATACGATGCAGTGTAAGGTGAAAAGTGCATTCAGAGATCATTTGAGAGGATCCCTGATTAAGATCTGCAGTAATTTGATGCACTGTTGCCCTTCTGTTGTCTTGTACTAGTCTTGCCACTCTATGTTCTGTCCTAACATTGACTAGGTGCTGATGGCCACAATTTGTACATTCAGACCTAGATATTCAGCTGACAGTCCAGTCTTTAAACACTTTAACAACAGCTGCTCTTGAACATTTAACAAATTCTGCTGTTTTGCTGATACTCGCTCCATGGCTCCGAGCGCCAACAATCATCCAATGTTCAAAGGCTGTTAAATCGCATTTATCCATAGCTTCAGAAAAAAATCAATTATACTGTCATGGTAAACAACCTGCTTCCCTGTTTATAATGGTCTGGCCCTCTAGTAACGTCAGTGCAAAATTATAGCTAATTTGCCTAAAAAAGTCAGGTGGCTACTCAGTGTAGTATGTCCACAGAGCCATGCAGAATCTGACAAACTAATAATCCCAAATATAAATTTGTGGATAAATAAGATTGTTTCACGCATGTGATGCTCCTGTAAACTCACCTGGGGCAAGTAACAGGTGTGGGCAATATAAAAATCACACCTGAAAGCAGATAAAAAGGAGAGAAGTTCACTTAGTCTTTGCATTGTGTGTCTGTGTGTGCCACACTAAGCATGAACAACAGAAAGAGGAGAAGAGAACTGTCTGAGGACTTGAGAACCAAAATTGTGGAAAATTATCAACAATCTCAAGGTTACAAGTCCATCTCCAGAGATCTAGATTTGCCTTTGTCCACAGTGCGCAACATTATCAAGAAGTTTGCAACCCATGGCACTGTAGCTAATCTCTCTGGGCGTGGACGGAAGAGAAAAATTGATGAAAGGTTGCAACGCAGGATAGTTCGGATGGTGGATAAGCAGCCCCAAACAAGTTCCAAAGAAATTCAAGCTGTCCTGCAGGCTCAGGGAGCATCAGTGTCAGCACGAACTATCCGTCGACATTTAAATGAAATGAAACGCTATGGCAGGAGACCCAGGAGGACCCCACTGCTGACACAGAGACATAAAAAAGCAAGACTACAGTTTGCCAAAATGTACTTGAGTAAGCCAAAATCCTTCTTGGAAAATGTCTTGTGGACAGATGAGACCAAGATAGAGCTTTTTGGTAAAGCACATCATTCTACTGTTTACCGAAAACGGAATGAGGCCTACAAAGAAAAGAACACAGTACCTACAGTGAAATATGGTGGAGGTTCAATGATGTTTTGGGGTTGTTTTGCTGCCTCTGGCACTGTGTGCCTTGAATGTGTGCAAGGCATCATGAAATCTGAGGATTACCAAAGTATTTTGGGTCGCACTGTAGAGCCCAGTGTCAGAAAGCTGGGTTTGCGTCCGAGATCTTGGGTCTTCCAGCAGGACAATGACCCCAAACATACGTCAAAAAGCACCCAGAAATGGATGGCAACAAAGTGCTGGAGAGTTCTGAAGTGGCCAGCAATGAGTCCAGATCTAAATCCCATTGAACACCTGTGGAGAGATCTTAAAATTGCTGTTGGAAAAAGGCGCCCTTCCAATAAGAGAGACCTGGGAGCAGTTTGCAAATGAAGAGTGGTCCAAAATTCCGGGTGACAGGTGTAAGAAGCTTATTGGTGGTTATAGGAAGCGACTGATTTAAGTTATTTTTCCAAAGGGTGTGCAACCAAATATTAAGTTAAGGGTGCCAATAATTTTGTCCAGCCCATTTTTGGAGTTGTGTGTGACATTATGTCCAATTTGCTTTTCTTCCTCCCTTTTTTTGTTTTGTTCCAATACACACAAAGGGAATAAACATGTGTATAGCAAAACATGTGTTACTGTAATACTTTTCTGTGAGAAATACTTGATTTTCTGGAAAAATGCTTGGGGTGCCAACAATTTCGGCTATGACTGTGTGTGTGTGTGTGTCTTATATGTTTAATTTATTTTTTGCAGATCTCACTTTAATTAATCCCACTTATTTATTTATATATTTATTTATAAGGTATTTTACCAGGAAGGATACATTGAGATTTCTCTCGTTTTCAAGTATGTCATATGCCTCCCGAACATTTTTTTTGCAGCTGTTGATAAGAGTTCTAAATGATAAAGTTTACAGGATAGGTTTAAATTTTAATACAGATACAGGGCTTAGATGTGTTTTTATATCTCTTGTGTTTGGAACTCTCAAGCTTTGTTCTTTTCTGCTACCATTGCAACAAAAACAGTTGGGCGGGGATTGATACAAACATACAAACAAATGTTCACTTTTATATATTAGATTACTTACATATGAGATGGATTTTTTCACCTACACATGAACTGTGGTGCGGCATGTCATCCAAGAAGTGTAATTGTGTGACAGGTTTCTGGGTCAGCTTTGAAGGCCCTTTTTCTTGAAGGCTACATAGCTTCAATTTCCCACATCCATTCTTATGTCCGCTCTCCTGGCACCCAGCTTTCTAGCTACATGGAGTGTATTCAGCCAAACAGACACAGAAGCATTGAGAAGCATTACGGGTCTTCTGCCTCTGTCATCATTTAAATTAGTCACAGGTGCTGCTGGCTACAATGTCTCTTAAACCATTTGAATAATCGGAAGTTAATATGGCGTCTAGAGTGTCCCTATAAGTTGATAAATAATAAAAATATGTTAATTGATCAGAATACACAACAGTTTTCCCACTACAACTATGTGTAGATGGTTGGCAAATAGGAACAGAACTTTCAGATTTCAAGCTTTCACTATTTTTCCTCATGAGTTGAGTTGAGTGGCTTTTACCACTGTCTGCTCAGTGCTTTTTATAGAAAAATCTATGAAGCATCTGTACTTTAATTCTTTTGTCTCATCCCATTCACTTCCTTTTCATCCCCTAAACTCCTTCTGACCTTTCTTCTGTTCTTGTCCATATAGTTTCCAAATGATCATCACATTGATAATTATGATTTGCCAATACCTGCTATCTTCATTATACTGTGGTTTTGTTGTTAGGGCTGATTTGTCTCTATTTTTTTGCTATATAAAAATTACAGATGCCAGGATGAATAGTAAAAATAGATGAATGCAAAAACAGATAGCATTTATTGGAACTCTATCTAGGATGATTTTAATGAGGGCAGTTTTTTAATTTCATTGTTTTCTTTTACAGGGTTATTCAGAGAGCGGTGAAAAGCAGGAAAATGACTGGAGAATGAAAAATTCTAGGTCAAAATAGCCAAACCAGAAAAATTCTCCCTTTCATCTCACTTTCCAAATCGGCTATTTTGACCTAGAATTTTTCATTCTCCTGCTTTTCACGCTCTCTGAATAACCCTGTATGTTTATTACTCTGAGACAGTTCAGACAGGTTTTTGAGTGCTTTTCCATTTTGGTTTTTTGAGAAAGTATTTTACCAGGAAGGATACATTGGCTGTCCTTGGTAGGGATGTGCACCGATTTTTTTTTCGATTCGATTTTTCGATTTTTCAAACTTTTCGATTCGGCTCGTTTCGACTGCTTTCTGTTTCGATTCGGTTCGGTTCGATTCGGTTTTCGGGTACATTTATTTTTCGGAATATCGACCATTTTTCGTATTTTCGGGTAACTTCACTAGGTTTCTGTATCGACTTTTCGTTATTTCGGAAAATTTTCGTTTTTCGGAATTGTACATGGCTTTCGGCATATCGCCAATTTTTCGTTTTTCGGAACTTTTCGTATTTCGGAACTTTTCGTTTTTCGGAATTGTACATGTTTCGGCATATCGCCAATTTTTCGTTTTTCGGAACGTCTGTTCTCGTTTCAAAGCTGTCTAACTCTATTCGTTTTGATGAAAACTACTATGGTTTACTTTTTTAATACTACTTTATATATTTTTTTATATACATTTTTGGTTTGTTTTTCGGATCCAATAATTCATTATGTCGATACGATAATTCTGGCGATTCTATCGTGTTTTTTTAATTAACTTTCGCTGCTGAGGCTTTTCCCGCCCCTGTGCTGAGGTCATTTTTAGCGGTTTTGCTCATCATGTTTAAACGTGTTTTGAAGGCTTATTTTAGTATATGACCCAGACATATTATATATCGTTCTTTCCGGCAGACTCAGCAGATTCATAATATATCATTATTATATGTATACGTCATGTCCTGTCTGTATATTATAACAAAAATGCAATAAAATATGAATTTTCAATAATTTACAATGTGTAAAGTGTTTTTTTTTCACATTTTAACATGTGAGCAATTGCGGTTATATTTTGTATGGGGTGCGCTTGTTAAAAAAATTAGAGATGGGGTCTCGTTACATTTTTTTTTGGGGAAAATTACACGATTTTTAACAAACGCACCGCATTCAAAAATCGTTAGTGCAGCATCATTGTTCACATTATAATTGAAATGGGAACAATATTGCTGCATTAACAAACCAAAAAAAAAGAAAAAAAATTGTTTATTATTTTTTATAAATGTTTTTAAATATTTTTTTAATTTTTTTACAAACGTTTTTCACATTCGTGTTTGGTATCGTTGGAACAGCCATGCTCTGGCTGATCCAACAATACCAAACTTTAACCCCTAGCTGCCATGGATCGGGAGATAGGGGGTTCATTTTGGAACCCCCTATCTCCACCATTGGTGGCAGCTTGGGGTTAACTCCAGGACTGGCGTCATCGTGCTATGCACGATGACGCCAGTCCTCAGGGGGAGTTACCGGAAGCTTGGCCGACATCCGACATCCTCATGGATATGCCCCAGCTCCTCATGGATATTGCCCCAGCTCCTCGTGGACATGCCCCAGCTCCTCGTGGACATGCCCCAGCTCCTCGTGGACATGCCCCAGCTCCTCGTGGATATGCCCCAGCTCCACATGGATTTGCCCCAGCTCCTCGTGGATATGCCCCAGCTCACACATGGATTTGCCCCAGCTCCTCGTGGATATGCCCCAGCTCCTCGTGGATATGCCCCAGCACATGGAATGCCCCAGCTCCTCGTGGATATGCCCCAGCACATGGAATGCCCCAGCTCCTCATGGATATGCCCCAGCTCCTCATGGATTTGCCCCAGCACATGGAATGCCCCAGCACCTCATGAAAATGGCCCCAGCTCACCTCCGCTGCCTTTTTCGCTCCCTCAGAGCGTCCGGCGGCGCAGAGCTTGGGCGCTCGCCAGGGGGAGCCACGTGACCAGCTGCGATTGGCTGGTGACGTGTTTCCTCCAGGCGAGCGTCGAAGCTGCATGCTTCGGACGCTCGCAGGGAGTGAAAAACGCGGCGGAGGGTGAGACACCCGCCCTTAGGGTGACGGTGTCACCCTAAAGGCGGGTGTCACCTGGTGCGGGCCGCACCCCCGCCCCCATGTTACGACGCCACTGGTATATACATTTAACGGCCGCACGCCCACGGACTTACTCTATCCAAACAAAGTTCAGAATGATGTGAAACATGGGACTTTTTGGATAGATTTCGATTTTCGACTATCCAGAAGTTAAAAAATAAAAAAAGGTCGAAATCTAATGCAAAAGTCCCGATGTTTCACATCGGGATGTCAGATATTAATAGGCTTGTGCACTGATTTTTTTTTCGGTTCGATTAGATTTGTTCTGATGTTTAAAATTTTTGATTCGGCTCGTTTTCAACCGATTTCTGTTTCGATTCGGTTTGGTTTGGCTCGTTTATCGTGTAAATTTTTTTTTTGAATATCGACCATTTTTCGTATTTTCGGGTCAGTTTGCTGGTTTTTTGTATCAACTTTTCGTGATTTCGGAATTTTTCATTTTTTTCGGAACGTCTGTTCTCCTCGTTTCAAAGCTGTCTAACTCTATTCGTTTTGACGCGTAAACTACTATGGTTTACTTTTTTATACTTTATATATTTTTTTATAATAAATTTTTGGTTTGTTTTTCGGATCCGATAATTCATTCTGTCGATACGATAATTCTGGCGATTCTATCGTGTTTTTTTTATTAAATAAAGATCCTTTTTTTCTTATGAATATACATTTCACAACTTTATTTATTTAATCACATTAAAAAAATGGTATGAAAGCCAAGGAACAAAAAAAAAAAAAACAAAACTATTTAAAAAACGCTAAACTGACCCGAATGGTCTGACTTTAAAGATAAACCAGAACAAAAGTTTTTAAAACGGAAAAAGTAGTTGATCAAAATGATCTGAAATTAAAAAAAAATAAAATGATTTAAAGGTTTCAGACAAAAAAAAAATAACCCTTTCGCTGCTGAGGCATTTCACGGCTTCCCTTCACGCCTGTGTGCGGCACTGCTTCTGCTGCTGAGCTAATTTTTAACAGTTTCGCTCCTCTTGTTTAAACGCGTTTTTGAAGCCTTCTTTTAATAATGACCCGACATGTTATATATCGTTCTTTCCGGCAGACTCGGCAGATGATTCATAATATATCATTATCATATGTATGCGTCATGTCCTGTCTGTATATTATAAAAAAAAATGCAATAAAATTTGAATTTTCAATGTTTGTTTTACAAGGTGTAAAGTGTTTTTTTCACATTTTTCATGCGAGTGTTTGCGGTTATATTTTATGAGTTGCGTTTGTTAAAAAAAATTGAAAAGGGGACTTGTTATATTTTTTTGGGTGAAAATTACACAGTCACATTCATGGCCACAAATATGTTGACAAATTTATGACAAAGGGTCCATAGAAATGTCAATAAATTTATGTACATATAATTTTAACAGTGTGGACTGGAAACCAAGCAATACATAATTAACTTATTAACGTAAAGCAACGCACACAAACAGGAAAATATATAAAAAATAGAAAATTTATTTACAAATACAACATGGGGAAGGGAAGGGAACATGCCAAGGATGGCAAACTGCCCAACAGGGGCACAAACAACACAAACAAACATACAATGGCGTCCATCTTCCAGTCTAAGCCAGGCGATAATTACTGGCATTTGAGGAGATGTTGGAGCTGGTCCGCATCTTCGATTACAAGGAATATGACTGCAGTAAGGGCCCTTACGCAGGAAGAATAATTGAGGAAGGATCGTAACATTGAGAAGTTACGCGCACCACCATCCTAGGTGTTTGGGAAAGACGGGATGAAGACCAGATCAGAAAACGCTGGTCCGACCTCAAAGCAGGCGAGCAGGAGCAGCTGAGGCACTTGTCGCTCTTCTTACTGCCGCTCAAGGATGTCCGCGGTGGTCACTAGGTGCTCCCGGACTACCTGCAGCAGTTCCTGGACGTTGTCAAGTGTCCTGACTGCCAGGCGAAGCTCGCCGATCGCCTCCCGTCGGCGTCTGGCTTCTCCTTCTATATATCCAATAAATGAAAGAAGGAAAATACAGTAAGTAAAGCAGGTTTCTATTTTTGACTGAAAGTCTTGAAAAAATATAACAGTAGTATATACCAGTGCTGGCAGCTTCCTGAGGCTCTGACTCCTCCGATTCCTCCTCCCCCACCACCACCATCTGCATATCCAGTGCTATATGTAAGAAATTAAAGAAATAAAAAATACAGTTAACAACAAAACTGATTTATTTTTGAACAAAAGTCGATGCAAAATACAACAGTAAAAAAAAAAAAACCTGGACTGGCGGCCTCCGGCTCCCTCTCTTCCTCCTCCTGCTCCTCTTCCTCTTCCTCCTCCTCTTCCTCCTCCTGCTCCTCTTGTGCTATACATAAAAAAATTTAATTAAAATACAGTAAACAAAAAATGTTTCTGTTTTTGACCAAAAGTCGTTGCAAAATAAAACAGTATATACCAGCGCTGGTGGATGCCCGTGGCTCCTCCTCCTCCGGGGCACTGGTGCCCGCCGGGGCAGATTCGGCGGCCTTCTTCCTGTCTTCTGCCAGATTCAAAAAATAACACGTAAATAATGCAGACTGGAAAAAATGGTATATCTATACACTATATTGCCGAAAGTATTGCGACACCCCCTCCACTACCCCACTACCAGAGGCCTGTTCAGTACCTCAGCAGCTGCTGAATTGCTGCAGCAGTGTCGTTGAACCCTTTGGATGCGAATTTTGAATCCAAAATGGCCGATGATTTCTTAATGAAAAATTCAGATTGTTTTTCGGATCACTCGGACAAAATAAAAAGAAGAAGCAGTCAGCACAATTCCGTTTTGTATGCACACACCACAAATGATCGTTTTTAATGAATAAACGTTATGTTTACTTCTGAAACAATATATAATTTGAACTGTAATATATGTCTATGTGCCGGGGGAAATAATAAATAAATATTTTGTGCTTTGGTTAACAGAAACCGCAAAATTAACATTGCTGTATGGAATTATTACATGCTTGGAGGCGGCGGCCATCTTGCTGTACGGCATTGTTACTGCTTCATGGCGGCGGCCATCTTTAAAACGTCACACTCAGCATCTCCTCGGGTCGCTGCAAGTGCTAGGTTAGCATGCTGAGCGATTGAACGGCGTTCAATGGCAAGTTGCTAACTTAGCACTTGCAGCGGCTGAGGTATTGAACAGGCCTCAGCTTGACCCCCCCCCACTACTCCCATCTCATACATATATTGCACACAGACATATATTACCGTTCATTTATATATTTTTTTCAGAAGTAAACATTACGTTTATTCAATAAAAACTATTATTTGTGTTGTGTGCGTACAAAGCGCATTGTGCGACTGCTTTTAGTTATTTTATAGAAGGCCTCAGCCTCAGTTTCACTTTCAGTTTCTGCGAATAAAACTGGATATTGCAGAAACAACAGAAATCCACCATTTTGTTTTGAAATTTGCATCTAAAGCATTCAGTGACACTGCTGCAGCAGCTGCTGAGGCTGTATTGAACGCAGCTCTGTTTGGATGCACTTTCAGAAGAACTACATGTCCCATCCCACTTAGCAGAGACGCAGAGATTTTTATTGATGCGCAGATGGGAGCCAATATTGGGCAAGCTGCGGGACATCTCGTATGCTTCGCTCAATCACAACAACCCCCCCCAGCACACTACAGACTACACACAGTGCCAAAAGAAATCCAGCATTGTAACTTCACCTACATACATCAAATGTCACAATTTTCACGAATACGTAAAATCACAAAAAGGAAGAGCTATGGCAAAAATGCATGTATCACGAGTCGTGAAAACGCAAAGCTATACACAATCACATTGCATGAAAAAAGGACTAGATAAATCAACGTATTTCTGTGCACATTAGCACATGCACGCACATTATTATTATTATACAGGATTTATATAGCGCCAACAGTTTGCGCAGCGCTTTACAATATAACATGACACTTACGTTTCGCTATGACGCGACGGATGCGCCTCAGCTGCTTCTGCTCTCGAACCTTCAAATCCGACCAGCGTTTCCTCAGCTGGTCCTTCGTGCGTTCCTTCCCGAACATCTTCAAAATGGTGTGCGTAGCTTCTGTAGGATTCGATCCTTCCTCGCGTTACACTTCCTGCGGTAAGGGCCCTTACTGCAATCATAATCCTTGCTATCGAAGATGCGCACAAGCTCCAACATCTCCTCAAATGCCATATTTGTGGCTCGTTTCTCCTGGGTGCTGCTGGTGACGAATCTGCCGATGAGGTGCTACTGCTTGCAGCGGCCATTTTGATGAATAATAATAACAACAATATTTTGTTCAAAAAGTTGTCAATAAAAGTTTGCTCAATAAAGTTACGATCTCCGCGTGCGTGCGCGCGCATGCGCGACCCGCGGTCGAATCGGATCTGACCCAAATACGACAATTCGTATCGGATCAGTGAAAAAAATAAACGCATTTACATTTTACACATACAAACTTTACAGAATCAGCGATATAACAGATATAATAGTTAAATAATACGATGTCCAGACTTACCGAAATGGAACCGAAATCCCGAATGGAACTGAAATCATGAATAGACTATAGAGGGAAAATAATTTCGATTTGACACATTTCAAGTCCATTTGAAAATTCCGAAAATTTTTCGATTTGGCTCGGAAAACTTTTCGGATTTCGGAACTTTTTCGTTTTTCGGAAAGTCTGTTCTCGTTTCAAAGCAATAGATTTCGATGACATTTCAAGTTCATTCGAAAATTCCGAAAAAAATTCGTTTCGGCTCGGAAACCTTTTCGATTCGGCCGTTTTCGGGTCTAAATATTTTCGGAATTTCGGTCGAATCGAAAGACCCGAATCGGGAAATTTCGTGAAAATTCCGAAATTCCGAAACCCGAAACGCACATCCCTAGTCCTTGGTGGCGAGTCTGTACCGTTGGGTGTCTTGCCCAAGGACACTTAATGGAGAGGTGGTCTTTCCGGGATTTGAACCTGTGTCTCCATGGTTATAGAGCAGCGATGTTACCTCTATTCTATCCAGCTGCAGTTTTAGTTACATAGTTACATAGTTACATAGTTATATAGGCTGAAAAAAGACATGCGTCTATCGGGTTCAGCCTCTCCCACATAACCTACTGCTGTTGATCCAAAAGAAGGCAAAAAACCCAGTCTGAAATATGCAACATACCGGGAAAAAATTCCTTCTTGACCCCAGAATGGCAGTCAGATTTCTCCTTGGATCAAGAAGCTTTTACCCACATATTAAATATTATAACCCTTAATATTCTGTGTCTGCAGGAAGTCATCGAGTCGTTTTTTAAAAGTCTGTACAGTCTCTGACCCAACCACCTCAACAGGCAGAGAATTCCACAGCTTTATTGTTCTCACCGTAAAATAACCCTTCCTATGCTTTAAGCTAAATTTTCTTTCTTCTAGTCTAAATGGATGACCCCTTGTCCTATGTATAGTCCTGTTAATGAATAGGTTATCAGACAATGGTTGATAATGACCCCGTATATATTTATATAAGGTTATCAGATCCCGTCTAAGGCGCCGTTTCTCTAAACTAAACAGGTTTAAGCTTGTTAGTCTTTCCTCATAACTTAACCCTTCCATTCCCCTTATTAATTTAGTTGCCCGTCTCTGCACTTTTTCTAACGCTATAATATCTATTTTTAAGACAGGTGCCCAAAATTGCACGGCATATTCAAGGTGCGGCCTGACCATTGATTTATACAGAGGCAAAATTATGTTTTCATCCTGTGAGTGAACTCCCCTTTTAATGCATGCCAATACTTTGCTGGCCTTGGCGGCTGCTGTTTGACATTGCACATTGTTACTTAGTTTGAAGTCTATGATTATTCCCAAATCCTTCTCCTGCTTGGAAATTTACAAAGTATTTTTAGACCACCAAACTAATATATGTACAGAATTCCTTAAGTACCGTGTGATGCTATATCCTGACACGAATTTCCATGCATTTTTTCTTGTCTCCAGCATAAACCATCACACATGATATCAGGTCCCGCCGGACCCACTGACTCGCCCACTGCTGGTCGCCCGGCCTCCGCCCTGCGCCGCGGTTCCGGACCCCCGACGGCGTCCTTACTGGTGGTGAGGGCTGTCCCTGCAGCGCCATGGCCCCAGCGTCGGTGCTCCATGCCAGGGACCCACTCGATCGGCTGCGCGCCCCCGCGACACCACCGAGTCCTTCCCCAGCGCTTGCTCTCCGGCACCAGCCTCCTCGCATCTCGGCGTCCCACGTGGTTTTCCAGATGGCGCCCCAACCAACCAAAACCCAGTATCCCTAGGCAACCAGATACACCTCTCCCCTGATTGGCCCAATTCCCACAGGCGCCCTATTTAAACACCAACCTCTCCAAGACTCATTGCTTGGTTGTCCTGTTACTCCCCTGTAAACCTCCCTTACCTGAGCACACCTGTCTAAAAGAGATCTCTGCCTGTTTCCACCGTGTACCGAACCCCGGCTTGTATCAACGACGACGTTCTGCTTGTCTTCACCGTGTACCGAACCCCGGCTTGTACCAACGACGACGTTCTGCTTGCTTTCCCCGTGTACCGAACCCCGGCTAGTATCAACGACGACGCTCTGCCTGCTTTCACCGTGTACCGAACCCCGGCTTGTATCAACGACGACGTTCTGCTTGCTCTCACTGTGTACCGAACCCCAGCCTGCATCATCGACGACTCTCTTCAACCAAACCTGGCCAGGTACTAAAACCTTTACGTTATTTACCATACACCTTATCGCATCCAGACTCAACCCCAACAACGGCTTGTCCCGCATCCTGAGCTCCATTAACACGAACCTGACACATGAGCTGCTGAAAGATTGGCGCACGCTGTTTTCACTCCTGCTACATGCATGACATGTCATACAACTCAGCAGGAGCTGTTGGCTGGCTGAGCAATCACTGGGCAATCATCTATTTTAACGTAGAATTTTCACTTCTCCGGTCATTCTCCTGAGTTTCACCTTTCTTTGAATAGACCTGTGTATGTCCTCATCGATGCTAAAAGTAAGAAAAATTTAATTCCTGCTCCCAGTGCCAGAAATGTAGTCTTCTACAAAAGACATAGAGGTGTTGTAAGAGATAGTTTTGGTTAATCTAAATCTTTATGCATATTATTAAAATAAATACTTTTAGTAAGAATTTCTTAATAAGGTGACTGTGATGTAAACATTAAGAACGTTTTAGTGTTCAGTCAGAAATACGCCTCTTGGCCCCTATTACACGCTCCGTGCAAATGCGCTCGCGCAGCACATTTTTTTTTGCGCACGCAAAAAACTTTATCGCGCAAAAATTAACGCAGCATTCCGATCCGAGCGCATTTTTTCAGCCTTCATGTTTTTTCGTGCGCAAATCCGATGCGCAAATTCGTGCGCAAATGAACGTTGCGTGCAGGAATCAGTGGGCAGACTGGCTGAATCCCGTGAAAAAACAATCAGAATTAAGAACCACCATTTTCTAAAGTTAGGTTGTTGCGCCTGTCAAAGTCAATCTGCGTATATGTGCTGCAGCAAAAAAAATTTTTGACAAATTATTAATTTTTCATGTCTGGGTATGTGTAGAATGTGTAACTGTACTGTGCTGTATTTTTTTTTATTGCTGAGTTATTTCGTTTCGCCACAACTATCATATTTGCAGTTAACACCAAGTTTTCAAAGACGTTCCGAAAATTCGCACAAACGTCGCTCTTACGACTTTGCGCGAAGATTGTAATACCATCCGCACTAACTCATTTGCGCTCGCAATGTTAAGTATAGGATGCGCGCACAAACTTGCGCTCGTGCTGTGTTCGCGCAGGGTCAATCGCGGTAGATGATAATGCGCATCGTTTGTGCGAACGTCGTACTATGTCGTACTGCGCGAAGCGTGTAATAGGGGCCCTTGTGTGTGGACTATATGGAGTATAAAAGTTAAAATATATATATATATATATTTGGTATTCCTGCATTCAGTACACATTTCCAAATATCCTGAGTTATGTTTTTCATTTACACTAGGTTTGTTTAAATCATTTTGTCTAAAGCTGTGAAAAAATGTGTAATAATTTATTTCCATTTTTCTTTATTTTTTTAATATGACATGATTATATATATAAATACATATGGAATATATATAATATTTGTAAAAAGTTGTATCTGCACTTTACAGAATGATTTATAATATGTGGACTGGAGGTGTGCTAGATAAGCAGAAAATTGCAGGTGAACATGTACATATATAGTCAAAATGGCAAAATCGTGCTGGTCCTTAACGCCTTGTTCCTTAAGGAGTTAATGTAATGTGCACAAAATTACTAATAAAACAATTACAACTAAAACAATCGTGATTTAAAGGATTACACTCACAAACACTTTTGATCAAATGCGTTGAAGTGCTCAGTAGCACTAGTGTACTTGCTTCTAATCTCTGGAACTGCATGAAGAAACATAGAAACATAGAAAAATGTCGGCAGATAAGAACCTTTCGCCCCATCTAGTCTGCCCAATTACATGGATACTTTACCTGGATTTATCTTTTGTTTAGGATAGTCTTATGCCTATCCCATGCCTGCTTAAATTCAATTACTGTTTTGGCCTCTACCACTTGTACTGGAAGGCTGTTCCATGTATCCACCACCCTCTCAGTAAAATAATGCTTCCTGATGTTACTTTTAACCCCTTAGTGACCGGGCGGTTTTACACAAATCCGTCCGTTCGTGACCGCAGCTGTTTTTATGTTTCTGCGCTCTTAGTGTTTACGTCAAATTTTCCTCTTACTCGTTTATGTAACCCACACATATTTTACACTGTTTTTCTCATCACTAAATGGACTTTATAAAGATACCATTTTTTTCATCATTTCATATAATTTACTATAAAAAATATTGTGAAATATGACACAAAAATTGAAAAAACACCACTTTTTCGAACTTTGACCCCCAAAATTTCTTATGTATCAACAACCGTCAAAAATTTTTTATTCCTTAGTAGTTTCTAAATTTAGTACTGAGTTTAGCAATACCCAATGTTTACATATTCCTCGCTTTTTTCCTTATTTTATGCAACAATAAGTGCAAGTAGCACTTTGCCATTTCCAAAGAGTTTATTTTCAAAACTAGTGATAGTGACATTGTAACACTGATATCTGTCACTAATTCCTGAATAACCCTCCACATATACATATTTTTTTAAAGTACACAAATCAAGGTATTAAACTTGGGGTATTTTGACTCTTTCCATGCAAACCATTTTACCACAAATCTATGCCAAAGTTTGAAAAAAAAACAATTTAAGAATACATGTACTGTGAACTTTAAGGTTTACTGCCAAAAAGCACCCCAAAATATGTTCAGCAACATCTTCTGAGTAAATTGATACCACCCAAGTATAGGTATGTCGGGTCATTTGGGGCTAAAAGGCCTTATTTGGGGGTGCGCATTTCAGTTTTCCAACTTGGAATTTTCACATTTCGTCATCATGCACCCATGTCCTATTTGGGACATTTTTGAAGCGGCCAAAGTAATTTACCCCCATCAAACCATATATTTTTAGAAAGGGCACACCCTAGGGTGCTTCAAAGAGTTGTATTTTAACACTTTCCATGCACTAGCTCTTTGTCAAACTTTCAGGTAGTCACTTTTTGTGTTATTTTTTCACACACATTGTACTTTAGGCATGAATTGTCAAATCCAGTTATGGGTTACTGCCAAAAAACACCCCAAAATATGTTCAGCAACATCTTCTGAGTAAATTGATACCACCCATGTATAGGTATGTCGGTCATTTGGGGGCTAAAAGCCTTATTTGGGGGGTGCGCATTTCAGTTTTCCAACTTGGAATTTTCACATTTCGTCATCATGCACCATGTCCTATTTGGGACATTTTTGAAGCCGGCCAAAGTAATTTACCCCCATCAAACCATATATTTTTAGAAAGGGCACACCCTAGGGTGCTTCAAAGAGTTGTATTTTAACACTTTCCATGCACTAGCTCTTTGTCAATCTTTCAGGTAGTCACTTTTTGTGTTATTTTTTCACACACATTGTACTTTAGGCATGAATTGTCAAATCCAGTTATGGGTTACTGCCAAAAACCACCCCAAAATATGTTCAGCAACATCTTCTGAGTAAATTGATACCACCCATGTATAGGTATGTCGGGTCATTTGGGGCTAATAGGCCTTATTTGGGGGGTGCGCATTTCAGTTTTCCAACTTGGAATTTTCACACTTCGTCATCATGCACCCATGTCCTATTTGGGACATTTTTGAAGCCGGCCAAAGTAATTTACCCCCATCAAACCATATATTTTTAGAAAGGGCACACCCTAGGGTGCTTCAAAGAGTTGTATTTTAACACTTTCCATGCACTAGCTCTTTGTCAATCTTTCAGGTAGTCACTTTTTGTGTTATTTTTTTCACACACATTGTACTTTAGGCATGAATTGTCAAATCCAGTTATGGGTTACTGCCAAAAAACACCCCAAAATATGTTCAGCAACATCTTCTGAGTAAATTGATACCACCCATGTATAGGTATGTCGGGTCATTTGGGGCTAAAAGGCCTTATTTGGGGGGTGCGCATTTCAGTTTTCCAACTTGGAATTTTCACATTTCGTCATCATGCACCCATGTCCTATTTGGGACATTTTTGAAGCCGGCCAAAGTAATTACCCCCATCAAACCATATATTTTTAGAAAGGGCACACCCTAGGGTGCTTCAAAGAGTTGTATTTTAACACTTTCCATGCACTAGCTCTTTGTCAAACTTTCAGGTAGTCACTTTTTGTGTTATTTTTTTCACACACATTGTACTTTAGGCATGAATTGTCAAATCCAGTTATGGGTTACTGCCAAAAAACACCCCAAAATATGTTCAGCAACATCTTCTGAGTAAATTGATACCACCCATATATAGATTTGTTCTGTTGTTTTTGGGGTGCTACGCCAATCTTTGACATGTGCTTGTCAATTTTCTAATTTGACATACAGTATCTTCTTTGCTTATCTTCTTTTTAGGGGCCTTTTTACATACCCCAGTTTTATGAACGTGCATATATTTGGTAAGCTAACACCCCAAAGTATTGTAAATGGAGTGTTTTTATGCTATGGATGCATCCGTTTGCTCCAAACAAATTAGATACTGTTTGGTGGTCATTTTTCATTTTCACACCCACATCAGTTTTGGACTGTGATTTAGGAGACACTGTTGTTTTTTACTGCATGAAAACTCTCCAGGTTGTTTTCTGCAAGGTCTCCTGAGTACACCCATGCCCCCCATGCATAGGTTTGCCAGGATTTTGGGAAGGTTCAAATACAATTTTTATGACTTTGTCATTGGAGTTGAAATTGAGATTATTTCTTCAGCTAGGCCTAGCTTTGTTTTGGGTCTACCGCATACCCCAGTTTGAATTATTGCCAGAAAATTGTTTATATTTGTTATGTTGACACCCCAAGGTATTGCATATGGAGTGCTTTGATGCCATGGATGCAACGGTTTTAGCCCAAAACATTTGAGAAGGTGGTGTGGCGGTAATTTTTCAATTTTCAGATTTTTACGCCCACAGTAGTTTTGGACTGTGATTTAGCAGACACTGTTGTTTTACTGCATGAAAACTCTCCAGGTTGTTTTCTGCAAGATCTCCTGAGTACACCCATGCCCCCATGCCTAGGTTTGCCAGGATTTTGGGAAGGTTCAAATACAATTTTTATGACTTTGTCATTAGAGTTGAAATTGAGATTATTTCTTCAGCTAGGCCTATCTTTGGTTTTGGGTCTACCGCATACCCCAGTTTGAATTATTGCCAGAAAATTGTTTATATTTGTTATGTTGACACCCAAGGTATTGCATATGGAGTGCTTTGATGCCATGGATGCAACGGTTTTAGCCCAAAACATTTGGCAACAAGGTGTGTGGCGGTAATTTTTCAAATTCAGATTTTTACGCCCACAGTAGTTTTGGACTGTGATTTAGGCTAGGGTCAGACGAGCGTAGTGTTCACGTCCGTGATCGCGCCTAAAAGTACGTCCGTGATAGCATGACATAAAGTCCAATGGAGCCCGGACACACGAAGTACGTCCGCACTGAACTGCGGACGCACAACGGCCGCGGCCACGGACGCAAGGCAGGCAAGAACGTAGAACCGCTAGAACGGCCGCACAAAGTGCGCTGCGTCCGCAACGTCTGCATAGCTTTGTGTGTGAGTGATGGAACGTGGTCAGACGGACTGCATTTATACGTCCTGCATTTTTCACGGACAAAATGGTTTTGCAATGAATTTATTGTCCCTCCTACATCTGTCAAAAAATAAATGTCAGTGAAAAACGGACTGTGTGACCACTACTGCGTCTTCCGTACTGACGATGTCCGTACTGCACGGACGTACAGTCCGTAGAAATCACGCTCGTCTGACCCTAGCCTTAGCAGACACTGTTGTTTGTTACTGCATGAAAACTCTCCAGGTTGTTTTCTGCAAGATCTCCTGAGTACACCCATGCCCCCCATGCATAGGTGTGCAAAGATTTTGGCAAAATACAGCACCAATTGTAGAACATAAAAATGTACGAATAAAATGTAAAAGTCTGGTGCCTGTCAAACTGGGGATGCTCTCTAGGGGAGCACAGGCTGTTGTCACTGAAGTGCATGAAACGCAAAATGTTTTCCATACCTTCTACGTGACATTGATTGGAGGTAAATGGGGGTAGAGCAGATGGGGCTACTGCTCCAGCAGGAGCGAATTGAGGGCTCTTTATGATGCCCTCAGCATAGTAAGTGCCCAGAATTTCAGAAATTCTGGCACATCTAGCGGGGTCCATTGCTGCCTTGCCAAGTAGGAGTCTGGCTTCGCAGCACAATGCTGATGGGCATACAGATTTGATTGGGCCACGATGTGGCCCAACAAATCATCCCCCATAAACACCTGCAAAAACTGTGTGGCGGTAAATCTGCAACATCAATATTGATGCCAGGATTTGCCGTGAAAGGAGGGATATCTGGCCTCTGGCGATGAGGCACTACCCACTCCTCAGCTGGAGCTGTGCGTCTCCTGCTGGCAGGTGGTGACCCAGGATCTGCATCAGAAACATCACTAGATACATCAGCCAGCATAGATAATGTATCTAGCGACACCTCTGAGCAGTTAGCGGGGTCGAAATGAGGGTCTGAGTCTGACGCAGATGCCTCAGATTCTGACGCCAGGATGGCATATGCCTCCTCGGCGCTGTACACCTCTCAGACATTATATATAATAGATTATAAAATTTTATAATTATATATATATATAAGCGGATTGTTGGTTCTTAGAAGAACCGTTGGGTTTCACAAGAAAAACAAATAAACACCTAAATCTCTCTAAATCCCTCTAAACCTGCCTCAATTCTTCTAAATCTCCCTAAAATCTCTCTAAATCTGCCTCAATTTTTCTAATCTCACTAAATCTCACTAAAATCTCTAACCTGTCAAATCTGATCTCTCTCTCTCGCTCACCAAAACACAAGTGAGGAGAGGGAGGGAGAATCACAGAGGTCAGAGCCAATATTTACAAAATATTGGCCTGACCTGACAAATTAGAAATTTTATTTTGATTTTTTTCTAACTTCTGATTGGATGTTGCTAGCCTGCCTCTCTATGAGGCAGGCTAGGAACATCCCACTCAGCCCCAAGATGACCCTGCCCTTAGAACCCTAACCCTACCCCTGACCTTAGAACCCTAACCCTAACCCTACCCCTAACCCTAACCCTACCCCTAACCCTACCCCTAACCCTACCCCTAACCCTACCCCTAACCCTACCCCTACCCCTAACCCTAACCCTACCCCTACCCCTACCCCTAACCCTAACCCTACCCTACCCCTACCCCTACCCCTAACCCTACCCCTACCCCTACCCCTACCCCTAACCCTACCCCTAACCCTACCCCTACCCCTAACCCTACCCCTACCCCTAACCCTACCCCTACCCCAACCCTACCCCTAACCCTAACCCTAACCCTACCCCTACCCCTAACCCTACCCCTACCCCTAACCCTACCCCTAACCCTAACCCTACCCCTAACCCTAACCCTACCCTACCCCTAACCCAACCCTAACCCTAACCCTAACCCTACCCCTAACTGTCAGTTATTTTATTTATTTTTCTTTTTTTACACTTTTTTTACACACTTTTTTTACTTTTTTTTTACTTTTTTTTACACTTTTTTTTTCTCTGCTGGGTGCCTTGATCCCTCGAGGCACCCAGCAGAGCACCTGATCACTGAAGTGATCGATTTTGTACTGAGTGCCACGATACCTCGTGGCACTCAGTACTTCCTGCCGCTACCGGAAGTGATCGCTCGGGGGAGCGATCACGGACGGACCGGCGCAGGTAAGTATATTACAAGGATGCCTCGATGTCGAGGCATCCTTGTAATATGCTCAGAGCAGCTGGAAGCGATCGATCGCTTCCAGCGCTCTGTAGAAGTGCCGGGCACCTCTCCGGTGCAACCGGATGTAGATCGCTCCCGGGGAGATCATCCATGGTGCCCCGCACTTCTAACGGCCATTGCACGGATGCCTGGACTCCCAGGCATCCTGCAATGGCGTTTGAGCTGCTGGAAGCGTCCGATCGCTTCCAGCAGCTCAAAACGGCAGACGTACCATGTACGTCAGCGGGTCTAAGAGAGACCCGCTGCAATGACGTACATGGTACGTCCGCGGTCGGGAAGGGGTTAAACCTTTGCCCCTCTAATCTAAGACTATGTCCTCTTGTTTTGCTACTTTGTTTCCTTTTAAATATACTCCCTTCCTCTTCCTTGTGGATTCCCTTTACGTATTTAAATGTTTCTATCATATCTCCTCTGTCATATCTCCTCTGTCGAACATCTCTTGGAAGAATTTATCACCACAGTCGATATCAAATACAAAAAAGTGGAAATTTATTCACAACAGAATAGAATAAAGTTAAACAGCACTCATGTAGCCAATCCGTTTCAACAAATTGGATTCCTACGGGTTGGAGCATTTAAACAGGGTTAGACAACACTACACCACCAGAAAAAAAACCAAGAAAGAAATAAAACACTGCCTCCCTTTACAGTGTCCCTAAATGCCACAATAAGTCCCAGAATGGATGCTGGGCATCCAAAAATTGAGGTGGAAATGACAGTAAGAACAGCTGGTGTAAGATACTTTGCTTTTGTTCTAAATTACATTTTATTGACCTGAATAGTCACAGTAGGTCATGAATATTTATCGTAATTTCATTTTTTTGTTACTTTTCATATTTATTTTAAATCGGGGGTTGGGGGGTCACCTGATTTCGGGGTGCATAGGGCAGCAAAACCCCCAAATAAGCCGCTGAATTTGCTTAATAAATTTGTAATACAGGTTAGGAACGCATTGTGATTTTTTTTTAACTAAATACACTGAACTGCCAAGAACATATTACAAAGTCAATATTTTTCAACCTTATTTTATAATAGTTTTTTTTATTTGATAACCTTTGATAGAGATTACATGCAATTAAAATCTGTCTTCAAATAGATTAGTGTTTACTTTCTATTAGATATTATATTTATGGAGATATATACATATATAGGTAGACTAAGGCTAAGGTCAGACTAACGCAGTATTAACGTGCGTTTAGCCGCACTAAATCACGGCCGCGCTAGCAGCAAATTACGTCCAATGCCGGGCAGCATACGAAGAACGGCTGCACAAAAGTGCGGGCGTGCAACCCAAGTGGCAAACAAACGCATTTTTTCGAGAACGTCAAACCGCTAGTACTGACGTACAGAGTGCGCTGCGTCCGCATAGCGGCGTGTTTGCGTGATTGGGAGACGTCAGACGCTGCTAATGTCCGGCCAACATCACGTCCAGACGCAAAAAGTGTTTTATTGAGGATCCGTACAAAATCACGGACGAAAGTGCGCATCGTATGACCGCTATCGCGTATTCCGTGAAAAAATGCGTCCATTCGTTCGAACGCACTTTTTCACGGACAACGGAAGAAATGCGTTAGTCTGACCCTAGCCTTAAGCAAACTTTAGGTTTTCTTTGAGATATAATTTTCCAATGACTGAATTACAAAGCATCTCGGCAAGTTTTGAAATCACCAAATGCTTCATGCCAAATTCAGGTTATTTCCAAACTTCAAATCATCTGTGCTAGAGGTCATATTAATAATAATGACACATACTATGAAACTTATTTATTCTGGCTGCAGACAATCAAATTAAAAGCCATATAGTAAAACAAAAGGCTTAAAGGAGAAAAGTTACCAGGAAAGGCTTAATGATCTTAACATGTACAGCTTGGAAAAAAGACGAGACAGAGGAGATATGATAGAAACATTTAAATACGTAAAGGGAATCCACAAGGAAGAGGAAGGGAGTATATTTAAAAGGAAACAAAGTAGCAAAACAAGAGGACATAGTCTTAGATTAGAGGGCAAGGGTTTAAAAGTAACATCAGAAAGCATTATTTTACTGAGAGGTGGTGGATACATGGAACAGTCTTCCAGTTGAAGTGGTAGAGGCCAAAACAGTAATTGAATTTAAGCAGCATGGGCAGTGGCGTCGTAACGTGGGGGCGGGGGGTGCGGCCCGCACCAGGTGACACCCGCCCTTAGGGTGACACCGTCACCCTAAGGGCTGGTGTTTCACCTTCTGCCGCCTGTTCGCTCCCTGCGAGCGTCCAAAGCATTCAGCTTCGGCGCTCGCCTGGAGGAAACACGTCACCAGCCAATCGCGGCTGGTCACGTGGCTCCCCCAGACGAGCGCCCAAGCTGCGCGCCGCCGGATGCTCAGAAGGAGCGAACACGCGGCGGAGGTGAGCTGGGCCATATCCAGGAGGTGAGCTGGGCCATATCCAGGAGGTGAGCTGGGCCATATCCAGGAGGTGAGCTTGCGCCATATCCAGGAGGTGAGCTGGGCCATATCCAGGAGGTGAGCTGGGCCAAATCCATGGGGCCTGGGGCATATCCATGAGGAGCTGGGGAAAATCCATGAGCCGCTGGGGCAAAATCCATGAGGAGCTGGGGCAAATCCATGAGGTGAGCTGGGGCAAATCCATGAGGTGAGCTGGGGCAAATCCATGAGGTGAGCTGGGGCAAATCCATGAGGTGAGCTGGGACAAATCCATGAGGTGAGCTGGGGCAAATCCATGAGCCACTGGGGCAAATCCATGAGGAGCTGGGGCAAATCTATGAGGAGCTGGGGCAAATCCATGAGGTGAGCTGGGGCAAATCCATGAGGTGCTGGGGCAAATCCATGAGGTGCTGGGGCAATATCCATGAGGTGAACTGGGGCATATCCATGAGGTGAGCTGGGGCATATCCATGGGGGCCTGGGGCATATCCATGAGGAGCTGGGGCAAATCCATGAGCCGCTGGGGCAAATCCATGAGGAGCTGGGGCAAATCCATGAGGTGCTGGGGCAATATCCATGAGGAGCTGGGGCATATCCATGAGCTGCTGGGGCATATCCATGAGCTGCTGGGGCATATCCATGAGCTGGGGTATTATCCATGAGCTGGGGCAAAATCCATGAGAGCAGCTGGGGCAATATCCATGAGCTGGGGCAATATCCATGAGCTGGGGCAATATCCATGTGCTGGGGCATATCCATGAGCTGGGGAATATCCATGAGCTGGGGCATATCCATGAGCTGGGGCAAAATCCATGAGAGCAGCTGGGGCAGTATATCCTTGTTGAGCTGGGGCAGTATATCCTTGAGCTGGGACAATATCCATGAGCTGGGGAATATCCATGAGCTGGGGCATATCCTTATTTATTCTGGCTGCAGACAATCAAATTAAAAGCCATATAGTAAAACAAAAGGCTTGAAGGAGAAAAGTTACCAGGAAAGGCTTAATGATCTTAACATGTACAGCTTGGAAAAAAGACGAGACAGAGGAGATATGATAGAAACATTTAAATACGTAAAGGGAATCCACAAGGAAGAGGAAGGGAGTATATTTAAAAGGAAACAAAGTAGCAAAACAAGAGGACATAGTCTTAGATTAGAGGGGCAAAGGTTTAAAAGTAACATCAGAAAGCATTATTTTACTGAGAGGGTGGTGGATACATGGAACAGTCTTCCAGTTGAAGTGGTAGAGGCCAAAACAGTAATTGAATTTAAGCAAGCATGGGATAGGCATAAGGCTATCCTAAACAAAAGATAAATCCAGGTAAAGTATCCATGTAATTGGACAGACTAGATGGGCCGAAAGGTTCTTATCTGCCGACATTTTTCTATGTTTCTAAAAATTGCTAAATTTTCTAGGTCATAGTAAAAGCGCTTATAAAAAAACATGTTTACAATATTATAGATTTTTATATTTTTAAATATTTTGCTCCTTACAAATTAGATTTTATTGGTTTTATGTTATTGATGATACTTAATAAATCTCCTTAATATTAAGAGTTCTAGTGGTGCTTTAGATTAAAAAAGGAGGGGAATGTGACCCTGATACATCACTCAAGTGATAAGATGACAGCCATTATGCTGTACATGGCTCTAAATCAGATTATTTTTTATACACAATACCAGATACTACCTACTTGGGTCAACAAGAAAATGTTTTAGAGATACTTTGTTTCACCATGTGTTTTTTTTTCACCAATAGTATTCTTTTATGTTTTTTGTTTCCACTGCATATTTCCAGCAGGGGGTGACAACCTATGACCCTTTCAGAGGCCTCGCCCGTAGAGGGGGCCTGCTTCGCTGGTGTTCTCCCCTGAGCAGAAAGCTACGGTATCGGGTTCTATAAATCCGTATCTGAAGCTGTAGAACATCCGGCAGCGTTACCTGCTATCCATATCTGAAGCATCTAGCAAATGCAGCATGCTGTGCTGAGTGGAAACAGCACCACCTACAGCATGCTGTTTCTATGTGACGGCACCTGCAGGAGGGAAGTCGATGGAGAGGAGGCTGAACATTGGTCTTTTTGTTACATATACACTATATTGCCAAAAGTATTCGCTCACCCATCCATATGCGAGTCAAGGCAGGTGAGCGAATACGTTTGGCAATATAGTGTATATATGGCCTCACTGGGATGGGGGGCATTGTTCTGGGGCCCTCACTGGAAGGGGGAGTTGTTTGGGGGTCAACATGGGAGGGGGTAATTTTGGGGTCATCGCTGGGAGGGGGGTTATTTGGGGGTCCTAGAAGGTGTTGTCATTTTGGGACCCCAACTGGTAGAGGGGAGTCGTTTGGGGCCATCATTGGGAGGGAGGAATTGTTTTGGGGAGTCACTGGGAGGGTTCATTTGAGGGGCCCTCATTGGGAGAGGGAGTCGATTGGGGCCCTTACTGTCAGCAAAAGAGGGTAATTGGGCCTCTCACTCTTGGGGTAATATTTAGGCTGGGGTCAGGCTAACGCAGTGCAAACGTGCGTTGAGCCGCACTTTATTACTGCCGTAGTAGCAGCAAATGACGTCCAATGACGGCCAATATACGAAGTACGACCGCACGAACGTTCGGCCGGCGCAAAGCAAGCGGCAAACGAACGCTGTTTTTTTGAGGACGTGGAACCGCTAGTACTGACGCACAGAGTGCGCTGCGTCGGCATAGCGGCATGTGTGCATGATTAGGAGACGTCAGACGCTGCACATGTCCGGCCAACATAACGTCCATTTGTTTTTTATAGCTCCGTCAAAAAAAAATACGGCTGACATTGCGCATCGTATGACCGCTATTGCGTCTTCCGTGAAAAAATGCGTTCAGAAACATCGACGCACTTTTTGACGGTAGACGTGAAAAATGCGTTCGTCTGATCCTAGCCTAAAACATACAAAAACACACAGCCACCACATTTTAATATGTCGGAGCTTTGAGGTAGTCACACTATAATTTAGATTTCTGTGTATTCAATAGATTTGGAGCTCTGTCATAAGCTCATACACACTCTACATTATTGTGAGCTTTATTTCTATGTAGCAACGTGATGCACTCATACACACCGCACATCAGGGCCAGCCCAAGACATTGTGCTGCCTGGAGCGGAGACTGAAATGCTGCCCCACCCACCACCACGTAACCCCAAAATACGCCCACGTGACACGCCCATTGTGTTATATCATGATATTTATAACTAAGATCCAAGTATAACACGAAGTATTATATTTTAAATAACTTTATTGCGATAAATGCGTTAAATAGTTTAAATTGTTTTATCGAAGAGCAAAACAAATAGTGATATTGGGTATATAGTCCCCAGCTCACATGGGTATATATTGCCAGCTCACATGGGTATATATTGCCTCCAGTTTACATGGGTAAGTAGTGCCCCCAGTTTACATGGGTATATAGTGCCCCCAGCTCACATGGGTATATAGTGCCCCAGCTCACATGGGTATATATTCCCAACTCACATGGGTATATGTTGCCAGCTCACATGGGTATATATTGCCCCCAGCTTACAGTTCAAATGACGGTAAATGTTTTTCCTTTAATCTATTCATAAACAACTGCTTGGGGCGGCAGCCTGTATGAAAAGAGGAGACTTTTAGGGCATGCAGAACAAGTTTAGTGATTTTTTGGCTAAATTATGGTGAAATTTATGCAGGCTTTGGATGAAAGTAACAACAGGTGCATTAAAATTGGACCTTTGGTGCCAGCTAGTGCCTTCACACCGTAACCCCTCTGAGGTATTGTGGAAGAGTGCAGGGGTGGACTCTGTATTCAAATATTAAAATGATTGGAATAGCTGCACATGACGCGCAGGTGTATGCAGCGTCTAACAGCGTGGGAGACGAGAGGCTGCACTTGTTGGTGGATTAGAAAGAAAAAAAAAGTTTTATTTTATGTTCCTTGGGACATTTAGAAATGTCCTCGGATTTAATTTTTTTTTGAAATGTGTCGCCTTACCTTAGCCTGGTGGTCAGTCAGTGGAGGCTCCCTGGATCCTGGTTGTCGGGGGGGGGCGTCTGCCGTGGCTGCAGGTGCAGTTGCTCCCTCCCTGCGCCGCCTCTCTGCCACATGCACCCGGCCGGCTAGTCTGCACAGTCAAGTCTCTGTCATCCGGCGGCCGCATGCTCCTCAAGGGATCCTTGGGAGGCCCCGGCGGGCTTCCCTCTACTGTGTCTGATTAGAGGGCCTCGTCTGCAGCTGTGTGAAGTTGGCACCCCATGTTTGTGCTACGTTTGGGCTGGTTTGTGCTGCAAAAACCAACGTTTATGCCCGTTTGGTTTTGAAGTTATTGCACATTTAATTTTAGATTATGTGACTGCAAGCCCCGCCCACTTTGCACCCCATGTTATTAAATTTTAAAAACAAATATACCATTTGTTTGTGCTACGTTTGTGCTGGTTTGTGCTGCAAAAATGAAGGTTTGTGCCGGTTTGGTTTCAGAGATATTGGCATTAAAGTTGATGAAACCCCGCCGGAACGGACGTAGATTTGGCAGCAAATCTTAATAGTCACACATCTGGCCCACACTCATGCTTTGTTTCCAACTGACACCCCCCTTTTTCCCGTCCTCATACCCTCTACATAACTACGCACTTATACTCTCGATAGCCATATTCTCCTAGTCACCTACTGGACAACAGCCACGGACCCTACTGGTAGCAACACATGTCGGTGTAGACGGCCAAAGGCTACACCATATGAGCTTCGTCTCTGTTATTATAACATCTATCCTATCCTTAGTGGTATATCTTGCTACACAGATAGTGTAATTCTGGTATATGGCCAATTAGGTTTCCCCCGTGAGGTTTAGTGCAATCTTCCTCCAACCGCGGATCCTCCCACCTGACCTTCGGGTATAGTGGTGGAGAAGGATATCCTGGTTGGCGCACTTGACGCCTCCTGGTTTTCACACTCTGTCTTTCACCTACTATACTGGTCGTTCCTTCACCTGCTTAACCTTTCTCCTTTATCTTTATTACTTTTCGGCTGCTCCTCATTCCTAGGCTTCTGTCTCTCTTCCTCCATCCCCCCTTTTTTTTCTTCCTCTTCTTCTCTCCTCTCCTCGCCTCCGATACTTACCCCCCTTCTTGAACCTTCCTCTCCCTTCCCTTCCCTTCCACTCCCCTGAAACTAGAATTGTGTACTAAGTTATCGTTTAGACTTTCACTATGCCGAGTGGGATATCCCCGTATGCTACTCGTGATTTACAATTGCAATCTCACAATGTACGGGGCCTCAATCTACCCGAAAAGTGCTCCCGCTTGTTACGCAACTTGAGGGCCGCGCGTACGTCCGTTGCCTTCTTCCAGGAAACTCACTTCCGCTCGGGGTCGTCTCCGACCTTGAGGGATGCAAATTATCCTTTGGGTTTCTTCAGTAACTTTTCTCACAGTAAATCCCGAGGAGTCGCGATCTTGATATCGAAAGAGGTACCTTTCGTGGTTGATGCCACAATGACTGATGAAGGTGGTAGATATTTATTTGTCAGAGGATCGATTCTTGATACGGTCTACACCTTCGTATCCATATATTTACCTAACAAAAAACAGCATTCTTGTCTGACATGGATTCTTCGATCTTTAGAATCCTTTCAACAAGGGACAACTATCATAGCAGGGGACTTTAATGTGGCGCTTGACCCACAGGTCGACTCGTCAGAGGGCCGTTCCGCCACCCCTGCTCATGTCCTGTGCAGTATACGTCGCTCACTACATGACCACTGGCTGGTGGATGTTTGGCGAGCATCACACCCCACGGAACGAGATTACTCTTATTTCTCACAGGTACATATGACTTATACCCGAATCGATTATTTTTTTATGCACTATCACAATCTTCATTTACCAAGTTCGGTGGACATAGCACCCACGATGTGGTCGGATCATGCGCCAATTAATTTGGCGATCCACTCACCACTGTTTGTTCCGCGGGAACGCCACTGGCGACTCAATGTATCCCTGCTGGAAAACCCCCTAATCCGTGAGGAATTACACGTCACTCTTGAGCGCTTTTTTGCAGAAAATAGTATATCAGAGACTCCTGTCCCAACGCTTTGGGAAGCGCACAAGGCGGTAATAAGAGGATTCTTCATTAGTAAGAGTACGGCTCGTAAGAAATTGCAGGAAGGAGAGCGAAGAACGCTTGCAGACAGGATTAGAAGCTTAGAACTTGAACATATCGCTACTAACGACATCACGGTGTATCAGCGCCTTATCCAGGCCAGACAGGCTTTTGATAAATTAATTAACGCCTCCCTTCGTTTTCACAGGAAAAAGACCAGCTTGACAAAGACCAGTTGTGGTCGAAACGTCGTTATTCTTGGTTCTGGAATAAATCCATTTGAATTAATACCACGGTATCCGGAGTTTATTTATTGTTTTTTGACTCCCTTCGTTTTCAGGCTTTGAGGTCTCGCTCATTCTTTGCGTTAAATGAGAACAAACCCGGCAGGTTCCTGGCGAGGATACTCCGGGATAGACGCATTAAGTCTTATATCCCGAATATTCGAACAACAGGGGGAACTCTTGTCACTGACCCGAAAGACATCTCGGGAGAGTTCTTGAAATTTTTTACAGACCTCTATAATCTAGACAATACTGACGCCTCAACACAGAAAATGCATAGTATAGATTCCTACTTGACATGAACGGTACTTCAACCTCTTAGCTCCTTCGATCGTGAATCATTGAACGCCGCAATCTCTGTAGATGAAATTCTAGATGTGTTGAAAACGACCAAAAATGGGAAAAGTCCAGGCCCTGATGGCTTACCCATCGAATATTATAAAAAAAAACTCAAAAGGCCTCCTGCCTACTTTGGTGATGCTTTTCAGTGCACTCCAGAAAGGGATCCTACCTCATCCCCATTCACTGATGGCCACGATCTCTCTAATACCGAAACCCGGGAAAGATCACGTAAACTGTGGAAACTATCGTCCCATCTCATTGCTTAATTGCGATATGAAACTATTAGCATGAGTACTAACTAATCGCCTGAAACGATTCATGCCCCAACTGGTCAAGCCTGATCAAGTGGGATTCATACCAGGACGTGAAGCTAGGTATGCGACTATTAGAGTCATCAATGCCATAACCTATTCTAAACATACGACACGCCCACTATTACTCCTTTCAACAGACGCCGAAAAGGCCGTCAATTGGGTCTTATGGCCATATCTGTTTCGAACTTTGAAACATTACGGAGTTGGGGAAAAATTTATAAGTTGGATCCGTGCTTTGTACTCTACACCGTCGACACACGTAAAAGTGAACGGTGCTCTTATGACAGCATTTCAGATACGCAACGGCACGAGACAAGGCTGCCCTCTTTCCCCGCTCCTCTTCGCCCTCAGTTTGGAACCACTGCTTTCATCGATCCGTCAGAACGCCAACATTAAAGGAGTACAGGGACACTCAACTGACTGACACTCAATGATGTCCTTGCTCATCATCAGGACCCTCAAAATCTCTTTTTTCTAACTATGATAAAAATAAGCTTATGTAGCCTTTGTGAATTGTAACACTGCTGTAAATACTAGCTTGTAGTTCATGGGAAGGTGTAGATGTAGGACATCAGTTCTTGTTGTGGCAGTGTGTCCATTTCTTGTATTTTTTTCCCGAAGGTATAACAATGTAGAAAATGTTGCCACTCTGTAAGTGCTGTATAAAGTAATGTAGAAGTGCAATAAGAGCAATAATTAGTATCAGTTGACGGTTTGCTTTGCTGTCCCAACCTCAGCTCCACAAACACAGGTTTCCAAATTCCTATCACATGGAATAGAAAGTGTACCAGATAGCAGTAATCTATGCATAAATTGATCACCTTGTTAAAAATATTTCCGTGGCTTAAAAGGAAAGGAAAATGTCTGACTCTGAAGGCAGACTCTGAATTTTACTTGCAAAATAAAATTAAAAAAAAAAATAAAAAAAAAAAATCTTGAGACTGTAGGTTGTTGACCATTTCAGTACATTGTGTATAGACAGCCCACATTCCCCTGCATGGTTGTAATCACCCCACTGCCCCATTGCCAGCATATTTATTATGAGAATATGTGGTCAGGATACTGCTTATAAAAATGAAGGGAATAACTGAGAAATATTATGGGCCATATCACATAGTTGGTGCTAACTTAACCAGAGCTGTTGTAAACTTCCCAGAGCCATTATAGCCTATGGAGGTTTTATGTTTACATCAGCTCTGGTTAAGTTAGCACCAACATTGTAATACTGCCATATATATATATATATATATAAGTAATATAAGTAATTCTTAATTTCTTTTTCCAAGCAGAGCCGTGCCCAGAACACATAATATTTGCTTTCACAAATGGTAATATAATAAGTCATGAAGGTTATTAAAATATTATTTTTTCCAAAGTTGGAAATATTTGCATGGGCATCCTATGAAATATTTATCCTCGTAGGTCATCTTTTATCATAATCTGTAAAGTAACTTTTATGAATGAACTACAAAGTTCACTGGAAATTAAAAGCAATGGTAAATAATAAAGTTGACATTAAACCAAGGGAAAAAAATGGTCTAGGTGATTTTAGGGAGGTACATAGTGATAAATTAAGAATGTCGTAGTATATAAGCCGAGGTCAGAGACATAATTGTTCCATCTAGGCATTTCTAGAAGGCTTCTATCATGAAGATTTTGGTGTTTGCACTTGTGTGTCTACAGCTGTCAGAGGGGCTTGTAAGGTGAGCTTTATAGTATAATAAAAAAAAATTAAATAATTTGGGTTATTCCATGTGTGTATTTAGGCTTGGTGCTACCCTAGGCGTTCCAAATTCTGCTGCCAGCTTGATGCTAAATTAACATTAATTTGAATATTATGAAATTTAGATAAATATTCACAATCTATCAGGGCTATTTGAATAAAAATGTACTTTACACTAAAAGCAAATAATCTTCTTTACATTATTATTTTTTAGAGACTCTTTTCTAGGAGTTTTATTTATTTATAAAGGATTTTACCAGGAAGGATACGTTGAGATTTCTCTCGTTTTCAAGTATGTCCTGGGTTCAAGAACATTGAATTGTTACAGTCGCTACAGAAATATAAAGTAATAAATGCAAGATATAAAAAATAGCACAAATATACAGATTAACAGAAAATAAATATATTCACTATGTTACATGTTTACAGGTGCATTCTGTATCGAGGTATGTTAATAGGGAGCTCTTAAGTGACTTTATAGTGGGGGAAGATTTGATGGTCTCTGGGAGGTTATTCCATAATTGCAGTGCTCTGTAGGAAAATGAGGATCGAGCCATTGTCTTTTTGTATTGTGGTATTGCAAGTAAGTTGCAGGTCCTGAATCGGAGGTTATAGGATGAGGGAACTGCTGGGGGAAGCAGTCTATTCAGGTAGGGTGGTAGCTTCCCAGAAAAGCTCTTAAACACCAGGTTGGAAAGTGGAAGGGTGCATCTGGATTTCAATGACGGCCAGTTTAGCTCTTTTAACATGTCACAATGGTGGGTCATGTAGCTACATTGTAGCACAGAACAGCAGAATGAGTTATACAATGTAATAAGTTTCTGGAGGTGTGTTTGCGGGGCAGCTGCATACACTACATCTCCATATTCAATAGCCGGCATTAGCATTTGTTGTACAATCTGCTTTCTTACTGCGGGGCTCAGGCAGGATTTGTTTCTGTACAGGGCACCTAGTTTGGGGTAAAGTAAAGATGGGAGTTTTTCGACGTGGGGGCCAAAGGATATTTGCGAGAAGTGACTGTGGTTTTATGGTCTGAGCTTTGTATGTGGGCTCACCCTAAATATATAGGACGTGTATAAGTGACATAAAAAAAAGCTGCCGCTCCACTCTGCTCCAGGCTTAGGCCTAGTTGGCCTATGTAAGAATACATGCCTGGCTTATTCCCTAAAAACTGAATGTTTGTTTTCCTTTGAGCTGATTTTTGTCTGTGCAATTTAGCTGACACAGCTGTCCTACAATCTCCTCCTTGGTGGTGACTGAATTGAACTAAGTGAAGCAAAGGAAAAACAAACTACAAACAACCACGCATTCCGCATACAACTCCTTTTGCCTCTTCCAGTTTGATGTAGTGTGGCCACATGTACACAATTGACCAATCAAAGAAGAGGAAGGGCTTCTCTGATTGGTGAATTCTGCAACACATGGCCACACAACATTGGCCAATGAGAGGAGCTCAGATGAGCATTACACAGTGTTTAATTGATATACAGTCAGGTCCAGAAATATTGGGTAATCAACACAATTCTAACATCTTTGGCTCTATACACCACCACAATGGAGTTAGAATGAAACAAACACAATGTGCTTTAACTGCAGACTGTCGGCTTTAATTTGAGGGTATGTACATCCAACTCAGGTGAACGGTGTAGGACTTACAGCAGTTTGCAGATGTGCCTCCCACTTGTTAAGGGACCAAAGGTAATGGGACAATTGGCTTCTCAGCTGTTCCATGGCCAGGTGTGTGATATTCCCTCATTACCCCAATTACAATGTGCAGATAAAAGGCCCAGAGTTCATTTCAAGTGTGCTATTTGTATTTGGAATCTGTTGCTGTCAACTCTCAAGATGAGATCTGAAGAGCTGTCACTATCAGTGAAGCAAGCCATCATTAGGCTGAAGAAACAAAACAAACCCATCAGAGAGATAGCAAGAACATTAGGCGTAGCCAAAACAACTGTTTGGAACATTCTCAAAAAGAAGGAACGCACCGGTGAGCTCAGCAACACCAAAAGATATAGGAGACCACAGAAAACAACTGTGGTGGATGACCGAAGAATTATTTCTCTGGTGAAGAAAACACCCTTCACAACAGTTGACCAGATCAAGAACACTCTCCAGGAGGTAGGTGTATGTGCGTCAAAGTCAACAATCAAGAGAAGACTTCACCAGAGTGAATACAGAGGGTTCACCACAAGATGTAAACCATTGGTGAGCCTCAAAAACAGGAAGGCCAGATTAGAGTTTGCCAAACAACACCTAACAAAGCCTTCACAGTTCTGGAACAAGATCCTATGGACAGATGAGTCCAAGATCAACTTGTACCAGAGTGATGGGAAGAGAAGAGTATGGAGAAGGAAAGGAACTGCTCATGATCCTAAGCATACCACCTCATCAGTGAAGCATGGTGGTGGTAGTGTCATGGCGTGGGCATGTATGGCTGCCAATGGAACTGGTTCTCTAGTATTTATTGATGATGTGACTGCTGACAAAGGGACAGAAGTGGAATGTTATGCAATGGCCAAGTCAATCACCTGACCTGAATCCCATTGAGCATGCATTTCACTTGCTGAAGACAAAACTGAAGGGAAAATGCCCCAAGAACAAGCAGGAACTGAAGACAAGTTGCAGTAGAGGCCTGGCAGAGCATCACCAGGGATGAAACCCAGCGTCTGGTGATGTCTATGCGTTCCAGACTTCAGGCTGTGATTGACTGCAAAGGATTTGCAACCAAGTATTAAGAAGGGAAAGTTTGATTTATGATTATTATTCTGTCCCATTACCTTTGGTCCCTTAACAAGTGGGAGGCACATCTGCAAACTGCTGTAAGTCCTACACCGTTTACCTGAGTTGGATGTACATACCCTCAAATTAAAGCTGACAGTCTGCAGTTAAAGCACATTGTGCTTGTTTCATTCCAACTCCATTGTGGTGGTTTATAGAGCCAAAGATGTTAGAATTGTGTCGCTGTCCCAATATTTCTGGACCTGACTGTATTGTGACTGGCGAGCTTGAACTCTTGCTAGTCATGATAGGCATGCAAAGGTCTTGTGCTGAGCCTTACAGACTTAAAGGTGGCAAGCTGAGCTTATAATGGGCATCATGCATTATTTCAAAGAATTTAAAATATTGCATGTATTGCCAAAGGGTTTTGTCACATTGGGAGGGTTTTTTGAATTTTTAAAAGTTTATATTTTACGCATGAAGCTATTTTGTGTGGTGGTCCCTTTACCCCATTTTGGACGCCAGGTATAGGAGTTTGCACAGTTCATATGTGTAAGTTCCTCTACATATAATGGGTGATATGTCGCAACTTCATTGAGCAGGCTTAAATTTTAGAGAATTTGATGATTACTATTGCATTTTTTATAATGTGACCTTAAGGGAATCCTGCACTTAGGTTGATGATGAACTAAACCTACTTGACACAGACTGATGGTAGTTACTGCAAAGACATGGAGCAAATATTCTCCTTTTGGAGGTGGTTAGTTAAAAAAATACCAAATAAATCCATTAGATATGAAAATGTTTTCATTGAAGCGATATATGATAAAAATGTGTATACGACTGAAAATCAGCATTAAAGGTCTGCAAAAAGTTCAAAAAAATTGGCAATTAAAGGGAGTAAGTTGAGAGGCCCGTGGCCAGACAGACAGGATGGTGTTCTGAAGAACGTTTCAATATGTGAAATTTGGTTGCATAATTGAATAAGTTACAGAAGAGAAAGCGATATTACAAATGATACTTGAGGATGGATCTGAAGCAGTTGAAAAAGATATCCGATATATAAGAAATGAGATTGTAGGAACAAGTGGCAGGTAAAAAATAGAGAAGCCTCACACATCTCTGAGCTTAACGCGAAAGAAGAGTAGTGATATATAACTTAGGATTTGTATGCGGGAAGGGTATTGAAGTGTGTTAATCTTTTCTGTCATATTTTATCGCTGTTTTTGAATAATGTAATTGTGTTTTAAGGTTGCGTTGTGAAATTAGTAGAAGATGTGATCCCGGCGAGGACATTAGTGAAAGTGATGTAGGGATGAGTTTTGTAGGGGTGAAGATGACGAATGGAGTACATCTTTTTCGCAAAGAAATGGGCTAGACAATCCATGACACAGAAATGTAGATGTAGAGCGAGACATTCTTTTGATAAAAAATTTAATTTTCAATAATTCTGTAGCTTTCTGTATTTTTTGTTTATTAGTGAAATATATCAATATAATATGTCATTATTTCACAGAGTTCCTCTGACCAAAGGCAAATCTATTCGTCAGAATATGCGTGAGGCTGGCGTTCTGGACAAGTACTTGCAGACTCATACGATTGATCTGTCCGATAGATACAGAGGATATGCTGTTGCTTCAGAATCAATGTATTTTGATGTATGTAACTGGAATAATATAGTTTTATAAGCTATATACTAAGTTGCAATTGAAAGTAAATGTTTTGTAATTCAATTAAATGACTCATTTTGAAATGATGTGAATTGTATCATAACTGACAAAACATTTCTCTCAATCTTAGACATATTATTATGGACCAATAAGCATTGGAACCCCTCCTCAGAACTTCCTGGTACTCTTTGACACTGGCTCCTCTAATCTCTGGGTCCCCTCAACCTATTGTCAAAGCACAGCCTGCAGTAAGTGAAGTGTGTCATGTGTCACAAATTGCAATAATGGAAGGAATGAAGGACGAGATAGAGAGAGAATGAGAGAGATAGAAAGAAAGCGAGAGATAATAAGTATTTTTGAAACTTAGGAAGAAAAATATTCACTCAACAATAAATCGTGATTAACAGGCAATGGGAATACAGTTTTTAGAAAAAATATATTTTAAAAAAATGTGACACGTTTTTTTACACTTGTGTGAGGTGTTCTTTGCGGGGTGGTTTGCTCACTGCAAGCTAACAGGGTAATCCAGATGTGGTCCCCTTGCTTGAGGTTCCTAGCAAGCTATCATCTATACCCCCCTGAAGAAGTCCAAATAATACTGAAACTATCAATGGCATTTGAGTTCAAGCTGCTCTTTTTGGGTAGATGAAAGCTGATTTGAATAAGGTATACAGGGTTATTCAGGGAGAGCCGAAATTGCACCGAACAGGGAATTTCCCTGTACGGTGCAATTTCGTGGCTATTTGGCTATTCAAAATGCTGGCAGTTCGCCAAATATTGGCAAATTGCCAGCGAAATATGGTGATCTTTGACAGCAGTGAACTCTCCATAGAGAAGTAATGGTTAATCTATTCATAGAACACCGAACAGCATTGAAATGTCAGTGAAATGCCCTGAAGTTCAGTGGTTTCATTCGACAGGTTCAATCAGGTGAATCCCATAGGTTTCAATATAAAAAACATTCCCCATTTTATTTTTAAATATTTCTTCAACTGCTTATTCTTTTCACTTTTCACAGCAAAAAAGTCTACTAATTTATTTTTTAGGATTTTTTGGCGAAACGTTTTTTCCAGAGTTTTTAAAACTGGCAGGTTTTTTTTCTGTAACAGATCTTTTTATTATTATTCATAGGACCTTATATGTTACTGTATTTCCAGGCATTTTCGTGCAGTAGTTTTTTGCAAACACCATAAAAGTTGCAGGTTTTATTTCTGTTTTTCCCCATTCATCGATTTGTCAACTTTTTTTGGTGGCTGGTCAGCGTTCTGTATGGTGGGTTGTCGGCTTTTTCCGGATCGATCCGGTGGTTTTGCGGCGTTTTTTCGGATGCATTTGGCAGCTTGTTCCCTGCACTTCAGGCAAATGCTCTCTGAATAACACTTTATCTGTCCTTTCTTATGGTACCATTGAGCTAAATCACAACAAGGTACAGCACACATTACCATTAAGGGTTACATGTGAGGGTCACAAAGAGGATACATACACTTTACCAAAGACAATATTCTTTCAAATAGATACTCCAATAAAACTTGATAAAGGACCAAAAAATTAAAGAAATAAAATCTAGTATAGTGTAGTACATTTCCGCACTATACTGATTTAAAATAATATTCAAGGTTTAACTCACACAATTCTGAGCCTTATACCAGCTCTAGGTGTATACACTAGTGGGTGTTGTCTTCTAATACAGTGACAAGAAAAAGTATGTGAACCCTTTGGGATTACGTGGAGTTTTACATGAATTGGTCATAAAATGTGCTCTGATCTTCATCTAAGTCACAACAATTTGAAAAACACAGTCTGCTTAAAATAATACAACACAAATATTATATATGTTTTCATGTTTTTATTGAACAGAACATGTAAACATTCACAGTGCAGGGTGGAAAACGTATGTGAACCCCTAGCCTAATGACTTCTCCAAGAGCTAATTGGAGCCAGGAGTGAGCCAACCTTGAGTCCAATCAGTGTAATATTATTGGATGTGTTGCTGAAAGCTGTCCTGCCCTTTAAAAACACACACCAGTTTTGGGTTTACTGGTTTCTAAAAAGCACTGCCTGATGTGAACCATGCCTCGCAGAAAAGAGCTCTCAGAAGACCTACGATCAAGAATTGTTGACTTGCATGAAGCTGGAAAGGGTTACAAAAGTATCTCCTAAAGCCTTGATGTTCATGTGTCCACGGTAAGACAGACTGTCTACAAATGGAGAAAGTTCAGCACTGTTGCTACTCTCCCTAGGCATGGTCGTCCTGTAAAGATGACTGCAAGAGCACAGCGCAGAATGCTTAATGAGGTAAAGAAGAATCCTAGAGTGTCAGCTAAAGACTTACAGAAATCTCTGGCACATGCTAACATTTTTGTTGACACATCTACAATAAGTAAAACATTAAACAAGAATGGAGTACATGGGAGGACACCACGGAGGAAGCCATTGCTGTCCAAAAAGAATATTGCAGAACGTTTGAAGTTTGCAAAAGAGCACCTGGATGTTCCACAGCACTACTGGCAAAATATTCTATGGACAGATGAAACCAAAATTGAGTTGTTTGGAAAAAACACACAACACTATCAGGGTTATCCAAAGAGATTCGAAAAGTCACCGCACGTTCGGTGACTTTTCGTTCTCTTCAATTCGGTTCCTTTTGCCGATTGCATTTCGGTGACCCTGCGGTGTATTCAGCAAGCACCACAGGGCCCCCGAATTGCAGGGAAAAGCTGCCGAAAACCTGACGAAAACTAACCGAATGCACGCTGAAAACAAGCAAAAACATCTGGATTAACCTTCGAAAAAGCCGAACAGGAGCCGAAAATGAGCCGAATCACACAGAGCCGAAGCAGCTGTGACGTAGAGGAGGCAGTGAATAAATTAGAAAAACCATTTGTATGAATCTGGGAAAATGAAACGCTGTTTGCAAAGAAACTACTGAGCGAAAATGTCTGAAATTTTCACAGGAGGTCCAGGGAATGATAATAAAGAGGGTTGTTACAAAAAAAATAAGTTAACTGAAAAAAAAGAAAAAAAATCGGACTTTTTTAAAAAAAAAAAAAAATCTGAAAAATGCTTAAAGTATCCTAAAAAATCAATGAATAAAGAGACTTTTTGCTGCAGAATTTTATAATGAACGGTTTATTAGATATTGAATTAAAACGGGAATATTTTTAACATTGAAGTCTATGGGATTCTCCTGAATAAATTTGCCGAAGTAAACCACCGAATGGCAGGGCATTAGGGGAACCTTTCACTGCTGGTTTGTGTTCTCTGAATAGCCGAAGCAGTGCTTTTTCATTGGGATTTCACTGCCCTCGAACAGGAACCGAACAGGCACCGTATGTGCAGGCAATTCGCCAGGATTTGGCGAATTGCCTGCTCTCTGGATAGCCGAATGGTCAGGAAAGGTAACCGAACGCTGATTTTCACTGTTCGGTTACCTTTCTCAAGCAATTCGGATCTCTTTGGATAACCCTGACTGTGTGGAGAAAAAAAGGCACAGCACACCAACATCAAAACCTCATCCCCACTGTAAAACATGGCGGAGGGAGCATCATGGTTTGGGGCTGCTTTGCTGCCTCAGGGCCTGGACGGATTGTTGTCATTGATGGAAAAATGAATTCCAGAGTTTATCAAGACATTTTGCAGGAAAACGTAAGACCATCTGTCCGCCAACTGAAGCTCCGCAGAGGAGGGGTGATGCAACAGGACAATGACCCAAAGCATACAAGTAATTCAACAAAAGAATGGCTTCAACAAAACAAAATACGCCTTCTGGAGTGGCCCAATCAGAGTCCTGACCTCAACCCGATTGAAATGCTGTGGCATGACCTTAAGAGAGCGATTCACACCAGACATCCCAAGAATATTGCTACACTGAAACAGTTTTGTGAAGAGGAGTGGTCCAAAATTACTCCAGATCATTGTGCAGGTCTGATCTGCAACTACAGGAAACATTTGGTTGAGGTTATTGCTGCCAAAGGAGGGTCAACCAGTTATTAAGTCCAAAGGTTCACATACTTTTTCCACCCTGCACTGTGAATGTTTACATGTTCTGTTCAATAAAAACATGAAAACATATAATGTTTGTGTTGTATTATTTTAAGCAGATTGTGTTTTTCAAATTGTTGTGACTTAGATAAAGATCAGAGCACATTTTATGACCAATTCATGCAAAACTCCACGTAATCCCAAAGGGTTCACATACTTTTTCTTGCCACTGTATTTTAGGTACCCTCCACTTTATGCAGATATGTTCTTCATTTCCCGTGGATTAGAAACATAAAAAGAAATTGGAGGAAACCACCCCTAAAGTAATTCTATATAGAACTGATCCAGGGCATCTTAAATACAGCCAATTGCGCAGTTACTTTTGGTGGAGCACTCTTTGGATCTTAGATCCATACATGTGTGTGTTTTTGGTGAAAGTCTACTAAACCCAGTCCACACAATACACGGTTGCAAGATAAAAATTATGGCGCTTTTAATGATTTAAAGACAAATAATTACATAAACCAGGACATGGTTCACCGATATTTTGACTTCCTCAGCTGGTATATTAAAAACATTCCCCTGCCATTTTTTGTATTGCTCCTAATCATGGTCTAAGAGGTGTCTGCTGGTGCACTTGCCAGCATGTGTTCCAAGCCTCTCTTTCGCTGCTGTCCGCTATCTTGGATATGTGTATGCAGCTTCCACCATTTTGCACATGCGCGATCCACATGCGTTCTCCCCCTTGAACTGTGGACGCTCTAAGCCTGCCATCTTACATTACATGCATTTCACCTTTAAACGCAGAAACCACTTCCCAGTCCGCCATCTTGGATGTGGTTCCATTCATAAAACGCAGATGTCCTCATTTCTCTCTTGTTCAAAAACAATTTTACAAGTTGCCAGTCTCCCTTACAGTTATTTCATTTAAAAATGTTCCATCCATCGGCATATAAAAATGTAATTATCATACAAACAATATATTCATGCCTTACATGGTGGCCCATTCATCATTTTAAAAATTATTCCACCCACATTCTCTAAAAATTCCCTTTTTGATATTTTAAACATCTCTATCAAAAACGCACATATGTGCGTATCTAAGAGCCAAGGAGGGCTCCACCTAAGTAAGTGGTAAGTGGGCAATTGGCTGTTTTTAAGATGCTCTGGCAGTTCTATATAGAATTACTCAAGGGATGGTTTTCTCTGATTTCTTTTTATGTTTCTAATCCAAGGGAAATGAAGACTATAACTGCATAAGGTGGATGGGTGCTTGAAATATTGCCGTATACACCTAAAGCTGGTGTAAGGCTCAGAATTGTGTGAGTTGAACCTTGAATATTATTTTACATAATAGTGTGGAAATATACTACACTATATTAGATATTATTTGTTTCACTAGTTGGTCCTTTTTCAAGTTTTACTGGAGTATCTATTTGAAAGAAGTTTGTCTTTGGTAACATGTACTTATCACATTTGTGACCCTCACAGGTAACCCTTTGTGGTGATGTACCTTGTGATTTGTCTTTGCAAACTTTGGTTTTTGGGGATACCACCATTTTGGTACACAGCGGTTGAGGTTACATGTTTGCGGTGGGGTATTGATTTGATGTGGTGTTCCACTACCACACATTTTCTATACCATTGAGCTAAAACCTTATTATGAGACCTGGTCAGGTACACACCTAGCCAGGTATGCACTAGTGTCATTGCCTCTTTTCAGTGTTCTCACAAATGCATTCTTTGTTCCTCATAAGTCTATAAGGTTATACAAGTGTGGACCCTTCTTTGTGGTGCCTAGAGAGGCATTAACTATGCCTGACCACCCAAAGGTGAAAGTGTCAAAACGATCAAAAGATCAAAGGGGACATATCAGTAACAATATTATTACCATTTCTTTTAGCAAACCATCATGTCTTTAATCCCAGTCAGTCCTCCACATATACTTCCAATGGACAACGCTTCACCATGGGATATGGAGGTGGAAATGTTGCCAGCAGTGTCACTGGACTGTTTGGTTATGATACTGTGACTGTAAGTATAGAAGACCCAACGTTAATAATGTGGACAATATGACCCATGGCCTTTAAAATTGGTCAGAGTAATTTTTGAGACATGCATTAAAACTCTCCATTCAATGAAGGATGGAGTAGAGAGATTTTTCAAGGATGTTACAGCTTGAATATGCACGTTGATCAAAAACTGTAGGGTTCTTGTCATTAAATTTCTACATGTTAGACCTCTCATATGAGTTTTATGTGATGGCTCCAAACACAAGTCGCAATTAAAACGTGAAAGAAAAAAAAGCAATTTTAGAGCCAAAAGATAGTTTTGGACTGAAATCACCACCACCACAACTTTCAAGTGATTGATACAAATTAATACACAGGCATAAATTAATAGTATACCAGCACTGCAATCTCACAAGAATGGAGCATTCTGTAGAGCAGGAGCACAACTGATGTTTTTAAAAAAAAAAAAAAAACTATAAACTTAATTGTTCTGACTGGTTATGTCAGGTTATATGTCTAGGCATTTGTGAGCCACAGTGAACTTCAACCCATTCCTGTGCTGCCTATATTGTTTACACTTCTTATTCTTTAAATCAAAATTGAATGTTGTCAACCTGCCTTGAGATGCTCAAGAACTACACAGCTTCTAGGGAGAGGTATGACATCACCTAATTGTCCTATAGAAAAAATGGAGAGACGTTTATGTTGCTTACACTCTCTCCTTTCTGGAGAAACCCCTCTCTTCTGGAGAGTCCTAGCCTCTAGACTTGCTCCCACTTTTGCTCAAGACCTCATTGTAGGGTGCTGTTTGTTTATATGCAGCATAAGGCTGCGGTCACAAGAGGTAACATGCTTTGATCGTGAGTGAAAAAGAGCGCATGTGTGAGTTTTAATGTGGATAAGTGCAAGATAATGCACCTGGGACGTAAAAACCCAAGGGCTGAATATAGAATATTTGATACAGTCCTAACCTCAACATCTGAGGAAAGGGATTTCGGGGTCATTATTTCAGAGGATCTAAGGGTAAGTAGTCAATGTAATAGAGCAGAAGGAAATTCTAGCAGAATGCTTGGTTGTGTAGGGAGAGGTATTAGCAGTAGGAAAAGGGAAGTGCTCATGCCACTGTACAGAGCACTGGTGAGACCTCACTTGGAGTACTGTGTGCAGTACTGGAGACCGTATCTCCAGAAGGATATAGACATCTTAGAGAGAGTTCAGAGAAGGGCTACTAAAATGGTGTACGGCTTGAAGGAGAAAAGTTACCAGGAAAGGCTTAATGATCTTAACATGTACAGCTTGGAAAAAAGACAGACAGAGGAGATATGATAGAAACATTTAAATACGTAAAGGGAATCCACAAGGTAGAGGAAGGGAGTATATTTAAAAGGAAACAAAATAGCAAAACAAGAGGACATAGTCTTAGATTAGAGGGGCAGAGGTTTAAAAGTAACATCAGGAAGCATTATTTTACTGAGAGGGTGGTGGATACATGGAACAGTCTTCCAGTTGAAGTGGTAGAGGCCAAAACAGTAATTGAATTTAAGCAGGCATGGGCAGTGGCGTCGTAACGTGGGGGCGGGGGGTGCGGCCCGCACCAGGTGACACCCGCCCTTAGGGTGACACCGTCACCCTAAGGGCTGGTGTTTCACCTTCTGCCGCCTGTTCGCTCCCTGCGAGAGTCCAAAGCATTCAGCTTCGGCGCTCGCCTGGAGGAAACACGTCACCAGCCAATCGCGGCTGGTCACGTGGCTCCCCCAGACGAGCGCCCAAGCTGCGCGCCGCCGGATGCTCAGAAGGAGCGAACACGCGGCGGAGGTGAGCTGGGCCATATCCAGGAGGTGAGCTGGGCCATATCCAGGAGGTGAGCTGGGCCATATCCAGGAGGTGAGCTGCGCCATATCCAGGAGGTGAGCTGGGCCATATCCAGGAGGTGAGCTGGGCCAAATCCATGGGGGCCTGGGGCATATCCATGAGGAGCTGGGGAAAATCCATGAGCCGCTGGGGCAAATCCATGAGGAGCTGGGGCAAATCCATGAGGTGAGCTGGGGCAAATCCATGAGGTGAGCTGGGGCAAATCCATGAGGTGAGCTGGGGCAAATCCATGAGGTGAGCTGGGGCAAATCCATGAGCCACTGGGGCAAATCCATGAGGAGCTGGGGCAAATCTATGAGGAGCTGGGGCAAATCCATGAGGTGAGCTGGGGCAAATCCATGAGGTGCTGGGGCAAATCCATGAGGTGCTGGGGCAATATCCATGAGGTGAACTGGGGCATATCCATGAGGTGAGCTGGGGCATATCCATGGGGGCCTGGGGCATATCCATGAGGAGCTGGGGCAAATCCATGAGCCGCTGGGGCAAATCCATGAGGAGCTGGGGCAAATCCATGAGGTGCTGGGGCAATATCCATGAGGAGCTGGGGCATATCCATGAGCTGCTGGGGCATATCCATGAGCTGCTGGGGCATATCCATGAGCTGCTGGGGCATATCCATGAGCTGGGGCATTATCCATGAGCTGGGGCAAAATCCATGAGAGCAGCTGGGGCAATATCCATGAGCTGGGGCAATATCCATGAGCTGGGGCAATATCCATGTGCTGGGGCATATCCATGAGCTGGGGAATATCCATGAGCTGGGGCATATCCATGAGCTGGGGCAAAATCCATGAGAGCAGCTGGGGCAGTATATCCTTGAGCTGGGGCAGTATATCCTTGAGCTGGGACAATATCCATGAGCTGGGGAATATCCATGAGCTGGGGCATATCCATGAGCTGGGGCATATCCATGAGCTGGGGCAAAATCCATGAGAGCAGCTGGGGCAGTATATCCTTGAGCTGGGGCAGTATATCCATGAGCTGGGGCAATATCCATGTGCTGGGGAATATCCATGAGCTGGGGAATATCCATGAGCTGGGGCATATCCATGAGCTGGGGCATATCCATAAGAGGATCTGGGGCAAAATCAATGAGAGCAGCTGGAGCATTATCAATGAGAGCAGCTGGGGCATTATATGCATGAGAGGAGCTGGGGCAGTATATCCATGAGAGGAGCTGGGGCAATATCCATGAGAGGAGCTGGGGCAATATCCATGTGTGCTGGGGGCAGTATCCATGAGAGCTGGGGGCAGTATCCATGAGAGCTGGGGCAATATCCATGTGTGAGCTGGTCTGGGGCAATATATCCATGTGTGAGCTGGTCTGGGGCAATATATCCATGTGTGAGCTGGTCTGGGGCAATATATCCATGTGTGAGCTGGTCTGGGGCAATATATCCATGTGTGAGCTGAGGCGCAATATATCCATATGGGAGCTGGGGCAATATATATCCATGGGTGAGCTGCTGGGGGCAATATATAACTGTGAACTGGGGCAATATATCCATATGTGAGCTGGGGCAATATATATCCATGGGTGAGCTGCTGGGGGCAATATATATCCAGAGCTGCTGGGGGCAATATATCCAGAGCTGCTGGGGGCAATATATATCCATTTGTGCTTTCACTGCCTTCGAACAGGCATCGTACTTGCTGGCAGTTGGCAAAAATTTGTGTGAGCATATGAGAGAGCTCCACAGCAATAAACGTCTCAGTAATGTGCGCTGTGTGTATGAGCATTCAGTGTTATATGGGAGTACTGATTTAGTAGTTAGAGTAGTTAAAAAAAATCCGTAAAACTCGGGGGGGGGGTGACACCATAAGTTACCGCACCGGGTGACACCAACCCTAGTGACGCCACTGGGCATGGGATAGGCATCAGGCTATCCTAAACAAAAGATAAATCCAGGTAAAGTATCCATGTAATTGGGCAGACTAGATGGGCCGAAAGGTTCTTATCTGCCGACATTTTTCTATGTTTCTATGTCTCTATGCTTTGTGTGTTGTTCTCTATTGACTCCTTTGAAAGCTACGATGGACAGCAAAGCGCGGTCAGATGGACGTAAACAGTGCGCTTGTGTGACCGCAGCTTAAATACCAAGGTAAATCATCCCTTTAAACATCGCTTCAAAGAGTGAATATTCAATTCAAAGATAAAACATGTAAAGATTGTTCAGAAAGCTCCAGTGTAAGCCGAGTTTCCAAACACAGTCAAAAATCGCCAATTGTTGAAAAAAAAGGCAACAAAACTTAGAACTTCAAAAATTAACAGCTGCAGGAGAAGCTTCACTGTCAAGCTTCTCCTGCAGCATTTTGGAGACTTCGTTTGTGAAGCAACTGAGTTTTTCACTGTTGCAACAGCGGTGCTATCCTCCTGGTGTTTGCAACATTGGGCCAAGCCGACACTTTCTAATAACCCTCTTAATACAGAATTCTCTTTTCTTTTTAGATTCAAGGAATTTCGATCACAAACCAAGAAGTAGGTTTGACAATTACTGAGCCCAGCGGAAACTTCTACTACTCTCCATTTGATGGAATCCTGGGGTTGGCTTACCCAGGTCTTTCTGTTGGAGGCGCTACCACCGTGATGCAAGGAATGCTGCAGGAAAATGTATTGAGTCAGCCAATTTTCAGTGTCTACCTGGGCAGGTAAATTCAAGCAATGTGTATATAATGAATTTGTTGGAAACAAATATTTAAGACTAGATCATAGAACAAACAGGGATTTGGTGATTATTGCTTAGGTGATATCGACTATTTTTTGAAATTCAGCCAAATAAAGTATAGACTTATTAACCCCCTTCACCACCAAGTGATTTTCCAAAAATCTATTGGGTTAAATATCTATATGTACAAACATGAAAGCACTGAGGATTAACCGTGCGCTCATATTCACTGTATAGTCCTCTTTTTAACAATTGTAAATGTCCCCCAATGCATACTTCAAGCTTTGTGCTGCCCTAGGCACTACAGATTCTGCTGTCTCCTCGCAGCCGCCCAGTGTCAAATACATATTAACATATGCATAAATATGTAAGAAAGTCAAATATTCACACCCTACCTCTGCAATTTATGTCAAGAAAAATTCAGTTTAGAACAAAAGCAAAGTATTTTGTTTACACCAAAATAATTCTAGCAACATTTATCATATTTTAGAGACACCTTGCTGGTAGTTTTCTTGTTTGGCAATGTACATTTTGAAAATTTGCAAAAATGTCATAATCCATCCTTTTTTTTTTATCCACAGCCAATCTGGTGAGGTAGTCTTTGGAGGTGTTGACAACACCAAGTACACTGGTCAAATCTACTGGGCTCCTCTCTCTCAGGAGCTCTACTGGCAGGTCCCTCTCCAAGAGTAAGTTGGTCTCAAGTATGACGTGCAGAGATTTAGCCTGTTTTTGGGGCTATAATATCATATGCTCTTTTTACTATCTTGTCATAATACATAAGAACAAACCATCCTTTAGATATCATATGACCAAATTCAATATCGTCTCACTCCTCACAGTTGTAAAGAGCTGTTGATGCTGTTTTCCTGTATTCCAGTATCAAAATAGATTTTTAATTTGTGACAGCCTAACTTTCTAGCTTAGTACAAAAGGAAGTTTTCACATTAGCCAGGAAATAAATACAAAGACAATAATGTCATTATGTAAGCATATCAACATACAACATAGCTGTCAAACCCTCCTGTCAGTGGAAACTGTTGGATGTAGTGAAGCCTTAGGCAAAGTTCAAATCTTTAACAATGATTCAAAAAGCTCTCTTGGTAAAAAGGATTTGGAGAATGTTGGAGTGTCTTTGTGAGGATGTCGTGTTCATACTTGGATTCCACAAAAATAGTGTGAGGTTCCCGTTTGATTGAGGCCTACTCATAAGTGTTGTCACTAGATTTAATTGCCGCTAATGAGCAGCATTTCTGGAGATAAGGCATACTGAGGACTTGAGCTTTATGTAGGCATTTCTTTTAAGATTTGAAATATATTTGCATAGATCATGTGGAGAATCATGAAGCCCCAATGCAAATTTCCTGAATGATATATAGCTGCAAAATGAGAATTACTACAATATTTATTACCTTGGCTCAGACGGTTGTACAACTACAAGTATTGGCGAATTGCCAGCGAAAAACAGTGATCTTCGCCGGCAGTGAAATCCACCATAGAGAAGCAATAGATAATCTATTCAGAAAACACTGAACATCAGTGAAATGTCAGTGAAATTCCCTGATGTTCGATGGTTTCATTCATTTGATCAGGCGAATACCATAGGTTTCAATGTTAAAAATATTCCCGTTTTTATTGAATATCTATTAAACCATTTATTCTTTTAATCTGCAGCAAAAAGTCTATTTATTTATTTTCGGCAAATTTTTCCAGATTTTTTTTATAAATAGTGTTTCTATTTTTTCTGTAATATACCTTTTTATTATTATTCATAGGACTTTATATATTAATTCCAGGCATTTTCATCCAGTGGTTTCTGCAAACAGTTTTTAAAAGTTGCAATGTTTTTTTTTTTCTTCCCCCTTTCGTTGGCTTGTCGGGTTTTTCCGGCAACTGGTCGGCGCCCTGTTCGGCGGATCGTCAGCTTTTTTCAGATGTGTTCGGCAGATCGTCGGGTGCTTTTAGCTTTTTTTCGGTAGTTTTTCGGGTCACTTCGATTTTTTTCCGGCAGTTTTTCCAATCGATGCAGTGGTTTTTCAGATGGGCTTGGCGGATTTTCCCTGCACTTCGGGGACCCTGTAGTGATTGCTGAATTCAACGCAGGATCAGGGAATTTAATTCCCCGAAGTGCAAGGAACGAAAGAGCAATAACCCTGATAGTCTGGAATAAATCACTATTTGGAGTCATTCACCATTGTTGCAACTACAGTGATACAGAGAGGGAAAGTCAAACAATGCTGGGACGACTTTGTCTGAAACAATGGTGAAATATATACCAAATCCTTGTAGGACAGGAACTACGATGGAAACACCAGTGGAAAGCGCATTGGAAGACATGTTGATCATTATGCAAACTAGCTAAGGCACGGAACTATGGTGGAAACATTGGTGAAACCTATGGCAAACTACAGTAGCATTTCCTTGGATAATGAATTCATCTGTTGTTCTCCATACTCTTTCACTGTATTTCCCTGTAGTAAAACCACAGTGGTTATTGAATAACTCCTTATTTAGGGTCTTCATGTCTACCGTATATTTTTTCCCTCCTAGGTTTTCCATCAATGGCCAAGCAACTGGTTGGTGTAGTGGAGGCTGCCAAGCAATCGTAGACACTGGAACCACTCAGCTGAATATCCCACAGCCATACATGGGACAGCTGCTTCCATACCTTGGCATCCAACAGTCACAAAATGGAGTAAGGCATTAATTACTTAATGCAAAGACATGTTTATCTTTGAATAAAGAATCAGAAAAAAATATATTAATAATACAGGATAGACTCTTAAAGTACAGGTAATGCTTTTTTTTTAAATTGTCCTCTGGATTTACTCTTTCTCTTAAATATAAAATAGTAGAATCTATTAAAAGTAATTAATAGTGTATATTTAAAGTGTTCATTCAGTGGTTATGAATGTAGTGGAATCTCCCTGTTCGGGTCTACCTGCAGATGACTGTATCATATTGCCATACATATAAAATTAATGCACAATAGAGCGGATGTCAGTGGGCATACAATGAAAAAATATTTTGTATTTTGTTGAATTTCAAGGCCATTTCTTCTCATTTTTATAAATCACAGGTGAAAGATTTCCTTTAGAAAAAGAAAAAACTATCAGACTGATTACACCCTGGACATTAAAAGCGAGAGGCAAATGGAAAACGTTTGCGCTTTCCGGTTTACATTTGCGACTCAACTTTAACATCCATATTATTAGGGATGTGCATGACTTTTTTTTCGTTTCATTTTGTTTTGGTTTTTTTCGGGTCTTTTTTTCGTTTCAGGTAATTTTGGACAGTTTTTTGGTTCGGTGATTCGGGGATTCGATGATTCAGATCAATTCGGTGATTCGGATCAATTCGGGTGATTCGGATCAGTTGGTTTTTCGTTTTTTATGACTTAGTTTTTTATTGCTTATTTAGGAATGGGAAGTAGATTACTAGTACCAATAGAATGAAAGTTTCTTATTTATTTTTTTAGGATTTTTTGGGTGAAATTTTAGGTTTCCTAGCTTTTTTAAAAAAAACAAGGCTTTTTAACCTATAGGTTTCAATGCAGCATAAGAATCCACACACTGCTGGGAATCGCCTCTGCAGTATAATTAATGCAGCATATGAATCCACACGCTGCTGGGAAGAGCCTCTCTGCAGTATAATTAATGCAGCATATGAATCCACACACTGCTTGGGAAGCGCCTCTCTGCAGTATAATTAATGCAGCATATGAATCCACACACTGCTTGGGAAGTGCCACTCTGCAGTATAATTAATGCAGCATATGAATCCACACACTGCTGGGAAGCGCCTCTCTGCAGTATAATTAATGCAGCATATGAATCCACACACTGCTTGGGAAGCGCCTCTCTGCAGTATAATTAATGCAGCATATGAATCCACACACTGCTTGGGAAGTGCCGCTCTGCAGTATAATTAATGCAGCATATGAATCCACACACTGCTGGGAAGCGCCTCTCTGCAGTATAATTAATGCAGCATATGAATCCACACACTGCTTGGGAAGTGCCTCTCTGCAGTATAATTAATGCAGCATATGAAGCCACACACTGCTTGGGAAGTGCCTCTCTGCAGTATAATTAATACAGCATATGAATCCACACACTGCTTGGGAAGCGCCTCTCTGTAGTATAATTAATGCAGCATATGAGTCCGCACACTGCCGGACAGCACCTCTCTACAGTATAATTAATGCAGCATATGAATCCACACACTGCTTGGAAAGCGCCTCTCTGTAATATAATTAATGCAGCATATGAGTCCGCACACTGCCGGGCAGCACCTCTCTACAGTATAATTAATGCAGCATATGAATCCACACACTGCTGGGAAGCGCCTCTCTGCAGTATAATTAATGCAGCATATGAATCCACACACTGCTGGGAACGTCCCAGCAGTGTGTGGATTCAAATGCTGCATTAATTATACTGCAGAGAGGCGCTTCCCAGCAATGTGTGGATTCATATGCTGCATTGAAACCTATGGGTTAAAAAGCCTTGTTTCTTTAAAAAAGTTAGAAAACCTAAAATTTCACCCAAAAAAATGCCTAGAAAATCCTACCAAAATAAATAAGTAAAGAGACTTTCATTCTATTGATAGTAATCTATGTCCCATTCTTAAATAAGCAATAAAAACGAAATAAGTCATAAAAAATGAAAAACCAACTGATCCGAATCACCCGATTTTGGATCGATCTGAAATTTTCAGATGGTCAATAAATATTTTGTTTTCAGAAATGCTCCTGAAATACGAAAATCGTGAATTTTGTCCCAATTTTGATTCGGAATGAAACAAATTGCACATCTCTACATATTATAAACCAGCCACTTTGCCAGCAGCTGGAGTTGTAATACAGCAAAGCTGCAGGGTGATATCTTATAAAATACTTTATAAATAAACTAGTTGTAAAGCCTGCCCAGAGGGCAGTCTATTGTGGATATACTGCCCCAGCTCATGGATATACTGCCCCAGCTCGTGGATATACTGCCCCAGCTCGTGGAATATACTGCCCCAGCTCGTGGATACTGCCCCAGCTCGTGGATATTGCCCAGCACGTGGATACTGCCCCAGCTCGTGGATACTGCCCCAGCTCGTGGATATGCCCCCAGCTCGTGGATATGCCCCCAGCTCGTGGATATGCCCCCAGCTCGTGGATACTGCCCCGCACGTGGATACTGCCCCGCACGTGGATACTGCCCCGCACGTGGATATTTGCCCCAGCTCATGGATTTGCCCCAGCTCATGGATTTGCCCCAGCACGTGGATACTGCCCCAGCACGTGGATACTGCCCCCGCTCGTGGATACTGCCCCCGCTCGTGGATACTGCCCCTGCTCGTGGATACTGCCCCAGCACGTGGATATTTACCCCCAGCTCATGGATTTGCCCCAGCACGTGGATACTGCCCCCGCTCGTGGATACTGCCCCAGCACGTGGATATTTACCCCCAGCTCATGGATTTGCCCCGCTCGTGGATACTGCCCCCGCACGTGGATATTTACCCCCAGCTCATGGATTTGCCCCAGCACGTGGATACTGCCTCAGCACGTGGATACTGCCCCCGCACGTGGATACTGCCCAGCACATGGATATTTGCCCCCAGCTCATGGATTTGCCCCAGCTCATGGATTTGCCCCAGCACGTGGATACTGCCCCAGCACGTGGATACTGCCCCAGCACGTGGATACTGCCCCCGCACGTGGATATTTACCCCCAGCTCATGGATTTGCCCCCGCACGTGGATACTGCCCCAGCACGTGGATATTTGCCCCCAGCTCATGGATTTGCCCCAGCTCATGGATTTGCCCCAGCACGTGGATACTGCCCCAGCACGTGGATACTGCCCCCGCACGTGGATATTTACCCCCAGCTCATGGATTTGCCCCCGCACGTGGATACTGCCCCAGCACGTGGATATTTGCCCCCAGCTCATGGATTTGCCCCAGCTCATGGATTTGCCCCAGCTCATGGATTTCCCCCAGCTCATGGATTTGCCCCCAGGTCATGGATTTGCCCCCAGCTCATGGATTGCCCCAGCACATGGATTTGCCCCAGCTATGGATTTGCCCAGCTCATGGATTTGCCCAGCTCATGGATTTGCCCCCAGGTCGTGGATATGGTCCCCCAGCTCGTGGATATGCCCCCCCCCAGCGCTCATACTTACCTGTCGAGCGGCGCCAGGGAAGTGAAGATTCCCCGCTTCCTGTTTTCGAAGGACCCAAGCCCCGGTCACGTGACCGGGGCTTGGGTCCTTCAAAGCGGAAGCGAGGGAACTTTCCCTCCGCCGCTCGGGGGTAGGATGCGCGCGGCAGCCGGGTAGAGGCTGCGCCTCTACCCGGCTGCCGCGCGCATCCTACCCCTGAGCGGCGGAGGGAACTTTCCTTCGCCGCTCGGGGACCCGTTAGATGCGCACAGCAGCCGGGTAGAGGCTGCGCTCGCAGCCTCTACCCGGCTGCCGCGCGCATCCAACCCCCGAGCGGCGGAGGGAAACTTTCCCTTCGCCGCTCGGGGGGTTGGATGCGCGCGGCAGCCGGGTAGAGGCTGCGAGCGCAGCCTCTACCCGGCTGCTGTGTGCATGTGTAACCGCCGCGGCGAGCCGGCAGCCGGCTCGTGCCGCGGCGGTTGCATGCGCGCGCAACCAACCGCCGCTGGTTGCGCGCGCATGCGCAGTAGGGCTTTGGCGACGGACAGCCAAAGCCTTACTCTATTATAGTATAGATAAATGAATAACAACTGCAGGGATAGCTGCTCCAGGAGTTCATAAGAATCCATGGAGACACAGGAGATCCCTGTGTACCTCTGCATGAGGAGCGGGGAAGGGGTGGATCAAGCCGTTCTCCCATCGAGGGATCTGAGTTAAGTAAGTATGAGATTTTTGGGTGGGTTTAGATTTGTGCGTAATGTGATTGTGCTGAAACACAATCACATTACACCAGGGTCTGAGAAAAAGAAGTGGACATGATTGCATCAATGCTGTCTTATTTGCCTGAGACAATTAAATGTTCCTTTTTTTTCCCCCTCTGACCATGCCATTTGGCTATGTACAACATCTAACACCCCCAACTGTGCGCCCTATGAATGTCTCAATGTTTAATTCTACTATTCTGATCAGTAAGCTTCTATACCTGACGAAGGGAGGAATCCTCTCGAAAGCTTGTCTTTTAAATGTAACGTTAGTCCAATAAAAAAGGTATCACTACAGACTGCTATACTCGTGATTTTGGCATCTGGACTAACACGGCCTACGTAATCTATATATATATATATATATATATATATATAGCATTTTACTATGTGTGTATTAGATTTATTTGTACAAAATATTCTATCTTTTCAGTACTACGTAAACTGTAACAACCTTCAGAACATGCCAACCCTCAGCTTCACCATCAATGGAATTTCTTTCCCACTGTCTCCATCAGCTTACATTGTACAGGTATGTTAATAATATAACAGCAAGGGAAGCATTGGTAATGACTTTGAGTGTCTCTTAAAGGGCACCACAATGGGGGTTTAGGAGGGTCACATAATGAACACCTCTGCTTTTGGCTCCTTGCACAAAGCTTTGTTTAGTGAATTCTCACTTTCAGTTTTAATTATTACTAGATTTAATATAAATGTGCACTCTTTTACTTTCTTTAAAGGAAAATGGATACTGTTATGCCAACTTCCTGAGCATCAGCCTTCCTGCTCAGAATGGAGACCCTCTGTGGATTCTGGGAGATGTCTTCCTGAGGCAATATTATTCTATTTACGACTTTGGAAACAGTCGTATTGGCTTTGCTTCAGTCGCATAATTTACCCATTGTTAGCAAAGGCTTTGAGATTACGCATTGTCTGAGAAAGGGCGTGGTGCATCAAACTCTGTGTTCGCTGATTACTTATGTCTCTGTGGGATTCTTATCTTTCTTTACTGGCCCTTTGTGAAAATAAATGAGCTTCAGAATTACCTTGCATTTTCATTTTTATTTCATATACTATTGCATTTATTAAATGTGATTACAATACAATGTGTTTTGTCAGTGGCTTCTGCAGTAATAAAGTATTACAGCATTGTGCAAAATGAATGATGTAACGGTAACCACTTGCCAGTCAGTGCAATCTTTGGCCCCGTTCACACTGTGCGATTTGAAAATTGCGCATTTTTCCCGCGCGATTTTCATATTCACGATGTTGTACGACACTGTCGCGCGACGTCTTGATTTTGCAAAACACCACCAATAGAAATAGCAAAATCGCAAAGCGCAAAAAAAGGGTCATGTACCAGCGACATGCTACCGCGACATCGCGCGACGTCGCGCGGCAAGATGTGAACAGCTCCATTGCAATGCATTGGAGATGCTACATAGCACGACATCACATAGATTTTGCCGAGATTTTGCAGCAAAATCCACGCGATAAATCGCACAGTGTGAACGGTGCCCTCCATTTTCTGTATGATGAAGCATTCAGAGGAGTGAGTTAACATAGGGGCTAGTGGGCTTTAGTTCCAGGCATATGACCCAAAATAGGCCCTAGGGAAAGTCAACTTATTTCACATGAAGTGACTATAACCCAGGGTGGAATAGGACAAAATCTTACCGGGTGGTGACAGGGATGGGATAAAGACCTAATAAAGGGCCCTATTCCAAGATTGGTGTTAACTTGAATTTAAGCAGGCATGGGATAGGCATAAGGCTATCCTAAACAAAAGATAAATCCAGGTAAAGTATCCATGTAATTGGGCAGACTAGATGGGCCGAAAAGTTCTTATCTGCCAACATTTTTCTATGTTTCTATGTTTCTAACTTAACCAAGACTGTGGTAAGTTTACCAGAGCCAATAAATTCTATGGAGTTGTTAAGTTTATGACAGCTCTGGTTAAGTTTATACAAACCTTGGAATAGGACCCAAAATATTTAGCTCCAGTAGCTTTAAAGGGACACTACCACCAACAGAATGAATTTCCTTATTGTGTTTATTTTTTTGCTGATATCTAACACGGGCTTTGTTTCTTCTCATGTATGTTTAGTTAAGAAAATATATTACTCTACATGTGTCACTGGGTTCATTCATTTTGTGATAATTTGTGTTGTAAACTGCCCCCCCACTGTATTTTTATATCACTTACGCCTTGCAGAGTGGCTTTGGCCATAGAAAGGAATCTATGGGTCGATCGCTGACTCAAATCATTATATTGTGTGGGGTGTATTCTAAGGACATCGCCAATGGGTAGATTAGAAGTCTTTAAATTCCCAGTCTTATCTAATTTAGCTGCCATCTCTTATCTTGAGTAGCCTGGAAAACACAATACACCCCCTGCTACCTTAGTTAAACTTTCCCTCCTCCACCTCATTAACTGTTAAATACTGTATAAGATAAAGCTGAAAAAAGACGTGTGTTTATCAAGTTCAGATTTTCACATTTTCTGCTGTTGATCAAAAGAAGCCAAAACTCAAGTCTGAAGTGCTTTCCAAATACAAAACCAACTTTTTTGGTTATGATACTGTGACTGTAAGTATAGAAGACCCAACGTTAATAATGTGGACAATATGACCCATGGCCTTTAAAATTGGTCAGAGTAATTTTTGAGACATACATTAAAACTCTCCATTCAATGAAGGATGGAGTAGAGAGATTTTTCAAGGATGTTACAGCTTGAATATGCACGTTGATCAAAAACTGTAGGGTTCTTGTCATTAAATTTCTACATGTTAGACCTCTCATATGAGTTTTATGTGATGGCTCCAAACACAAGTCGCAATTAAAACGTGAAAGAAAAAAAAGCAATTTTAGAGCCCAAAATTTTGGACTGAAATCACCACCACCACAACTTTCAAGTGATTGATACAAATTAATACACAGGCATAAATTAATAGTATACCAGCACTGCAATCTCACAAGAATGGAGCATTCTGTAGAGCAGGAGCACAACTGATGTTTTTAAAAAAAACAAAAAACTATAAACTTAATTGTTCTGACTGGTTATGTCAGGTTATATGTCTAGGCATTTGTGAGCCACAGTGAACTTCAACCCATTCCTGTGCTGCCTATATTGTTTACACTTCTTATTCTTTAAATCAAAATTGAATGTTGTCAACCTGCCTTGAGATGCTCAAGAACTACACAGCTTCTAGGGAGAGGTATGACATCACCTAATTGTCCTATAGAAAAAATGGAGAGACGTTTATGTTGCTTACACTCTCTCCTTTCTGGAGAAACCCCTCTCTTCTGGAGAGTCCTAGCCTCTAGACTTGCTCCCACTTTTGCTCAAGAGCTCATACTAGGGTGCTGTTTGTTTATATGCAGCATAAGGCTGCGGTCACAAGAGCGCACTTTTCATGTACAGTGTGTCTGTTGAAACGGATGCACATTATAACGGATGAGAATATGGTTGCATCGTATCAGTTAGTTACCTGATGCAAATTGCAACCCACAATGCCTTTTTGCTCTGCAAAAAGGCAAACCCCGGAGTGACGCTGTCCTTTTTACAGTTTCAGCTCCAGGTCATTTCAGGGTTTTTGTACCAGGATGCACCTGCTCCCCGGGCGGTGATGGGGGACAGAGTTGGGGCTACACATTTTATTTTTAAAATCCCCCCTACTGAGGGCAAACAGAAACCCCAAAAAAGATGCAGGGTGTGTTTCAAGAGGGGCAGAGGAGAGACACAATCTTTTACTGCCCAGAATGCCCTGGACAACCCGGTCTGTGTCTTGGGGACTGTTTCAAGATGTATCACACTGTGCGTGATCTGTGATTTTTTTTTTCTTACAGTCTAGTTAGTTCAGTTTAGTTTTTTTTTTACTTTTACTGTACCAGACTTTTACATTTTATTCCTACATTTTTATGTTCTACAATTGGTGCTGTATTTTGCCAAAATCTTGGCACACCTATGCAACAACCTGGAGAGTTTTCATGCAGTAACCGACAACAGTGTCTCCTAAATCACAGTCCAAATCTAATGTGGGCGTAAAAATCTGAAAATTGAAAAATTACCGCCACACACCTTCTCAAATGTTTTGGCCTAAAACCGTTGCATCCATGGCATCAAAGCACTCCATATGCAATACCTTGGGGTGTCAACATTTCAAATATAAAAATTTTCTGGCAATAATTCAAACTGGGGTATGCGGTAGACCCAAAACCAAAGATAGGCCTAGCTGAAGAAATAATCTCAATTTCAACTCCAATGACAAAGTCATAAAAATTGTATTTGAACCTTCCCAAAATCCTGGCAAACCTATGCATGGGGGGCATGGGTGTACTCAGGAGACCTTGCAGAAAACAACCTGGAGAGTTTTCATGCAGTAACCGACAACGGTGTCTCCTAAATCACAGTCCAAAACTGATGTGGGTGGTAAAATGAAAAATGACCACCAAACAGTATCCAATTTGTTTGGAGCAAACGATTGCATCCATGGCATATAAAAACACTCCATTTACAATACTTTGGGGTGTTAGCTTACCAAATATATGCACGTTCATAAAACTGGGGTATGTAAAAAGGCCCCTAAAAAGAAGATAAGCAAAGAAGATATGTCAAATTAGAAAAATGACAAGCACATGTCAAAAGATTGGCATAGCACCTCAAAAACAACAGAACAAATCTATATATGGGTGGTATCACTTTACTCAGAAGATGTTGCTGAACATATTTTGGGGTGTTTTTTGGCAGTAACCCATAACTGGATTTGACAATTCATGCCTAAAGTACAATGTGTGTGAAAAAATAACACAAAAAGTGACTACCTGAAAGTTTGACATAGAGCTAGTGCATGGAAAGGGTTAAAATACAACTCTTTGAAGTACCCTAGGGTGTGCCCCTTCTAAAAATATATGGTTTGATGGGGTAAATTACTTTGGCCGGCTTCAAAAATGTCCCAAATAGGACACGGGTGCATGATGACAAAATGTGAAAATTCCAAGTTGGAAAACTGAAATGCGCACCCCCCAAATAAGGCCTATTAGCCCTCAAATGACCCGACATACCTATACATGGGTGGTATCAATTTACTCAGAAGATGTTGCTGAACATATTTTGGGGTGTTTTTTGGCAGTAACCTATAACTGGATTTGACAATTCATGCCTAAAGTACAATGTGTGTGAAAAAATAACACAAAAAGTGACTACCTGAAAGTTTGACATAGAGCTAGTGCATGGAAAGGGTTAAAATACAACTCTTTGAAGTACCCTAGGGTGTGCCCTTTCTAAAAATATATGGTTTGATGGGGGTAAATTACTTTGGCCGGCTTCAAAAATGTCCCAAATAGGACATGGGTGCATGATGCCGAAATGTGAAAATTCCAAGTTGGAAAACTGAAATGCGCACCCCCCAAATAAGGCCTATTAGCCCCCAAATGACCCGACATACCTATACATGAGTGGTATCAATTTACTCAGAAGATGTTGCTGAACATATTTTGGGGTGTTTTTTGGCAGTAACCCATAACTGGATTTGACAATTCACGCCTAAAGTACAATGTGTGTGAAAAAACCCACAAAAAGTGACTACCTGGAAGTTTGACATAGAGCTAGTGCATGGAAAGGGTTAAAATACAACTCTTTGAAGTACCCTAGGGTGTGCCCTTTCTAAAAATATATGGTTTGAGGGGGGTAAATTACTTTGGCCGGCTTCAAAAATGTCCCAAATAGGACACGGGTGCATGATGACAAAATGTGAAAATTCCAAGTTGGAAAACTGAAATGCGCACCCCCCAAATAAGGCCTATTAGCCCCCAAATGACCCGACATACCTATACATGAGTGGTATCAATTTACTCAGAAGATGTTGCTGAACATATTTTGGGGTGTTTTTTGGCAGTAACCCAGAACTGGATTTGACAATTCATGCCTAAAGTACAATGTGTGTGAAAAATAACACAAAAAGTGACTACCTGAAAGTTTGACATAGAGCTAGTGCATGGAAAGTGTTAAAATACAACTCTTTGAAGTACCCTAGGATGTGCCCTTTCTAAAAATATATGGTTTGAGGGGGGTAAATTACTTTGGCCGGCTTCAAAAATGTCCCAAATAGGACATGGGTGCATGATGACAAAATGTGAAAATTCCAAGTTGGAAAACTGAAATGCGCACCCCCCAAATAAGGCCTATTAGCCCTCAAATGACCCGACATACCTATACATGGGTGGTATCAATTTACTCAGAAGATGTTGCTGAACATATTTTGGGTTGTTTTTTGGCAGTAACCAATAACTGGATTTGACAATTCATGCCTAAAGTACAATGTGTGTGAAAAATAACACAAAAAGTGACTACCTGAAAGTTTGACAAAGAGCTAGTGCATGGAAAGTGTTAAAATACAACTCTTTGAAGTACCCTAGGGTGTGCCCTTTCTAAAAATATTTGGTTTGATGGGGTAAATTACTTTGGCCGGCTTCAAAAATGTCCCAAATAGGACATGAGTGCATGATGCCGAAATGTGAAAATTCCAAGTTGGAAAACTGAAATGTGCACCCCCCAAATAAGGCCTTTTAGCCCCCAAATGACCCGACATACCTATACATGGGTGGTATCAATTTACTCAGAAGATGTTGCTGAACATATTTTGGGGTGCTTTTTGGCAGTAAACCTTAAAGTTCACAGTACATGTACTCTTAAATTGCATTAAAAAAAAATCACCAAAACATTTTTTTTTCTCAAACTTTGGCATAGATTTGTGGTAAAATGGTTTGCATGGAAAGAGTCAAAATACCCCAAGTTTAATACCTTGATTTGTGTACTTTAAAAAAATATGTATATGTGGAGGGTTATTCAGGAATTAGTGACAGATATCAGTGTTACAATGTCACTATGACTACTTTTAAAAGTAAACCCTTTGTAAATGGCAAAGTGCTACTTTCACTTATTGTTGCATAAGATAAGGAGAAAAGCGAGGACTTTGTAAACATTGGGTATTGCTAAACTCAGAACTAAATTTAGAAACTACTAAGGAATTACATTTTTTTGACGGTTGTTGATACATAAGAAATTTTGGGGGTCAAAGTTCGAAAAAGTGGTGTTTTTTCAATTTTTTTGTCATATTTCACAATGTTTTTTATAGTAAATTATATGAAATGATGAAAAAAATGGTATCTTTATAAAGTCCATTTAATGATGAGAAAAACAGTGTAAAATATGTGTGGGTTGCATAAACGAGTAAGAGGAAAATTTGACGTAAACAGCACAGAAACGTAAAAACAGCAGCGGTCACTAAAGGACGGATTTGTGTAAAACCGCCCGGTCACTAAGGGGTTAAACCACCGAATGGCAGGGCATTTCGGTAACCTTTCACTGCTGGTTTTCGTTCTCTGAATAGCCGAAGCAGTGCATTTTCATGGGGATTTCACTGCCCTCGAACAGGCACCGAACAGGCACCGTATGTGCAGGCAATTCGCCAGGATTTGGCGAATTGCCTGCTCTCTGGATAGCCGAATGGCCAGGAAAGGTAACCGAACGCTGATTTTCAGCGTTCGGTTACCTTTCTCAAGCAATTCGGATCTCTTTGGATAACCCTGATAATGTTTGTGTTGTATTATTTTAAGCAGACTGTGTTTTTCAAATTGTTGTGACATTTTATGACCAATTCATGCAAAACTCCACCTAATCCCAAAGGGTTCACATACTTTTTCTTGCCACTGTATTAGGGAAGATTGTGGCATTATTAGGGGGTTAAGTCATAAACTCTACAGCCACTTCTAAAGAAAATCAATATATATACAGTTGTGTTCAAAATTATTCAACCCCCACTGAAATTGAGTGTTTTGGCCAGTTTGACATTGATTTTGATCATTCATTCATCTTGCTTACAATTAAATCAAAGAGGCACGTGTAGGTCAGACAAATATAACATAACATTTATAATGAAATAACCACAAATGTCTTTTCTGTGCTCACATCATTATCAGTTTTATTCAACCCCCAAGTGACATTCAATCTTAGTACTTAGTACAACATCCTTTTACAGTTATAACAGCGTTTAAACGTGAAGCATAGCTTGACACAAGTGTCTTGCAGCGATCTACGGGTATCTTCGCCCATTCGTCATGGGCAAAAGCCTCCAGTTCAGTCACATTCTTAGGCTTGCGCACTGCAACTGCTTTCTTTAAGTCCCACCAGAGGTTCTCAATCGGATTTAAGTCAGGTGACTGCGATGGCCACTCCAAAATGTTCCAGCCTTTAATCTGCAACCATGCTCTAGTGGACTTGGAGGTATGCTTGGGATCATTGTCCTGTTGAAAGGTCCAACGTCTCCCAAGCCTCAGGTTTGTGACGGACTGCATCACATTGTCATCCAATATCTCCTGGTACTGAAGAGAATTCATGGTACCTTGCACACGCTGAAGCTTCCCTGTACCTGCAGAAGCAAAACAGCCCCAAAGCATGATTGACCCCCCGCCATGCTTCACAGTAGGCAAGGTGTTCTTTTCTTCATAGGCCTTGTTCTTCCTCCTCCAAACATAGCGTTGATCCATGGGCCCAAACAGTTCTAATTTTTTTTCATCAGTCCACAGAACACTATCCCAAAACTTCTGTGGTTTGTCCACATGACTTTTGGCATACTGCAGTCGACTCTTATTCTTTGGAGACAGCAAGGGGGTGCGCCTGGGAGTTCTGGCATGGAGGCCTTCACTACGCAGTGTGTGCCGTATTGTCTGAGCTGAAACTTCAGTACCCACATCTGACAAATTTTTTCTCAGTTCCTCAGCAGTCACACGGGGACTTTTCTCCACTCTACGCTTCAGGTAGCACACAGCAGTCGAAGTCAGCATCTTCTTTCTGCCACGACCAGGTAGCGTTTCAACAGTGCCCTTTGCCTTGAATTTGTGAATGTAGCTTCCTATGGTCTCTCTTGGTATGTTTAACATCTTTGCAATCTTCTTATAGCCATTGCCCTTCCTGTGAAGAGTAATGACCTCTTCTCTTGTCTTCCTGGACCATTCTCTTGACTTCACCATGTTTGTAACCACACCAGTAAATGTCTAGAAGGAGCTGAGTATCACAGTCATTTTAAAGCTGCCTAATTGGTGCTTATTATGCTTTATTGCTGCTCCGTGACATCCACAGATGTTTTCAATACCTGATTGAAAACACTTGAATGAACCTCTGTTCTTCAGAGTGGTAGTCTTTAAGAGGTTGAATAATTGTGTCAATGAAGAATTCACAAAAGAAACATTTACTACTGTATTACAAAACCAATTGATGTCATTTTAGCTGCATATGGCTCTTTAAAAAGTCCTTGTAGGATTTCATTCTGAATACAATTACAAATGTACACTAAATTCCCTAAAACCCTTTACAGCATTGGGGGTTGAATAATTTTGAACACAACTGTATATATATATTATTTTTTTATGTAATAAATTAATTACCATATGGATTTTAATCCATATTTACAAAGTCATCAGCTGGTGTGGCAGTTAAACCAGCCAGACTGCCTAGTTCGCAATGGCATAATCACCTTCCTCAGTACTACTGACTATTTGACCCCTAACTAGCATCACCTAAAGGCTAGCCCAGGAATTAACCTTATAGACCAACCGTTACCAAAAGATTAATTTAGCCAATACCATTACCACCATACCTCCAGCCTACCAGTTAACTAGACCCAGTTCATCCATTAAAATAACTAGTAAACCATCACTCAGTCAGCCCAATGACAAATTAGACTCATTCTGCACTTCTAATAAATCTGTTAATCTAAAACGACTCGACCCTTTATATACATGACAGTTTTGTAGAACTGTAACGCTAATTATGGTACAACAATTAACCTCTTCACCGTGAAGGTTTGCCGAGAGCATCCTTTGGTTTCCTGCTGGGATGCGGAGTACACTCACTGCATCTCATCTCTTGCCCCAGCTTGGCGCCGATGAGTTGTGGATTCCTCAATACTTTTTCTTTCATATGATATTGAATAAAACTTGAGCTTTAATCCTGTGGATGTCCAAGATAAATATATATGCCCCCAGATCTGGTGAGTTCCTAAAATAGGCCGGCTGGTTAGAAAGAGAGTTTCTTTCCCAAGACAGGCACTTGTTATGCATAACACACAGGATATATTGCAAAATCGGTTCATATTGAAGCTCCCATTAGTGTCTCTGTGACTAGACATACAGGGTTATTCAAAGAGAATCGAAAAGTCACCGCACGTTCGGTGACTTTTTGTTCTCTTCAATTTGGTGTGATTTGGCGATCCCATTTCGGCGACCCTGTGATGTATTCTGCAGGCAACACAGGGCTGTCGTTGTGCAGGGAAAAGCCGCTGCAAAGCCGATGAACACTCACCGCAAAACCCGGCGAACGCACACCGAAACCCGCAAAAACATCTGGATTAACCCCGCCGAACATGCCGGAGAAACCCGAGCAGCCGCCGATCAGAGCACAGAGTAGCTGACGGAAAAAGCCGACACCGCAGACGAATGGAGTGAAAAACCCCCCAAAAAAACCAATGCACTTGAGGCTCGTGTCAGACGAGCGCAGTGTTCACGTCCGTGTTGCCGCACATAACTACGTCCGTGATAGCATACAATTGTGATAAATGGAGCCCCACACACGAAGTGTGCGGCAAACGGATGCAGGTTAGGCAAGAACGTAATACTGCTAGAACAGACGTACGGAGTGCTCCACATCCGCAACGTCCGCATAGCTTTGTGGGTGAGTGATGGAACGTGGTCAGACGGACTGCATTTATGCGTCCAGCATTTTTGATGGACAAAATGTTTTTTTATTTTAATTTATTTTCCCTCCTATATCGGTCAAAAATAACATCAGTCTCAAAAACGGACTGTGTGGCCACTACTGCGTCTTCCGTCAAAAAGTGCGTCCGTAGAAAACGCGCTCGTCTGACCCTAGCCTGATTGTTTGATAAGTGAAACGCTGTTTGCAAATAAACTACAGAACGAAAATGTCTGAAATTTACATATAAGATCAATGAATGATAATAAAAAGGGCTGTTACAGAAAAAAGAAAAAGCGATTTAAATAGAAAAGAAAACGGAAAAGAATTGTGCAAAAAAATCCCAAAAAAGGTCTGAAAGATCCTAAAAAATCTATTAATAAAGAGACTTTTTACTGCAGAATATTATAATCAATGGTTTATTAGATATTGAATTAAAATGGGAATATATTTAACATTGAAGTCTATGGGATTCGCCTGAATAAATCAGTCAAATGAAACCACCGAAGAGCAGGGCAATTCGGCAACTTTTCACTGCTGGTTTTTCTTCTCTGAATAGATGAAGCATTCCTTCTCTACGGGGATTTCACTGCTCTCCAAGATTTGGCGAACTGCCTGCTCTCTGAATAACCGAATGGCCAGGAAAGGTAACCGTACGTGGAATTTCACTGTTCAGTAACCTTTCTACCACAATTCGGATCTCTTTGAATAACCCTGATACTTTGCAAATTACCCTATTAGTGGTGGAAAAGTAATGAGTCAATCGTATTGTTTTTTTGTTTATTTTACATCGTTCATCTGCTTGTCGGCTTTTTCCGGCAGCTGGTCTGCACTGTGTTCTGCGGCTCGTCTGAATTTTCCGACATGTTTGGCATGTTTTTTGAGGTGCTTCCAGTGGTTTTTGGCAGACGTTCGGCGGGTTTTTCCCTGCACTCCGGGGACCCTGCGGTGAATGCTTGCTTAGAGGCTTCATTCACTGAAGCACACACCCCGAACTCAGTCAGGGTTGGTAGCAGGCCCTTGCAGAGAGCAGCTCATTACCCTCATCCAGCTGGACTTTCACCACAATGAGGCATCTTGCTTAGAGGCTTCATTCACTGAAGGTGATCTTACAATTCTGCGTCTCACATAGCCTAATGCATTTTCTTTTGATGTTTATTATGTTTACTTTGTAATATCACTGTATATGTGTTTGTATGTGTGTGATACATATACGTGTGTGTGTATATATATATATATATAAATATGTATATATAGCACACAAGTGTATCTTTATATATATATTTGAATTGTTGCAATGACCACTCAATGTTCTCGAACCCAGGACATACTTGAAAACGAGAGAAATCTCAATGTATCCTTCCTGGTAAAATCCTTTATAAATAAATAAATAAATTGTTGCAATGCTATCTGAATTCTGCATTCCACTCCCTTTTTCTAAATTTTCTACCCATTTGCTCTAAGCCTGCTAGTCTGCTCAATGTCCTGTTCAACGAACCTTAACTTTTATTGCCCCCTACAAACTCCCCCCTAAGTTCCTGGACAACTTCAACCCAATGTGATGCTATTTGCAATCTTGGTTTCTCTTTCAGCACACACCCCAAACTCAGTTAGGGTTGGTAGCAGGCCCTTGCAGAGAGCAGCTCATTACCCTCATCCAGCTGGACTTTGCTAAATTTGAAATTTATTCTTGAATCCTTCCTAAGTGATCTCAAACAGCTCCCCTGGTACAGGCTAAACCTAATCCCAGACCTAGACTGTGCAGTTGAATACTTTCAGTCTGAGCTCCTGCAAGTCTGGAATTCCCATGCCCCGCTGCATGAAGTGCGAGTAAAAGGGACCCTTTTCCCCTGGGTTACAGCTGATCTTACACTAATGTACCAGCTTAGAGATTCACTATGGTCAAATTTCAAGAGTACTGGTTCCATGAACGATCACTACAAATACCAAAAATGCTGGAATGAATGCACGAAACAAACAAAAATGGCCAAAGCCCATTACTTCAATGAAAATCTAAACAATAACATATCAAACCCTAGAAACTTTTGGAGAACCATAAGTAACATACAAGCACCCCCAGTCCACTCCCAGCCGGCTGCTGTCAAAGTAAACAACCAAACCCTGCAACACCCCCTAGATGTAGCAAATGCCTTTAATGATTATTTTGTTGGATGCGCCACCACTTTGATTGCCAAGCTAGGAAATGACATGCAATCAGAGAGGCCTCATGCAGGTAGGGCCCCTCCAACTGTGCAAAGTCCCTGTATCAGACAGGAATTCAGTTTTAGACCAGTGCCTGTCAGTGTCGTTACTAAACTTCTCCGTAAGCAAAAAATGAAATACGAGTTTGGACCTGATCAAATACCAGCAATGCTGCTGAAAATCAGTGCGCCAGCAATTGCAAATCCTGTCGCAACCCTAATAAATGAATCACTGGCGACTGGATACATACCCAAACTCTGGAAGACTGTGAGAGTGGTACCTATCCATAAAAGTGGTGACAGTACTTTGGTATCCAACTACCGTCCGATATCGTTGCTCCCTGTAATGTCAAAAATCTTGGAAAAATGCGTCTACACACAATTACGTGATTATTATCAATATTGGAACTACTTAACCCCGGACCAATCACGCTTTCATCCAAATCACTCAACTACAACCGCCCTTTTAAAAGTCTGCAATGATATCCAAGCTGGGATGGAACAAGGAAACCTAACTGGAGCCATCTTCCTTGATTTTGCCAAGGCCTTTGACACGGTAGACCATGACATCTTGTTAGAAAAACTTAAAAACTCTGGCATTGGTGATCGCACGCTAACCTGGTTTCAATCATATGTATCCGACCGATCACAATATGTGTCAATTTCTGGCAGCTCCTCCCTCCCGCTCCCAGTCACTTGCGGTGTACCCCAAGGCTCAATACTAGGCCCCCTGCTATTCACAATATTCATAAATGATCTGCCCAACGTCTGCAAAGCCTCAACTGTACATATGTACGCAGACGACACTGTAATCTATACCAGCAAACCAAATCTCCCGCAGCTGGAGGTCGCGCTGCAAGAACAATTCACAGAGGTAGAAAAGTGGATCAAACACAACAAACTTTTTTAAAATACTGACAAAACTGTAACAATGCTCTTTGGAACAACACCTAAACTACACAAATTGCAAAATCCCCATCTATGTGTTGGGACAAAATCAAATGGCACGCTGACGACAGTCACTTCTCTCAAATATCTAGGTATGTGCTTGGACCCTAATCTATCCTTTGGCCCCCACATCGAAAAACTCTCATTTAAACTTTACCCCAAACTAGGTGCTCTGTACAGAAACAAATCCTGCCTGAGCCCCGCGGTAAGAAAGCAGATTGTGCAACAAATGCTTATGTCGGCTATTGATTACGGAGATGTAGTGTATGCAACGGCCCCGCAAACACACCTTCAGAAACTTACTACATTGTATAACTCCTTCTGCCGCTTTGCATTGCAATGTAACTACATGACCCACCATTGTGACATGTTAAAAGAGCTAAACTGGCCATCGCTGGAGTCTAAACGCACCCTTCACCTTTCCAGCCTGGTGTTTAAGAGCATTTCTGGGAAGCTGCCACCCTACCTGAATAGACTGCTTCCTCCAGCAGCTCCCTCATCCTATAACCTCCGATCCAGGACCAGCACCTTATTTGCAATACCACAATACAAAAAGACAGTGGCTCGGTCCTCATTTTCCTATAGAGCACCACAATTATGGAATAACCTCCCAGACACCATCAAATCTTCCCCCAGTCTTAAGTCACTCAAGAGCTCCTTACTAACATACCTCAATACAGAATGCACCTGTAAACATGTAACCTAGTGACTATATTTCCTACATATTTATTTTCTGTTAATCTGCATATTTGTGTTGTTTTTTTTAATATCTTGCATTGTATTACTTTGTATTTCTGTAACTGTAACACTTCAATGTTCTTGAACCCAGGACATACTTGAAAACGAGAGAAATCTCAATGTATCCTTCCTGGTAAAATCCTTTATAAATAAATAAATAAATAATGCTTCCCCAAAGTGCAGTGAAGCGTGGGGAATGAGAGAGCACCGAAATGTCGGTGACATTTCGGTGCTCTCTGAATACCCCCCAGGGTCTCTTGTAGACTGACACCTTTTAACCCCTTAAGGAAAGGGGCAATTTTACAAGTTCGGCACTTTGACCGTTTTTGCTCATCATGTATAAACGCGATTTGAAGTCACGTTTTATTGTACGACCCAGACATATTATAAACCCTTTTTTTTCGGCAGACTCCGCAGATTCATAATATCATTATTATATGTATACGTCATGCCCTGGCAGAATGCTATAGCAAAAAATTTTAACGTAACGTAATTTTTTGCACATTTTTATCATCCGAGACTTTGCGGTTATATAGTATATGGGGTAGGCTTGTTAAAAAAATTAGTACTGGGAAATCGTTACTTTATTTTTCTGAAAAATTAAGTGATTTTAGCTTAAAAAAAATCGTTAGTGCAGCATCATTGTTCACATAACTGAAATGTGAACAATAATGCTGCAATAATAAAAAACAAAATAAAAAACCCACATTTTTATTTATTTATTATTTTTATTTTTTTACATTTTATTCTTACTTGTAACATGGTCTGAGCTAAACTGACATTTCCAGCCAGATCATGTGAAGTGGAATCTGCTTCACTGAGACGATCACAATCTATTTCTTCCCTCGACAGGGCACAATCCTCTTCCTCTTGTGAAAATACATCTCCATTATCATGCCAGACCCCCATCCATATATCCGTGTCTGTCGACTCTTCAGCCTGGTCATTCAGTTGTTTGTCAAAAACAGATCTGGGCCGTAACTGGGCTGAATGTCTCTTAGTGTGCAGACCATTGGACGTGCTATTCTCATAGGTGAGGAATCCCAAAACCTTGGAAATAACTGCCAGAGACCAACGGTTTGGCCCTCTATACATGCGCATCCAGACTGGATCCCCTATATTGTATGTGCGTGAACGCTTTCCATGCTTCATCTTTTCCTGCTCTTTCTGTACATGACGTTGTTCCTGTGAGATGTCTGTTTGACCCTTCTTGTCCTGTTGCAATAAGTCTAACTTTGTCCTGAGTGGTCTGCCAAACATCAGAACTGCTGGTAGCTGGCCGGTGGTTGCGTGAGTTGTGTTCCTGTACTGCAACAAGAATTGCTGCAGTTGTTGAGGTAAACTTTTGCGGTCTGTCACAATACTCCTTAAAAATCCTTTCAGAGTCTGGACAAATCTTTCAGCTAGACCATTGGTTGCCGGATGATACGAGCTGTACAGAGATGTTGAATACCATGATCCTTAATGAAACTTTGAAATTTCTGAGCTAATAACTGTGGCCCATTATCAGATACTAGTATCTTAGGCAATCCGAATGTCGCAAACAGCTTCTCCAGGGCATCAATTGTGGCATCAGTTGTAGTATGGGGCAGTAATATCACTTCAGGCCATTTGGAATGTGCATCCACCACCACTAAGAACATCTGTCCATTCACGGGTCCTGCAAAGTCAGTATGACTTCTCTCCCATGGGTTAAGAGGCCAAAGCCAGGGCTGTACTGCACCTCTAGGATAGCATCTCTGAGCCTGGGCACATCCTGAACAGGCTGCAACGTAGTTGCCTATATCCTCATCCAAAGTTGGCCACCATACATGACCCCTGGCTTTTTGTTTAATCCGGACTATTCCTGGATGCCCTTCATGCAAAATTTGTAACGTGGGTTTCTGCAAGGCTGGAGGAACAATTACCCGCTCTCCCCATAGCAAGCATCCCTCTCTGACTGACAGCTCAAGATTCCTGCAGTGAAAAGGTCGGAGACATGGAGAGGTTTGAAATAGCCAACCATGTAGTACATAAGACAAAACTTCTTGAAGATCAGCATCCTTACTGGTCTCTTGGGCTATTTCAACAGCAGTCAGTGTTTTGCTAAAGTAAATGGAAGGTGGTGAATCCCGAACATAATCGGTGGAGAGTGGAAGAGGAAGGCGTGAAAACGCATCTGCATTTGTATGTTTATCACTAGGCCTGTCTCGGATTTCATACTGATAAGCCCCCAGCAGTAAGGCATACCTTTGGAGACGAGTGGCGGTGGTCTGAGAAATACTCTTTGTAGGATTGAATATTGCCAATAGCGGCTTATGATCGGTCAACAGTGTAAAAGAACGGCCATAAATATAAAAGTGAAACTTCTTCAGTGCCCAAATTATCGCTAAAGCCTCCTTGTCAATTTGTGAATAATTGCGCTCAGCTGGGTTGAGGGAGCGAGAAGCAAAAGTTACAGGTCGATCTGTACCATCAGGCATGGAATGGGACAGCACAGCCCCCAGCCCATAAGGAGAAGCATCACAGGCGATACTCAGTGGTTTAGACAAATCATAGTGAAAAAAAACCTCGGGAGCTGCGTTTTAGCTCCTTTGAAGCTTTAAAAGCAGCCGAGCAGGGCTCTGTCCATTTCCATTTTTGTTGTTTTTCCAAAAGCCTATGCAGCGGAAACAAGGTATGGGCTAAATTGGGAAAAAATGTATTGTAATAGTTCAGCAACCCTAAATATGAGCGCAGCTGAGTTACATTCCTTGGTATGGGTGCCTCTACCAATGCTTTCACTTTCTCATCAGTGGTGTGAAGTCCAGTTTTATCAATAATGTGACCACAAAATTCCAGGTGATCTTTCAAGAACTCACATTTGTTTATATTAACTTTGAGTTCATTATCCATTAGTATCTGGAGCATGTCTTGTACATTCTGCTGGTGCTCCCTCTCCGTTCGGCCAGTGATCAGCATGTCATCCAGCAGACATTGTGTCCCTGGCACTCCAGCAAGCAATTCATCCATTGCACGCTGACAAATTGCTGGTACTGGTGCTATCCCAAATACCATTCTGTTATACTGGAACAGACCCTTATGAGTATTGATGGTGAGGTAAGGCCTGGATTCTGGATGCACTGATAACTGCAGGTATGCATATTTGAGATCCAGCTTGGTGAACTGCTGTAAGGAGCGTCGCCGCCGGCATAATAAAAAACCTAAAACTAGTGCTGGCTCATAATAGTGAGACTTTCAGTAGTAATTACCAAGACTCACCTCCACCATACAGCGCACAGGTGTTGTCTAATTTAGCTGAATGCTCCATGTTTAAAACCAGGCCACACCTAAAGATCAATGCTTCCCCATTGTCTTGGAAACATCCAAGCTGTAAGGAGCTACCTGCTTTTCCTCCAAGCTACCTGAAGAACCCCATACTCTGCTGGATCCTATCCTTTCAAGAATCTTTGGATCTTCTGATTATTTATACATTTCCTGGATCTCGAGCTTATTTTCATTCGGATTACAATGACTTACCTATGACCATACTGGGACTCATTATCAGAGTATTATATAAGGACTCAGATATATATTTATATATATTACTTTAAAAGTTATTCTGTTATTGCTCCTATTTCTCCTCTACAATTTCTTATATTCTTTAGTACTCTCTGCTTCAGACGCTTACCCCTTCTAAAGTATATTTCTGCTATGGCCTAATTATATACGGTCTCCTTTCTAATTCCCCTTTTTGCCTATACCTGCAGCCTGCATATATAATATATATACCCTTTGCCTTTCCTCTCTGTATGAATATATATATATGTGTATATATACATATATATACCGTATTTTTCGCTCCATAAGACGCACTTTTCTCCCCCCAAAAAGTGGGGGGAAAAGTGGAGCGAATGCCCCATGATATGCCTCAGCTCACCTGTTGCCGCGCGTTAGGCTCCCTCTGAGCGTGCGTCCGCGGCAGGAAGCTTGGGCACTCGCCCGGGGGAGCCACGTGACCGCGATCTCGCGAGATCGCGGTCACGTGGCTCCCCCAGGCGAGTGCCCAAGCTTCCTGCCGCCGGACGCACGCTCAGAGGGAGCCTAACGTGGTGGCGACAGGTGAGCGGAGGCATATCCATGAGCTGCTGGGGCACATCCATGAGCGAGCTGGGGCACATCCATGAGCGAGCTGGGGCACATCCATGAGTGAGCTGGGGCACATCCATGAGCGAGCTGGGGCACATCCATGAGCGAGCTGGGGCACATCCATGAGCGAGCTGGGGCAAATCCATGTGCTGGGGCAATATCCATGAGCTGGGGCATTATCCATGAGCTGGGGGACAGTATCCATGCGCTGGGGCATATCCATAAGCTGGGGCATATCCATGAGCTGGGGGACAGTATCCATGAGCTGGGGCATATCCATGTGCTGGGGCATATCCATAAGCTGGGGGCATATCCATGAGCTGGGGGACAGTATCCATGTGCTGGGGCATATCCATGTGCTGGGGCATATCCATAAGCTGGGGCATATCCATGAGCTGGGGGACAGTATCCATGAGCTGGGGCATATCCATGTGCTGGGGCATATCCATAAGCTGGGGGCATATCCATGAGCTGGGGGACAGTATCCATGTGCTGGGGCATATCCATGTGCTGGGGCATATCCATAAGCTGGGGGGCATATCCATGAGCTGGGGGACAGTATCCATGAGCTGGGGCATATCCATGTGCTGGGGCATATCCATAAACTGGGGGGCATATCCATGAGCTGGGGGACAGTATCCATGTGCTGGGGCATATCCATGTGCTGGGGCATGTCCATAAGCTGGGGGTCATATCCATGAGCTGGGGGACAGTATCCATGTGCTGGGGCATATCCATGAGCTGGGGGACAGTATCCATGTGCTGGGGCATATCCATGAGCTGGGGGACAGTATCCATGAGCTGGGGGACAGTATCCATGAGCTGGGGGCATATCCATGAGCTGGGGCAGTATATCCATTATTACACTATTTGATTTCAGAATATTTATTTTCCTGTTTTCCTCCTCTAAAAACTAGGTGCGTCTTATGGTCAGGTGCGTCTTATGGAGCGAAAAATACGGTATATTCCCCTGTTCAGTATCAGTATCTGCAGCTTTATTGTATTGCTATTCTATCTTCAGTTCTAGTACTCTTGTCTATTCCTTCAGTATAATTTCTACTTGATTATCATTTCTTCAGTATTTCTCCCTCTTTCTCAAAACCCCTCCTATATATTCTATTATTACCTTTGGTTATTCCTTCTGTGCCTTTTGCAATAAATCTGCTTATATACATATATATCTGCCTTGTAAGACTCCTTCATTGCACATTGGCTCGACTTTGCCACCCCGGAACCTGTATCCTGACAACTGCTGTCCCCCGGCCAAAGTCGCAAAAATGTCCCCAATTTTTGGAAGTGGATATTTATCCACAGCAAGTTGAGAATTAACGGCCATATGGAAATCCCCACATATCCAAATGTCTCCATTCTTTTTGTGCACAGGCACAATCGGGGAGGCCCATTCACTGCAGCGCACTCTGGAAATGATACCAAGGTTCTCTAGACGCATCAATTCTGCTTCAACACCAGCTTTAAGTGCAAAAGGTACAGTCCGTGCCTTAAAAAAATTTGGAACCGCATTTTCCCTCATATTTAGGGACATTTGTCGTCCCTTAATAGTCCCCAAAGTATCATCAAAAACTGGGGCAAACTTCCTCTGCAAGTCCTGTATCCAAGCTGAAACCGCAGGTAATGTCTGTAAGGCGTGGCAAACATTATACTTTATGTCTGGCATTCCCAATTTATGAATCCATTCTCTTCCAAATAGTGGGGGACCCCCAGACTTCATAATATATAACGTCAGCTTTTCCGAGCGTCCATTTAACTGCACTCTTACCTGTACACTGCTCATAGGGGTTAATACTTCCTTTGAATAAGTCTGTAGACGAACAGCTATCTTAATCACTGGAACATTTACTTTTAATCTCCGCCAGTCTTGCTCAGTAATCACAGAAACAGCCGCCCCCGTGTCCAGGTCCATGGTCAAATATTTCCCTTCAATCTCCACTGGAACAGAAAAGGCTGAATAAGCTGAATCATCTTATAAAGTTTTACTGTTTGAATGGGAATGTGGCCGTCTGAGTCATCCGAGGTGTCTTGGAGCTGGATTTGATATGCTCCATTCTGAAGCAATTTATGCGGCTTTCCTTCATCCATCGGTCCTTTCTTATAGACCCTTTGAATATGCCTTTTATGTCCATAGGAGTGACAAACGGCATTGTGGAAACGACATGAGTGAGATTCATGTGAAGTCACCCCACAACGATAACATACATTTTGGGGCTCTCCATGCACCGTCCTTTGACGTAAGGAATTGTACTGGTTATTCTGCCTGTACCGCTCCCTGGTATCTGTATGGAATATTTCTTCCTCTTTCTCAGTCTTTTGCTTCCTATGCAAAACATCAGCTTCTTTGGTGACTTGTTTCATGATGCTAGCGATATCCATAGCTTTGTGTAAGGTCAGCTCTTTCTCGGTAAGGAGTCTCTTAATCATAGCTTCACACTGTAACCCCATCACAAACTGGTCTCTGAGGGCTGTGACTAAATACTCCCCAAACTAACAGGTACTTGCCAACTTCCTGAGAGCGGAGACAAAGGAGGAGACGCATTTTCCTGGTTCCTGATGTCTTTTATAAAACTTCCATCTTTCAGCAATTTCAATTGGCTGTGGCTGATAGTGGACCCGCAGTAAAGCAACTAACACAGCTAACGGCTTGCTTGTAGGTTTCTCTGGATACAAGAGATCTCTGAGTGTGTCATACACCTTCGCTCCAATCGCTGTAAGGAACACGGCTACCTGTTTTGTCTCCAAAATGCCATTAGCAGTGAGATACTGTTCAAACCTTTCCGCCCAAGAGATCCAAGAGTCAGTGTCTGGATTAAAATCATGCAGAGTGCCAATCAGCGCCATCATGCAGATCCAACAGCCTCGTCGCCACTGTAGTGTTCTGGATAATACGAGACGTCTTGGGTTTTCATTAATAGGTTTATTAACAACTAAGCATACAGGTTTCCTATAACAGCAACTGGCTGCATCACTAGTCAGCCTCAACTGGCAGACAAAATGGATGACCAACTGTCAACAGCCAACCGCCAAAAGAACATCCACTTCCCCCATTGGCAGCCAGCGCAACTACACCACAGTTACAATACATTGAGACTGAACAACATTTTGACAAACCAGTACAGGAGGAAACAAGAGCCATATTCCCTTGGGTACTGTGACGGGAGAAGAGGAGTGGTGTTTGAGGGACGGTATGTGTCCCCTCGAGTTTTGTCATATTGTTGGGACTAGCACTCCAGGCCGGAGTTTGGGTTCAGCTCGGGGCACACAAATCTCCGGGTTTTGCAGTTTTCCCTCGGGAGGCTTAATTGATTGATGGGTGCTGCTAGAGGGAAATAAAAGCAGGAAGTGAGGTTCATTCAGGTCTCCACCCTGGGACTCAGACCAGCTACTGAGGGAGCAAAGCTGAACCAGAGATCAGGCTGCAAAAAGGAAAGGTTGGAATACACTTTGTTGTCTGAAACGGTAGTGAGGGAAAACCTTAACTGTTTAGTTAGTGCCGGACAGGCAAGGGTATTGTTTTGTTTTGTTTCTTGACCTGTATGCAGCTCTTGAATAAAAGTACAGAGGGCTGTACATTGTAAAGAAATGCTGCGATTGGGACTACCTTTATCCTGGGAAGGGTACCCCCCATTTGAGCTGTACCCCACATATGGTGGAGAATGCGGGCAACGCCCGGAGTACATGACAAGTGACGATATGGACGACGTAGTGAAAGCCCTGGTACAGGCCACAGCGGCCCAACAGGAGACCAACCGACGGATGCAGGCTGACCGGGATCTCCTCCGCCAGATGCTGGAGGTTCAGCAAGCCGCCCAACAAACGGACAGAGCGAACCAGCGGGAAGACCGGGAGGTACTCCAGGAGTTGGCCAAGGGCCTCATAGAACTAAGACAAAACCGTGCGGTCTCCGAGCCGGTGGTGCCCAAAGTAAAGAGTGCCAACCAGTTCCTTCAGAAGATGATGACGACGGATGACGTGGAGGCCTACCTCACTACTTTCGAAAGAACCGCCGAACGAGAAGGCTGGCCGAAGGAGGAGTGGGCCGGTTTACTGGCACCGTTTCTAACGGGGGAACCTCAGAAGGCCTACTTCGATCTGGTGCCAGAAGCGGCCCGGAAATACGACACCCTGAAAGCAGAGATCCTAGCAAGACTGGGAGTAACGACGGCTGTTCACGCCCAGCGCGTGCACCAATGGCGCTATGTAGCGGAAAAAGCCCCGAGGTCACAGATGTTTGACCTCGTACACCTTACCAGAAAGTGGCTACAGCCAGAGACCTTGACCCCACCGGAGATCGTAGAACGAGTAGTGATGGACCAGTATTTGCGGGCGCTTCCGGGCCCCCTGAGGAAATGGGTCGGCTACGGGAACCCAAAAACTGCCACCCAGCTTGTAGACATGGTGGAGCGGTACACCACGGCCACAAACTTACAAAGTAACTCAGCACTGGAACATTCCACGGCACCACAAGGCGGTATGCCTAAAAAACTTGGCAAGTTTGTCGGCGGCCCTAAGGACATGGGAGAGTCTAAGAAGACCTTTAGTCGGGAGGAAGAAACCCCAGGCTTGGGTCTGAAGATAGGGCCGAATTGGTCAGGAAAGTTCTTGAGGACACCCTCGGGACTCGACACCGTAAAGTGTTTTCGCTGTCGTGAAATGGGACACGTTGCTGCTCACTGTCCGGTTATGGACGAACCAATGCAATGTGATAATGCTGGGAGGCCGAAACGCCTATCCTTCTTCGCTCAATTCACATGCACTGCTGCACACAAGGAGCATATTGAGAGACAGATGTGTAAGATGTCCGTAGATGGGATGGCGGTTACCGCCCTGTTAGATTCGGGGAGCGTAGTGACCTTAGTCCGACCCGAGTTTGTTGACCCCATCAAGTATCACCCGAGTACCATAGGTGGGTCTGTGTCCATGGGGATACCCGTGACTACCAGACAGCCATAGACAGGTACGGTCCTGGGGGATTGTGACACAGTCTGTGGGGGTGGTACCTTCCCTGCCATATGAGGTGTTAGTCGGGAGGAACTTTCCACGGTTTTGGAGTTTATGGGAAGAGAAAAACCTCAGAATAGATAGTGTGGACCCTGTCACGAATCTTAACCCCGAACCGTTTGAACCGGATACGGAAGAGGGCATTGTGGGGGTCCCAAGGGGGATAGTGTACCTTTTCCTTTCTCTGTCATGGCTGGGGAGCAGGAAGAAGAACCGGGCCCTGGGGGGGTGAACGGATCGGTTGACGTGCCTGATTTAGAAGTCAGAAGGACGATTTTCTTAGCGAACAGGTGAAGGACCCCACCTTGGCCAGAGCCCGGGAGAATATAAAGGTTATAGACGATAAACCCGTTGACCCAGATATGAGGCTAGCTTTTCCACACATGGCACAAAGGAAAGACTTGTTGTACCAGGTCGTGAGACAAGGGAGGATGTGGTGGAACAGCTACTGGTGCCTCAACCATACCGCAAGTTGGTGCTAGATCTTGCTCATGGGCACGTACTGGGGGGACACCTAGGGGTAGAAAAGACCAAAGAAAGAATATGCCGGAGGTTCTTCTGGCCGGGTCTGCATGCAGATATAAAGAATTATTGTGAGTCCTGCCCGGAGTGTCAACAATCCGCACCCGCGCCCCATTGTCGTAGCACGCTGGTGCCGTTGCCTATCATGGAGGTTCCCTTTGGGGGGACCTGGTGGGTCCGGTGGTGAAGTCTGCCCGGTGTCACCAATATATCCTCGTGATAATGGATTATGCCACGCGATATCCGGAAGCGATTCCACTACGCAACACCTCGGCCAAAACCATAGCCAAAGAACTGGTCCAAGTGTTTAGCCGGGTAGGCATTCCGAAAGAGATACTAACGGACCAGGGTACCCCTTTTATGTCGAAGGTGACCAAGGAGTTGTGTAGGTTGTTTAAAATCTCCCATCTGCGCACATCTGTATACCACCCCCAAACCGACGGGCTAGTGGAGAGGTTCAATAAAACCCTAAAAAATATGTTAAAAAAGTCGTGGTCAAAGATGGGAGGAACTGGGACTTCTTACTCCCGTATCTCATGTTTGCCATCCGAGATGTGCCCCAGGCCTCTACGGGCTACTCCCCCTTTGAGCTCGTATATGGCAGGCATCCCAGAGGACTCCTAGATATTGCCAAGGAGACGTGGGAGGGTCAGACCACCCCTTTTAAGACTGTCATTGAACATGTGTCCATGATGCAGGACAGGATTGCCGCCGTTATGCCCCTGGTGAGGGAACATATGGAGCAAGCCCAGGAAGCCCAGAGGAGGGTGTATAATCGGGGGGCGAAAATGCGTAGTTTCAACCCCGGGGATAAGGTCTTAGTGTTGGTCCCAACGGCTGAGAGCAAATTCCTAGCAAAGTGGCAAGGCCCTTATGAGATAGCCAAAAAAAAAGTGAAGTAAACTATAAAGTCCTCCAACCCGGTAGAAGGAAAACAGAACAAATCTACCATATAAATCTCCTGAAGCTGTGGAAGGACCGGGAGGCCCTGCTGAGCACCCCAGCTACTTCAAACCCCATGGCTCGCCCCACACCTGAGGTTCCTATCGCCGACACATTGTCGGTGGCTCAACGCAATGAGGTGAAGGAATTTTTGAGGGGAAACACCGATTTCTTTTCAGAGTTGCCAGGACTAACCACGGTGGTTCACCATGACATAGTGGTTGAACCTGGGGTTCGCATAAATGTTAAACCCTAGAGGATCCCAGAAGCCAGACGGGAGGCCGTCTTGGCAGAAATTAGGAAAATGTTAGCCTTGGGTATAATTGAAGAGTCCCATAGCGACTGGTCGAGCCCCATAGTGCTGGTGCCAAAACCAGATGGGAGTATCTGTTTCTGCAATGACTTTAGGAAACTGAACGCTGTATCGAGATTTGATGCGTACCCTATGCCCCGGGTGGATGAGCTTATCGACCAACTGGGTACGGCCCGATACATAACTACCCTGGATTTGACGAAGGGGTACTGGCAGATACCCCTGACAAACCGGGCCAGAGAAAAGACCGCCTTTTCCACCCCGGATGGGTCGTTCCAATATATGCGAATGCCCTTTGGCTTACACGGGGCCCCTGCTTCATTCCAAAGGTTAATGGATAGGCTATTGAAGGCACACCGACGGTATGCCGCCGCGTATCTAGACGATGTGGTGATCCATAGTCCTGACTGGCAGACGCACTTGGTACGATTACAGGCCGTAGTCGATTCGCTGAAGGAGGCAGGTCTCACGGCAAACCCTAAGAAATGTGCCATAGGCTCGGAAGAGGCCAAATACTTGGGATACGTCATTGGACGAGGGCTAGTTAAGCCACAAATCGACAAGGTGGAGGCTATTCAAAAATGGCCCCAGCCCCAGAATAAGAAGCAAGTCCGGGCCTTTCTAGGGATCACCGGCTACTACTGCCGCTTTGTCCCAAATTTTGCAACCATGGCCTCCCCATTGACCGACCTGACAAAGGGTACGAAGTCGGGGTTGGTACGATGGAGCCCTGAGGCTGATAGTGCCTTCAAAGACTTGAAGCGGGCGTTATGCACACAACCCGTGCTGGTGGCCCCTGATTTTTCAGGGGACTTTGTAGTCCAGACTGATGCTTCGAACGTGGGTCTGAGGGCGGTTTTATCCCAGGTACGGGAGGGGGAGGAACACCCGGTGGTCTACCTATGCAGGAAACTCAACAGGCACGAGCAGAACTACGCGATCGTTGAGAAGGAATGCTTAGCAATTAAATGGGCCCTGGACGCTCTTAGGTATTACTTGTTGGGCCGACAGTTCCGGCTCATCACCGATCACAGCCCGTTGCAGTGGATGTGCAATAGTAAGGAAAGAAACTCCCGCGTTACGAGATGGTTCTTGGCCTTACAAGCCTTTCGGTTCACGGTGGAACACAGGGCTGGGAGGTTGCAGGCTAACGCGGATGCGCTGTCACGGGCCCCCAACCCTATTGTTGCGTTTGCTCAGCCGCGGGGGCTGGAGCAGAGGGGGGGATATGTGACGGGAGGAGAGGAGTGGTGTTTGAGGGACGGTATGTGTCCCCTCGAGTTTTGTCATATTGTTGGGACTAGCACTCCAGGCCAGAGTTTGGGTTCAGCTCGGGGCACACAAATCTCCGGGTTTTGCAGTTTTCCCTCGGGAGGCTTAATTGATTGATGGGTGCTGCTAGAGGGAAATAAAAGCAGGAAGTGAGGTTCATTCAGGTCTCCACCCTGGGACTCAGACCAGCTACTGAGGGAGCAAAGCTGAACCAGAGATCAGGCTGCAAAAAGGAAAGGTTGGAATACACTTTGTTGTCTGAAACGGTAGTGAGGGAAAACCTTAACTGTTTAGTTAGTGCCGGACAGGCAAGGGTATTGTTTTGTTTTTGTTTTGTTTCTTGACCTGTATGCAGCTCTTGAATAAAAGTACAGAGGGCTGTACATTGTAAAGAAATCCTGCGATTGGGACTACCTTTATCCTGGGAAGGGTACCCCCCATTTGAGCTGTACCCCACAGTACTTACAATCTAGAAGGGTTGGGGTGGAAACAGGCGGAGAAGACTGCAAGGTGAGAGTGATGGACTGGGGCAGTGAGGTGTATTAGTGAACTGGGTGGTAGGCTTGCAGGAATAGAAGTGTCTTAAGGGAGCGTTTGAAGGAAGGGAAACTAGGGGAAAGTCTGACAATACTAGGGAGTAGGGATGAGCCGAACACCCCCATGTTCAGTTCGCATTCGAACTCGAACAATTTCAAAAGTTCGAGTTCGAACGCGAACACGAACCAACTCAATGCAAGTCAATGGGACTCAAAAGTTCAGTTTTTAGAGTGCCTTGCAAGAGGGCATATATGCAAGATATTTGTTTTGTTTCTCCAGCCTAATGATGGCTCCTGATGATCCTCTCCTGTTCACACTTTTCCAAGTGCTTGGTAACTTTTGCTGATTATTCATTGTATTATATTATTCATTGTGTTGTCTTTTTGCTTGTGGTGAATTACTGATTTTGAAATATTGGGACATCAACACAATTCTAACATCTTTGGCTCTATACACCACCACAATGGAGTTGGAATGAAACAAAAACAATGTGCTTTAACTGCAGACTGTCAGCTTTAATTTGAGGGTATGTACATCCAACTCAGGTGAACGGTGTTGGACTTACAGCAGTTTGCAGATGCCTCCCACTTGTTAAGGGACCAAAAGTAATGGACAATGCTTCTCAGCTGTCCCATGGCCAGGTGTGTGATATTCCCTCATTACCCCAATTACAATGTGCAGATAAAAGGCCAGAGTTCATTTCAAGTGTGCTATTTGCATTTGGAATCTGTTGCTGTCAACTCTCAAGATGAGATCCAAAGAGCCTTCACTATCAGTGAAGCAAGCCATCATTAGGCTGGAGAAACAAAACAAACCCATCAGAGAGATAGCAAGAACATTAGGCGTGGCCAAAACAACTGTTTGGAACATTCTCAAAAAGAAGGAACGCACCGGTGAGTTCAGCAAAACCAAAAGACCCGGGAGACCACGGAAAACAACTGTGGTGGATGAATGAATAATTCTTTCCTTGGTGAAGAAAACACCCTTCACAACAGTTGGCCAGATCAAGAACACTCTCCAGGAGGTAGGTGTATGTGTGTCAAAGTCAAAAATCAAGAGAAGACTTCACCAGAGTAAATACAGAGGGTTCACCACAAGATGTAAACCATTGGTGAGCCTCAAAAACAGGAAGGCCAGATTAGAGTTTGCCAAACAACATCTAACAAAGCCTTCACAGTTCTGGAATAAGATCCTATGGACAGATGAGACAAAGATCAACTTGTACCAGAGTGATGGGAAGAGAAGAGTATGGAGAAGGAAAGGAACTGCTCATGATCCTAAGCATACCACCTCATCAGTGACGCATGGTGGTAGTAGTGTCATGGCGTGGGCATGTATGGCTGCCAATGGAACTGCTTCTCTTGTATTTATTGATGATGTGACTGCTGACAAAAACCGCAGGATGAATTCTGAAGTGTTTCGGGCAATATTATCTGCTCACATTCAGCCAAATGCTGCAGAACTCATTAGACGGCGCTTCACAGTGCAGCTGGACAATGACCCAAAGCATACTGCAAAAGCAACCAAAGAGTTTTTGAAGGGACAGAAGTGGAATGTTATGCAATGGCCAAGTCAATCACCTGACCTGAATTCCATTGAGCATGCATTTCACTTGCTGAAGACAAAACTGAAGGGAAAATGCCCCAAGAACAAGCAGGAACTGAAGACAGTTGCAGTAGAGGCCTGGCAGAGCATCACCAGGGATGAAACCCAGCATCTGGTGATGTCTATGTGCTCCAGACTTCAGGCTGTGATTGACTGCAAAGGATTTGCAACCAAGTATTAAGAAGGGAAAGTTTGATTTACGATTATTATTCTGTCCCATTACTTTTGGTCCCTTAACAAGTGGGAGGCACATCTGCAAACTGCTGTAAGTCCTACACCATTCACCTGAGTTGGATGTACATACCCTCAAATTAAAGCTGACAGTCTGCAGTTAAAGCACATTGTGTTTGTTTCATTCCAACTCCATTGTGGTGGTGTATAGAGCCAAAGATGTTAGAATTGTGTCGATGTCCCAATATTTATGGACCTGACTGTATATATATACACACATGTGCTTTATGTGTTTATAGTATTGAGAGTTTAATAAAGTAAATTTTTATTCCATTTGAGTGCATCTCCTTACTCGATTTGATTCATTGCTTGGGGTTTGGGAAGCCCTTTTTGGGGATTGCACCTCTTCTGTGTTCAGTGTGCGGATTACTGCTTTTTTTAGATTTCTCTGCTAAGTTTACAACCACTCTGATTAAGTTAGCACCAACTTTGTAATACTGATTAATTACTTTGGGGTTAGTTCTGCATTTTTTTTTACTCAAAAAGAGCTCATATTTGAGCTGTGGTTCTCTTTTCAATCTAGAGTTACCTGTGCATAGGCATCACGCGCAGTTATGAAGGTGACACCTATCATGGTAACAATGTTTGTTGGACTTTAGAGGACATTTTCAAGATAGATAGGAAGATTATCTAATTCCATTAACTTTACATTATCTAAACTCATAATTATCTTGTGATAATAAAAGCAACATGGCTCCAATATAAACAAAATCTATTCAAATTGGTTAGTGGAAAGTAATAAGGTGATAAGGGGAAGGGGCTGAGACACAGAAGGGCATTGGATTTTAGGAATATATAAGCTGATGCTGAGTATCCCACGGGGTGGCTGAGTTGTGAAGGTAACCAGTGTCTGAAATCATGAAGTGGGTAATCCTTGCGCTGGTTTGTCTCCAGCTGTCAGAGGGACTCATTAGGTGAGTATAATAATCAGAAATAACCTCTCTTCAAATTAAAAATAATACCTCAAGTTTGTGTTCTGGAATAACAGATATACTTCAACAAAGTCCAAGAACAAAGAAAGACCGGACACTTGGTCTTCCAATAATGGCAGGTTTATTGCAAAATAATGGCAGCATTTCAACTCTACATGACCCTTTCCCATCAGAAAGGTTTCCCATGAGAAAGGTTCATGTACAGCCAAAATGTTGCCATTATTTCTCAATAAACCTGCCAGTTTTGAAAGTCTTTGTGTCGTCCTACTTTGTTCTTGGCCTGTGTTGTGAGATATGGCCTCGCCAGGGGTTGGTCTTACCCTGTATCTGTACTAGTTATTCTTGAAGAACTTCCTACATTTAGGACCCAATAAAATATATTTTTATAAAACAACATTTATAAATAAATTGAAACTGTTAGCACCTGTTCTATTTCCATCATTCGAAACATTAGGAAAAGAAACGTTTTTCTAATTTCTGCAATCATAATAATAATGCAGTGTGAGATCAAATCAATTTTTTTAGCACATTTATTTGAGTTCATCCCACTGATACCTTTAAGTATTTGCAGTGGAGTAGTTTCTCTTTCACTTTGGTTCATTATGGTATTTAAGGTACAAGGTATAAAAACCACCCTCTAAACAAACAAAAGAAAACGTATAATTTAAGATTAATTAACATTAACATTGATTTGAATATATTATTTATTATTTGTTTATTTGCAAAGTAATTTACCAGGAAGGATACATTGAGATTTCTCTCATTTTCAAGTATGTCCTGGGTATTGGGGTATTGGGGATAGTAACTTTCCCTCAATGTTTTCCTCTGCTCTGCACAGGTTTTTTTATGTGGACTTCAGTATTTTAGGATATGAAATAATAGGAACACGAGCAAATATGGTAAAATGTAACGGTTAGGGAATTGTGGGTCAGGACTGCATTGGATGACCTGTTAGGAACTTCGGATACCAGTTAGTGAAAAATGGTAATGAGTTCAGGAATATGGTGATTAGTTAATGTTATAGCATAGGCAGAGAGATAGGGTTAGGAAATAGAGGAGGTCTGTGGAAAATAGGGAGGTGAAAATAAGATATCAACATTTTATATTTAGACTCATGGTATGGGTGTAAGGATAGAGAGTCACCCAGCACGCAGACAAAACCCAATAAAGCAAGGAAACCCCTAATCTGAGATGCTGGTCCTTAATAATGGCCAGGTATTAATCTAAAGAAAGTATACAAACAATACATAAAAGTACAGAGCAGGAGAGATAGTGTAGTAATAACAAGCTAGAGATCGGTACACACTACACAGAATAAACATACGTCAGGGGACAAACGTAGAAATCACAGTCAATAATAGTAGCCAGAAGTCGTACCAGGAGATCATAAGCATAAGCTATTAGGGACACGCCGAAGGGTATCATAAACCACGACAGGGCTCAGAGCTCTGTCAGTGACTGGTATTTAAAGGCCTCCTAGGTCTCTGATCAGATGCAGCAATCAGAGCAGCCTGATTCCCAGAATGGCGCCCTCTCTGTTGAAGAAACCTTACTGTAGGGGCATCAGCTGGCATGACAATGGGCCATGTTGACAAGATTTCCAGTCTTGAAATGTCCAGCCACCAGGTAACAGATCCTCTTCTACAGTACTCTTCCAGGTCTTCATTGGCTCCAAATGTTAGTTTATCGAATTCAATAAAAATGCAAATAGATCACAAAAAATAACTGTTAACTGTTAGTATATCACAATCCTGGATGGCCTAGTTGAGCACTTGATTCTAATGGATCTTCTTTTAACTATCCTTTTGTACAGAGTCCCTCTAACCAAAACTAAATCTATTCGAGAGAAAATGAGGGAGAAAGGAGTACTCGAGGAGTTTATGAAGACACACAAGAGGGACCCAGCCATGAAATACAGCTACAATCACAAATTCGACTTTGCTGTGGCCTATGAGCCTATGTATATGGATGTGAGTAGCTTTATAACAAACATGGACAGCTTGGGTATGGGAATCATTTTCAGATCTGTGCACGTGTATGAATTGCTATTACTGTACATCAGGCATGTACTGGCCATAGGGACTACAGGGAGATTCTCGGTGGGCCGATGGCTCAGTGGGCCAGTGTGAATGCTGGTTCACCGCGCGGCTCGCGCTGCCCTTAATGGATGAGGTGAGAACTTCCTCACCATCTGCAAAACAGATGCAGTCTGCCACAGTCTCATATTGGGGCTGCCGTGCCAGTGAGACCCAATGTGCATCCGCCTCACCAAAAGGCCCCATTCACACTGAGTGACATGAAAATCGTGTGTGTTTCCACACAATTTTCATATATGCGACATTGAGCGATATTGTGCGATATTGCACTTTTCCACGTGATATTGCGTGACTTTGCACAGGGACTTGGTCGCAGCTACATTGGGCTGTAACCCTGAAAAGGATGCTAGAGATGACATGATTCCTCTTCCTGTTTGAAAATAAATTACACCTCTGCGACACGTGACTTTGAGTGTTAATATCGATTTGCCGCCATAGATATCAATGGTGTCACGCAATATCGTGCATAACGGCAATATTTCGCGACACCATTAACGTCTATGATGGCAAATCACGCAAAATACACTGAAAAAAGGGTCATGTACGAGTGACAAGCTACACCGACGAGCTACAGGCGACATTAAGCTGTGAGATGTGACCAGCTCCATTGAAATGCATTGGAGAAACTACGTAGAGCGATATCGGAAATATGTGCGATATCGTGGCAAAAAACGTGCGATAAATCGCTCAGTGTGAATCGGGCCTAAGGCATCGTGCGCACTCAATCTCAGTGCCGTTGCATTGCTTTACCCAATTGCGCAGCAGCAACTCCGGTATCTGTAGAGCGGTTGGTTGAGCGATCCAGTTGTTTTATATACTATTTTTGTGCGTGTTTGCATAATTAAAGTGGGCCAGTCTGGATGAAGTCCAGGGCTGATTTTTTGTCCCAGTCCAGCCCTGCTGTACATTGCAATCCATGGACTCTTCCGGTCACTGTGTGATAATAGAAATACATAGATTTGCTGACCACAGATACATATTAAGATAATTCAGTTGCTCAAATACAAGGCATCTGAGGCTACTGGCCAACATTGCTGTTTTAATTTATTTGTCCATTAATCAATTTTATTGTCAGTGCATTTATTTTCATTTTATTTTAGAAGAGTATAATTAAAGTTTCCATTTTATATTTTAGCTGTCCTCCTCAAATTTGTACTCACAGATGTATATTAAACAAGATAAAGAAGTATATATTAAACAGATTATAGGTCACAAAAACTAATAACAAAAATTAGGGCTGTGACCGGCAGAGTTTTCTTTGGATACATTGGGTATCCTATACAAAATCTGGCACCTTTTGGACATTTATATAAACAAAGCGATAAAAAGTCTCACATTTAGAATGTGTGTATAAAAGTTGTATTTGACAAAAAAAAGCTTACTGAAGTGAGTACATTGAAACTATTAGGCTGCTTATCATTTTCGGGTTAGTATTAGGGTTAGGGTTACTCTTTGTGTGATAATCCCTAATCCCATCCAACTGATTTTGCTACATTTTTAGGCAACGGGTTCTGCTCAAAAGAAGGAGCAAAATTAAAAGTAACCCTGATCCTAACAATAAAAGTAAATTTAACCTTAAAAGTAAGCCTAACGCTAAACTTAAATCTACACAATCATAATTTATACACTGTACTCACATCAGAATAAAGACGGAACTATGGTGCTAACTTGTACCGACAAAATTATGTTTAGTTTTTGGTTCAATTTTGTTCCCCCACCTTCTAAATGTGAGCATCCTTTTCAAATCGACTACTTTTTAACACGTCCTTTTCATCCGTGTCCAGAAGGCGACGACTTGGTGAAAGTAAAACTATTCTTTGGGCTTTTGGAGGCTTTTCACTCGAAGAGATATTCGTATTTTCTACCTTAATTTCAATATGGGTGACAAGTCTGCAGTCTTCGATACTTTTAGAATCAATATAATTTTAAAAAGTATTATGATTTTATTTACAAGTTTAAAGTATGCTTAATGGTTTTATATGTCTATCATAAATTTCCATAAGCAGCTGTACAATGAGTCAATTTCTTCCTTACAAAAAAGTAATAAGTGGCATCAGGAGGAATCGGTAGCGTCCAAGGATCACATTTTGAATCTGATTCCTTCATATACTTATTCATTTAGTAAGGTAGATGGATTCAAAGTGGGCTTTTCTCATTGACATACCATAGTAATATTTAAAAATAAGAAAAGATAGACTTTGATACTAACACCACACATGGTTTGGCGATGACCAATTATTTAACTTTATTGGCCTCTTTAATAGACTCCCATCAATCATAGAGGACATAGCACTAATTTAATATCACTAATTTCATTTTCAGGCTTGTTACTATGGACAAATCAGCGTTGGGACACCCCCTCAGAACTTCATGGTTCTCTTTGACACTGGATCCTCCAACCTCTGGGTGGCTTCAACCTATTGCTCGAGTCAAGCCTGCCGTGAGTCGCCAAAAGTATTAGGAATAATAGGAATGCTCTATCTTACACGTATTATTATTCACTTATAAAACTTTACATTTGTTGTGAAATACCTGGCTTTGAGGGCGTTGTCCTTATGGGAATCTCCCATATAAATGAAACACATTTTAAAGAGAAAATATAGTATTTAGGAAGCCCAGAATATGCTTTGATTAGAATTGGTGCTGTTGAGATGATACATGAGAAGAACTCAGCGCACTAACAAATTGACACAATATCACTCAAGTTTATCTCTGACACTGAGAGTAGAGTTAGACCCTTCTACATCAGACCTAGCTGAGATTAAGACAACATGGCCATATGGTGTGGCCAAATCCTAAATGTTTTTCAGTCAGTAGGTATGTGTGCCTTCTGAGCTTTTTAAATTTATCCTTTGTTGTTTTAGTTAGAATATAGGTGTAATTTAATTGAAGGTCAATGAGCAGAAAAAAAAATAGTTCTTGAAGACAATCTGCTAACTCCATTAGGTACATACTGTATATCTACATATGCATTATATATATATATTTTTTTAGAAAATATTTTTACCAGGAAGGATACATTGAGATTTCTCTTGTTTTCAAGTATGTCCTGGGTGGCGAGTCTGTACCGTCAGGTGTCTTGCCCAAGGACACTTACTGGGGAGGTGCTCTTGCCGGGATTCAAACCTGTGTCTCAACAGTCTCCTCGGTTATAGAGCAGTGATGTTACCTCTACTACCTTATATTTGAATACTGGATATCTAACATATATTTCAGTTGGTATAATTGTATGTTCCCAACGCACATTAAAACATTTTAAAAGTTTTTTCAAATATGATTCCATTTGTTTCAATAAAAATCTCTTTTTGTCTTTCTAGAAAACCACCCACTGTTTAACCCTAGCCAGTCTTCCACGTACACCTCCAATAACCAGGAGTTCTCCATGCAATATGGCAGTGGTAGTCTCACTGGTGTTTTTGGCTACGACACTGTTACAGTAAGTAACTTTTACAGTCCTTGATTTGAAGTATTTGTAAATATTGTAACTATTTTGTATATTTAGGTTGAGTATCCCTCAACTGGAATACACAGGGTCCCGACTACTCCAGGTTTTGGATTCTTCTCAGATGTCAGAATCTGGGAAAATCTGATGTCAGACAAGAGGGGACAAGGGGAGAGTGTATATGCACAATGGGAGATGTACAGCCCTTTTCTAGGGTACATGCTGTACACACTGAAGCTACAAAGAGTTTCCCAGGGTGTTCCTCTGCAGCATCAGAGGAGAGTCAGTCTGCAGCAGGACCCGTATGGAGAATAAAAGGGACATAAGTATCGGCATCTTCCAGATTTCAGAATTCCGAGTAAGTTGGTGCCCAACGTGTATTCACATAATATACTGCACTTCTTTTAGTTGCATTTTCCTATAAGTATTCTGCTATTTTTTGGTTTTAGTCAGTCATTTTATAGATGCGCTTTTATTACAGGTACAAGGTCTGACCATCACAAATCAAGAGCTTGGCTTGAGCATCAATGAGCCTGGCACCAACTTTGTCTACTCCGCCTTTGAGGGTATCTTTGGTATGGCGTACCCTGCCTTGTCTGCAGGAGGAGCTACCACTGCCATGCAAGGCATGCTGCAACAAAATCTGCTCACCAACCCTGTCTTTAGTGTCTACTTGGGAAGGTAAGATCTTCTAATAAGACACAGAGACCTTTTCTTAAGTTTAAGTATCACAAGTTACATATATAAAACCCCATATTATATTTTGTAAGTATGCATTCAGGCTTTGGAACTATGTTTTAATTAAATCACAGAATTTTGCTGTTTTTTTGTTTGTAAATGATCTTCAACTGTATTATTTTGCTATTTAATATACAGCAGTCGTAACTTGAAAATATACAGTCTGTGCACGTATACTACCCTGTTTTTTACTTATATACACAACTGTATTTTATATATTACATTCCAGCATCCTTTAAGGATGTAAAAATGCAAATCAGTATTTCACTGGATGCTTTCTAATTCTTTTCAGCCAATCAGGAGAGGTGGTGTTTGGTGGAGTCGATAGCAGTCTGTATACAGGTCAGATATACTGGGCCCCAGTAACTCAGGAGCTGTACTGGCAGATTGCCATTGATGCGTGAGTACCTGTCAGGATTACTGGATATGAGTCACAAGGAAATTTGGTTTTTCTCTCTCCTAATCATTTATTTTTTTTCCCCAAAGGTTTGCCATAAACGGACAGGCCACAGGCTGGTGCAGCCAAGGTTGCCAGGCTATGGTGGATACTGGAACCTCCCTCCTTACTGTACCCCAGCAGTTTATGGGCACTTTTCTTCAGTATGTGGGAGCTCAGGAGTCCCAAGGTGGAGAGGTAGGAAACAGGAGGAACCAGCACAAATGCAATGTGCTTTCTTTTAACTTCAAACATCTTTGGCTTTCTTTTTGTTCACCAAACGGAAACCACAATTCTGAAAATCTGGTATTGAGTTAGGTTTCCTTTTCAAATAAATTGCCAAATTTTATATTTTTATATATAATTGCCTAATATTATTTATATATAATATGTTGTGTTCGTTTTCCTCTACAGTTTTATGTGGATTGTAACAGTGTGCAGAACTTGCCTACAATCAGCTTCACCATTAATGGAGTCCAGTTCCCTCTCCCTCCATCTGCTTATATTCTTCAGGTACTTAATCCCTATTACCCAATTACATTTTATCAGGATGTTTATCAGGATGTTTAAGCATGCTATTGCTTAATTTGATACTATAACATATGGCATCTGCTATTCCCAGTTAGTCACCCTCACTGGTACTGAACAAGCCCAATCCTTGAGTGCATTTGCGATCTGACGGGATTGTGAGGTTTCAAGAAGCTATGGCCAATTGAAAAACGCTTCTCTTTCCATCAAGAAAGGGCAATGAAATTCCCAAAATGCCCTACTTTTCCCTTTTGCTAAAGAAAAGGATAACCATTCCTACAGCCCCTGCTAGTTCCAGTCAGTTACCCACAGTAGTACTGAACAAGCACAATCCTTGATTGCATTCGAGATCTGATGGGATCGTGCTCTTTCAGAATGGTATGGTTGTAGGTGAATGGGCTTTTTCCAACACGTATAACTATACGTTCAAGATTCAGTGGTCTGTAAGAAAAGAATCATGATTAACCTTCTTTACCGATTGTAAGTAAGAAAAGCCATGACAAAATGAAAAACATTTAACACACAAACATATTCCACGTTCATTGTGTAATGGACACATACATTATCATACATTGTGTTTGTCTCCACCCATTCTAGTTACATAAGATCCCACCTGTTCGACTTGTGTGCCAAAACCTTAACGGCACTCAGTAAATATACCTTCATATATTACTGAGGAGGCTTTGAAAACGCATGTATATTCTGTGGGTAATTAACAATCATAAAGTGACATAAACACCATTCCATATAGGACTATTAGTATCCATATTCCAAGGACTTGACCCCAGTATGTACGTTACATATTTAATGAATCCATTTTTGGCCAGTTTTTTGTTCACTAAAATTTGTATATTCTGTGGGTACTTTTTTTCCTGACAGTAAATGCTTTTGAAAACCTTTTTCACTTAATCTGGGCTTGCTCTTTCTATTTTCAGAATAATGGCTATTGTACTGTCGGAGTAGAGGTGACTTATTTGCCATCCCAAAATGGACAACCCTTCTGGATTCTGGGAGATGTCTTTCTCAGGCAGTACTACTCTGTTTATGATATTGGCAACAACCAGATGGGCTTCGCTCAAGCTGCATAAGCAAGCCCCGCTCTGACCATTGCACGTGTCATGTCTGGAATTATGTTGAAATAGCTTTCGAGGGAGAGGCTCATTCACAAAAGTCATTTAACAAAGTCCTGCTAATCATTTTACCAACTTAATGCTTCATGGTGAACAAATATGGAGCACACTGTCATGTAGTGACCATATGACTGCTTTCACTAGAGATGCTTATGCGTAATGTCCATCAAAAAAATTACATTAACAACAATGCTGTCCTGTTGGATGCATTTTAATAAGCAACTCCAGTTCAAGGTGTGTCATATCAAACACTGTGCTCACCATACATGGCCCACAGCTGTTTTATAGCAAGTCAGTCTTTTTGTCAACAAATGACTTTGTTTTACCTGTGATCAATATTTGTGGAATTTCCCTACTCCTGTGAAAACTGCTTCTCTAAATAAACTACATGAACAACACATGTTTCGTTGTTACAATGACATTTATTTCTTCTGCGGCAGCTATTGACACTAAGGTCTTCCCCATTATTGGTAGCCATTGCCTCCTTGGAACATCAGTAGCAGTCGTTAACTCCCAGGACCCACCAATCAAAGACAAACCTTTACTCCCATATCTCCTGCATCATGAGTAGCCTCCCTATGGCTCCCAGGACTCACCCATCAGTAGAAGTCATCAACTCTATGTAAAGTCTTAGAGACTTATAGAGTGTCATCAAAATGTCACTAGTGTACTAGAGGCAGGGCTAAAATCTGAGTCAAGATAGATGTATATAGATCAAACTATAGGAAGAATGTGTGGAGCTTTATGTTGTACATACATGATACTGGGCAAATATCAGCTGATAAGAACAGGTTATTTGGTTACAGACTGTGGGCAGTATTACAATGTTGGTGCTAACTTAACCAGAGCTGTTGTTAACTTAAAACCTCCATAGGCTATAATGGCTCTGGGAAGTTTACAACAGCTCTGGTTAAGTTAGCACCAACTATGTAATATGGCCCTTTATGGGCCTCAAACCCTTAATAGTTACATGTCATATGACTCAAAAATCTTAAACACAATATAGAGCATGGTCATACACCTAGGGAATGTTCCAAACCAGCTGTAAACTTAACAAGAGCTGTGGTAAAATTTCCAATAGTCATTAAAGTGTATGGAGTTGTTAAGTTGCATTTCGGTGCACTTCGGCTATTCCATTTCGCCAAAATTATGGTGATTTCACTATTCACCATAGGGTCACTGTAGTGCCTGGGAAAATGGGGTGACTGAAGCCTCTTGAAAAAGTTGTCAAACGTTATAGAAGAGCACCGAAGATCGGTGAACTGGCCTTGGTGAAACCCACCGAACTGAAAAAAAAAGGGGAAAAAAATGGAACATCTCCTATTCGCCTAAAAGGTGTTTGAACCAATAAAAAATGCATGTCTAAATAATAGAAAAAGTCCCTTTAATAATAAAAAGGTATATTACAGAATTAAAAGAAGGCCTTTCAAAAAATATTGGGAAACAAAAATTCCATTTAAAAAATACAAAAAGGTGTTCTAAAAAATAAAAAGACTTTTGTTGAAAATTAAAATAAACGTTTTAACAAAACAATTTAAACGATATTACTTTTTTACATGGAAACCTAGGAAATTCGCCTGTTTAAACCTGTTGAACTGAATCACCGAAAATCAGGTCATTTTGCCATCATTTCGGTGCAGTTCTGTGAATAGATAAACCATTACTTCTCTGTGGGATAATTTCGCTTCTGAGGAAGACCGGCGAACTGCTGCAAATTGCAATGTATTTCGCCGTCAATTTGCCAGTATTTGACATTTTGTGAATAGACAAACTGCCCTGAAATTGCACCATACGGTGAAATGCACTGTTCAGTGCCCTTCGGGGGCAAGTCTGGCACTTTGTGAATAACCCCTATAGTGTATGTAATAAAACGACATGTACACTGCCAAAAAGTTTGTTTTGTTTCAGCAAAATTCGGAATTCTTGGTATCTCGATTTAGGAAGCATTTAGGAAATTGCCAACCAATTGAACCAATCCCAAAATTTGCTGAAATTCTGGAAATTTTGGACGTACAAATATTTGTAACCCCTGTACCCCTTCTATACCCCTACTCTCACTATATTTTCTGTAACCAATCAAAGTTCTTGAACCCAGGACATACTGTACTTGAAAACGAGAGAAATCTCAATGTATCCATCCTGGTAAAATTCTTTATAAATAAATAAATAAATATTTACAATTAATCCAAATATTCACATCAATTCAGTTCCATTCATTACAGATGCACGTCAGTTTGGCAACACATCTATTTGGAATTTTGGGTGCTTCTGAAATTTGAAATCACTGCTATTTGGGAAAATTTCAATTTGCACTGAATTGAATTGCACAATTCTATTAATGAACATATATTTTATATTTTATTATAAATCCTGATAAAGACAGAAACAGACAGACAGACACCCAGAGTGTCACACAAAAATAGGATACGCTCAAATTGTCCTCCAGATTTCACCATGTCCACTGGATCCCACAGATTCCTTTTTTATTTCCAAACTGACATCATGATTATTATTTATTATTGTTATCATTTATATAGCGCCAACAGTTTCCGCAGCGCTTTAAAATAACCAAAGGGAACGAGATAAATGGACATATGATGGAAACACTAGGGCCCTATTACAATCTTCGCGTTAAAACGCTCGCGCAGCGTGTGAATTTGTGCGCCAAGCGTTAAACATTAACGCGCGTAAATCAACGCTGGAATTACAATCCTCACGCATTTTCTCATCCGTCGAGCAATAACGCGCATAAAGTGGACACGCACAAACCCCTTGCGCAGCAACGTTGTGCGCAGAAATCAGTGTGCGGACTGTTTTTTTCACGTGATTCAGCCAATCAGAATTAAGAACCACAATTGTCTCACGTTAAGTTTTTGCGCCTGTCAAAGTCAATCTGAGTATACAGTCAGGTCCATAAATATTGGGACATCGACACAATTCTAACATCTTTGGCTCTATACACCACCACAATGGAGTTGGAATGAAACAAACAAAATGTGCTTTAATTGCAGACTGTCAGCTTTAATTTGAGGGTATGTACATCCAACTCAGGTGAACGGTGTAGGACTTACAGCAGTTTGCAGATGTGCCTCCCACTTGTTAAGGGACCAAAAGTAATGGGACAATTGGCTTCTCAGCTGTTACATGGCCAGGTGTGTGGTATTCCCTCATTACCCCAATTACAATGTGCAGATAAAAAGCCCCGAGTTCATTTCAAGTGTGCTATTTGCATTTGGAATCTGTTGCTATCAACTCTCAAGATGAGATCCAAAGAACTGTCACTATCAGTGAAGCAAGCCATCATTAGGCTGAAGAAACAAAACAAACCCATCAGAGAGATAGCAAGAACATTAGGCGTGGCCAAAACAACATTCTCAAAAAGAAGGAACGCACCAGTGAGCTCAGCAACACCAAAAGACCCGGGAGACCACGGAAAACAACTGTGGTGGATGACTGAAGAATTCTTTCCCTGGTGAAGAAAACACCCTTCACAACAGTTGGCCAGATCAAGAAGACTCTCCAGGAGGTAGGTGTATGTGTGTCAAAGTCAACAATCAAGAGAAGACTTCACCAGAGTGAATACAGAGGGTTCACCACAAGATGTAAACCATTGGTGAGCCTCAAAACAGGAAGGCCAGATTAGAGTTTGCCAAACAACACCTAACAAAGCCTTCACAGTTCTGGAACAAGATCCTATGGACAGATGAGACCAAGATTAACTTGTACCAGAGTGATGGGAAGAGAAGAGTATGGAGAAGGAAAGGAACTGCTCATGATCCTAAGCATACCACCTCATCAGTGAAGCATGGTGGTGGTAGTGTCATGGCGTGGGCATGTATGGCTGCCAATGGAACTGGTTCTCTTGTATTTATTGATGATGTGACTGCGGACAAAAGCAGCAGGATGAATTCTGAAGTGTTTCGGGCAATATTATCTACTCACATTCAGTCAAATGCTGCAGAACTCATAGGACGGCGCTTCACAGTGCAGATGGACAATGACTCAAAGCATACTGCAAAAGCAACCAAAGAGTTTTTGAAGGGACAGAAGTGGAATGTTATGCAATGGCCAAGTCAATCATCTGACCTGAATCCCATTGAGCATGCATTTCACTTGCTGAAGACAAAACTGAAGGGAAAATGCCCCAAGAACAAGCAGGAACTGAAGACAAGTTGCAGTAGAGGCCTGGCAGAGCATCACCAGGGATGAAACCCAGCGTCTGGTGATGTCTATGCGTTCCAGACTTCAGGCTGTGATTGAATGCAAAGGATTTGCAACCAAGTATTAAGAAGGGAAAGTTTGATTTATGATTATTATTCTGTCCCATTACTTTTGGTCCCTTAACAAGTGGGAGGCACATCTGCAAACTGCTGTAAGTCCTACACCGTTCACCTGAGTTAGATGTACATACCCTCAAATTAAAGCTGACAGTCTGCAGTTAAAGCACATTGTGTTTGTTTCATTCCAACTCCATTGTGGTGGTGTATAGAGCCAAAGATGTTAGAATTGTGTCGATGTCCCAATATTTCTGGACCTGACTGTATATGCTGAAGCCATAATAAATGCACACACAACTTCTCCATTTTATTGGTTCGGTATGTGTAGAATGTGTAACTATACTTTGCTGCATATTTTTTTTTTGGGCTGGTGGATTTGGTTTCGGCCAGGTTGATATAATTTGTCATTAACCCCAGCTTTCAGGAGTTGTTAAAATTATGCGCGCAAAGGCTGTGTGTTACAAACTGCGCATAGATTGTAATAACATCTGTGTACCAGCGTACAAACACATTTGCGCTCACAATGTTAAGTATAGGACGCGCGACGTACAGTAAGCTCGCGCAGAGTTCACGCAGGTTCACCCGCGGTAGACGTATACGCGCGTTTGTTGCGCTGACATTGTAATACGACGTTCAGCGCAAAGGGTTTTGCCCCTTGCGTTAATGCATTTTTGCGCCGGCGCAAACGTATGCGCAAAGATTTTAATAGGGCCCTAGGTGTAGAGGACCCTGCTCAAAGGAGCTTACAATCTAGAGGATCATGATGTCCCAAACCATACCGAAAATTGCAGGTGTTAGGGTTTTTCAGTTGGGTCTTCTAAATCAGAATCCAGGTGAATGTGCGAACTCTTGAGGGGCAGTGATAGCTCTTGGTAGCCTCTATTAGGGGACAGAAATAATCCTGAAGGACTTGGGACAGGAAGGGACCAGTGGCCAGAAATTAAAAATGGCTATCGGACTGTCACCTCGCATGAGTGGCATGGAGAAGACATCACCGTGCATACACAGTAATGGCCACGCTGCACTTGCGCAGTAACAGCTTCTCAAGTGTGGTTACAGCCGTCATTGCCAGCAGCTATTTTATTATGGTCTCCAGCATATATTTATAAAGATGGCTTGCTGTACTTCTCACCCTGAGCAAAAAAAAGGCATGTTTATACCAATGTATATTTGCAACTATAGGCATTTCACTGCCTGAACAGTAGATATTATAAAGAAAAACAAAAAATGTAAATGAATAATTAAAAGCATTTCTAAAATAATAATCAAAATGTGAGTATCTGCTGTAATGCAGAATAACTGTGTTGAAAACTGCCTCACACAATACTGCACAGCACAGAATATAATGCAGGAACATTCTCCTTCTTCCATCTGTCTCATTCTATAGGGGTTATTTAGAGAGCACCGAAATGTCACCAACATTTCGGTGCTCTCTCATTTCCCGCACTTAAGGAAATCAAATTCCCTGACCCTGCGGTGAATTCAGCATTCACTGCAGGGTTCCCGAAGTGCAGAGAACCGATCTGAAACTCCACTGAAAAAACACCGAAAAATAAACCAAAAACCTTGCCGAAAAGTCACTGATACATTCCGAAAAGTCGGATCAATCTGAAATGCTGCTGAAAACCTGCTGAACGTACCCGACGATCCACCGCAAATCCAAAAACGCATCTGAATATGCCGACCATCCTCCGAACACAGCGCCTACAATCCGCTGGACAAACCCGACAAGCCGACAAACAGGGTAAAATAAAAAAACTATGGAAAAATTTCAAACACTGGACAAAAATGTCTGGAATTAACATATAAGGTCCCATGAATAATAATAAAATGGTCTGTATCTGGAAAAAAAACGTATTTATAAAAGATCTGAAGAAAACTATTTGCCGAAAAAATCCTGGAAAATGCCAAAAAAATCCCCAAAAAAATAAATAGAGAGACCCTTTGCTACAAATTAAAAGAATAAATGGTTTAATAGATACTGTATAAAAACGGGAATATTTTAACATTGAAACCTATGGGATTCTCCTGACTAAAGCTGCCGAATGAAACCACCGAACATCAAGGCATTTCATTGACATTTCTCTGCTGTTTGGTGTTCTCTGAATAGATTAAACATTGCTTCTCTATGGGGCTTTCACTGGTGTTGAACAGGAACTCTATTTCGCTGGCAATTTGCCAAAATTTGGTGAATTGCCTGCTTTTCGAATAGTCGAATGGCGCCGTAATTGCAGCGCATAGGGAAATTCACCATTCAGTGCAATTTCAGGGCCGGTTCGGCTGTCTCTGAATAACCCTGCAACCTGGCTGGGTGGAGTAGAGGTAACATCACTTCTCTATAACTGTGGAGAGAGACTGTGGAGACACAGGTTCGATCCCGGCAAGAGCACCTCTCCAGTAAGTTTCCTTGGGTATGACAACTAACGGTACATACTCGCCACCCAGGACATACTTGAAAACGAGAGAAATATCAATGTATCCTTCCTGGTAAAATCCTTTCTCAATAAAAACAAAACAAAAGAAATCCATTGTTTCTGTGGCTTGGTTCAGTCACCTCACCAGTTTCACAGAATGGAAGAACAGCCCACATCGGGCACTTTCACCTCGTCTGAGCTAACCCTAGCGTTGGAATGTTTTTGCGTTAGTGCCAGGTTAATTCATTCATTCTAGCGCCTGACCAACAAATCGTTTGCCTCTCGCTAGAAATGGGAAAAATCTCTTAGCATGTCATTATTATCGATTCGTAGCACAAGCTTACTGTACTTTCCGTGTCCTATCCTTAATATGGGGAACGCTAGAGACCTCTAGCGCTTTCGTAAATAACAGATCACTTGGTGCCTGCGCTAGTTTCTGGACGGACGCTAATCACCAAATTTTACCTACTGCTCATCCCTGGTGTTAACTCAAAAGAAATAAAAGGTCCTTGACCAAACTTAACAGGTATTAAAAAGCCTATGTTAACCACTTGGCTGCTAAGGATGTGCTCAGCGCGTCCAGCCAAGTGGTTCTCCTGTGCTATGGATGTGCTGAGCATGTCCTAGCACAAGAGGCAGCAATCGGCCAGGATTCCGGACGATTTCTGCACCCCCTCGGTGCAGGCTGACATCTTGGATGTAGGTGGGGACAATAGATGTCATTGCGCTGGCGCGATGACATCTGTTACAGGTGCCCCCCCCCCCGCGAGTGCGGGGAAGGTGCCTGAAAGGGAGGGGGAGGTCCTTTGGACCTCTCTCCCTCTCCTTCTGTAAGGGGCAGCACTCAAAGTCAGGCACCGTTTGGAATGGCACAGCCTGCCCTTCCAAACAGTGGCTGGCTTTTACACATTGGGGGCCGGATCAAGAATCGGTGCCAAAAGGCACCAGATCGCGATCCTCTCCCTGAGCTGGCCGACATCTTGGATGTCGGCCAAGCTTCCAGGATCTCCCCCTGATGACTGGCATCATCGTGCATAGTGCGATGAGGTCAGTTCTGGAGTTAACCCCTAGCTGCCACCAATGGTGGAGATAGCGGGTTCATTGGAACCCACTATCTCCCGCTCCGTGGCAGCTAGAGGTTAATGTTTGGTATCGTTGGATTGGCCTTTCCAACGATACCAAACATGACCACGTTAAAAGTTAAGAAGAAAAAATAAAAAATAAAAATGAAAATATAAATATATTTAAAAAAAATAAATAAAAAAGAACATTTTTTGTTTGTTTGTTTTGTTTTGTTAATGCAGCAATATTGTTCCCATTTCAATTATAATGTGAACAATGAGGCTGCACTAACAATTTTTGTATGGGGTGTGTTTGTTAAAAATCGTGTAATTTGCCACCAAAAAAATGTAGTCCCCCATTTCTAATTTTTTTAACAAGCTCAACCCATAGAAAATATAACCACAAACGCTCGCATGTTAAAATGTGAAAAAAAACACTTTACACATTGTAAATTATTGAAAATTCTAATTTTATTGCATTTTTTGTTATAATATACAGACAGGACATGACATAAACATATAATAATGATATATTATGAATCTGCCGAGTCTGCCGGAAAGAACGATTTATAATATGTCTGGGTCATATAATAAAATAAGGCTTCAAAACGAAAAACTCTCATCTAAACTTTACCCCAAACTAGGTGCCCTGTACAGAAACAAATCCTGCCTGAGCCCCGCGGTAAGAAAGCAGATTGTACAACAAATGCTTATGCTGGCTATTGAAAACGGAGATGTAGTGTATGCAGCTGCCCCGCAAAACACACCTCCAGAAACTTACTACATTGTATAACTCATTCTGTCGCTTTGTCCTACAATGTAACTACATGACCCACCATTGTGACATGTTGTTAAAAGAGCTAAACTGGCCGTCGCTGGAATCTAGACGCACCCTTCACCTTCCCAACCTGGTGTTTAAGAGCTTTTCTGGGACGCTGCCACCTTACCTGAATAGGCTGCTTTCTCCAGCAGTTCCCTCATCCTATAGCCTCCGATCCAGGACCTGCACCTTACTTGCAATACCACAATACAAAAAGAAAGTGACTCGATCCTCATTTTCCTACAGAGCACCGCATTTATGGAATAACCTCCCAAATGCCATCAAATCTTCCCCCAGTCTTAAGTCACTTAAGAGCTCCCTATTAACATACCTCAATACAGAATGCACCTGTAAACATGTAACATAATGACTATTTCCTACATATTTATTTTCTGTTAATCTGTATATTTGTTTTGTGTTAATATCTTGCATTTTACTATTTTGTATTTCTGCAACAACTCAATGTTCTTGAATCAAGGACATACTTGAAAACAAGAGAAATCTCAATGTATCCTTCCTGGTAAAATCCTTTATAAGTAAATAAATAAATAGACTTTCAATTTGTCCCTCAGATGAATTGCTCGGGACCGCCCTGTAAACAACATTCCTGGTTTTACTCACAGCCTGGTCATCCTCCTCCATGTTGGTTATGTATGAAAGAGGCACTGGAGTCTTGTGAATCTGCAGTAGAGAACTTTACTTTGTGCATATAGCAATAAAACAACTTATAACAGACTAGTCACTGGAGATATATCAGGATGCTTCATCATCACACAGCTAGAAAGGAAGAAGGAAGTAAAGCAGAGACAATAGAGACTTATTTCCTGTGAACATATACCAACGAGTTTAGAACACATTTAACCTGTACTAACAGCGCCACCTGCAGTCCATAGTATAATATATGCTGTTGTATCTCCAACACCCCTTCTCAACAGCATGTGCATAATCATACAACATTCAGCTTCTTTTGAAGAAAACAATAACGTTCCTTTGGCAACGGTTTGGTGAGTGCATCTGCAGTCATCTCTTCTGATGGGCAATACTGAATATCGATAAGTCCTTGCTCTTGTGTGTCCCTGAGCAGATGATATTTTACGTCTATGTGCTTGGTTCTAGGGTTGATCCTTTCTGATTGTGTCAACTTTATACATCCCTGGTTGTCTTCAAAGATGGGTATCGGTTTAGACATATCCAGTCCCATGTCTAATAGAAGTTGACGAATCCAAATTGCTTCTTGACATGCATGTGCTGCTGCTATGTATTCTGCTTCAGTTGAAGAGAGTGCAACAGTCGCTTGTTTTCGACTAGACCAGCTGATGGTTCCTTCTCCGTACTGGAAGATGTAACCAGTAGTAGATTTGCGGTCTGTGATATCTCCGGCCCAGTCAGCATCTACATATCCAATTAAGTTTGCATTGGGTGTTGCTGGCAGTCGCAGTTTCATATGAATTGTTCCTTTTAGATACTGTATCACCCTTTTTACGGCATTCCAATCACGTTGACAGGGTGTTGAAACTTTTCTACAGAGTATACTCAATGCTGCGGCAATGTCTGGTCTTGTCACAGTTGCAATGTATAACAATTTTCCAATTGCTTTGCGGTACTTCTCATTGTTAGGTAACAAGTTTTCCATTCCATTGTCTTTCTGATAAGCTGGTTCCATAGGCGTTTTCACCTCTTTTGCATCTTGCATGTGAAACTCTGCTAGAATATCTGTAATTTTCTGACTTTGGTGAAGAAGATAACTTCCGTCTTCTTCTTTCTCGATTTGGATTCCTAAATAGTGAGCAATGTTCCCAAGCTCTTTAATCTCAAAGTTTTGTTTCAATGTGCTAGTTATTTGATCATAATCCCCTTCTTGTTCAAAACAAATTATGATGTCATCAACATAAATTAGTAGGTAGATCCATTTGTTGTCTTGATTCTTTGAATACAGGCATGGATCAGCGTTACTTCTTGAAAATCCTTCTGTTGTGAGTACTTCGTTCACTTTTTCATTCCACATTCTTGCTGCTTGTTTGAGACCATAGATGCTCTTTTGCAGTTTACACACAAGGTTCTGTCCTGTATTAAACCCTGGTGGCTGCTCCATGTAGAGTTCCTCTTTGATATCTCCATATAGAAAAGCTGTTTTGACATCCAGGTGCTTCACTTGCATTTGTTTTTCAGCTGCAATGCTGAGGAATGTTCTAATGGTTGTGTGCTTTACCACTGGAGCAAATGTTTCATCATAATCTTCTCCATATTTCTGGGAATATCCCTTGGCGACTACTCTTGCCTTGTATCTGTGAATGTTTCCTTCTGCGTCGTACTTCACTTTAAAAATCCATTTACTTCCTATAGTTTTGTGACCGGGAGGGAGCTCTGTGAGAGTCCAGGTTTCATTTTTCTGAAGTGATTTTAGTTCTTCTTCAGCCGCCTTTCTCCACTGATTGGCTTCCCCTTTTGGTAGTTTATCTATGTCTTCCCAAGATGTTGGTTCAAATGTCTCATGTGTCTTAACAGTGTATGACAGCTTGCGCGGTGGGATCCCTTTTGTTGTCCGAGTAGATCTTCTGATTTCTGGTTGTTCTGTCGGTTCTACTGGATTGTGAACAGTTAAGTCATCAATTGTGAGTTCCACTTCTTGGTCTGACTCCTGCACAGTTTCCTTTTGGTCAGCATCTCTTGCTATTTCAATCGGCACCTTTTCTTCGTGTTTTTCGGGAGTCATTATTTCTGATGTTTGGCTTTCATCAAAATAAACACTGCGGCTTACTGTGACCTTGTTGGTCTTTGGATTAAGGATTCTGTATCCCTTACTTTGTTCACTGTAGCCTATTAGAATGCCTTCTATGGCTCTGTTCTCCCACTTGGAGCGTTTTTCACTTGGAATGTAAACGTATGCTTTGCAACCAAACACTCTAATATGACCTATACTAGGTTTTGATCTGTTCCACATTTCATAAGGGGTACTTTCAATAGCTTTAGATGGTAGTCTGTTCTGTAGATATGTTGCAGTCATTATTGCTTCTCCCCAGTACTTGTTGTGTAGGTTGGCATCTGAAAGCATGCATCTGGCCATTTCTACAAGAGTGCGATTTTTTCTTTCAGCTACACCGTTTTGTTCTGGAGTGTACGGTACGGTTGTCTGGTGTATGATACCATGTTTCTTTAGATATGATTCCACTTCTTTACCCATATATTCCCCTCCATTGTCCGTGCGTATTATTCCGGGTTTCCTTTGAAATTTGTTGCTAGTCATCGCTACAAATTCTTGAAGTTTATCAGTTGTCTCACTTTTGTGTTTCATCAGATATGTCGTTGTGTACCTGGAATAGTCATCAATGAAGGTTATTAAATATTTGTTGCCGCTGGGTGTCGGGGTTTTCATTGGTCCACACACGTCACTGTGTATAAGTTCCATGGGTTTAGTGGTTTTTCTTTGACTGGCTTGTGGAAGTGGTGTACGTGTGGCCTTTGCTTTGATGCAACACGTGCACTTCATCAACTTTGGACAAGGTATCATTATCATGTCTTCTGATAATTCTCTCTTAGAAAGTTCCTTTATAGCTTCTGAGTTTCGATGCCCCAATCGTCTGTGCCATAGATGGATGCACTTGTCATGTGGATTATGAGTGACTGTTTTGACTTGAACACGTTCAGTGACGATTTTGTATAGGTGTTCATTCAACCTTCCTTTTGCAACGATTTCTTTTCTGTTTCGAATTGTGCATTCATTACCTCGGAATTGTACTGTAAGTCCATTGTTAGCAAGGTTTTTTACTGATAGGAGGCTTCCTTCTAGACTTGGAACATACAGAACGTTCTTTACAAGGATGCTTCGGTTACCTCCTGATGGTGTGATGCAGTTCAGAAATCCTTGACCTTTACCTTCTGATGTAATACTTTTCCCATTTGCTAGGAAGACTTTGTCTTTTGTATTAAAATTAATTTCTGTGAAGAAGGTCTCATCACTGGTCATGTGACTTGTTGCTCCTGAGTCAATGTACCATCCATGCGGGGTAGTATTCTGAGTTACTTTAAAACTTGCACTCCACGCTGTGTCTTTGCTTTCCTGTGTGGCTGCTTTAGCTCTTTCTTTTGTGAATGTCTCTCTCCTTCGCTGTTCTGCTTTCCAGATTGAACAATTATATTTCAAATGACCTGTCCTTTTGCAGCGAAAACACACTCTGGTCTCTTTGTTTTGTTTTGTGTTTTCATTCACCTTTAGAGCTACTTCTGTTTTGTCATTCTCTTCACCACGTATATTTTCCTTCTTTCTGTTGTATTCATCAATTAATTTCCCTTTAGCATATTCCAGTGTTAGTTCTTCCTCTGGTCTGGTTTCTAGAGCGTTTATCAGGGCACTATATGATTCTGGAAGGCTGCATAATAGTAATGCCACTACATGATTGTCTTTTATTTCTTCTCCAATTGCACGTAATTGCTCCACAATTTCCAGCATAGCGTTCACATGTTCACACATTTCCTGGCCTTTTTCCAGCCTCATCTTATACAGTTTACGTAGCAGATATAGTTTACTGTTTAAGTTTGAACGCTCGTGCAGTTTCTGTAGCGCAGTCCACATACCTTTAGCTGTGTTTTCTTTTCTTATATGGATTAGTTGATCATCCTCCACTAACAGGCTTATAACTGCTTTTGCTTGCCTGTTTCTTTTGTCCCATTCTTCTGGGTTGTCAGTGGGTCTGATTGTATCCAGCACCTGCCACAGATCATCTTTGGATAACAGCATTTCCAGCTTAAACTTCCACAGCTGATAATTGGTATTGTTTAGCTTTGCTATTGCATATTTCACATCTGAGCCACTTGCCATCTTTCAGTATATTGGATGCAGCTCCTTTCCTCACACACAGCAGGTATTTGGATGATAGCTGCAGCACTTACTGATTTGTAGTTTCGTTTTCAGTGTCTGGGCCCATAACCTGTTGGTTATGTATGAAAGAGGCACTGGAGTCTTGTGAATCTGCAGTAGAGAACTTTACTTTGTGCATATAGCAATAAAACAACTTATAACAGATTAGTCACTGGATATATATCAGGATGCTTCATCATCACACAGCTAGAAAGGAAGAAGGAAGTAAAGCAGAGACAATAGAGACTTATTTCCTGTGAACATATACCAACGAGTTTAGAACACATTTAACCTGTACTAACAGCGCCACCTGCAGTCCATAGTATAATATATGCTGTTGTATCTCCAACACTCCAGCCAGACAGGTGAACTGACTCTGGAGCACGCACATACAACTGGCCATGGGAGAAACAATCACTCGTCAGATGCACACCAGCCACTTTCAAAGTCTGTCCCTGTGCCTTATTGATGGTGATGGCGTAGCACACCTTAACCGGAAATTGTAGACGTTTGAACGCGAAGTGGTAGTCTGATGGGATCAGAGGAATTCTGGGTATGAAAACGGTTTCTCCCTGTGAAAATCGTGGCTTCGATTACGTGTTTGTACAGGGTCTTCAACCGAAGTCTGGTGCCATTGCACAGTTTCGGAGGGGTTAACAGCATGATTGGAGCACCAACCTTGAGGTAGAGGGCATGAGGTGGCAATTCTACTGGAGTCAAGCCATCAGACAGTTCAAAATCAGTGGTCATGCTATCAAACAGTTATTTTTTGTTGATAGTCAATAGAGAAAAAAATAGATGGAGCAGTATAAGAAATATAATCTTGATTACACATAGTTGTCACACTTTTATCACTCTCTGTAGACATCTAGAATATGGTATGCATGTTTACTGTGGAAATTTAAAGATACAGAGCTCCAAATATGAACCCATAGCTTACAAAGTGAAATTTTTGCAAATCTTCAAAATGGGTTAATAATAAAATCTCCCATTGGACCACGACGATTACAATGCAGATGGGGAGTGTGTACGACACATCTGCATTGTAAACGTCGTGGTCCAATGGGAGATTTTTTTAAAATTAATTTTGAAGTTTTGCAAAAATTTCACTTTGTAAGCTACAGGTTGATATTTGGTTCTCTGTATCTTTAAAATTCCACAGTAAAATATTGTAACATATTTATTTATTTGCAAAGTGCTTTACCAGGAAGGATATATTGAGATTTCTCTCATTTTCAAGTATGTCCTGGGATCAAAAGCATTGAATTGTTACAGTCGTTAGGGGGTGGGTATGACACATCTGCATTGCAAACGTTGTGGTCCAATGGGAGATTTTATTTGAACCCATTTTGAAGTTTTGCACAAATGTGACTTTGTAAGCTACGAGTTGATATTTGGGGCTCTGTATCTTTGAATTTCCACAATAAAATTGTACCATATTGTAACATATCATAGAGGGGGGGGGGGTGTATGACACATCTGCATTGAAAACGTCGTGGTCCAATGGGAGATTTTTTTTTAACCCATTTCGAAATTTTGCAAATATGTCACTTTGAAAGCATATTTTGCTACCAAACTCCTGCACTATTTTTTCAACATCTCTTGGAGGTCGGCACAGTGACCTCTCTGCGCCAAACATCAAGCCTGCTGGCATCACAGAGCATTGCATGCTGGGATATGTAGTTCTAGACTGGTTTTTCTACAGATTGTAGAAAACCAGTCTAGAGCTACATCTCCTGGCATGCAATGCTCTGGTGATGCCAGCAGGTGGTGCCCAGACAGTGAGTAAACCCCGAAGTTTGGTGCCGACTTTCAGATGGGGGAACAGCATGTGTGAAGGGAGAGAAGCAGGCTGTCACGTACTGCGCTGGTGTTTCCCAGCGCCCAGCAGCATTGTCGTTGCTGCTTGCTGACCAGGTGCCGAGTGAAGAGGAGAACTGCGGCGGTCACGTGAGATGCTGGGGGTGGAGCCAGGGGCTCTGACGTGGCACCACCAGGCTTAAACCTACAGGCAGTGCATTGTCTCATTGACCTGACGTGGTTTCATTATCCCTCTCAGTGCTGTATATTTCTGTATTTCTCTGGCATACTGAACCCTTGGCAAACGGCTGACATACTCTCTGGCATATTGATCCCTTGGCAAATGACTGACATACTCTCTGGCATTCTGACCCCTTGGCAAACGGCTGACATACTCTCGAGCATATTGATCCCTGATTTAGGTTTATATACTCTGTGTCCTGTGTATTCTGCTCTCTTTACCAGCATAGGGCTAAAACATTAACCGACCACTTCTAAGGATCAGAGGGCAAGGATAGTTGTGCTACGTACGAGGATCAAATACCGAGTTCTGGTAGGGAACGTGACACAGGCGCTGGGCAAGCATGGAGGACAGAGGGAGGCAGGTAGCAGCTTGCAGACAGAGCCTGCTGGAAAGTACAAGGGGATCTGTGTCTGATCCATCTGTCTAGTCACTTTACTGATCTGTTTCTCTGCCTGTCTCTGTATATTCATCTATCCCTCTCTCCTCCCATCCATTCCTCTCACACCCATCTCCCCTCCCTCTCTCTCCCCCAATCCCCATCCTCTCTTACCTCCTTCCATCTCTCTCCCCATCCCTCCTGCACTCCCATCTCTGCCCCTCTCTCTGCCCCAATCCCTCCCTGTGACTGTATGAGACTGTATGTGGATGTATGGGTGTGAGACTGTAGATGGATGTGTGGATGGAGACTGCAGGTGTGTGTGTGTGTGTGTGTGTGACTGTGCGTGTGTGAGAGACTGTATGTAGATGTGTGTGTTTTATTGCTGTGGAGTTTTATTGCTGTGGAGCTCTGTGATATGGCGGACTGCCCCCCGCCCACCCTTAGTACGCTACTGGCATTGGAGCAAGTGTGAAAAATGATGATACATACATATTCATGTATTCTGAAATGCCTTCAATGCAACATTATGAACTTGAAATAAACCACTATTCAGGGCAAAAAAAAATAATTACATTAAAAAGCTAAAGAAAAAGGGTTCATTTGCTCCTCCAACTTACAACTGGTTGGATAGATGAAGGTGAAGGGATGGCAGATGCTGATTGTTCCCTGCATCTGGGCACTGTTACGAGCGGTGGTGCTGGTCAGGGCCGCCATCAGGGCATTACACCCCATGCTGCCGTAAGGGGCCCGGTGCGGGCCTGGCACCCGGGCTCCGTCGGCAGCGGCGGGACCCTCCTTCAGCTCCGGTATCGGACTCTACGAGTCTGAATCTGGAGCTGTGTGCGAGGGTCTCTCCCCCTGGTAGCGTCGCTGGCTGGCTGGGCGGGGCCAAGCAGCGTGCGGGGGCCCTCCCAAGCATGCTTCTTCGGCTCTGCCCCCTCCAGCCAGTGAAGCTACCTGAGACGGAGGGCCCAGCGGACGGCCGAATAGTAAGCCAGAGCCCAGGCGCCAACACCAAGCCCAGCCAGGGCCCAGACGCCGACCCCAGGCCCAGCCAGGGCCCAGACGCCAACCCCAGGCCCAACCAGGGCCCGAATGCCAACCCCAGGCCCAACCAGGGCCCGAACGCCAACCGCAGGAGGTGCCAGGGCCTGGATGCCAACCCCAGGCCCAGCCAGGGCCCGGACGCCGACCCCAGGTGGAGCCAGGGCCCGGGCGCCAACCCCAGGAGGTGTACAGTAAATTGTTAGTGCGGTGAGACTATCCTGGGGTTATTCAGCGGCTCCTTCGGGGGTGAGCGCTACACATCCATCACTCCAATCACGACACTTTAATGTTTTGTAATCTGGATGAATAAACAAACACAGAAAAACTAATGCAGAATCTAAGAATCACAGAAGTCATATAAAGATTTATTATTAATTAAAATTATATTATAAGTGATATTACCAAAAATATATGAAAAACTCTACTAATAGGGTATATTAAAATAATCTAGTGTAAAAATAGGGAGGAAAGGGGTCTAGCGGAGCACATTGAGAGCAGTTGGCTGGTCAGGAATGTACTGAACTGTACATTGCTGACCTAAATCACAGAAGACTGATCGATGAAACTTAACAGCTTTCGGGATAGGGCGACGCTCACTACATGGAGGGCTGTATCAGCCTTCCAGCACATCCACAGGGGAAGCAGATGCCCAGGTCACCATTACCACTGAAATTACATTTAATGGTCATGGTGTCTAAAGTGTCTCTTTAACAGTTAATTACGTGAACTAATATAAGTCTTTCTTTAATCAAAATAAGATAATCTTCGCGGGAACAGAATTATATTTGCACTAAACATAGTTATTTGTGCTTAATGTGTGCAGTCAGGCTGGCCCACTATCACTGAACTAAAACAACTGATAACATCAAGGTGTTCATGACATAGTAATATCTTGGAGGGCATGAGCTTCTCCTTATAAGCAGCGAGCTATGGTTTAATAACACACATTGAAGTGCTGAGCTTATACAGTTCACAATGAAGGTGGTCATCTTTGTTTTCATTTGCCTACATCTCTCTGAGGGATTGGTGAGGTAAGTTTGTATATGCATATAGCTTATTAGTGGTACTTTTCTACAGAATACCCCAAAAGTAGATAAAGAACAAACCTCCACTTTACAGGGTTTTATGCTTGTACTTACAGTATTTATCTATACACTGAAGATAGAAATTGGAATAGGCTGAGGATTATTAGCAAAAGTATGGCTTTTCAACAAAATCCATGAACAATAACATCAAGATAAGACATGTATTTTTATGTGGACTGTGTTTATATAAGAACTGTATAGACATAAAACTACACTTAACTATATAATATGTTCACTACTAATATTGAATATAATTCAGTATAAACAGGCATGCAACCTCTATCTGCCCTATGTTTCCACCTGCCATGCTTACTCTCACCTACAAGACTTCTCAAGAGTAGCACTGGTCTTATGGAATGGCCTATGTTGTCCTATTAATCTCTCCCAAAATCTTAGGGTTGTTGAGAAATCCCCCAAAACCCATTCTTTTCAGGTTAGTTTGTCACATTCCTGATTTATCACTCTCCTGACTTACCCTTCTCATATCATTATAAGTTTCATAGTTTACTTTATTTCCATGTCTGTCACACATTAACACATATAAGAAATGGCAATCATATGCTTATCCTGGATAATAAAATGGGCTTTTCCAGAAAACTCTTTTGTGTCAATCCCAAGTTTACTTCCAACCAAGCAAGCACATCTGCTGCATCCCACCACCCCTTTTTGTTTCCTACGAGAATATCTCCCAACCCTCCTCTATCCCTGTGCCAGTCAACTTTATCCTTTCACATCCTAACTCTTAACTATGTCCGTCAAACCTTTCCTCCTCTTGCAATTCTACATAAAATTCAAATCATACCTGCTTCTTCCCATTGCTATTCACTCTTAAAAAAAATTTTCATAGTAAAAATTTACTTTGGTTGTCCTCTTTTTTATAGAAGTCCCCAAATGTTCTATTTTTTCCCCCAAAATATACAGGGTTATTCAGAGAGCGGTGAAAAGCAGGAAAATGGAAAATGCTGGGTCAAAATAGCCAAACCAGAAAAATTCTCCCATTCATCTCACTTTCCAAATTGGCTATTTTGACCTAGAATTTTCCATTATCCAGCCATTCTCCTGCTTTTCACCTCTCTCTGAATAACCCTGTATGTTTATTAAAGAAGTTTCACATTTTACAAATATTTCAAAGGCATAGCTAAGGCACAAACATTGATAGACTCCATTATATGGCCAAGTTTTGGAAACTTCTTTCTTTGATTTTAATATTATATAATATTTGCTTCTTGAAGGGTCCCTTTGAAAAGGATGAAATCTATTCGAGAGACCATGGCAGAGAAAGGTGCTCTGGAAGAGTTTATGAAGACTCATGTAAAAGAACCTGCCATAAAATATAACTTGATCCAGCAGAATCGCTATGCTGTTACCTACGAGCCTATGTACTTAGATGTGAGTAATTAATGGCAACTTAAAAATGATTAGTTCAGTATTATATAGCAATGAATTTAGCTAAAACTCTAATTTTCTTTCAGACATATTATTTTGGTGAGATTAGTATTGGGACACCACCCCAGAACTTCTTGGTTGCTTTTGACACTGGATCCTCAAACCTTTGGGTGGCTTCTACATACTGCCAGAGCCAGGCCTGCAGTAAGTAATGGCTCAGGATTTTGTAATATAGATAATGGGGATTCAGAAGATTGGGTATCTAAGTATCCTACAGTCGCCCCCTTGTGGACGTGTTTTTATTGAACCAATAAGAAAAACACATTATCGAAAGGATGTGTCTGAATTTGATGCCTTGTTTTTCAGTAGCATTTTTGTGAACAATCAAAAAATTTTCAGGAGCAATCTAATTTGAATTGGAGAACCTTTTAGAAGAAGAGTCGTTTTTTATTTGGCGAATTTATTATCAAGTCATTTATTAATGCCATGAAGGCCTAAGTCAGGTAAGGGGAGCCAATAAGAAAATAATTGTTGCAAGCCGATCTCTCTTATCTGCTCCCAGTTACTTCAATCATGCCACTATATTAGAGATTTGGGTTATAATAAAAGTGAGCCACATACAGGTACTGGCTATCGGAGCCCATAGGACTCCATAGAGCCCAGTTCGTCCATGCAAAAGCTCTGCGAGAGCTCACTTATTATGTTGAGATGCCGGTATGGATATGCTCATAAAATAGGGACAACAGATACATTACCTGAAAGACGAGGTGGTAAACTAACATTTATATGACACCGTCTTCTCTAGGAACTACTGATACGATTAATAGGGTGCGAAACTGGTCTTGTTTCAAGAAACTACGCATTTATGTATCTTTATTCAGATGTAACTATTGCGATCCAGGAAAAGAAACATAATTATATATGTTTATTCCATTTGTATGTATTTCTCTTGTCAGCCAATCACCCACTGTTCAATCCCAGCCAGTCCTCCACATACACCTCCAATAACCAACAGTTTTCCATGTGGTATGGCAGTGGAAGCATGACCGGAGTGTTGGGATACGACACTGTAACAGTAAGTTGTCAACAAACATGGGGCACTATTCCCTAGTGAACACTAATGTTAGCATTCAGATGTAAGTATTATCACCAGGATAAGGGACTTTAACACATGTCCTTACCTTCTTAACGTTAAACTCCTAAGAAATCACTTAGCGCATCGATTTTTTTTTAAGCGCTAGTTTCCGCAAGCTTACTATACTTTGTGTATCCTATAGTTAACATGGGGAGCGCAATCATTAATTAGTGTTTCGATAAGTAAGGCATTACAACATGCTAGTGCTAATTACTGTCGGGACGCGCAGGCCAAAATTTTAGCGATTCCTAAAAGCTGGTGCTAAATGATTTCACATTTGCAAAATCATTTAGCACCCTTAAACACCCCCAATAAATACGATACTCTGATCCCGCGGTGAAAACGATGGCCCGATCCAAAGATAGGGTACAGAGAATGGTCATAAATGGTATATTTTCAAGATGGACACCAGTGGTAAGCGGTGTGTCCCTCAGGGGTCTGTTATAGGACCAATACTATTCAATTTATTTATACATGACCTTGAGATAGGCATTGAAAGCCATGTATCAGTGTTTGCAGATGACACAAAACTAGGAAAAGTAATACAATGTGAGCAGGATGTTACTTCGCTGCAGAGGGATTTAGATAAATTGGGGGACAGGGCACTTAAATGGCAGATGAAATTTAATGTAGATAAATGCAAAGTTATGCACTTTGGAGTGAAGAACACACAAGCCACTTATACCCTAAATGGTACTGAGTTAGGGAAATCCAAGCAGGAGAAGGATTTGGGAATAATCATAGACTTCAAACTAAGTAACAATGTGCAATGTCAAACAGCAGTCGCCAAGACCAGCAAAGTATTGGCATGCATTAAAAGGGGAGTTCACTCACGGGATGAAAACATAATTTTGCCTCTGTATAAATCAATGGTCAGGCCGCACCTTGAATATGCCGTGCAATTTTGGACACCTGTCTTAAAAAAAGATATTATAGCGTTAGAAAAAGTGCAGAGACGGGCAACTAAATTAATAAGGGGAATGGAAGGGTTAATTTATGTGGAAAGACTAACAAGCTTAAACCTGTTTAGTTTAGAGAAGCGGCGCCTTAGAGGGGATCTGATAACCTTATATAAATATATACGGGGCCATTATCAACCATTGTCTGATAACCTATTCATTAACAGGTCTATACATAGGACAAGGGGTCATCCATTTAGACTGGAAGAAAGAAAATTTAGCTTAAAGCATAGGAAGGGTTATTTTACGGTGAGAACAATAAAGCTGTGGAATTCTCTGCCTGTTGAGGTGGTTGGATCAGAGACCGTACAGACTTTTAAAAAGCTACTGGATGATTTCCTGCAGACACAGAATATTAAGGGTTATAATATTTAATATGTAGGTAAAAGCTTCTTGATCCAAGGAGAAATCTGACTGCCATTCTGGGGTCAAGAAGGAATTTATTCCCAGTATGTTGCATATTGGCAAGTATTTCAGACTGGGTTTTTTGAGTTCTTTTGGATCAACAGCAGTAGGTGATGTGGGAGAGGCTGAACCCGATGGACGCATGTCTTTTTTCAGCCTATGTAACTATATGTAACTATGTAACAATCAAATAATAGCCCTATCTTGTTTGGGGAGATGATTTGCAGCATACATATAAATATGGCAAAGCAATCACTGCATATATAAAAATTGGACACACACACTAGGGGCTCTATTTCCTTGTGAATGCTAATGTTAAGGATAGGATAAGATTTGCAATCAGTAATTGACATTAGGAAAAGTAAGGTATTACAAAGTCCTAGCGCCAATAACCGCTCCGATGGGCTTAACAAAATTTTAGCGACATCTAACAGCTGGTGCTAAATTATTCTGCTTTTGCAAAATTATTTAGCACCCCTGACCCCTCCAATAATTCCGATACTCACCTCTCATCCCGCGCTAGAACAGTGGCCTGATCCACCACTTCTCCTAGCCGTGAGCAGAGTGACACTGGGACAAATAGTTCCCAGTCTTCCTCCGTGATCACTCCGTGGCGTTGAGCGATCTTGCGAGGCCAGATCACGCAGGGCTCGAGGCCAGGTTGTACAAACCTCCATGGAGTCCTATGGACTCTAGGATGTGATACTCGCGGTGGCGAGGAAGCGCTGCCGCGTGTATCCTAGTGGTTAGTAATGCGTTCCAGGGCGAGGTGCTCAGCTAGCACCTGCCCCGGAATATCGCAGTAAAGTGGAGACACTATGAGGTGACTTGCGGGTGCAGATTTCCCCCGTCAGTGTCCCCATTTTACCACACACTAGGGAATAGTGCATAGGACGATAGAAGTCACTGTTTCTTTGCACAACACAGACTTGTGGATATTAATTTACAATTGTTGTTTGAAATAAAGTGCTACACACTATTAATTGAAGTTTCCTTTGGTTCCCAAACATAGAATAATGGGAAAAATACCTCCTGCTCACTGCAAACCAGTTTCTCTAATGACTCCCATAAGAGACATTTAAATAAGTGCGGTAATCGAAGCCCAAACACAGTGTAGCTTCTTTTGTCACTCTTTAGGTTTTAGTTTTGGGTGCTGCAACAGTGACATAACTATTGGTGATAAAGTTTAGAATAGCCTAATTATACTAATTAAATTTTTGACTGTCTCACACTATGAAAATTTAAGGCATTTTAAGGGTATTTCTTTGTTCTATAGGTCCAAGGTTTATCCATTCCGAACCAGGAGTTTGGTTTAAGTGTCACTGAGCCGAGCAGCTTCTTCTATTATTCCAAATTTGATGGTATCTTTGGGATGGCCTATCAATCACTTGCAGCAGGAGGTGCTACTACTGCCATCCAAGGCATGATACAACAGAACCTTATTCCACAGCCAGTATTTAGCTTCTATCTTACAGGGTAAGGAACAACTGTGTTTACAAGACCCAAACCCCTAGATGACATTCTACTGCTCAGTTTAAAGATCTAAGTGAATTGGCCCATTGAATTACATTTGAGAATTAAATACTGCACGTGATGACTTCACAATACCAAGGGTTCTTAGAATGATGTGAAGAAATATTCAATCTATAATAATAAATGCAAAATGCACAACAGAACTGCGAACTGCAGAACAAAAGGTAGAGTACAGATTTCATTAAATTTGCTTGTCAGACTCCGAATAATATGCCTTCAGTTTACAAGTGCCTACACAGTCACACTACTGCATGGCTTGAAAAGGAAATAAATAATGATTTAGGTAATAAAATACAACCAATACATAAACTCACAATAGTGAAAACAAAAAAGAAATATCATATTTACAGGAAGAACAATAAAGCTGTGGAATTCTCTGCCTGTTGAGGTGGTTGGGTCAGAGACTCTGCAGACTTTTAAACAACGACTGGATGACTTCCTGCAAAAACATAATATTAAGGGTCAGAAATATTTAATATGTGGGTAAGCTTCTTGATCCAAGGAGAAATCTGACGCCATTCTGGGGTCAAGAAGGATTTTTTTCCCAGTATGTTGCATATTGGTGAGCGCTTCAGACTGGGTTTTTTTGCCTTGTTTTGGATCAACAATAGTAGGTGATGTGTGAAAGGCAGAACCAGATGGACGCATGCATTTTTTCAGCCTATGTAACTATCAGGGTTATTCAAAGAGCTCCGAATTGCTGGCGAAAGGTAATCGAACGCTGAAATTCAGCTTACGGTTACCTTTCCTGGCCATTCAGATATTCAGAGAGCAGGCAGTTCGCCAAATCTTGGCGAATTGTCTGCACATACAGTGCCTGTTCGGTGCCTGTTCGAGGGCAGTGAAATCCCCATAGCTTCGTCTATTCAGAGAACAAAAACCAGCAATGAAAAGTTGCTGAAATGCCCTGCCATTCGGTTGCTTCATTCGACAGGTTTATTCAGGCGAATCCCATAGGCTTCAATGCTAAATATATTCCTGTTTTAATTCAATATCTAATAAACCGTTTATTATAATATTCTGCAGTAAAAAGTCTCTTTATTTATAGATTTTTTAGGATCTTTTAGCCCTTTCGCTGCTGAGGCTTTTCCCGCCCCTGTGCTGGGGTCATTTTTACCTGTTTTGCGCATCATGTTTAAACGTGTTTTGAAGGCTTATTTTAGTATATGACCCAGACATATTATATATCGTTCTTTCCGTCAGACTCGGTAGATTCATAATATGTCATTATTATATGTATACGTTATGTCATGTCTGTATATTATAACAAAAAATGCAATAAAATATGTATTTTCAATAATTTACAATGTGTAAAGTGTTTTTTTTCACATTTTAACATGCGAGCAATTGCGGTTATATTTTGTATGGGGTGCGCTTGTTAAAAAAATTAGAGATGGGGTCTCGTTACATTTTTTTTTGGGGAAAATTACACTATTTTTAACAAACGCACCGCATACAAAAATCGTTAGTGCAGCATCATTGTTCACATTATAATTGAAATGGGAACAATATTGCTGCATTAACAAACCAAAAAAAATAAAAAAAAAGTGTTTATTTTTTTTATAATTTGTTTTTTTCATTTTTTTTTTTTTTTTTTCATTTTTTTTTTTTTTACAACTTTTTTCACTGTAGTGTTTGGTATCGTTGGAACGGCCATGCTCTGGCCGATCCAACCATTAAAATTTAACCCCTAACTGCCACGGATCGGGAGATAGGGAGTTCATTGGAACTCCCTATCTCCACCGTTGGTGGCAGTTAAGGGTTAACTCTAGGACTGGCGTCATCGTGCTACGCACGATGACGCCAGTCCTCAGGGGGAGTTCCCGGAGGCTTGGCCGACATCCAAGATGTCGGCCAGCTCCGGGAAAGGATCGCGAACCGGCGCTTTTCAGCGCCGATTCGCGATCCAGCTCCCCAGGGTTAATGCCAGGCATCATTTGGAAGGGCAGGCTGTGCCCTTCCAAATGATGCCTGGGTTAACCCCCGCAGAGTCGCCGATCGGGAGGGAGAGAGGTCCGAAGGACCTCCCCCCTCCCTTTCAGGCGCCTCCTCCGCACATGCGGGGGGGGCGCCTGAATTTGGTGTCATCGCGCTGCCGCGATGACACCAAATTCCGGCGGCTACTGTTCCGGATGCCGGGCTGACATCCAGGATGTCAGCCCGCACCGGAGGGGCCAGCGATCGGCCGGAACCTGGCCGAACGCTGACCCCAATGGGAGGACGCGCTCAGCGCGTCCTCCGCACAGCAGCGGGAATGCTGAGGACGCGCTCAGCGCGTCCTCAGCATCCAAGTGGTTAAGCATTTTTTGGGATTTTTCGCAAAAAAATGTTTCCGCTTTATAAAAAAAAAAATTAAACGTTTGCTCTTTTTTCTGTAACAGCCCTTTTATTATCATTCATTGGACCTCATATGTAAATTTCAGACATTTTTGCTCAGTAGTTTGTTTGCAAACAGCATTTCACTTTTTAAATATTCAAGCCTACTGGTTTTTTTTTTCATCCCATTTGTCTGCGGTGTCGGGTTTTTCCAGTGGCTGCTCTGTGCTCTTGGCTCTCGGCTCCTGCTCGAGTCTCTCTGGCGTCTTCGGCGGGGTTAATCCAGAAGTTTTTGCGTGTTTCGGTGTGCATTCGCCTGGGTTTTGCGGTGAGTGTTCAGCAGGTTTTTGGCGGCTTTTCCCTGCACTACAACGGCCCTGTGGTGCTTGCTGAATACACCGCAGAGTCGCCGAAATAGGATTGCCGAATCACACCGAATTGAAGAGAACGAAAAGTCATTGAACGAGCGGTGATTTTTTGATTCTCTTTGAATAACCCTGTATATGTTTCAGTTATAAAACATATTTTTCTTTCACCACTTACCCACGGGTGCTCTCTGACTTGTTTGTGATAAGAGGTCTTATGGAACCCTCTCATCCTTATTTTCAGCAGTCCATATTTTAATATTCCACAGTTATATTTACAAGGCGCAAGTCCATACTTTAATATTTCCACTGTCACAGTAAAAAAACACCTGACCGGAATTTACAGTAAGACACACATTTATGGTATTTAAAATAAAGCATTTACAGAGCTTACAGTAAGACTCACATTTACAGGAGTTACAGTAAGACTCACATTTATGGTATTTAAAATAAAGCATTTACAGAGCTTACAGTAAGACTCACATTTACAGGATTTACAGTAAGACTCACATTTACAGGATTTACAGTAAAACTCACATTTACAGGATTTACAGTAAGACTTTCATTTACGGGATTTACAGTATAACTCGCCTTTTGGGATTTACAATAAGACTCCCATTTACAGGACTCAAGATTTAATATTGAAACATGCAAGTCTGGAATTTACAGTAAGACACACATTTATGGTATTTAAAATAAAGCATTTACAGAGCTTACAGTAAGACTCACATTTACAGGATTTACAGTAAAACTCACATTTACAGGATTTACAGTAAGACTCACATTTACAGGATTTACAGTAAGACTTTCATTTACGGGATTTACAGTATAACTCGCCTTTTGGGATTTACAATAAGACTCCCATTTACAGGACTCAAGATTTAATATTGAAACATTCAAGTCTGGAATTTACAGTTAAGAAACAAGTGAAACAAGGAAAGTGCATCCATGCACATGTATTTAGACAGTGATTTATGATCTTTTTAACTGCTTGAGGGTATTTTACACAATTCATTTTTTGATGTATTTTTTCAACATTGAAAAATCAGCCAATTGTATTAAATCAAGCCCCTAGACTCTCCTAAACTTCCCCATAGAGAAGTGGGGAGGCTGATTCATTATGTCCATGATTTCTGGTTTTTTTTTTATAAGCTGTCAATTTGTAGTTAGGTAGAATTTTTGCTGGGACAATGTACATAAGAAGATATTGATAGGGTTGAATTCTTGCATGCAAAAGTTGTGAAGTTATTAACCCTCTACTTTGCACAACAATTTAAAGGTATCGTAAAAAAGTGGAAAGCAGGGTCAAGTACATGATGTTTTATACATTTTCGACAAATATTCTGACATTAACTACAGTCATATAATTATTTTTTTTCTTAATTAATTACCAAGATTAATCTTTGCAATTTTAAGTGATGTTCTTAGAGGATGGGAAAGTTGTTTTCTTGTAGTCAATGAAGAGATTGTTAATGAATCTATCATTTTTTTAACACTGAGACTTCCCAGATTCTCTCCACTGACTTTATTTTAGAGATCTGGCTCAATCTGGATGGAATAGAGATTGTGGTTGAAAGCAATTCATCTGAATAAAAGACATGCAGATTTAGAGACAAATACATACTTTGGAGATTAACATTTTTCATACATACTAATTTTCACTATTGTCTTTCCAGGCAGTCTGGAGAAGTGATATTTGGTGGTGTTGATAGCAGCCTTTACTCTGGACAGATCTACTGGACTCCAGTCACTCAGGAAATCTATTGGCAGATTGCTATTGATGGGTAACTCTCATGTTTTGTTTCACAAAAATTCTGTCAGTTTTTCATTATTAAAGGGATACTCTATTAAAAGAGTTCCCTTTTCTGCTGTTAAATATTTTTAACTTTTTTTGTTGTATTTACTTTTTCTTACCTTTTCACCCTCACCGCGCTCAGCTCCTCCTCTTTGGCTCAGGGACTCCCAAACCCAGAAGTCTCTCAAGCTTTTCTACACAGTTTGTGCTCCTATGCAACTTTCGGAGGGTAGGAACCACACATTGCCCAGCGTTACGGAATTTGCACACTTTACGTACACAAGTTCCGTAGCACCTGAGCAGATTGATGGATCGGAGCTGCGTGCATGCACAGATCCCGTCCATCAGCTGGTTTTCTGAGACCGCTCGTTACAATGATTGGTTTCAGAGAGGGTGTTCAATCTGGTGACTGGCAGCTGTAAAATTCTAAAATTCTAAAATCCTTGCTGCTGGTGACGCTGGGTGGGGTGAAGGAAACTCCTCCACGGCACCAAGCAATTCCGCAAAATCTGGGCAGCTGGACGGGGGGGCCACTCCTCATATCCTGGCCACTTTCAAAACTATAAAGTGGTAAGGAAGAATAGAGTTATAATACTAATTGTATAGCATTATTCTGTCAATTTAAGGCTTTGGTGGCCATTTGGTAAACCAACAACCTCAGTTTTAGTTTAGCACATACAGCGGTGTAGGGATCTGGATGCGAAGACCTACTAATTGAAGGCAGCAACAAGACATAATACTATTAAACTACTACCGTTTAGGAAGCTCAGTTCATTGGTTTACTTTCCTTACTCTTCATGCCATGTAAATTGGGGGAATTCAGTAACTATTGGGTTTAAAATAAAGAACACCTCCATCTATACAACACATCTTAAACCAGAGGCACATACTGTGCGCATGTCTATGTGGATACCTGGGGAATCTGTCCCCTCCATCTCTCCCAATTCCTACGCCCATGAGATTCAAAGTGCTGATGACAATTTTTATGGTATGTTTTATGCAAGAAGTGGGGCTGAATACTGACAGTTCATATTGCCACCCAGAGTACAGCGAGGATAGAACACAGGACTGAATTGTATTTGTTTTTGTCAATTCATGTCTACTTTAAAAGCTATTGTCCATTCCCCCAAAAGGGTCTTCGTTATGGTCCCCCTCTCAAGCACTCTGTGCCTTAGCTACCCTGCAGTCTTACATTCCCTTCGTCTTCAGAAATCAAATAGCTTCACTAACAGATATATTCAAAAAAAGGTGAAACTCAGGAGAATGACTGGAGAAGTGAAAATTCTAGGTCAAAATAGCCAAACCAGAAAAATGTTCCCATTTATCTGACTTTCCAAATCGGCTATTTGGTCTAGATTGTGCTCTTCTCTTGCCAGTTCTCCTGGTTTTCACCTTTTTCTGAATAACCCTGTAAATCTTTTCACTAATCCCTTGTCTGTTATGGCGGTCCTACTTCTCCCATTTTTTTTCATGGTTCTTGTCCATCTTTTCATACGCTTATTGGAGTTGAGTACTTCATTGCCTAATAATATTTTGGCGAGTAGTGAGCAATATTGCATTGGCTATCATGCTTACGCATATACCACGGTCAGTCTCTCTATTCCCTCATTCCAGTTGGCTAGATCAGGTCACTAAGAATTATCCGTTACAAAGCAAATAGAACGCAATGTACGTGACTACAGAATACCTTACTATTTCTGGGTGGAATGATTAGTAGAATTTTGATGTAGAAAAAAAATATAAGTAAATCTGACTTTCACAGGTTCTCTGTTAATGGTCAAGCAACTCAATGGTGCAGTCAGGGATGTCAAGGAATTGTGGACACAGGAACCCCTCTTTTAACAATCCCACAGCAATATCTGGGAACTCTCCTTCAATACATTGGAGCTCAGCAAGCACAGAATGGAAATGTAAGTGCACCACTCATTTGTTCATAGAAGATGTGCTAAATCAGTGTTACAGGGTTATTCAGAGAAAGGTGAAACTCTGGAGAACTTATGGAGAAGTGAAAATTCTAGGTCAAAATAGCCAAACCAGAAAAATTCTCCCATTTATCTCACTTTCCAAATCGGCTATTTGGTCTAGATTGTTCTCTTCTCCTGCCTGTTCTCTTGATTTTCACCTTTCTCTGAATAACCCTGTTAGACTTCACACAGCAAATAACGGGTCCTATCCCAGGCAAGTCATTGAGTATAACAGTCCCATTCATTAATTCTAACAGCTCTCATCTTTTTCCAGCTGAGCCACAAACTTCTACTTTACTTTAACACTTTGTACAGGAAGGGATAACATGGAGGCAGTCAGAAAAATAACCAGCATTGTCAAGGACGCTCATCTCCTTTGCAGCTTGTGATAAAAAAAATACCGCTTGCCAAAAGTCAAAAGTTGGTGAAGTTATCTTTCCTTAGGAAAGCAAGTTAAAAACTGAAAAACATTGCCTAAAAATTCTAAAACCCCAATATTTACCTATCATTCCATGACTAAAAAGGCAGCATACTCTTGCAGCAAGGAGAAGGACAGTATGAGCACATAGTTCCCAGTCTCCTTCCATTGGTTCTTGGCGATACCAGAAGATCGCATGAATGATAACTTGCACAGATGTCATGCAACTCTCCATGGAGTCACATGGACTTCAGGAGACGATACCAGTAGCAGCGAGTAGCACCACTGCCGGTTATTATGTCAAGTCGCTGACATAGCAGGCTGCTTGTAAAAGATCAGTAATAGTGATAAATGGTTACCGGCTCATGCTGTCTTTTGTGACTCTCCATTGCTTTCTCACTCAGAACAGGCCCCAAATTCATTGGTGAAATAGTGCGATGGGAAACTCTAAAAGATCAATTTATTAATTACTTGTAAATTTAATATCAATATTAAATAACTTAATTTATCTTGTGATCCATCTGTGACAGCACTGTGTTTTCTGCCTTCCTCACATACTTGCTTTAAACCTTTTGTCTTAGTATATAGTAAACTGCAACAATGTTCAGAGCCTGCCTTCCATCAGCTTTACCATCAGTGGAGTCCAGTTTTCCATTCCACCCTCTGGATACATCCTTCAGGTAACAGTATATGTTAAATCCTTTAAATTAATAAATACAATAGATCCTTGCATTGATGATATTTACCAGGCATGAAATCTCAGAGATTTAACACACCACTGCTGCATTTGTTATGCATTTTAAGTTAACATACCTCTATGTTACAGATAAATGGATACTGCGTTGTTGGCTTCGAAGAAACATACTTGCCATCTCGTAATGGGCAGCCTATGTGGATTCTGGGAGATGTGTTCCTTCGCCAATACTACTCTGTCTACGACGTTGGCAACAACCAGGTTGGCTTTGCTGCCATGGCATAAAGGATGAGACTTGGTGACACCTGCCCATGAATGCTCAAAGCCATAAAGAAACATAACTTGTTATAAACCTTAAACAAATTAGTTTTTTTTGGATAATATTACAACACAAAATACAATTAGAAATCACAAATTATTAGTGCAACCGATTTACACAACAATATTAGACATACATATTTGCTATAAAATATGCATAAACTGATACAACTCTACATAATATAATTTCATTTTGAAAACGGCATAGTATAATTATCCGAAACCTGTCCTCAAGTGGATTGTTCCAAAATATTTCACTATTTATAATAAAAACTGTATCAAAGCAATTGACTTACTTGATTCTGCATGTTTGAATATTTTATTCATATATGGCATATGTACATTCCAAAAATGAAATGCTTTACAAAAGGAGAATACTAAACATATGTATACAGACTTTCACAAAAACGATGGGACACACCAAAGTAACCAGAGAAAAAAAAGGCTTTATTCACCGTCCAAGTGGGGCTAAAATTGCAACGTTTCGGCTCTAGGCCTTAAACATGCATGACAATTGGATTTTACATCTGAAATTCGCCACCTTGAGAAAGATAGAAATGCTGCAATAAAAATATTGCAGTATTAAAAAAGTGACTTAAATTTAGATACTATGAAATGAGTTGTTTTGACGTCAAGTGCGGTTCAAAAACGAAGCTCATTTTAGCATAAGAGTTAAAGTTAACTTTAGGGTTAGGACGCAAGTTAAAAAAAGAAGCAGAATCTGTTGTTTAAAAATGAAGCAAAAATGAGTTAGAGTTAGGTTAAGATAACCCTAGCCGTAAAACAAGTACAAATACTTTAAAATTAAAGTGATCGTTGTTTTTCCTCTGAAAACATTATGAAAATTTGCGTTTTTTTTCTCCTCAATATGACTTTTTTTAGCATCCAAATTTACTGCTGTTTATTTTTTTTAATATAAAGTTTTTATTTTTCTCAAATATAAAATACAAAATATAAACAGAGGGGGAAAAAGAGTACAAAAAAGAAAAAAGGAAAGTGGGGAACAGGGGTATTTACTGCTTTTTAATTCAACGTCATTGTTATTGTGGAATTTCTATCCGTGGTGACTTTCAGTTAGGAAACTGGAGCCTCGGTACTTCCTATTTATTTTTTCACTCAATGAAATGTGACAGACAACCCTGGCAGCTCTAGAGTGACACCTTTGATGATGGAACAGAAAGAAAGTGGAGTGCTATGTTAGAGAAAGGAAAAAAGTATAATAGCTGAGGGCAAGGATACTATCAGGGTAATTCAAAGAGATCCGAATGGCTGGAGAAAGGTAACCGAACGCTGAAAATCAGCGTTCGGTTACCTTTCTTGGCCATTCGGCCATCCAGAGAGCAGACAATTCGCCAAATCCTGGCGAATTGCCTGCACATACGGTGCCGGTTTGGTGCCTGTTCGAGGGCAGAGAAATGCCCATAAAAAATCAATGCTTCGGCTATTCAGAGAACACAAACCAGCAGTGAAAGGTTCCCGAAATGCCCTGCCATTTGGTGATTTCATGCGGCAGATTTATTCTGGCAAATCCCATAGGCTTCAATGTTAAAAATATTCCAGTTTTAATTCAATATCTAATAAACCGTTCATTATAAAATTCTGCAGTAAAGAGTCTCTTCATTTATCGATTTTTTAGGATATTTTAAGCATTTTTCTGGATTTTTTTTTTAAAAAAGTCAGATTTTTTAAAACATTTTTTTAAAGTTTACTTATTTTTTCTGTAACAGCCCTCTTTATTATCATTCCCTGGAGCTCATATGTAAATTTCAGATATTTTCGCTCAGTAGTTTCTTTGCAAACAGTGTTTCACTTTTCAAACATTCAAGCAAACTGTTTTCCTAATTTATTCACTGCACAGGTCTGCGGTGTTGGCTTTTTCCAGCCGCTTCGCTGCGTGTGATTGGCTCCTGCTCGGGTTTTTCTGGCGTTTTCGGCAGGTTAATCCAGATGTTTTTGCAGGTTTCGGCGTGCATTCGCCGGGTTTTTGCAGTGAGTTTTCGGCAGGTTTTCAGCTGCTTTTCCCTGCACTTCGACGGCCCTGTGGTGCTTGCTGAATACACTGCAGGGTCGCCGAAATGGGATTGGCAAAACAAACTGAATTGAAGAGGACGAAAAGTCACCGAAAGTGCGGTGACTTTTCGATTCTCTTTGAATTACCCTGTATGTAATGTAATATGACGGGAGTGAGATTTAAAAAAAAAGTAATGGGATATGGGTGATATATAGGGAACAGGGTGGGTACATCTGCTGTAAGGGACATGATATGTGAGGCAAGGAGGCAATATCTAAGGAAAACAAAACGAAGAGTGTGTCCTATAAAACATATTGGGCCAAATAACATACTTGGTGCTAACGCTAGCGCTCACCTGCGTGAGCGTTAACGTTAGCCCAAGTAGTTTACACATATTACAATCCAAACGCTAATGGGTATTGTAACCCGTAAGCGTTTGGTATCTTGCGCTTTTCAGCACGAGGTTACTGTACTTTGCGCTCCCTATTCTTAACATGGGGAGCACAAAGTGTTAATCAGCGTTAGGATTACAAATTCCTAACGCTGATTAATGTCCGGCCGCAGTTAACAAAAGTTAACCAGAGCCAGGACTTGGTGCTAACGGATTCCGCTTCTGCAGAATCCGATAGCACCATCCAGAAACCCCCCAAACAAATCAAGATACTCAACTCTTGTCCCACGGCGAGGACCGCGGCTCTGTCCGCCTCCTCAGACCGGCGGGAGCAGGGAAAAAGTCCATCCAGTCTCCCCCTGCATATCACTACGCTGGCCGGCCGGATCTCACAAGGCGAGATCCGGCAGGTCATGTGGACTCCATTGAGAGGATGTGTGCGGCTGCCCGCAAACAATGCAGGCAGTTTTTTTAACGCCTGCATTGTAATCTAGCGGTAAAACGGGCACGCTAGGGGGAAAAATGAGGGCGCAGTTTTTCCTCCCTAGCGCCCCTGTTTTACAGCTAAGCTCGTAATTTGGCCCATGTTCTGTGAACAGGCCCATCTTTAATATTGATTGGACCCTGGGCAAACATTTTCTTGGGCCCCCCCAAAAGCCCGCCCACCGTATAATTTTGCTCTCCACCCCCATCATCCCAAAAAACAAAACAGTATCTACAAGGGTTGTGGTGGAGGACAAAAAGTGAGATAAAAAGCTTCTACACTATAATAACCAGTTGCATAAACCTTATCTCTGCTAAAAAGCCACAGTGTGGCATAGCATTGATTTTAGGGTTCTGTATAATAACAGACCCAGGATGCATAAAAGTGAGACAGATGTCATTTGTATATCCTACCCAGAATTTCTTGCTGCATATGGGGAATGTGACACAGGAGCTCTGGGATGCAATTCATCGAATTGCTGTGATGTGCAAGTGGCTTCTGCAATAATAAAAAAACAAAACACAAATACATCATGGACTTGTCTCAAAAAGCTTTAATAATGTAAACATAAAGAACTGGCTCACAAACAAGTCCTTAGATTGATCTTTAACAGTACGTACATGCCAATCATAGCCTCTTCTAGGCTCTTTCTCATCATATATTTCTATTAACAGTTATATGTTCTTGGGAGAAAAGGCATGTTAATATCTTAATACAAATATATGTACCCAGCACAGACCCCCCCCCCAAGAAATATATGTGCTTATCTAGCACAGGTCACCAGAATTATATGTACCCCGCACAGGCCCCCAGAAATATATGTATCCAGCACAGACCCCCAGAATTATATGTACCCAGCACATACCCCCAGAAATATATGTATCCAGCACAGACCCCCAAAATTATATGTACCCAGCACAGGCCCCCAGAAATCTATGTATGCAGCACAGACCCCCCAGAAATATATTTACCCAGCACAGGTCCCCAGAATTATATATATCCAGCACAGACCCCCAGAGATATATGTATCCAGCACAGACCCCCCAGAAATATATGTACCCAGCACAGACCCCCAGAATTATACTTACCCAGCACAGACCTCAGGATCAGATGAACGTGTGTTCCTCTGAGTGCCAGCATTTACCTCCACGTCACCGCCGGCTTCTGAAGGCTGTGGCGCTCTCTTGCGAGATATCGCCTGTAGGCTGTGTCAGCCTTCACAGGACGGCGGCCGCGCGAGGGAGAACGCTGGGGCTTGCAAGAAGACACAGCAAGTCGAGGGGGCTGCTAGCGGAATGCTGTTAATGCATTCAGCTTGCAGCGGCGGCAGTCGTCCACGGTTTACATGGGTCCAAGGGGCAGCTGCTTTGGGCCCCTCAACTATGACTGGGCCCAGGGCAACTGCCCCTTTTGCTCTGCATTAAAGACAGCCCTGTCTGTGAATGTAGTTTTCATGTACTGAAGAGGAACTACATGCAGTAAAATAAATTATATGTTAGGGAAGGGATGTGAGCTAAATGGTGAAAGACTGTAAGTGGGAAAGATGTATGAGAAGGAAAGACTATCAGGGTTATTCAAAGAGATCCGAATTGTGGCTGAAAGGTAAACGAACAGTGAAATTCAGCGTACGGTTACCTTTCCTGGCCATTCGGCTATCCAGAGAGCAGGCACTTTGCCAAATGTTGGCGTATTGCCTGCACATACGGTGCATGTTCGTTGCCTGTTCGAAGGCAGTGAAATCCCCATAGAGAAGCAATGCTTTGTCTATTCAGAGAACAAAAACCAGCAGTGAAAAGTTGCCGAATTTCTGTTCGGTGGTTTCATGCGGCAGATTTATTCAGGCGAATCCCATAGGCTTCAATGTTAAAAATATTCCCGTTTTTATTCAATATCTAATAAACCGTTGATTATAATATTCTGCAGTATAAAGTCTCTTTATTTATAGATTTTTTAGGATCTTTTAGGCATTTTTCGTGATTTTTTTGCGAAATTTTTGTTTCCATTTTTTTAAAATAGTTTTTTCTTTTTTCTGTAACAGCCCTTTTTATTATCATTCATTGGACCTTATATATAAATTTAATTTTCGTTCCGTAGGTTCTTTGCAAACAGCGTTTAAATTTTCAACCATGCAAGCGTACTGTTTTTTTTTCCACTCCATTCGTCTGCAGTGTCGGCTTTTTCCGGTGGCTGCTCAGCGCTGTGATCAGCGGCTGCTCAGGTTTCTCCGGCGTGTTCGGCGGGGTTAATCCAGATGTTTTTGCGTGTTTCGGTGTGCATTCCCCTGGTTTTGCAGAGAGTGTTCGGCGGGTTTGCGGCAGCTTTTCCCTGCACTATGACGGCCCTGTGGTGCTTGCTGAATACACCGCAGGGTCGCCGAAATGGGATCGCCAAATCGCACCAAATTGAAGAGAACGAAAAGTCACCAAACGTGCGGTGAATTTTCGATTCTCTTTGAATAACCCTGAGAATTTTTGAAGGAAAAGCATAAATGCTAGGGAATAGGGCTCTTAAATTTGTCTTTAGGGGTAGTAGGTAAGCAGAAGGATCATCTGCGATGATGGTGGAAATATGGAGTTATGTAGTAGAAATAGGATGTTAATGGAAAGAGAGCATTGTGTTTTTAGTGGATACAGGGACTTGCAGGTGAGGAGTATGTGGTGTATTGTAGCATGTTTACATAATTTATAGGAGTAGGACGATTTATAATTTGGGTGAGAGGAGTGGAGGACAGAGCAGAATGAGCCCTTAAGAAAAAAGGTAAAGGACGAAAGGTTCAGTGGATCCCAGACAAAATAGTGTATATCAGAGGTGTGCATTCGTTTTGTAACGAATTGGAATTCGTAACAAATTTCGTTAATTCGTATTTCGGAATTACTTCCAAAATAACGAATCGATTTGATCCGAATTCGAAACGAAACAGTATCTAACAAATTTTATTTGTTATACTGTTTCATCATACAATAAAAATTTGATTAATCAGGGTTTTATTTAGTAATCCGAATCGATATTAACTATCGAATCGATATCGAATTGATATATCAACTATAAAATAAGATAAATCAACTATCGAATTGATCTTAAATTACAATACATGTACTACAGTCAGCAAACGACTTTATGAAACAAATCAGTTTTGTTTTACTGTTTCACAAGCACCCTGTCCCTCTTAATTGGCCTCTGGTACTAAATTTGTGAGACAGCTCAATATTTAACCCTAGCTTGCCTTTTAAAAGCAAAATATGATTAATTAGGGTTTTATTTAGTGATTTGAAATTCAAATTGATATATCAGTTATCGAATTGATATATCAACTATCGAATCGATATCAAATTTCAAATCGATATGAAACGAAATGCGAAACGAAAAAAGCTCCAAAATACAAAACGAAATTCCAAAAACTTAATTATTTTAAAACTAAACAAAACGAAATAAAACAAATATTTCATCTGGGCACACCTCTAGTGAATATAAAATGACTGGGATGTTTAGTAAAAAAGCAGTAAGAAAAGCATTGCAAAATAAAGATATAATGCTGCCTACACACAACACAGTGCATAGGCAGATTGGATTAAATGTGATATACAAAAATAATACCCTGGATTTGTAAATGTGACATTAGGCACAAATAGCCCTATAGTCTCACACACACTCACCCGCTAAACCACCATGTATTAGTAAACAATCCAATATACAAAATGCTCTACTGCTGTAGTAGCCACTTCCACTACAATTGCATCCCATCAATCAAACACACATTTGCAATGTTTCAAAACATGAATTCTCAAATATACATTGTAACACACAAATAAGCAAATATATTCTGTAAATGATCTTAAAAACAGATATTGCGTTTGTAGAATAAAGAGGTGGCGCTTGTTCTGGTACAACACACTTATTTTGTGGTTCTCATCTGAAAACAAATACATGACTCTGCTTTTACTCTAGGCGCTCTGATGCTATTTCTCATGACTGCATTCACTTGCTTCAGGATTACTGAATCACCGACTATACAGTATAACATTATAATCAGGGCTCGAGTCCTGCGGGAACGGCGTACCCGCACTTCTCCCACAGCGGGAACGCTGCGGGAATGCTGCGGGAACACAGGTTTCCCGCTGTTCCCCGAGCCCTAAACGCTGGCTGTACATTTCCGACGGCCGCGTGTTCTCCCTCCTACGACGAGCAGCAGCTGGTATGAAGTGCGGCTGCTCGCCTGGGATCCAACAGCCATCCGTGATCTCGCGAGATCGCGGATGGCTGTTGGATCCCAGGCGAGCGGCCGCACTTCATACCAGCTGCTGCTCGCCGTAGGAGGGAGAACACGCGGCCGCCGGCCATGTGCGGCCAGCTAAATCTTTTTGGGCCTGGAAAGGAGAAGTGAGCTGGGGGCAAATACATCCATATGAGCTGGGGCAAACATATCCATATGAGCTGGCCTGGGGCAAATATATCCATATAAGCTGGCCTGGGGCAAATGTATCCATATGAGCTGGCCTAGGGCAAACATATCCATATGAGCTGGGGCAAACATATCCATATGAGCTGGCCTGGGGCAAATATATCCATATAAGCTGGCCTGGGGCAAATGTATCCATATGAGCTGGCCTGGGGCAAACATATCCATATGAGCTGGGGCAAACATATCCATATGAGCTGGCCTGGGGCAAATATATCCATATGAGCTGGCCTGGGGCAAACATATCCATATGAGCTGGCCTGGGGAAAATACATCCATATGAGCTGGGGCAAATATATCCATATGAGCTGGCCTGGGGCAAACATATCCATATGAGCTGGGGCAAACATTTCCATATGAGCTGGGGCAAACATATCCATATGAGCTGGCCTGGGGCAAATATATCCATATAAACTGGCCTGGGGCAAATGTATCCATATGAGCTGGCCTGGGGCAAACATATCCATATGAGCTGAGGCAAACATATCCATATGAGCTGGCCTGGGGCAAATATATCCATATAAGCTGGCCTGGGGCAAATGTATCCATATGAGCTGGCCTGGCAAACATATCCATATGAGCTGGCCTGGGGCAAATATATCCATATGAGCTGGCCTGGGGCAAATATATCCATATGAGCTGGCCTGGGGCAAATATATCCATGTGTTTGGGGGCAGATATATCCAGGTGATTGGGGGCAAATATATCCATGTGTGAGCTGGGGCAATATACATCCATGTGTGAGCTGGGGCAAATATATCCATATAACCAGTGCTGTGCATATTATTCTGGGGGCTCAGTGCTGTGTTTATTATTCTGGGGGTCCAGTGCTGTGTATATTATTCTGGGGGCTCAGTGCTGTGTATATTATTCTGAGGGCTCAGTGCTGTGTATATTATTCTGGGGGCTCAGTGCTGTGTATATTATTCTGAGGGCTCAGTGCTCTGTATATTATTCTGGGGGTCCAGTGCTGGGTATATTATTCTGGGGGCTCAGTGCTGTGTATGTTATTCTGGAGGTCCAGTGCTGGGTATATCATTCTGGTGGGTCTGTGCCTGTGTATATAATTCTGGGGGGTCTGTGCCTGGATATATATATATATATATATGTATGTAATATATATATATTATATATAACGTGTTAGTCCAGTTGCCAAAATCACGAGTATACCTGTACGTAGTGATACCTTTCACTGATCAGTATAGTTTCCAGACCTGAAGAGGAGAGGTTACACTCTTGAAAGCTTGTCTTTTAAATGTAATGTTAACCCAATAAAAATAATATCACCACGTACTGCTATACTCGTGATATATATTTTCTTCAGGTAATAGGGGTTGTGGAATTCGTGGGTGAGTTCCCTCACTTTTTGCCCCAGGACTTGACCCCTGATTATAATCAAAAATTATTATACGTTCTCTTTTCACTAAACAATTGGAGCAAACATATCTGGAATTAAACAGTTAGATAAAGTCAATCCAGCATAATACACTATTGAATTATACCGCATAATAATATAATCCTTGGACGACACCCTGTGTCACTTTAAATCTTTGTTGGAGCTTGCCCCGAACATTTATTATACGCAGCAAATAATAACATTCTGCATGACTTTCTCAAAAACAAAACATATTTTGAACGGATTCTGGCTACCGGATATGCTTGGTCATAAGGCCACTATTGCGTCACTAGCAGGGGTGGACTAACCCATCGGGCACTGCCCGAGGGCCCGCGGGTCAGTAGGGGCCCGGTTTGGGGCAACACAGTGGGCCCCCGCCGGCTTCCCTCTGATGATGATTGAAATTGACAGGCAGCCAGAGGCGCGCTCTGAAAATGCCGCGTGTCACGTGAGGGGCGGCGCCAGTGCAACGTGCCTGCTCCAGTTAGACTGTGGGATGCAGGCACGCTGCAGGCGCCACCGCGGCAGTTTTATTGCTGTGGAGCTCTGTGATGCACTCATACACACTGAACATTCCAGGGAGTGTCCATGCTGCCTTGGGCCTGACAAACTCAAAATGCCTCTTCAACTTCTGCAGCTCACCTTCCCGCCGCAAATATGTCCTCCCTGTCATGGTTATACCTCTTTGCATACGTGCATGATGAATGATACTTATGTTTGTGCATGCTGTTGCTTGAGTGGGTGCCTCATTGACATGGAAATGTATGGTTGAGTATAATGGGAGTGTGTAGCTGGTTGAGTGAGGTGGGAGTAAGCAAGAGAGTGTGTGGATGGCTATGTTCAGGGCCGCCATCAGGGCATTACGCCCAATACTGCCGTAAGGGGCCCGGGCCCGTGGGGGCCCGGGCCGCTGGGGCCTGGGGGGAGGATCCCGGGCCCCCGACGGCAGCGGCGTCGCCCTTTAACAGCTCCGGTATCGGACTCGATGAGTCCGAATCCGGAGCTGTGTCCCTGCTGCTGCTGCAGGAGCCGGAGGAGACTGAGACACTGTGTCTCCTCCGGCTCCTGGCAGCTTCACTTCCTGGCTGGGTGGGGCCAAGCAGCGTGTGAGGCGCCTCCCAAGCACGTTGCTTTGGCTCCGCCCCTCCACTTAGTGAAGCTGCGCGCCGGAGCTGGAGGGACCAGGGAGAAGACAGAAGAAAAGAAGAGAAGAAAATTAAAGAAAAGGTGAAGAAAAGAAGAGCTGAAGACAGAAGATAGAAGACAGCGAGTGGTGAGCCAGGGCCCAGACCCTAAGACCCAGGGCCCAGACCGAGGGCCCAGACCCCTAGGCCCAAACCCAGGGCCCAGGACCCCAAGGCCCAGACCCCTAGGCCCAGATCTCTAGGCTCAGACCCAGGGCCCAGACCCAGGGCCCAGACCCCAAGGCCCAGACCCAGGGCCCAGACCCCTAGGCCCAAACCCAGGGCCCAGACCCCCTAGACCCACACCCAGGGCCCAGACCCAAGGCCCAGACCCAGGGCCCAGACCCAAGGCCCAGGACCCAGACCCAAGGCCCAGACCCAGACACTAGGGCCCAGACCCTGGGCCCAGACCCCTAGGCCCAAACCCAGGGCCCAGACCCCTAGGCCCAAACCCAGGACCCAAGGCCCAGACCCAGGGCCCAGACCCTGGGCCCAGACCCCCTAGGCCCAAACCCAGGGCCCAGACCCTAAGGCCCAGACCCTAAGACCCAGGGCCCAGACCCCTAGGCCCAAACCCAGGACCCAAGGCCAGACCCCAAGGCCCAAACCCAGGACCCAGACCCCAAGGCCCAGACCCCTAGGCCCAGACCTCTAGGCTCAGACCCAGGGCCCAGACCCAGGACCCAGACCTCTAGGCCTAGACCCCAAGGCCCAGACCCAGACCCCAAGGCCCAGACCCCAGGGCCCAGACCCTAGTGCCCAGGGTCCAGACCCCTAGGCCCAGGGCCAAGACCCAGACCCAGGGCCCAGACCAAAGGCAAATGCCCAGGGCCCAGACCCCAAGACCCAAACCCAGGGCCCAGACCCAGGGCCCAGACCCTATGGCCCAGACCCAGGGCAAAGGCCCAGGCCCCTAGGCCCAAACCCATGGCCCAGACCCCAAGGCCCAGGACCCAGACCCTAGGGCCCAGACCCAGGGCCCAGACTCAGGGCCCAGACCCCTAAGCCCAAACCCAGGGCCCAGACCCCAAGGCCCAGGCCCAGGGCCCAGACACTAGGGCCCTGGGCCCAGACCCCCTAGGCCCAAACCCAGGCCCAGACCCAGGGCCCAGACCCCTAGGCCCAAACCCAGGACCCAAGGCCCAGACCCAGGGCCCAGACCCAAGGCCCAGACCCTGGGCCCAGACCCCCTAGGCCCAAACCCAGGGCCCAGACCCTAAGGCCCAGACCCAAGGCCCAAACCCAGGGCCCAGACCCCCTAGGCCCAAACCCAGGGCCCAGACCCTAAGGCCCAGACCCTAAGGCCCAGGGCCCAGACCCTAAGGCCCAAACCCAGGGCCCAGACCCTAGGGCCCAGACCCTAAGACCCAGGGCCCAGACCCCTAGGCCCAAACCCTGGGCCCAGACCCCTAGGCCAAACCCAGGGCCCAGACTCCAAGGCCCAGACCCCAAAGCCCAAATACAGACCCAGGGCCCAGACCCTAGGGTCCAGACCCCATACCCAGGGCCCAGACCCCCTAGGCCCAGACCCTAAGGCCCAGACCCCCTAGGCCCAAACCCAGGGCCCAGACCCTAAGGCCAGACCCAGGGCCCAGACCCTAAGGCCCAGACCCAGGGCCCAGACCCCCTAGGCCCAAACCCAGGGCCCAGACCCTAAGACCCAGGGCCCAGGCCCAAACCCAGGGCCCAGACCCTGGGCTCAGACCCCTAGGCCAAACCCAGGGCCCAGACCCCAAGGCCCAGACCCCAAAGCCCAAATACAGACCCAGGGCCCAGACCCTAGGGTCCAGACCCCATACCCAGGGCCCAGACCCCAAAGCCCAGACCCAGGGCCAGACCCCAGACCCTAGGGCCCAGACCCTAGGACCCAGACCCCAAGGCCCAGGGACCAGAACCAGAGACCAGGGCCCAGGCTAGACCCCAGGGACCAGACCTCAGGGCCCAGACCTCAGGGACCAGACCCCAAGGCCCAGTCCCAGGGACCAGACCCCAGGGCCCAGACCCAGACCCAAAGGCCATCATACACAGCCCGTTTCTGTGAGATTTATTGCTGTGGATTCTGTGATATGTTCAGACACACCGCTCATTACTGTGAGTTTTATTGCTGTGGATACTGTGATAAGCTAATACACACTGCACATTACTGGGAGTTTTATTGCTGTGGTGCTATGTTATGTCCTTTTTTTTTGAAGGGGGAGAAAAGCTGTTAGAGGTTGAGGGGGGGGCCCTGGGGGGCCCCATCGTGAGGTTTAGTAAGGGGCCCCATCATTTCTAATGGCTGCCCTGGCTATGTTAGATGGGAATGAGCGTGTGGTTGGGTAAGCATGATGGAGGTTACGTACGGCTTAGTTAGTGGAATGAGAGTGGGCATGTATGATTATATCGGCAAAGAGACAGAAAGACACTGACCGTCACTGAAGTCACTTAACAGTAACACCAGGGTCTGGTAGCCTGGCCGGCAGTCTTTGCAGAATACCGGCTAAAGGCATGAAGCATTTGCTACATTGAATAGATTATTCTTCTCCGGTGAGCCGCAATTTGACAGCAAATATACAAAGTATAGGAGTATGCAGCCACATCATCCAAACAAAGTTTGCATCTCGGTTGGAATAGTGCCTTAAGTCATCAATATAGTGGTTGCATCTGCTCACATTAATTTGCTGAAGCTGTCTAATGGCTGGGTTGGAATATGGCCTGGGATTCTTTGGTTTATTCATTGTTGTGCTGTGAACCAATCTGTGGTATTCAAATTAACCTGATTGTGTATATAAATATTTCCATCGACCTCTACATCAAGCGATCACATTAAAATTCTCCCCTGAATATTTGTTCACATTTTTAAAATAAAAAATAGTCTCCAGCGTGCCTTGCCTTGCAGGCCATGTTCCCAGAAATTAAACAAAGCAAGGAAGGAAAATCACAAGTGAATAGATATTTATGTCAGGGGGGTGAGGGCACCGAGAAATGTTTAATGTTATGGTACTAATCTGCAGTCAGAGGTGACTGGCAAGGACTGTTTAACCAGTCATCAAATAGAAATAATCTCTAATTTAATTGGCATGTTATCTATGACCCTGAGCAACTTCGCACTTTGAAACTGATAACACCAGACATAGTTAAAGATGGTTAAATCAAAGAGGTGAATTGTGCTGGAAACCCTTCAAATGCAGAAACCTGAATATACTTCATAATGAAGAACAAAAATGAGTATTAGTATAAGAATAAAAAAAAAAATTCCACTTAACCGGAAGTCTAAAAATGGAAAAGGCCCTATTCCCTTCCTCACACTAAAATAGGGACGCTAACATGGAAAGCCTGTTGTGACACATACGAGGTATGTGCACAATTGTATAAAGTAAGTAATTGTCATGTATAGTGGTGACATTGAAAGGTATGTGTTTATGTTTTCTATGTGGTATATGGTGCCTATAACAAGTCACTATGAGAATGCAGCTCTCTGCTGCAGCAGCAGGGGACTGTTATTATGACGCACAGGGTCTTATGTTCCAGAAGGATTGGGGGAAGATTATAGGTGTGGCACTGGTGATGTGTTCCTGCTTACCCTCATAACCACGAGGATACTATGGAACAAGCAGCCAATCTGTCTGTCTCCTCATTCTTTCCTGTTTTTACAGGTAAGCCTAAAGCAGGAAGTAACTCCCAAACATTTAAAATAAAGAATCCATGTTATATACAGCTGTATTAACTGTGCAGAGAGTCAGATGGGAGACAATAAGAGATATCCTTAATGTAAACACTAGGAGGGTGGAGGCTCCAGGTACTCTGCAATAATAATGGTAAAAAGCAGTATTTCCTGATGCAGAGTCAGTTATGTACATTTAAATGTACTCAATATGCAGAAATCTTAGATGCATTATTATTTGTTATTAGAAAGGAATTGTTCTATGTCTTGGCAGATATGACATCCCCTTGTGTGCAGAAGGAAAAGGAATAGCTGTAGCACGCTGCACACTGTATATAATAGGATGTATAGTCTGTGAGACGGATTCACAACTTTCCACAGGGAAAGTTAGATGTTTTGCGAAAATGAAGATGACATGCTAATAGGTCATTTAGAATGAAAATGTTATTGTTTTAAAAGCATTTGGAAAATATGCATTTAATAAAGAGATAACCACGAGGATACTATGGAACAAGCAGCCAATCTGTCTGTCTCCTCATTCTTTCCTGTTTTTACAGGTATTTACATCTGTCTGCTGGCCCTCTGAACGGGGTCTGCAACACTGTGCCTGTATTTTAGCGCGATAATCTGGGGCAGGCACTACCTCGGCACCTTGCCCCGGAACGCAGCGGTACCCTTAGTGATACTCGCAGTAGCGCTTCCACGCCACTGTGAGTACCACCTCCTGTAGTCCATAGGAATCCATGGATGGTCGCGCACAATCGCAGAGGGAGACTGGGAACTATTTGTCCCCAGTCTTACTCTGCACGCGACCAGGAGAAGCGGCGGATCGGGCCACAGTTCTCACTGTGGGACGAAAGGTGAGTATCGGATTTATTCAGGGGGTTTTAGGAGTGCTAAATGATTTCAGAAAAGCGCAATCAGTTAGCACCAGCTTTTAGCTGTAGCTAAATTTTTGGTTTGCGCATCGTTGTGGTAATTAGTGCTAGGATTTTGGAATACCTTACCTATCCTAACGCTATTTAAAGAATGTGCTCCCCATGTTAAGTTTATCATGCACAAAGTACAGCCAGCTCATGCAAGCTAGTGCAATTAACGTTGCAGTACCAGATATTTCCTGGGTTTAGGGGCGTAACTACCAGGGGTGCAGAGGGTGCCACCGCACCCAGGCCCTTGAGTCCAGGGGGGCCCAAACTCCCCTGCCTGGGCGCTTGCCTATATTTTATATATGTAGCGCTCACTCCTGGAGGAGCCGCTGAAAATGAACCACGGGTCAGTCTCCCCGCACTAGGGAATAAATATACTCCAACACGCTGTAAGTTTTACAAGTTAAAAGGTTTACTAAAAGGTTTGCAGCTCTTGAGACACGGTATATACAGGAAGATTTACAGTACTTTCGTAACACGATAAACGCGTAGCGGTAAAAGAAACGAAAGCACGAGGGCTTCGTATTTTCGGAAAAAAACCCCGACCGAGCAGAAAATTAAAAGATACGAAATTCGAGGAAAAACCGCGTAGCGGGACACAATAAAATACACGGTTCTCGTATCACGGTAAACGCGCAGCGGGAACAAAAAAAGGAAAAATAGTTCAGAATGTAACTTTAACTTTGCCCCCTTGTATGGATTTGGAAAAAAGGAAACTGAGTCCTGCACAGGTTAAGTCCCAGAACGTGAAGTGGTATGTATTCGTGTGTGTAGGGTACCCGGGTACTTTTCAACTGGCCAGTGAGTTTACTTTAACGATGTCTTCGACTAGTCAGTTGGGGCCCTGTGGGTTTTAGAAGGAAAACAGCAGCGTACGCTCTTATTTACATACGGCCTTGGGGGCCTCTCACCCATCCAGCGCAAGCTTGAGGTTCCGCTGACCCAGGACGTCTCTCCGCTCGATATTGACTGGGGACGCCGACCACCGGATCTGTTGTCTGGCCTTCTGTCTGTCAGCCGCGACTCAGCCAGCTTACCGCCTGCTCCCCGCTTCAATCGACCGCGGTACTCCTTACTCGAGGGGTCTTCTCTCCTCAGCACTGCACTCGGATAATATAGATGGTGATGTCTGTCTCCCGCAAGGCTGGGTGACCCAATCCTAAGGGCCGATCCACTCTGTGTGTGTGCATCCGCTCTCCCCTGCTCCCTGGCGCGCTCTGTCTGTTCTCCACGAGGTGCAGGATGTACAGCGTCTCCACAAACCCACCCACTTCCTGTTTCTTCGCAAAGCATGCCGGGACATGTAGTTCGAGTGTCCAGAGTCTTTAATCGTGATTGTCTCCATCTTGTGGCTAAAAATGGGTACTGCCACAGTAAACTTTAACACATCGCTACATATATATAATTCTTTAACTTATTTTATACTAATTTGTGAGTTTTACTTTGGAGCTCTGTGATATGCTCATACACACCACATGTTACTCTGTGTTTTGTTGCTGTGGAACTCTGTGATACGCTCATACACACTGCACATTACTATGAGTTTAATTGCTGTGGAGCTCTGTGATACGGTAATACATGCTGCACATTACTGAGTTTTATTGCTGTGAAGCTCTGTGATACATTCATACACACTGCACATTACTGAGTTTTATTGCTGTGGAGCTCTGTCATGCCTTCATACACAGTGCACATTGCTGTGGAGCTCTATGATAAGCTCGTATACACTGCATATTGCTGTGGGTTTTATTGCTGTTGAGCTCTGTGATAAGCTCATATACACTGCATATTGCTGTGAGGTTTATTGCTGTGAAGCTCTGTGAGACACACAGAGTGCACATTACATTAAAAATGGAGTGGACTGAAGAGGTCATAGTGGACCTGGAAAAATGAGACACTGATTGTCTGGAGTCAACAGTGTGGATCTGGAGGGGACCAATGCATGTTTACGAGAGGGGGACAAAATATGTTTTTGCCTGGGGTGGGGGGGGCCCCCCATCATGGTTGCTGCACCTGGGCCCTAGGGTTTCTAGTTACGCCTCTGCGTTAGGGATGTAATATGGGGGCATGCGTTAAAGTCACTTATCCTGACGTTAACTTACATATCCGAACACTACAGTTAGCATTCACAAGGAAATAGAGCCCAAAGACTCTGAGAAGTGACGTTTTCAGAGTCTCTCAGTAATAGTTTTACTCAACTTCCTGCCACTCCTGCCTCATCTTTCTCTGTTTGCTCATTCCTCCTGGCACATGATAGGGCACCCTGTTTAGCGCCAGTGAGGAACATGCTGCTAGGGGCCAGCATATCCCTTGCTGGAGCTTCACTGTGTGGTCTGCCCCAGTATGCCCTTTACTGGAGCTGTCCAGGTTCTCACTCACAGTCCCCCTGCCACATTCATCTTCCCCTCTGGCTATTTGGAATTCTGGCTGGATTTAAGGCAGGTATTTAAACACTTAAAGCTAAAAATGGGGAAGAGGGGAGAACATGGTGGCAGTCAAAAAGGGTTACTAATCAACCTATCTGTCAAGTATTCTCCTACCCCATTTTTAGCCTAGAGTGTCCCTTTAAGAAGATCATATCCAAATAAAATAGGAAAAACCAGCCTAACATATTGCCTGCAGAGTGTCTTTATAGTTGATGTCCAATGTCACAGCAATATTTAAGTGCTAAAGAGCTTTTATCAAGCGTAAAAGAATCCCTATAGTGCTGAAACATTTCTGTTACATAACATCTGACATCAACTACAAAACTGCTTCCCAGGTTGTACGTTGAGCTGGTGTTTTCTGTTTTGTTTGGATCTGCTGAGGTTGATCCACCCAGTTCCTCTGCACTGCTCTATTGCCAGACCCTACTATTTAAGGCTCGGGTCAGACGAGCGCAGTGTTCACGTCCATGTTGCCGCACATTTGTACGTCCGTTGTAGCATATAATTATGACCAATGGAGCCCCACACACGAAGCACGTCCGCACCAAACTGCGGACGCACAACGGATGCTGCAAACAGACGCAAGACAGGCAAGAGCGTAAATCTGCTAGAAAGGACACACAGAGTGCGCTGCGTCTGCAACGTCCACATAGCTTTGTGTGCGAGTGATGGAACGTAATCAGACAGACTGCATTTTTGACGTCCAGCATTTTTGACGGAAAAAATGTTTTCATATTAATTTATTTTCACTTCTACATCAGTCAAAAAAAACGTCAGTCACAAAAACGGACTGTGTGGCCACTACCTTGTCATCAGTCAGAAAGTACGTCCGTTGTGCACGGACGCACAATCCGCACAGAATGTGCTCGTCTGACCCTAGCCTAAGTGAGTGCCATTTTTTCTTGGATTCCAGCATTGCGTTAAGAAAAGCAGACAGGTTCACTTTAGGTGTAATATCCTGTCAAGAGATGGATACATCAAATAGATAATAAACCCTCCCTATTGTGAAGATAAAACTTACTTTTATTCCATTCCAGATGTGAAAAGCTGCCAGGTTCCTGTCAATCCATAGTGCTCATGTGACAGGGAAGGGAGGCTAAACATTTGACGCAGTGTCTAGCCAATCCAATGGTTCTGTATGCTCGTGTGTTGAGCGACATTTGCGGGAAATAGGATGAGAAAGATCACGTCTTCCTAATATATTCCAGGATGCCAGATTGGAGCTCATTGATCTCAGCTTTGGGAGCCAATCCCCTGCACAAGGAGGCCTGAATAAGCGCTCTCAGACCCCCTTGGATGGGGAGGAAAGGCAAGAGCACTGAATGGTCACAGTGCCTAGAGTGTCCCTTCAACTTTCTCCAAATGATGCAAAGTTGTGTGACCCATAACATATTCACTTTTATCCATGCTCTGTGTATTCCTTCCAAGGAAAGTTTATAGTTTACTTAATGCTTCTTATTATAAAGTAAGATAAGCTGCTGACAGAACAATGTTCGACGTGAAGGGCAAAAGAAAACATTTATTGGTCTTGGCTGCTGAGAATTAAACAGACCTTTCTCCATTATCAGTATCTCCTATCGAAATTTAGCATTTTGGAAGATGAAACGGAAAGCTAAACTAGTGTTGAATGGAATGTTTCATTGGTAGATATGACAAGGGGTGGAGAACTAGGACTTATAAAGGGGAACACTTTCTAGGCCTAGAATCATTGACGGAAGTAAAGAGAGCCAGGAAAATGAAGTGGGTGGTGTTTGCGTTTCTCTGCCTCCAACTGACACAGGGGCTGGTGGTGAGGTAAGAACTGGCCATGGGCTTCTGTTTCTCTACATATATGTGAGACCCAAATCACCAGACTCAACAACACCTGACGTTTTGCAACTTATTCTTATTATGTGATCCCTGGCTCACTCAATCTATTTTATTCATTAAATTCTGCATCAGCTTATAAATACCTCCTCAGTGGATGCAAAATATATCATATAGTAGAAAACTGAATATGTAGATGAAAAAGATTACACTTAACAAAAATGCAGAAAAAATGCAAAAACATCTTTATACATAAATATGCAGTTAAATTTATAACGGTATTGTGGAAACCAGCGTATTCCTGTTTCACAAAAATTTTTGATGCTCTTAAAAAATACGTTTGCAGGATTAAATAATAAAAATAAAACTGATGGAGTGAACAGACTTGATCAGGTCCCTGTGACAATATGCAGTTTTAGAGTGGTCAGTGATCTTGATTTAAAAGGACACTTAAGGCAAAAGAAAAGGAGAGGTCAACTATTAATCCCTGCTTACCTTCATCCGGTTTTAAACTCACTTTTTGTCCTGTACCAATGTATCCTCCTGGTTGTTCTCAGTCTGAGGCAAATGACAGACTATGAGATCTGAAATTTGGCTATTGTGCAAACTGGTGTAATTTTAGACCAATGAGGACCCAATGCCCAGAAGGTTGTCCAACAGATGGTTTCTGAACCAGCCTTGGTTAGAACATACTCATGCCACAATGACCACTTTAAGTCCAAAATGTTTCTACTCTGAATGAGCTGAGGAAGCCTCGCTATGAATGATAGGAGTTTTCATCGCATTTAAAATGTTTTGTGGTATCTTCCAAATGTAATACTCAAAAGCAAAACCAAAATCACTCACCTCTAGGGTTTCCTAGAGCCAGTATTCTTTTTTTCAATACAGGCTAAAAGGCATGAATGATGAGCTACCATGGAATAGTGTATTATTGTCTGACTGGCCTGATGTTACCACTTGCTGTATTAAATATAAGAAGCATTAACATACAGAAGAGGTCAAGCAATCTTGGCCTCTCAGATGTTTTGAAACTATATTTCCCATAATGCTCAGACACTCTTTGGGCTGACTAGGCATCATGGGATCTTTAGGTCCAAAACATTTGTGAGGGCCAAGGCTGATGACCCCTGATGCACAATGAGTCCGTAAAGTTGAGCCAGAAGCAAAGTGGTCAGAATAGTAGCTCAAGCCACTAAGTATAATATCACCTCTCGATAACTCAACAGCTCATTTGGAATAGGGCTACAGGGCATTGAGAAGTATTTGACCTTTTGAGGTGTGTGCTTGGAACAAACTTTGCTCACCTCTCATATCAGATACATTCAACTTCTTCTATTAATAACCTTAAAACAATCACAGACCTTAGAATCACAGTTGGTTATTTTAAAAGCACCACTGTTTAAAGTAATGTATCCCACAACTTATGAGAACAGATTTCTATGCATGTATCACAGCACACAAAGATAATTATGACAATTATAACCCATCATTTCTTCGGTCAAATGCTATAGCCACTTTCATTTACCTTACTTTAGATTGTAGCGTCCAAAACCATTTCTCATTATAATAGGCTATTATACTAGTCCGATTTCGTCCTTCAAAGTATGTTTGTTGTTCCTTTTGCATACCATATCCAGGAATTTATAGGAGTTGCATTTAAGGACCACTCTACCCTAAAAAATGGGGTTGGAACAAATCCAGAGGAGTTAATTATTGACCTCTCCTAACCCCCACTTCGGTATACTAACACCATCCCTCACACCCATTCCTAGCCTAGAGTGAGTAAAATCACACCTCTCTCCAATGCCACTATGTTTCATGGTGCTCTCAAATGCAACAGCACCTGCTCCAGGATGCAGAACGGTCTTGTCCCCATGACAGTGGACATGACTAGTAAACATGCAGACAACCAGATGCTTCTCAATGCAGAAATATGAAAAAATTACGGAGAGGGATTGGAGGATTGTCTGGCTTGAATTAAACCAAACAGATCCAACCTGCAGATGGAAGTCCTGCTGAAACTGTTTGACGGCCTTTGGCGCATCCCAGTGGGATCAGTGGGGGATTAGGCTACACTCAACCACAATAACCAGTAATTGTGGACATAGAGGCTAGGAATAGGATATCCCTTTAAAAATCATTTTCTCTTTACCTCAGAGTCCCTCTAAAGAAATACAAGTCGGCAAGAGAAAACATGAAGGAGATGGGAGTCCTGAGGGACTTCATGAAGACGCATAAGAGAGACCCAGCTCTGAAATACAACTTCAACCAAAAAAATGATTTTGCAGTAGCCTATGAACCGATGTACATGGATGTGAGTACTGTATATCATGAGTGTTCTCTCACCAATTTAAGTATTCTGGATACTTTTATGAATCTCGAATTCTCTGCAAATATTTTCTAGACATACTACTATGGTGAGATCAGTATTGGAACGCCACCTCAAAACTTTCTGGTTCTGTTTGACACTGGATCCTCTAACTTGTGGGTACCATCTACTTCCTGCCAGAGCCAAGCCTGTGGTGAGCATTGCGTTTTTACTATTAGTCAGAACCATATGTTCTTTTTGAGAATCTTTCACTGTTTTTTGGTATTTTTTTATATGAAGTCTATACCTTTGTTTCCATGCAGGCAACCACGATCTATTTAACCCAAGCCAGTCTTCTACTTATACAACAAACGGACAACAATTTTCCATGTCCTATGGCAGCGGCAGTGTTACTGGTGTCTTTGGCTATGATTCTGTATCGGTGAGTTAGTAACAGTGCCATATAATATGCTATGTGACTATTACCTTTCTCTGCAGGTTAAGTGGGCTTTTACATTCTATCACAGGGACGTGAAACTCTGCCCCCGGTTCTTCTAAACTTCAACTCCCACGATTCCGTGGCAATCTATTACATTCAAAGAATTCTGGGAACTGTAGGCTATCAACATCCGGGAGGGGGGTAGAGACTCACAGCCCTGTTCTAGTGATTACATAATAATAAATTTTATCAATAAATGAAATAACCGCAGAAAATTCAATAAATGTATTTCCATTGCATGTAGTGTGCAATAGTGAAAATTATTTCTGAACTCTAAATAAAAGTTATGCATGAGACAAAAAAATAAAACACAGCGGTGTAGATTAGTTACAAAAACACACAATATGACAATCTCTGCAGTGCAGAATTTCAGGGAGAGTTTGTGTTAGGATATGCAAAGGGTTGGATAGTTGTTATGGTAGACTTAGAAGTTAGTGTCATATGGATAAATTCATTAGAACTGTAGAATTCTAATGTAGAATTGTAGAAATAGCAGCTGTGGATAAATAGTGCTTAATGAAACACTTCAAAGTGTCAAACCACTCCTCTTAGATTGTAAATTCACTTGAGCAGGGTCCTCTTTTCCTATCGTTTTCCGTGTGTCCAAATTGTTTGTTTTGTCTTACATATTGTACAGCCCTGCGGAATATGTTGGCGCTTTCTAATCAATAGTAATTGAAATTGTAATGATGAAAGTAAAAAAGTAAAAAAAGTCTAATAAGGAAAATCAAACAAAAAATTCAACCTTAAAATATTTGTTACAAACCAATAAATTCGCAAACATTAATATAAAATCTGGGGTAATACATAAATCAACATATTCTGCAGTTTTACATATTTTAAGCTCCCTAAACCTACAGTCAAAATAAGGCTTTGCGCTTGTGACTGCAGCTGCAATTGTAAGATTTCAAAGAGTAACAAAAAATGCCTCTCAATTCCTGCAAAAGGGATGTTCCATGTTTAAACCAGTGTGTGAGGGCCCTGAGGGTCTAGATTTTAACCGCTCCCACATCCCCCTTTTATTTTAATCTCAGAATGTCCTTTACTCACCCCTTATTCCTGCTCCAAATCTCAAAGACAGTGGCCTCACAAGGGGGGTGCAGGGGGTGCAGATGTAGGTATGTCAAAACCTGGTACCCCATTAAAATAAACCAGGTACCCCATAATCATACAATAATAAATGTTACATGATAAACTAATGGCATTTCTATTAAACCACCAGTAGATGGCAGCAAAGTGAAACGCCTGAATGATGAGCACGTGTTCATGTAAAATGTTTCCCTTAGCAGAGGGAACCAAAAGAGCAGAACATTCGTTTCTGGTAAGAATCAAATAGTCAAAGTACACTCCTACCAGAACTGAAGTCATGCTTTGTGTGTTGCAGAAAACTATTAAATAAAAGCACTTCTGGTTTCACCCAGCCCACTCCCTTCGCACATTGGAATTATTGACCATACTTTCAGCATATGTGCAACACAGACCACACTCGGGTGACACCCTCCAGGCGGTGACACCACCAGCCAGGACCACTTACACGACCAGCTGGGGTCTCGCCTGGGGCAAGGCGCAAAAAATCCAAAGTCACAGACTGAGGATTCAGATCTCTGCTCTGGTGTGCGCTCACTCTGTGCCTTCACAGCCAATAATCTGGCTGCAATGAAAGTAGGCCGCCCCTCACCCTGCAGCCACCTGTCTGATCTTCTGATCCTCTAATCAGATGCTCGGCAGGGAGAGGGGAGACAGGAGGCAGATGCTCTGAGTGTGAGTATATGGGGAGCTGGAAGTGTGGAGATGGGGAGCTGGCAGTGTGTGTGTGTATAGGGACAGGACTGGCCATGTGTGAGTGTATGGGAGGAGGGGACTGGCAGTGTGTGTGAGTGTATGAGGAGGGGGATGACAGTGAGTGAGTGTATGGGGAGGGCCGCTGGCTATGTGTGTGAGTGTATGGGGCAGGGGCTGGCAGTGTATGTATGGGGCAGGGGCTGGCAGTGTGTGTATGGGGAGGGGGCTGGTATTGTGAGGGTGTGTGTGTACAGGGGCTGGCAATGTGAGAGTGTGTGTGAATAGGGAGGGGCTGGCAGTGTGAGTGTTTGGGGAGTGGGGCTAGCAGTGTGTGTGAGGAGCGGCGCTGGCATTGTGTGGGGTAGGGGGCTGGCAATATATGTTTGTGTGTGTCTATATGTGGGGCGGTATGCGAGTTTCAGTGCTGCGGATTCTGTGATACACTTAAACACACCGCACAGTATGAGTTTTATTGCTGTGGAGCTTTGTGATACACTCATACACACTGCACAGTATGAGTTTTATTGCTGTGGAGCTTTGTGATACGCTCATGGGAGCTTATCTATGGAAGTTCTGATTTCCGAGCAACAGTAGTTAAAAAAGTACTAATACAGGTGGGGAGATGACACCATGCGCACAGAGTGGCACAAATCCTTGTGACACCTCTTCTCAACGCCACAGGTTCTGTTGAAGATACAGCTGTGGAGGTTCTGTCAGGGGATTGGATACTTCCTTGTGTGTCCAGCCATTACAGTAGCTCTCAGTGTGCCTACTATACTGTACTGAGTTGTACATTCCAGACCTAAATCCTGGAAAGCGTGCAAACCAATTAATAGCTTTCCATGAGAGGGAATTCCTTCCCTGTTCGGAGTGCTAAATCAGCCTCTCAGGACACCCGGTCAGCCACCCATGTCCATTTACAATGTTTTAAAAGATCATGGTGGCTTAATTTTCCATTAAAGACTTACAAAATCAATTAATTTAATCAATTCAAATAAAAATCTGGTTTTACTATTAGGATCTATTGTCAGTTTTTCTAAGCTATCCAGAACTCAGTCTCATTACATATCAGTTATGAACATTTATTAACCTAATTATATCCACATGTTTTAACATTGCTGAAAAGGTGTAGGACACCAACATTTTTTAAGTGAGGAGTGAGGTTCAGTTCACTTTTCTATATTTTATTTTATGCTTACCCCAAGCCAAGCATTGTAACTTTGGCACTTTGGCAAATAAATCAGTTAGAACTTTCTGCACCAATACCATACATACTTGTATCAATCAACTATTTTTAATAAATCACACGAGATCCTAAAATATTCATGTATTAAAAAGTGTTTGTAAAACTGATCATCAATTAAAAATATGTTAAATTAGTAGCTCAATAAAGAAGGTTATGTTTATCAGGGCAACGCAGAGGGAAATCTGGGCAAAGTGCTATATATATTGAGCAATTGCCATCAAAAGGTGGCTCATGTGATTGCTGCACTTTTAGAACTTTGCCCTGGAATTTCTCTACTTGCACCTTTAGTTTGAAGGCAAACATTTTAAGCGTGCTAACTTTTATAAATAACACATCATCTGATAAAAAGTGCTCTAACTGAGGCAAAAGTGGTGCGACCAGAATGTTTGGAGGAGCTTGTATATTCCTCACACAGGCCTCCTCTCTACATACTCCAATGCTCCTGCTCATGACTGTTTAGGCCTTAGTGCCCTTCCACCATTCCATTGGTACCTGATCCATGATGACACACACACTCCTATGTATGGGAGTGGGAGAAGGTATTGGCCACAGTTCTTTATTTGCGTAATATTAACATAACGTCCATAACCAACGTTCTGTACCACAATACCTTAGCATTAGTGCCATCGAAAGCTCTTATATGAACCAATGGCAGTTACCACATACTTAGTTGCTCCAGGAGCTTGCTGCCCTGCTTCCGATTGTAGTCGTTGGCAGGACTTGTCTCACCTATAGCCTGCCATGATGGCGTCTTAACCACTTCCTCGTTTATAGTGGCTAGGGTCCCAGGGCTGTGACATCAAATCTAAGAAATAAACATAAGAGAAAACAACTCACCTGTCACTATCCATTAAAAAGGGTGGGCAGGAACTGTTGGAGGATCTTTAGCTTTCTTTGCCACTGTAACAGTGGTGAGATTGTTACCCCTTGCCTTGTTCAGACAACCACTTTATTGTCTATAAACATTGGTATCATACCACCTATCAATTTAACTGACAGCTGACTGTACAGGACAGCAGTCATGACCCCCTACCTTACAGGTCCAGTGGATATCTGTACCTCTCCACTCAGTATCCCAAAGTCACATAGTGTCCCTCACAGTTTGCCCATTCCTAAGCATCTTGCAGGGTGCTGTGTGAAAACTGACAGGTCCAGAAATTTTTTTAAGAATTCCTTGGGTATCAAAAAACTAAAGGCCTTTTGGTCATCCCAGGATGCCCAAAGCCGTAAATTTGCTGAGGAGCCTTGGGTCATCATTCCATGAATGACTTGCACCTGTACTATAGGTGGAAGTCATCAAATCATACAAATACATACACAGAGACACAGAATCAAAAGCGTAAATAATAAGGTACTGCCATAATGGTCTGGAAAACTTTCATGAGGCATTAGTATTCCCCTGAGAAAATCATTTTATTTAAAAGGATGCAACCAACCACAACGTTTGGGCTGTTGACCAAACATTCTCTAGGAGTTGTTTTATCTCTTTAAATAAAATACTTTTCACTGATGTACAGTGGTGTGAGTAGTCTACTTTTCCTTTCGTGCCCAGGTTTTCATTATTTCAGATATTTCTTGTCTTTTGTATTGCACTCAAGTATATTGTCTCTTTACATCACTCTTGCATTACAGATCTGTGCTTTATTCTGTCAAACAGGTTCAGGGGCTCACCCTAACTAACCAAGAATTTGGTCTGACCTACACTGAGACTGGCAGCAGTTTCTATTACTCCAAATTTGATGGGATCTTTGGAATGGCCTATCCAGCCATGTCTGCTGGTGGAGCTACCACTGCCATGCAAGGCATGTTACAACAGAATCTGCTGAACAACCCAATCTTCAGTGTGTATATGAGCAGGTAAATATCATAAGAATATGAATGGAGTGGGAGGTGTATTAAAATAAATCAGAGTTAAAAAAGTGGATGATAGCAGCCTAGCTAGAAAGATATGGTGCTTGCAATAACAATCTGAGCATAGAAATACCATAGTCACAGCTCCTGTTTCTCTTGCTGACACCACTACAAAAGCTCTTCTGACCATCATCATAGGACATTAGGCAGGCACTGCATACCACCAAAGAGGCCTGAATTTATTATTACACTGTCTTCACCTCTAGTGTCTTATCTACCACTATGAAGTGCTGTGGATAGGCATATCTACAACATATGACAAATTACATGTTTCTGAGCAATTTTGTTTTGATATGACAAGTTGCTGCCACGAAACTTTTGAAAATGAAGCAGTTATTCACGAAGCATTGTTGCTTGATTGAAAAATTGGTGGATTTACTTTGGCGAACTTCGGCAAACAATAACGACTCAACTATAGCGAAACTACGTTGAATTGACAGCCTGTCTAAAGAAGTTCCACTGTAGTTTGCAGTAGTAATTTTCATCATTATTCCTATCGCTGTCTTTGCCGAAACTGTTCAGTTTGGTTTTTAGTGTCATATTCAGTGTGGGTTTCCACCACTGTTTACACCTTAGTTGCTGTCGAAGTTATTTAGCATAGATTTCACCATTGATTGATTCACTTGATACTGTCAAGCGTTGCTTTGGCTGTTGTTGGAGTTCAATGAAGATTGTCACTTTAAAGTCAATGAAGTATATTCCTTGTTGTAGTAAACAACGGTGGAACAATAGTAAATGGAGACTAGTCACAGTTGACAGCCTGTGGAAGAATAACGGTGGTGACGTTGCTCACCTTCGTTTGCAGCAACTTCACCTACTGTTATTGAGCTTTCCTTCTCTGGATAGCTGAAGTTCACTATAGTTGCAAAAACGGTGATTTTTACCATTGTTTGCAAAAAAATCACCACAGTGCAACAATGTTGCTTAGTAAATATCCCCTTGAGGTCGTGGTCACATGAGCGCATTGGATGCGTCCGTTTGACACCTACTCACCGCGTCTGTCGCAGCTTTCTGATGGCTCAACGGGGAGGGCCACACTGTGTGCATAATAGTATTGCACGTAACCCTGGACATGCTGAAGTTCTCCCTGTCAAAAAGCTACAACGGACACTTGACAGGCTTACAAAGCGCGATCCTCCATTGGAGTCTCGCACTTTGTAGGGCTGATCGCACTATCGAGCGATCAGCGAGGTGGCCACTCGGGCGTCCAAGCAGAGAACACGCCCATTCTCACAGACGTTCCCTCCGTGCTTGTGTGCACTCGTGTGACCTCGGCCTTTGTCTTTGCAAAAACGTATTGGCATTTAATTTATTACAAACTCTTGATCTCATTCTAAGGTTGCACAGAGACTCTAAGGTTTGACAGGGTTCTTCATGCGTTCCACAGTTATTACTCTTGCAATGCAGCTGTCATACGATAAATCAACTCATCAGTTGGTTAATTGAAAACAAGATAAACATTTATTTGACTAGGTGTATGGGTGACGTGTAAACACATACTTTATGCTTTTTACTAAAACTACCCATTCATAGGAACAATTTAAACATTTTATAAGAAAGAAGATAAATTTTCATTGTGTCACTTAAATAACTGGGAACTGGAAATAATAATTACACTGCAATTGCAATTTTTTAAATGAAAATGTTAGATTGAAAAAATCTACCAATTACAATCTTCCAGCTTGTAACAATTTTAGTGTAGTACAATCTTTGACATGATATTGACATGGGTTATTCAGAGAAAGGTGAAACTCTGTAGAACGTTTGGAGAAGTGAAAATTCTAGGTCAAAATAGCCAAACCAGAAAAATTCTCCCATCTATCTCACTTTCCCAATCGTCTATTTTGACATAGAATTTTCACTTCTCCAAAGGTTCTCCAGAGTTTCATCTTTCTCTGAATAACCCTGTGTGTGTCTGCACTCGATTCTTCTCCCCAGGAATGATTAACACAAAGGATATAAAATGTTGTTTCTTTCTCCTTTTTTAATGTTCCGCAATTGTTCTTTATCATTCAATTTGTTACGATTCAGCTTTTTTGGAAAATTAAAACACACTTATGGATAGATTTCCCTAGTTGCATCACGATCACTGATGTCTAGATACTTACAGTTACTTTTAACAATATGGGACTGAAACCCGCCTGTGCTTGTTTTTATTTGTTTTTAGCCAATCTGGAGAAGTGATCTTTGGTGGCGTTGATAACAATCTGTATTCTGGACAAATCCAGTGGGCTCCAGTGACTCAGGAGGTTTACTGGCAAATTGGAATTAATGCGTAAGTTATCCATGCCTCTCTGTTTTTGGCATACGTCTGATGAGTAGGCCTCATCTCCTCAATGTTACTTAGTAGTACATTTTTATGTGAATTTGCATCACTTATTGTCAAGCTTTATGGTTTTTTGCACAATTTTTCCCGCTTGAAAGGACACTTCAAACACCGTCGCCGGAAATAATAACTGGATTCCACTCTTCATTCACTTGCATTTAAGTTTAATTTCAGTAAGTTGGGTAGTAAATATAGTAGATGTAGATTGATTAGGTGAATAGGTTGAATAGGTGATGAATAGTGATTAGATGAATTAAAGTGATGAATAGATGATTGGGTAAATAGCTGCATTAAAGTGATGAATTAAAGGTGAAAAACCTTAAACAGAAAGAAATACAGAAATTGTATAAATACATTGCACAAAAGGCTTGTTAATCATTAACTTCTGTGCCAGTTTCATATACATTCACTAGCACACACTTCTACAATATCATTACTGCCTAAATATATTTTAACTTAAAGAAAACAGACATGAAATGAGCTATTATAAAGAACTGCATGTGGAATCTCCTCACGCTGAGCATGAAATAGATCTAAAAGTTAACTGACTGCATTTATCACTAAACTGGCTCAATTCCTTTCCTGTATTTCCTGTATTTGAACCAATCCTTATGCTCACCGGCTGCCACACCAGGATCTGAAGATGTTTGTAAATCTCCGTGCACTTTCTTATGTCCAGGTTGCCTGCCTCATGGCATGGCATGGAGCTTTCAGATGGCCCCTCCCTTCCTCCACAGATTTCCTCTCTGAGGCTGCTGGGAAGCCTGACCTCTGCTCTGATTGGCTGACCCTAACTGGAGCCGAAATGGGATCGCCAAATCACACCGAATTGAAGAGAACAAAAAGTCACAGAGCATTCGGTGACTTTTCAATTCTCTTTGAATAACCCTGTCAGTCTCAAAATGTGTTTCTTTTCATGGTGACTCCATCACCAGTTGGACGTGTTTTTTCAATTCGACAATACTGCTATAGAAGTGGGAAAATAAACATATAATAAAAGGCTATTGGAGACATACTCCAAAACAACAAGAGTCAAAATATGCCAATGGAACCCAAAGAGTTCATCTATAAATTTATCCTGACTGTAAATTAAGATAATGGCTGGAGCTGCTATACATAATGGCTCCTGTCATTAAAACAACTGCTGGTGACGCTATTCCGACATTGGAATTAGCGGCTCTTTACTGTACATTAATGGCTCCTATGCTCTGTATAGGAACCTTTGATAACGGCTCAGCATGAGATCAGTGAGTTATTCCATGTTAGTTCACTGTATTCCTCTTAGAATACAACCTTTCAGAACTTGATGTTAAGTGATTTTGCAAAACACATAACAACGAACCAACCACAAAATATCCCTTACTTATCACTAAATTCTTGGTCCATTGGGCGGTGCACATTGCCTCGTCCTCTGCAAGCAGTGGAACACTGGGACTAAACAGTTCACATCGTCACTCTGTGACTTCTCTGCAACCCTGTGTGCAGCTGCGCAGGGTCGCGTTTGGTTCTGTGTAGTTCTATGGTACCTGCAAGTGTCTCCCAAACATTCCAATTTGAACTTCTAAGGCTAGGGTCAGACGAACGCATTTTTATGTTGTCTGTGAAAAAGTGCGTTCGAACGAATGGACGCATTTTTTCACAGAATACGTGATAGCGGTCATACTATGCGCATTTTCGTCCGTGATTTTGTACGGATCATCAATAAAACTCTTTTTGTGTCTGGACGTTATGTTGGCCGGACATTAGCAGCGTCTGACGTCTCCTAATCACACACACACGCCGCTAGCGGACACAGCGCACTCTGTACGTCAGTACCTGCGGTTTCACGTTCTCGAAAAAATGCGTTCATTTTCCACTTGCGTTGCGCTGCCGCACTTTTGTGCGACCGTACTTCGTATATTGGCCGTCATTGCCCGGCATCTGCTGCTAGTGCGGCCGTGATTAAGTGCGGCTGCACGCGCGTTCGCACTGCCTCAGTCTGACCCTAGCCTTACACAGCAGCTTGGTCGGAGTAGGGTTGATAAAAGGGAGCTTCTAATGGGTAGTGGCTCGAGTGATAGTTTTCCTTAGCGGCTACCTGTTACTGACAGGGTCAGGATAGGGCCACTATTACAAGACACGAACACATAAAACAGGGATTTGTCCAAATTTTGGGTTTTGTCGAATCATCCGAAACACAAGGCAACAAAAGGACACTTCAACGAACGACCAAATGATTTATTTATTTATTTATAAAGGATTTTACCAGGAAGGATACATTGAGATTTCTCTCGTTTTCAAGTATGTCCTGGGTTCAAGAACATGGTTACAGAAATACAAAGTAGTAAAATGCAAGAAATTATCACAAAACAAATATACAGATTAACAGAAAATAAATATGTAGGAAATATAGTCATTATGTTACATGTTTACAGGTACATTCCTTATTGAGGTATGTTAATAGGGAGCTCTTAAGGGACTTTAGACAGGGGGAAGATTTGATGGTGTCTGGGAGGTTATTCCATAATTGTGGTGCTCTGTAGGAAAATGAGGATCGAGCCACTTTCTTTTTGTATTGTGGTATTGCAATTAAGGTGCAGGTCCTGGATCGGAGGTTATAGGATGAGGGAACTGCTGAGGGAAGCAGCCTATTCAGGTAGGGTGGTAGCTTCCCAGAAAAGCTCTTAAACACCAGGTTGGAAAGGTGAAGGGTGCGTCTAGATTCCAGTGACGGCCAGTTTAGTTCTTTTAACATGTCACAATGGTGGGTCATGTAGTTACATTGTAGCATAAAGCGACAGAATGAGTTATACAATGTAGTAGGTTTATGAAGGTGCGTTTGTGGGGCGGCTGCATACACTACATCTCCGTATTCAATGGCTGGCATAAGCATTTGTTGTACAATCTGCTTTCTTGCTCAGGCAGGATTTGTTTCTGTACAGGGCACCTAGTTTGTGGTAAATTTTAGATGAAAGTTTTTCAATGTGGGGGCCAAAGGATAGATTTGGGTCTAACCACATACCTAGATATTTGAGAGAAGTGACTGCGGTCAGCGTGCCATTTGAGTTTGTCCTGACACATAGATGGGGTGTTTGCAATTTGTGTAGTTTAGGTGCTGTTCCAAAGAGCATTGTAACAGTTTTGTCAGCATTTAGAAAAAGTTTGTTATCTTTGATCCACTTTTCTACCTCTGTGAATTGGTCTTGCAGCACGGCCTCCAGCTGTGGGAGATCTGGTTTGCTGGTATAGATTACAGTGTCGTCTGCGTACATGTGTACAGTTGAGGCTTTGCAGACATTGGGCAGATCGTTTATGAATATTGTGAATAGCAGGGGGCCGAGTATTGAGCCTTGGTGTACACCGCACGTGACTGGGAGGGGAAGGGAAGTGCTGTCAGAAATGGACACATATTACGACCGATCAGACACATATGATTGAAACCAGGTTAGCGTGCGATCACCAATACCAGAGTTTTTAAGTTTTTGTAATAAGATGCCATGGTCTACTGTGTCAAAGGCCTTGGCAAAATCATGGAACATGGCTCCAGTTAGGTTTCCTTGTTCCATGCCAGCCTGGATATCATTGGAAACTTTTAAAAGGGCAGTTGTGGTTGAACGATTTGGACGGAAGCCTGATTGATCTGGGGTTAAATAGTTCCAATACTGATAGTAATCGCGTAATTGAGTGTAAACACATTCTTCCAGGATTTTTGACATTACAGGAAACAATGATATTGGACGGTAGTTGGATACCAAAGTATTGTCTCCACTTTTATGGATAGGTACCACTCTCGCATTCTTCCAGAGTTTGGGTATATATCCAGTCGCCAGTGATTCATTGATTAGGGTTGCGACAGGTTTTGCAATTGCCGGCACGCTGATTTTCAGCAGCATTGCTGGGATTTGGTCAGGTCCTGACTGGTGTTTCATTTTTTTGGTTACAGAGAAGTTTAGTAATGGCACTGACAGGCACCGGTCTAAAACTGAATTTCTCTTTGATACACATGTGATCAATTTTTAGTTTATGCAGTTCATTCGCATCAATTTAGTTCCACAATAGCTAATACAATCACTTATTGCAGGTTTTCCATCAATGGACAGCCTACTGGATGGTGTAGTCAGGGCTGCCAGGCCATTGTAGACACTGGTACTTCTCCTCTCACTGTCCCTCAGCAGTATATGGGAACTCTGCTACAGTACCTAGGAGCACAACAAGGCCAAAATGGAGAAGTAAGTACACATTCAAGAGATTTGAATGAAAATATCTGACATTAAGACTTGAAAGACTGCAGTTAAATTGACTTGCTTTTCTGAACCATACTGAGAAAAATACAGCATGTATGTTTAAGCATTTAGTAACAATTCATTCCGTAATAGATACTATACACCACAGGTGTTTGAAGGGGCTGTGCTTGGTGCACCCACCATAATTCTGGCTAATTTGGTCCTATCTGACCTGTTCGGTTCATTGAGTTTTCCTTACCTATTTCAAGAGTAAAAACATGAAATTTGACTTTATTGCTTTAAAACCATTATTTACAAGTAGAAATGTGTATTTTATGTTGTACTTAGTAAGTGTAACAGAGTTATTCAAAGAGAATCGAAAAGTCACCGCACGTTCGGTGACTTTTCGTTCTCTTCAATTCGGCACGATTTGGCGATCCCATTTTGGCGACCCTGCGGTGTATTCAGCAAGCACCACAGGGCCGTCGTAATGCAGGGAAAAGTCGCCGCAAACCCGTCGAAAACTCAACGCAAAACTCGGCGAAGGCACACCGAAAACCCGCAAAAACATCTGGATTAACCCCGCCAAAAATGCCGTAAAAACCCGAGCAGGAGCCGATCACAGCGCAGAGCAGCTGCCGGAAAAACCCGACACCGCCTGCGAATGGAGTGAAAAAAACCAAAAACCGTACGCTTGAATGTTTGAAAAGTGAAACGCTGTTTGCAAACAAACTATTGAGCGAAAATGTCTGAAATTTACATATGCGGTCCAATGAATGATAATAAAAAGGGCTGTTATTGAAAAAAGAACAAACGTTTAAAAAAATCGGAAAAACAAGTTTGGCAAAAAAATCCTGAAAAATGCTTAAAATATCCCAAAAAAATCCGTAAATAAAGTGACTTTTTACTGCAGAATATTATAAATCAACGGTTTATTAGATATTGAATTAAAATTTGAATATTTTTAACATTGAAGACTATGGGATTCGCCTGAATAAATCTGCCGCATGAAGCCACCGAATGGCAGGGTAATTTGGCAACTTTTCACTGCTGGGTTTTGTTCTCTGAATAGCCGAAGCATTGCTTCTCTATGGGGATTCACTGCCCTCGAACAGGCACCGAACAGGCACCGTATGTGCAGGTAATTCGCCAACATTTGGCGAACTGCCTGCTCTCTGGATAGCCGAATGGCCAAGAAAGGTAACCGAACGCTGATTTTCAGCGTTCGGTTACCTTTCGGCAGCCATTCGGATCTCTTTGAATAACCCTGTAAGTCTTTATAGTCTCCTAATAAAAGGGGCTGCACGCATTTGTAATAAATGCCTGTTTTTGAAAAGGAATATAAAACCAGTAGTCATTCCCTATGAAAATAAATGTGGGAACTCTTCAATATTTTTGCCCCCAAATTAATATGGATACATTCTGATAATCAGAATAAATATTTATTGTGACTTTAAAATTAAAACACATAAGTTATGACCTAAGCAAAGGTTTCACAAAGTGTGAGCCAATTGGAAACGCTGTTCCCCTTGCAAAAATATCAGAGGAATTCCGTTCCCACGTGTTGCTGCTTGACTTGACCCCTAGTAATTGTAGAGCAACATTTTGAGAGTGGCTCAAGCAGTTGGAGAATTCCACATGATGTCTCATATTTTAGAACTGAACTTTGCACCAGAGCCACTCATTGTAAATATGTACTATATAATGATGTAGAATAAATTAACTTTATGAAGGATTGATGGTGTCGATTTTGTAATGAAGTGCGCTTCCCTTAATATAATGTAAAATATATCAGAGTAATAGCAGTGCGTATAGTGATACCTTTTATTATTGGACTAACGGTGCATTTAAAGACAAGCTTTCAAGAGTGATCCTCTCTTCTTCAGGTCTTGATGCTAAAATGACCAAAATCATAGAATTGAACAATAAAGAGCCAAGCAGAAGGGGGGTGGGGGTGTTGTAAATGCTAATAGTGGAATCTTATGTCAAGTAAGGTAAACAAACAGAGGACAGATCATTTTGTTTGTTTACCTTACTTGACCAAACAAATCCACTATTAGCAATTACAACACCCCACCCCCCTTCTGCTTGGCCCTTTATGGTTCAATTCTATGATTTTGGTCATTTTAGCATCACGACCTGAGGAAGAGAGGAATACTCTCGAAAGTTTGTCTTTTAAATGGTATCACTATACACTGCTATATTCTGATTTTAGCATCTGGACTAACACGGCTTACCAAATCTACACTATATATATATATATATATAAAATACACAGGAAGGGCAGCACTCAACCTTAACTACGCTTTCAGTGCGGGTGCATCTCAAGACAGCATATTACAACAAACCTAGAGAGAGAGCACTCCAAACAACATGTTCAAACAGTACAGAAGAAACCACAACAGCAGCTAAAATCATTTAAAAACAGGAGATTTAACCAGGTTTAACCCTTTAAATGCCTACAAACAATTCTTATCCCCTTCAAATGCACTATAGATCTTAACCCTTTAATGTTGAGCTGTGTTGAAAATGGTGGAAGTTTAGTTTGCAATGGATGGCCATGAATTGCGTAAGCCTGCCAACAGCGACAATGTATTCCACCCTAAGATCTATAGTGCATTTGAAGGGGATAAGAATTGTTTGTAGGCATTTAAAGGGTTAAACCTGGTTAAATCTCCTGTTTTTAAATGATTTTAGCTGCTGTTGTGGTTTCTTCTGTACTGTTTGAACATGTTGTTTGGAGTGCTCTCTCTCTAGGTTTGTTGTAATATGCTGTCTTGAGATGCACCCGCACTGAAAGCGTAGTTAAGGTTGAGTGCTGCCCTTCCTGTGTATTTTGTATGAAAAGGGCTGACATCCCTTGGGCAAGCACCCCTCCCTGCCACAGGTGCTCCACCCACAGATTCTATTTAACCTTGATCTGCAGGGAGCTTCAGAAAGGACTGGGTCCTCAACAATAAGTTTATCCCATAAGAGCAGTCATTAGGTTAGTATGATAGGACCTGCCAAGGGTGGAATACATTGTCGCTGTTGGCAGGCTTACGCAATTCATGGCCATCCATTGCAAACTAAACTTCCACCATTTTCAACACAGCTCAACATTAAAGGGTTAAGATCTATAGTGCATTTGAAGGGGATAAGAATTGTTTGTAGGCATTTAAAGGGTTAAACCTGGTTAAATCTCCTGTTTTTAAATGATTTTAGCTGCTGTTGTGGTTTCTTCTGTACTGTTTGAACATGTTGTTTGGAGTGCTCTCTCTCTAGGTTTGTTATATATATATATATATATATATATATATATATTGCTGTGATGTGCAAATGGCTTCTGCAATAATAAAAAATATATATATATATAAATATATATAAATATATTCTAGTGACTAGATTGTGTGATATCTGTACTATACCGATTTTTATAGTAACAAAATCAAGTATGTGTTTGAATGTCATTTATCTTTTGCTTCTTTGATAGTTCTTGGTGAATTGTAACAATGTACAGAATCTGCCAACAATCAGTTTCACCATAAATGGAGTCCAGTACCCCATTCCACCATCTGGATACATTATTCAGGTACTTCTGTCGTCACTTTATTGTAATTATTAAAGTGTTGTATGTAAATAGGGGAAAGTTGGGATAAAGGAGGAAAGAGAGAGAATGAGAGGGACACAAAGAGAAAGAGGAGAGAGAGAGAGAGACACACACAAAGAGAGAGAGAAACACACACACACAGAGGGAGAAAGAAAAATACACATATACATAGAAACATAGATACATAGAAAAATGTCAGCAGATAAGAACCTTTTGGCCCATCTAGTCTGCCCAATTACATGGATACTTTACCTGGATTTATCTTTTGTTTAGGATAGCCTTATGCCTATCCCATGCCTGCTTAAATTCAATTACTGTTTTGGCCTCTACCACTTCAACGGGAAGACTGTTCCATGTATCCACCACCCTCTCAGTAAAATAATGCTTCCTGATGTTACTTTTAAACCTTTGCCCCTCTAATCTAAGACTATGTCCTCTTGTTTTGCTACTTTGTTTCCTTTTAAATATACTCCCTTCCTCTATCTTGTGGATTCCCTTTACGTATTTAAATGTTTCTATCATATCTCCTCTGTCTCGTCTTTTTTCCAAGCTATACATGTTAAGATCATTAAGCCTTTCCTGGTAACTTTTCTCCTTCAAGCCGTACACCATTTTAGTAGCCCTTCTCTGAACTCTCTCTAAGATGTCTATATCCTTCTGAAGATACGGTCTCCAGTACTGCACACAGTACTCCAAGTGAGGTCTCACCAGTGCTCTGTACAGTGGCATGAGCACTTCCCTTTTCCTACTGCTAATACCTCTCCCAAGCATTCTGCCAGCATTTCCTGCTGCTCTATTACATTGACTACTTACCCTTAGATCCTCTGAAATAATAACCCCCTAAATCCCTTTCCTCAGATGTTGAGGTTAGGACTGTATCAAATATTCTATATTCAGCCCTTGGGTTTTTACATCCCAGGTGCATTATCTTGCACTTATCCACATTAAAACTCAATTGCCACAGCTCCGACCATTTTTTTAGTTTCCCTAAATCATTTGTCATTTGGCTGATCCCTCCAGGAACGTCAACCCTGTTGCAAATCTTTGTGTCATCAGCAAAAAGACATACTTTTCCATTAATACCTTCTGCAATATCACTAATAAAAATATTAAAGAGAATGGGTCCAAGTACTGACCCCTGAGGTACCCCACTGGTAACAAGACCTTGCGCCGAATAAACTCCATTTACCACAACCCTCTGTTGCCTGTCACTCAGCCACTGCCTAATCCATTCAACAATATTGGAATCCAAGCTCAAAGATTGCAATTTATTGATAAGCCTTCTATGCGGAACAGTATCAAAAGCCTTACTGAAATCTAAATAAGCAATGTCTACATAGACCCGGCGTCTATTATTTTTGTTACCCAATCAAAAAAATCAATAAGATTAGTTTGGCATGATCTCCCTGAGGTAAACCCATGTTGTTTCTGATCCTGTAAGGTATGTGTTTTTAGATGTTCAACAATCCTTTCCTTTAACATGGTTTCCATTAATTTCCCCACTACTGACGTAAGACTAACTGGCCTATAGTTCCCCGATTCCTCCCTACTACCCTTCTTGTAAATGGGCACAACATTTGTTAATTTCCAGTCTTCTGGGACGACTCCCGTTAACAAGGATTGGTTAAATAAATCTGTTAACGGTTTTGCTATTACACCACTGAGCTCTTTTAATAACTTAGGGTGGATCCCATCAGGCCCCATTGACTTATTTGTCTTTACTTTAGACAGCTGCTGTAGAACTTCCTACTCTGTAAACTCATATGAAAATGTCTTGTTAGTGTTTCCTCCTAACTGAGGTCCCTTTCCTTCCTTTTCTTCTGCAAAGACTGAACAAAAATATTCATTGAGGCAGTCAGCGAGACTTTTATCCTCTTCTACATACCTTCCTTCCTTTGTTTTTAATCTAACTAATCCTTGTTTTACTTTTCTTTTCTCGTTTATGTATCTAAAAAATGTTTTGTCCCCCTTTTTTACTGACTGAGCTATTTTCTCTTCTGCGTGTGCTTTGGAAGCTTTTATAAATTGCTTTGCCTCTTTCTGCCTAATCTTATAGGTTTGCCTATCTTCTTCACTCTGAGTTTTTTTAAATTATTGAATGCTATCTTTTTGTTCTTCACTATTTTGGCCACTTCTACAGAGTACCACAGTGGTTTCTTCCCTTTTTTGTTTTTGCTAACAAGCCGAATGCAATTGCCTGTGGCCTTCAATAATGCTTCCTTTAAATAATCCCATTTCTCCTGGACTCCCTTTAAACTTCTCCAGTCTGATAATGATTCATTCACACAAAATCTCATTTTAGAAAAATCTGTTTTTTTTAAAGTCTAAAACTTTTGTTTTTGTGTGAATGAGTCATTATCAGACTGGAGGAGTTTAAAGGGAGTCCAGGAGAAATGGGATTTCAAGGAAGCATTATTGAAGAGAGAGGAGAAGGACAGATAAACAAAGAGGAAAAGTGGGAAAGATGAACACAAGAGAGAGAAACACAGAGAAGGAGAGATATGAAGAGGCAAATACAAAGAGAGAAAGGAGAGACACACAAAACAGAGAGAGGGAAAGAGAGAGACACAGAAAGGGAAGGAGAGACACACAAAAAGACAAAGAGGGGACGAGAGATACACAAAGGAAGAGAGAAAGAGGGGAAAAGACGCACAAAAATAAACACACAGAAGTAGAGGCCAACACAAAAATAGAGGAGAAAGAGATAGGAGAGACAAACAGAAAAAGCGTAAGACAGACACACACAAAGAGATGGAAAATAGGGTACAGTTACATTTTATCTAGTAATAGTTGTGGCCCTGACACATAGATCAAAATCATTCTGTTTTTGTATATGTGAATTATTAAAGTCCAGGACATGAGTGTCGGACCCTCAAAAATCCAGGGGAAGGAAGAATTTTCCAATGCTCCGACCCATTAAAGAAGGAGGTCAGCAACCTTGACCATTCAATTTTTTGGAACTATAATTCCCATTTGACTAAATCAACCTGAGTGGCTAAGCATCATGGGAGATGTAATTCCAAAACACCTGGGGCTATATTCCATAGTTGTCGATAAGCTAACTACAGGAAAATTTACACATAACGTCTCCTGTAGTTAGTTTATTGACCGGAAATGCCATTTCATTCAAGCAGCAAGCTGTTGCGTGGCTCGGATGTAGAGTTTCCATACTTCCGCTTCCGAAGTTACTGTACATAAATGCCTCCTATACTTATTATGGGACACGTTAATTGCAACCTGCGTTTCCAACTAGGAGACGGTATTTCACAGAGAAATACCGACTCCTAAAAGCTGGTGTTAAAAGATTTTGCAAATGCAAAATCATATAACACGCTGTGGAAACCCCCCCATTAAATCCCATACTCGCCTCTCATCCCACGGTAAAAATTACAGCGCGATCCACCACTTCTCATCCCAAGCAGAGTGAGACTGGGAACAAATAGTTCCTAGTCTCCCTCTGTGTTTCATCCACGTCGCTGCATGATCTCGCTCACGCAGAGCTCACGAGCAGGACGTGCAAGGTGCCACAGAGACCTATGGAGCGGTGGACTAGGCGTTAATAAATCACCAATTCAGGAACATGGTAACATGGAGATGATTAGAAAAATCTGAAAGTTGATGGTTTTCTTGCCTACATCTCCATTTTACCTTCGACTATGGAATAGGTTCCCTGAAGGGCCAGGGTTACTGACCTCTGCATTAAATCGTAGATTAAAATGACATGGTTTGGTACAGTCTAAAATCATAATATATCACTAACAAAGTTGTAAGTAGCATTGTAAGTGCAAGTGTACTATTTATTCCAGGTTAGTAAGTAGAAGGTGGAGTTTTAAAGGAATTTAACCCTTTCAGTACCAAGTGATTTTCCAAAAAAACATTGTCAGAAACCAGTGTTTTTGTAAAATGATTTTAATAAATTTTACAGTAAGAAATAGTTCTTACTGCAAATAACCTATTTGCCCACAAGATGGCGCCATCTACTGCCAAACTGAGTTACAGTCATTACAGCTGCAGCTAGATTCCCCCTCACCCGGCATCGGCTGCTGACTGCTGCTGAAAGCACAATTTTTCAGATCTTTCAGCAGCCAATCTTACAGTTTTTAGCTCTTTCAGCATTTTGCCCACAGGACTAAAACTTTGGGGACACCTTCTGTAGCCCAAAAGCAAACAAATAAAATTTTCTTTTGGACTGCAGATCAGCAGTTCGAGATATTTAGATATTGGGGGAACGGATGGTGCCTTTGAAGCCCAAGGTATCGCGATCTCGGCAGTGAAGGGGTTAAAAAGTACTAGCAATTTTTTTTATTTCTTTGATACCAAAAGTCCAATTTAAACCCATATTTGCAATTTTTAAGGTGCCTATATGGATGTAAGCCTTTGTTATGGAAAACTGGTGTTGACCTGTGAGCTGTGCCATTTCAAGCAAATCTAAACTGGCTGCTGAACCTGCCCATATAAAGATCCGTGATCCGTGGTAGCCTGAATCTTTGGCTATGCTCATGGACCATGCTCTTAAAACTCAGGATGAAACTAAATATCAGATGCAGAGTACCAAGGGCAGAGTACCAAGTGCAGTTACAGTGCAGAGTACCAAGGCACCACAGTATATACCCAGCATGAAAAGAAATGGTATGCATGGGTGCTGTGTAGAAGATAGATAAGAATGGGTGCATCGGGGGATAATAGAGTGAGTAGATAGATAGATGATAGATAGATAGATAGATGATAGATAGATAGATGATAGATAATAGATAGATAGTAGATAGATGATAGATAGATAATAGATAGATAGATAGATGATAGATAGATAATAGATAGATAGATAGATAGATAGATAGATAGATAGATAGATGATAGATAGATAATAGATAGATAGTAGATAGATAGATAGTAGATAGATAGTAGATAGATAGATAGATAGATAGATAGATAGATAGATGATAGATAGATAATAGATAGATAGATAGATAGATAGATAGATAGATAGATAGATAGATAGATGATAGATGATTCAGTGCCATTAATTTATTACAAGAAGATATAAAACCTAAGGCATTTAGTTTCTGAGAGCTCTTTCATTTTTTTCTCCGGCCTTACAAAATCTCTTTCCCTTTACATCCAGAATAATGGCTACTGTTCCGTCGGCGTTGAGGAGACATATCTGCCATCACAGAATGGTCAGCCCCTGTGGATTCTAGGAGATGTGTTCCTCCGGCAGTATTACTCTGTCTATGACATGAGTAATAACAGGGTGGGCTTTGCTCAGTCGGCTTGAAGACTTTTTCTGTGGTTGTCCTACAAGATGAGCTGAAGCGTTCAAAGTCCACGGCAGTATACGGATCACAGCTGTCACCACAACGCTGAGTGTTCCTATTGTGTTACACTGTCAATAGGCAACTGCTTGTCTTCCAATAAATCATTCTTTCTACTGACAAGAGGATTTGTATTTTTTCTGAATTTATATACAGTATACAGTATATTTTATACAGATTGTGCTGCATCACAGGTGTTGTTATATTTGTGCTGCGCCAGTGTCACGCCCCACGGTACCCTGCGCTCGGTAGCGTCCTGCTCGCTGCCCGGGCGCCGAGTGAAGAGCAGGATCGATGCAGTCACATGAGATAACAGGGGGTGGGGCGCAGCTTGATGACGTGGCACCCCTCCGGGTCAAACCTGAACACTCTAGTGCTGATCAGCAATTTTTTAATGTAGCGTGAACACAATACGTATGAAGGATGACTGAGGTCTCCCTCTGATGGCGTTTGTGCGACAGGGTCAGCAACTAGACACACATGCGCCTTGTTGGTTGTACTCTGTGTCTCAGTGTGTTTATGCAAGTGAAAATTGGAGGCTGGATTGTGCTGTCCTCTGCACTGTGCAACAAGAAGGGATGGTAGATTCTTATAGAATAAGCTTTTTTTAAGTGATTTTGCAATTTCACTTCATTTCAGGTTCTCCCAGCCAGTATTTTATTTTAAATTCCGGCTCAAGATGAGAATAATGAATGACATTGAAATCACTTGTTATTCTTCTGCTGCCTGCAAAAAAAAATTCCTAACGTTCTCATCCCATATACCCATACTCTATACACCTCTTAGTCATACCTACAGTACATTTTCTATACAGCCCCCAGCCTATATATATATATATATAGGAGTGGCTGTGACCAGTTGCATAAACCTTATCTCTGCTACAAAGCCACAGTGTGGCATAGCATTGATTTTAGGGCTCTGTGTAATAACAGACCCAGGATGCATAAAAGTGAGACAGATGTCATTTGCATATCCTACCCAGAATTCCTTGCTGCATATGGGGAATGTGGCACAGGAGCTCTGGGATGCAATTCATCGAATTGCTGTGATGTGCAAGTGGCTTCTGCAATAATAAACACACTTATTATAGTGTGGAGGCCTTTTATCTCACTTTTTGTCCTCCACTACAACCTTTGTATATATATATATATATATATATATTATTGCAGAAGCCACTTGCACATCACAGCAATTCGATGAATTGCATCCCAGAGCTCCTGCGCCACATTCCCCATATGCAGCAAGGAATTCTGGGTAGGATATGCAAATTACATCTGTCTCACTTTTTTGCATCCTGAATCTGTTATTACACAGAACCCTAAAATCAATGCCATGCCACATCGTGGCTTTCTAGCAGAGATAAGGTTATGCAACTGGTCAAAGTCACTATATATATATATTTACTAGTATTAAAGTCCCTCATCCTATAAACCTGGTGTTTGGGGGAGGGAAGCAGGTAACGATGTCTATGCAGCCCCAGGGCTGAGGGCTCTGGACTTCCCCAGCAGGATTAGCTGCTCCTAATCCTGGCTCATGGGAGCAAGCTTGGGTTTTACCAAAACTTTCGACAGTTCCACACAACAAGTTACTATTTAAATTAAGAAAAATTGGTCTAGATGAAAATTCTTGTTCTTGGATAGAAAACTGGGTAAAAGATAGAGTACAGAGAGTGGTCATAAATGGTAAATGTTCAAGTGGACACCAGTGGTAAGTGGTGTCAGGGGCGTCGTAAGGGGGGGCAGGGGTGCGGCCCGCACCGGGTGACACCACCCCCTAGGGTGACACCCTAAAAATATATATATATGTATATATATATTTATTATTTATTTATTTTTTACACAAAAATATTTTACCAGGAAGGATACATTGAGAATTCTCTCATTTTCAAGTATGTCCTGGGTAGGCAAGGCCTAGGCTGGCACTTTCGAGGGGGGTGGCAAAAAAAACACCACAAAGAGGATATTCACAGAGCACCAAAATGACGCAGACATTTCAGTGTTCTGTTGTTCCCCGCACTTTGGGGAATCAAATTTCCCCGGTGAATTCACCACAGGGTCCCAGAAGTACAGGGAATCAGCCACCGAATGCTGCCGCAAACCCATCGCCTGCTGTTGTAAAAAGAACTACCGAACGAAAATGTCTGGAATTAACATATGTTCCTATGAATGATAATAAAAAGGTCTGTTACAGGAAAAAAAGAAAAATCGCTATTAGAAAAAAAAATGGATTTTCTTTTGAAAAATGCCTAAAAGATACTAAAAAAATGAAATCAATAAATAAAATAGATTTTTTACTATGGATTAAAGGAATAAACGGTTTATTAGATATTGGATAAAAACAGGAATATTTTTAACAGGGAAACCTATGGTGTTCGTTCGGCTGAATAAACCTGCCAAATTAAAACACCGGACATCAGGACATTTCTTTGATGCTCTGTGTCTCTGAACAGTTTAACCATTACTTCTCTATGGGGACTTTCACTGCCTTCGAACAGGCACCGTACTTGCTGTCAGTTTGCCAAAATTTGTGTATGAGCATATGAGAGAGCTCCACAGCAATAAACCTCACAGTAATGTGCATTGTGTATTATGAGCATTCAGTACTGACATATGAGTAAGGCTAGGGTCAGACGAACGCAGTGTGAATGCACGTGCAGCCGCACTTTATTACGGCCGTAGTAGCAGCAAAAGACGGCCAATGACGGGCAATATACGGAGTACGGCCGCACAAAACAAACGCATTTTTTTGAGAACGTGATACCGCTAGTACGGACGTACAGAGTGCGCTGCGTCCGCTAGCGGCATGTGTGCGTGATTAGGAGACGTCAGCGCTGCTAATGTCCGGCCAACATAACGTCCAGACTCAAAAAGTGTTTTATTGATGATCCGTACAAAATCACAAACGAAAATGCGCATCATATGACCGCTATCGCGTATTCCGTGAAAAAGTACGTCCATCCGTTCGAACGCACTTTTTCACGGACAATGCGAAAAATGCATTCGTCTGACCCTAGCCTAAAAGTATTTAAAAAAAAAAACGTAAAACTCGGGGGGGGGGGTGACAACATAAATTACCACACCAGGTGACACCAACCCTAGTGACGCCACTGGGTGGTGTCCCTCAGTGGTCTGTTATAGGAAAACTTCTATTCACTTTATTTATAAATTACCTTAAAATAAGAGCCATGTGTCAGTGTTTGCAGATGACACAAAACTATGAAAAGTAATACAATGTGAGCAGGATATTACTTCGCTGCAGAGGGATTTAGATAGATTGGAGGACTGGGCACTTAAATGGCAAATGCAAGGTTATGCACTTTGGAGTGAAGAACACACAAGCCACTTAAACCCTATATGGTACAGAGTTAGGGATATCAATGCAGGAAAAGGATTTTGGAATAATCATACAGGGCTATTCAGGTTCGGTGACTTTTCGTTCTCTTCAATTCGGTTTGATTTGTCGATCACATTTCGGCCACCCTGCGGTGTATTCAGCAAGCACCACAGGGCCACCGAAAAGCAGGGAAAAGTCACCGCAAACCCGCCGAAAACTCACCGCAAAACGAGGGCGAACACACACCGAAACCCAGAAAAACATCTGGATTTACCTGCCGAAAATGCCAGAAAAACCCGAGCAGGAGCCGATCACACGCAGCGCAGCCGCTGGAGAAAGTCGACACCGCAGACGAAGGAGGTGAAGAAAAAAAAACACAGTACGCTTGAATGTTTGAAAAGTGACCCGCTGTTTGCAAAGAAACTACTGAGTGAAAATGTCTGAAATTTACATATGAGGTCCAAAGGAATGATAATAAAAAGGGCTGTTACAGAAAAAAGGACAAAGGTTTTAATTTTTTTTTTTTTAACCCTTTCACTGCGGTGGACGCTCTGAGCGCGTCCACCCGCAGGTAGCGTTTCGTGCGGAGGACGCGCTGAGCACGTCCTCCCTTTGGGGCCAGCGATCGGCCGGGTTCCGGCCGATCGCTGTGCCCCCCGGTGCAGGCTGACATCCTCGATGTCAGCTCAGCACCCGGAACCGCCGGCGGCCGAATTAGAGGTCATCGCGGCGGCGCGATGACATCTAATTCAGGCGCCCCCCCGCGTGTGCGGAGGAGGCGCCTGAAAGGGAGGGGGGGAGGTCCTTTGGACCTCTCTCCCTCCCGATCGCCGGGGTGCAGGGGGTTAATCCAGGCACCGTTTGGAAGGGCACAGCCTGCCCTTCCTAACGTTGCCTGGAATTAACCCCATGGGGGCCGGATCACGAATCGGCGCCGAAAAGCGCCGGTTCGTGATCCTTTCCCGGAGCTGGCCGACATCTTGGATGTCGCCCAAGCCTCCGGGAACTCCCCCTGAGGACTGGCGTCATCGTGCATAGCACGATGACGCCAGTCCTGGAGTTAACCCCTAACTGCCACCAATGGTGGAGATAGGGGGTTCCAATGAACCCCCTATCTCCCAATCCGTGGCAGCTAGGGGTTAATATTTGGTACTGTTGGATCGGCCAGAGCATGGCTGTTCCAACGATACCAAACATGACTGTGAAAAAAGTTTTTTTAAAAAAATTAAAAATAAAAATAAAAAAATATTAAAAAAATAAATAAATAATAAAAAAAAAGAAAGTTTTTTTTCTTTTTTTTGGCTCGTTAATGCAGCAATATTGCTCCCATTTCAATTATAATGTGAACAATGATGCTGCACTAACAATTTTTGGATGCGGTGCGTTTGTTAAAAATCGCGTAATTTTCCCCCACAAAAATGTAACGAGACCCCATTTCTAATTTTTTTAACAAGCGCACCCCATACAAAATATAACCGCAATTGCTCGCATGTTAAAATGTGGAAAAAAAACACTTTACACGTTGTAAATTATTGAAAATTCATATTTTATTGCATTTTTTTGTTATAATATACAGACAGGACATGACGTATACATATAATAATGACATATTATGAATCTGCCAAGTCTGACGGAAAGAACGATATATAATATGTCTGGGTCATATAATAAAATAAGCCTTCAAAACACGTTTAAACATGATGAGCGAAACAGGTAAAAATGAGCTCAGCACAGAGGCGTGAAACGTCTAAACAGCGAAAGGGTTAATAATTGGCAAAAAAAAATTGCCAAAAAAATCCCGAAAAATGCTTAAAATATCCCAAAAAATTCTAAAGATAAAGAAACTTTTTACTGCAGAATATTATAATGAATGGTTTATTAGATATTGAATTAAAACGAATATTTTTAATATTGAAGCCTATGGGATTAAACCACCGAATGGCAGGGCATTTCGGGAACCTTTCACTGCTGGTTTTTGTTCTCTGAATAGCCGAAGCATTGCTTCTCTATGGGGATTTCACTGCCCTTGAACAGGCACCGAACAGGCACCGTATGTGCAGGCAGTTCGCCAGGATTTGGCGAATTGCCTGCTCTCTGAATAGCTGAATGGCCAGGAAATGTACCATATATACTCGCGTATAAGCCGAGTTTTTTGACTCAGATTTTGAGTAAAAAAAACGCGATTCGGCTTATACGCGAGTCCGTCCGTGTTGAAGGGGATGCGGCTGCGTGCAGGCGCAGCCGGTCACGTGGTCCGGCTAATCAGGTGGTACTGAGTCTCTGTACCACCTGACTGGCCGGACCGCGTGACCTGCACACGCACGCAGCCGCATCCCCTTCAACACGGACGGACTCACGCTGTTCAGGACCGGGCAGGCACTCCCGCTGCCCGGCATCTGGGCCCCCTCAACCCCTGCTGGATCCGGAGCTGGGGCAAGTATCCATGTGAGAGCTGGCTGCCGCTGGGGCAATATGCAGGTGAGAGCTGGGGCAAATCCATGAGCTGGGGGCAAATCCATGAGCTGGGGGCAAATCCATGAGCTGGGGCATATCCATGAGCTGGGGCAAATCCATGAGCTGGGGCAAATCCATGAGCTGGGGCATATCCATGAGCTGGGGGCAAATCCATGAGCTGGGGGCAAATCCATGAGCTGGGGCAAATCCATGAGCTGGAGGCAAATCCATGAGCTGGGGGCAAATCCATGATCTGGGGCAAATCCATGAGCTGGGGCAAATCCATGAGCTGGGGCATATCCATGAGCTGGGGAAAATCCATGAGCTGGGGCAAATCCATGAGCTGGGGCATATCCATGAGCTGGGGCAAATCCATGAGCTGGGGCATATCCATGAGCTGGGGCAAATCCATGAGCTGGGGCAAATCCATGAGCTGGGGCATATCCATGAGCTGGGGGCAACTCCATGAGCTGGGGGAAAATCCATGAGCTGGGGCATATCCATGAGCTGGGGCAAATCCATGAGCTGGGGCATATCCATGAGCTGGGGGCAAATCCATGAGCTGGGGCAAATCCATGAGCTGGAGCAAATCCATGAGCTGGGGCATATCCATGAGCTGGGGCAAATCCATGAGCTGGGGCAAATCCATGAGCTGGGGCATATCCATGAGCTGGGGCAAATCCATGAGCTGGGGCAAATCCATGAGCTGGGGCAAATCCATTGTTTGAGCTGGGGCAAATCCATTATTTGAGCTGGGGCAATATCCATGTGTGAACTGGGGCAATATCCATGTGTGAGCTGGGGCAATATCCCACTTAGGCTTATACGCGAGTCAATACGTTTTCACAGGTTTTTTGGGAAAAAGTAGGGGGGTCGGCTTATACACGGGTCGGCTTATACCCGAGTATATACGGTAACTGTATGCTGAATTTCAGCGTTCGGTTACCTTTCTCCAGCAATTCGGACTTCTTTGAATAACCCTGATAGACTCCAAACTCAGCAACAATGCCCAATGTTGAACAGCAGTCGCCAAGGCCAGCAAAGTATTTATTTATTATTTATTTGCAAAGTATTTTACCAGGAAGGATACATTGAGATTTCTCTCGTTTTCAAGTATGTCCTGGGATTGTATTGGCATGCATTAAAAGGAGAATTCACTCTCGGGATGAAAACACAATTTTGCCTCTTTAAAAATCAATGGTAAAAGAGACTGCACCTTGAATATGCCGTGCAATTTTGGGCACCTGTTTTAAAAAAGATATTATGGAAAAAGTGCAGAGACGGGTGACTAAATTAATAAGGGGAATGGAAGATTTAATTTATGAAGAAAGACTAACAAGCTTAAATCTGTTTAGTTTAGAAAAACGGCGCCTTAGAGGAGATCTGATAACTTTATATAAATATATACGGGCCATTATAAACCATTGTCTGGAAACCAATTCATTAACAGGACTATACACAGGACAAGGGGTCACCCATTTAGACTGGATGAAAGGAAATTCAGCCTAAAGGATAGGAAGGGTTATTTTACAGTGAGAACAATAAAGCTGTGGAATTCCCTGCCTGTTGAGGTGGTTGGGTCAGAGTCTGTACAGACATTTAAACAACAGCTGTATGACTTTCTGCAAAAACATGATATTAAGGGTTATAATATTTAAATTGTGGAAAAGGGTGCTTGATCCAAGGAGAAATCTGGGGTCAAGAAGGAATTTTTTCCATTATGTTGCATATATTGGCAAGCGCTTCAGACTGGTTTTTTTTGCCTTCTTTTGGATCAACAGCAGTAGGTGATATGGGAAAGGCTGAACTTGATGGATGCATGTCTTTTTTTCAGCCTATGTAACTATGAAACTATGTACACAGGTGTGCATGGAGGAGCTTGGGGGCAGGACTCCCAGACGTGTAGAGTGGTGGAGCTGTAGTTCTTTCTTCTGTGCCATAAGAAAGGAATGGGAGCTACATTTAATGCTGGGGAAGTGCAGAGAACAGTCTGGGTTAGGATTATGTGTCCGGGTGGCAGGTGGTCTGAAACCCAAACACATGACTCAAAACCCAGACTTAATCCAAAAGCGCCGCGGTCTCCGTAAAGAGGGAGCCCACACCAAGTAACCACGATGTCACCGCTCAAGGGAGGATGCCACCAATCCCATATACAGTTGTGTTCAAAATTATTCAACCCCCAATGCTGTAAAGGGTTTTAGGGAATTTAGTGTACATTTGTAATTGTATTCAGAATGAAATCCTACAAGGACTTTTTAAAGAACCATATGCAACTAAAATGACATCAATTGGTTTTGTAATACAGTAGTAAATGTTTATTTTGTGAATTCTTCATTGACACAATTATTCAACCCCTTAAAGACTACCACTCTGAAGAACAGAGATTCATTCAAGTGTTTTCAATCAGGTATTGAAAACACCTGTGGATGTCACGGAGCAGCAATAAAGCATAATAAGCACCAATTAGGCAGCTTTAAAATGACTGTGATACTCAGCTCCTTCTAGACATTTACTGGTGTGGTTACAAACATGGTGAAGTCAAGAGAATGGTCCAGGAAGACAAGAGAAGAGGTCATTACTCTTCACAGGAAGGGCAATGGCTATAAGAAGATTGCAAAGATGTTAAACATACCAAGAGAGACCATAGGAAGCATCATTTGCAAATTCAAGGCAAAGGGCACTGTTGAAACACTACCTGGTCGTGGCAGAAAGAAGATGCTGACTTTGACTGCTGTGCGCTACCTGAAGCGTAGAGTGGAGAAAAGTCCCCGTGTGACTGCTGAGGAACTGAGAAAAGATTTGTCAGATGTGGGTACTGAAGTTTCAGCTCAGACAATACGGCGCACACTGCATAATGAAGGCCTCCATGCCAGAACTCCCAGGCACACCCCCTTGCTGTCTCCAAAGAATAAGAAGAGTCGACTGCAGTATGCCAAAAGTCATGTGGACAAACCACAGAAGTTTTGGGATAGTGTTCTGTGGACTGATGAAACAAAATTAGAACTGTTTGGGCCCATGGATCAACGCTATGTTTGGAGGAGGAAGAACAAGGCCTATGAAGAAAAGAACACCTTGCCTACTGTGAAGTATGGCGGGGGTCAATCATGCTTTGGGGCTGTTTTGCTTCTGCAGGTACAGGGAAGCTTCAGTGTGTGCAAGGTACCATGAATTCTCTTCAGTACCAGGAGATATTGGATGACAATGTGATGCAGTCCGTCACAAACCTGAGGCTTGGGAGACGTTGGACCTTTCAACAGGACAATGATCCCAAGCATACCTCTAAGTCCACTAGAGCATGGTTGCAGATTAAAGGCTGGAACATTTTGGAGTGGCCATCGCAGTCACCTGACTTAAATCCGATTGAGAACCTCTGGTGGGACTTAAAGAAAGCAGTTGCAGTGCGCAAGCCTAAGAATGTGACTCAACTGGAGGCTTTTGCCCATGACGAATGGGCGAAGATACCCGTAGATCGCTGCAAGACACTTGTGTCAAGCTATGCTTCACGTTTAAAAGCTGTTATTACTGTAAAAGGATGTTGTACTAAGTACTAAGATTGAATGTCACTTGGGGGTTGAATAAAACTGATAATGATGTGAGCACAGAAAAGACATTTGTGGTTATTTCATTATAAATGTTATGTTATATTTGTTTGACCTACACGTGCCTCTTTGATTTAATTGTAAGCAAGATGACTGAATGATCAAAATCAATGTCAAACTGGCCAAAACACTCAATTTCAGTGGGGTTTGAATAATTTTGAACACAACTGTACATCCGAGAAAGAAAAGGAGCAGTACTTCAAGTGGGTAACTTCAGTGAAGAGAGTTTTATTCAGGGACAGCACACCCCATACAAAAAAGCATGTGACGTTTCGACCCGAAGGTCTTAATCATACATAAAAGCCAGACTGTCCAGGTGGAACCTGTAAAGGTGGCAACCCTAGTGGGTGGGCATGTCTTGTTCCTTGACTCATTGTCAGGACTGTGCCAGGTGTGGCTACTCCCACAAATGGCAGGAGCGCTGCACACTAACAGCTCTGCTGGCCTACTCCAGTATGCATTGCACATGCTTCGAGAGTTCTCCCAAAGCATCAGAAGTATGGACAGAAGGGCATTGTCAAGGCCATGCTTTGTACAATGCAGGTTTTCCTCTTATATTCAAAGAAAATAAATGGAAAAGAAACCCAAGAATGTGACACAATATCTGTATTTCTACCATTCTACCAAATACTAAAAGGGTATGAACAAGCCTTAAATTTGTGAGGTCTACTTGAGAAAGACTGATATACAAGTCATGCAACAGACATTTTCTTGTAAACAGACAATGAATATAAATAGGTGTCAGAATATTTCTCCTCATTCTAAATACACTATATGGACAAAAGAATTGGGACACCAACAAGGACTTTTATGACAGTGCATTCGAAATACATAGATAATAATATGGAGTTGGTCCCCCTTTGCAGCTATAATAGATTCCACTCGTCTGGGAAGACTTTCCACAAAATTTTGAAGAATTTCTGTGGGAAATTTTGCCCATTCATCCAGCAAAACATTTGTGAGGTAAGGCACTGATGTTGGATGAGAAGGCCGGCTCACAATCTCTGTTCCAGTTCATTCCAAAGGTGTTCAACTGGGTTGAGGTCAGGGCTCTGTGTGGGACAATGAACTTTTTCCACATCAAATTCATCCAGCCATGTCTTCATTGCAATTCAGTGCAATGGGGCACAGTCTTGCTTGGAGTAGAGAATGGCTTTACCCAAACTCTTCCTGCAAAGTTGGAAGAATGGCATTGTCCAAAATGTCTTTGTATGCTGATGCATTAAGATTTTCCTTCACTAGACATCACGGACCTACCCCAAATAACAAAAAACTGCCCCATAGTGTCAGGGTGGCACCCTGCATAAGCCATGGTGGGACGACCAGGACATGACAAGAAAAAACCCTCAGACGAGGACAAACGCAATCAAGTGTAAACAATTGTTTATAACACTGCTGGAAGAAGATGTAAGAGTCAATAAAGCAACCAGTGCAGTTGTTGATGGCGACAGCAGGGGCAGAAGATGGTGAACACTGGACTGCTGGGCAGGAGTCCAATGTACAGTAAAAGAGGAAATCAGCAGAGGTACACAGCAGGGTTACTTGTACCACAGGACATGGCAGGCTGTGCTTGCAGCAGAGGAACATGGCAGGGTTACATGGAGCACAGGTATACAGCAGGGTTACTTGGAGCACAGATACACGGCAGGGTTACTTGGAGCCCAGGCAGAGCCGGACTGGGGATATAAAGCAGCCCTGGAAAAATTTTTTAGACCAGCGCTATACAGAGGCGTAGCAAGGTCATGAGGCACCCGGGGCAAGTCCTCCCCTAGTGCCCCCCATCCCCATGTTTAGATGAAATTAGACATGTGCACAGCACAAAATTTCGTTTTGAACTAATGGATTAGTCCTAAAATGCAATTTATTTAGTTGCTAAAGAAATTCGTTTTCAGTTATTTAGTATGAAAACTAATTTCATTCATCCGAAAACCAATGGATACAATTAGTATTGTAGTGGCTCCTCAGAGGACTGAGATCGCTGCTTGTTACAGTATCTCTCACTCTCAGCACAATGTGGGCATATTATATAGTTGGTGCTAACTTAACCAGAGCTGTTGTAAACTTCCCAGAGCTATTGTAGCCTATGGAGGTTTTCAGTTTACAACAGCTCTGGTAAGTTAGCACCAACATTGTAATACTGCCCCGTGTCAGGCAAAGCTGTTACAGTAACTGACTGCTGCTCATCACAGCGCTCAGAGTTTCGGTAAAACTAGTAAATAATATTTTTATATATAAGAGGTTAGAACAATATTATTTCCTTGTTTTACTGAAACTCTGAGCGCTGTTAGTCAGTTACTGTAACAGCTGAGCCTGATATATTGTACTGATAGATAATGTAACAAGCAGCCGATCTCCGCGCTCACAGCCACTGGATTTAAACGGCTGAGAAAAAAAGGATCCTCTCTGTATAATGTTTAGAACATCCTCCTGCATTAATTAATACCCCTCTCAGTATATTATATAGAACATCCTCCTGAATTAATTAATGTCCCTCTCTGTATAGAACATCCTCCTCAATTTATACCTTTCTTTGTATAATGTATATAACATCCTCCTGCATTAATACCCCTCTCTGTATAATGTATAGAACATCCTCCTGTATTAATTAATGTCCCTCTCTGTATAGAACATCCTACTGCATTGGCATGTGGAGGGTGCAGAACTTCGGATGTTGCGCTCTTCATTGCTGGTCTCCTTCACTCATCAATGTAATATCACAAAAAGGACTGACACTAAAATGTAGTGCATTTTATTTTAGTTTCTTTCGTTTTTTTACTGAGCAGTTTCGTATCTCTTGAGTCATATGAAAACTAAATTATCCCAAAATTCGGACTAAATCGTTTTAGTACTAAAACGAATGCACATGTCTAGATGAAATAATGTGTAGCGCTGTGTTAAAATCTTGCTGCTGGCAGTACCTATTTTTGGCCACAAGATGGAGACAATCGCGATTAGAGACACTGGACATTGGGACTACATTTCCCGGCGTGCTTTGCAAAGAGACAGGAAGTGGGTGGGACACAGGACGCTTACATCCCGAACCTCGTGGAGAACGCGCCAGAGCGCGCGAGGGAACGAGAGAGAGCAGACGCAGTGCAAGACATCGCTAGAGGGCCTAGGCCAGAGCGCGAGTGAGACCTGTCAGTTCCTTTTATCGGGTCATTCAGCCTAAGGAGAAGGAGACCTCCAAGTTCCAGAGATTGCTGCAGATCAAAGAAACCGAAGACCTCGAGTGAGGAGTTGCCGCGAGTTGATCGGATACGGAGAGCAGGCGGTGAGCTGGACAAGTCGTGGACAAGCTACGGAAAGTCAGACAACGGATCTGGCCGCAAGTATCCCCAGTCAATATCGAGCGGAGAGACGTCCTGGGTCAGCGGAGCCTAAAGCAACCGGTGGATGGGTGAGAGGCCTCCAAGGCTGTATGTAAATAAGGAACACGCTGCTGTTTTCTCTTTAAAGTCCACAGGGCCCCAACTTGACTAGTCGAAGACATTCCTTAAGTAAATTCACTGGCCAGTTGAACAGTACCCGGGTACCACACACACATACACACCTTTTACATTCCGGGACTTAACCTGTGCAGGACTCATTCTGTTACGAATCGGAACGGGAGTTAAAGATACGTTCCGAATATATTTTTCTCTTTTCCGCTGCGCGTTTATCGAAATACGAAGAGATTGTGTTTATGGGTTTCGCTACGTGTCCCTTTTTCCGAATTTTCGGGCAATTGCATTTCTTTTCTGTTCGGTTGCGAATATAATATTTTTCCGAAATACGAAGCCTCGTGTTTCGTTTCTTTCCCGCTACGCGTTTTTACCGCGATACGATAATACTGTAATAATACCTGTGAATACCGTGTCTCAACGTCTGCTTACTATTTTAGTAAACTATTTAAATTATAAAAACTCACAACGGTGTTGGAGTATATTTATTCCCTAGTGCGGGGAGACTGACCCGTGGTTCATTTTCAGCGGCTCCTCCGGGAGTGAGCGCTACAAATGTGTAGTAACGCATTAAGCCATCATTTTCAAATTTGCTCAGTGTGGGAAATGAGGTGAATTAGTGCAGCGACATTGTTTGGGTTATAAGCGAATAATGCCACTGCCTTAAAGAAAAAGACGATTTGCAATTGTTTGTTTTATCATTTTTTTATTTTCCTATGGGATTCGCCTGTTTAAACCTGTCGAACTGAACCACATAAAAAATGGGCATTCACCAATATTTCAGTGCTGTTCTGTGTTCACTGAATAGATTAACCATTACCTATGTATGGGATAGGGATGTGTGTTTCGGGTTTCGGAATTTTCACGAAATTTCCCGATTCGTGCATTCGGATTCGGACGATTTTTCTGAAAATTTTCAGATCTGAAAACGGCAGATCCGAACAAATTTTCGTGCCGAAACGAAAACTTTTCGGAGTTTTCAAATGGACTTGTAATGTGTAAAATCGAAATTCATTTTCGTTCCATTCGTGATTTCGGCTCCATTCCTGATCTTGGTTCCATTTCAGTAATTTCGGACATTGTATTTATATCGCTGATTCTGTAATTAAATTTTGTATCATTCCCATCTAAATGTTTCCTTCCTGGAAAACCAGAGAAATCTCAATATATCCTTCTTGTAAAACATGAGAAATCTCAATGGCAGAATTATCGTACCGGCAGAATTATCGTATCGTATAATTATCGTATCCGAAAAACCATTAGTTTACGTCAAAACGAATAGACACTTTGAAACGAGGAGAACAGACGTTCTGAAAAACACGAAAATTTCCTAAATCACGAAAAAAAAGTCGATACGAAAAACGAAACGAAACAAACCGAAACGAAAATCGGTCGAAACGAGTCGAAACGAAAATTTACAAAATCCGAACGAACAATCGGTGCACAAGCCTAGTATTGGACAATTTCACTGCCGCCGAAGACCACTGAATTGCGGTGAATTGCACTGGGTTTTGCTGGCAATTTGCCAAACATCCTTCTCAATAGTCAGACAAGGAGCTTGATATGATGTTAAAAAAGGCTCTCGCCCCCATCACAATTCTATAACCCTAACACGTCTTGTGTGCGTCAGCCATCAATTATATAGCACCAACACAAAAATGATAAAAGATATATTACATTACGAACATTAACAGTATATAGCGCCAACAGATTCTGCAGCGTTATACAGTAAGGAGGATACAGACATACCAATACACGGGGAATATTGTAACTAGATCACCATATAAAAACAAAAACATGTTTCTGTAATGCAATAACAATTTTTTTTTTCAAATTATAAATTTAAGGCTGGGGTCAGACGAGCGTAGTGTTCACGTCCGTGATTGCGCCTAAAAGTACGTCCGTGATAGCATGACAGAAAGCCCATTGGAGCCCCACACACGAAGTACGTCCGCACTGAACTGTGGACGCACAACGGCCGCGGCCCACGGACGCAAGGCAGGCAAGAGCGTACAACCCCTAGAACGGCCGCACAAAGTGCGCTGCGTCCGCAACGTCCGCATAGCTTTGTGTGTGAGTGATGGAACATGGTCAGATGGACTGGATTTATACGTCCAGCATTTTTCACGGACAAAATGGTTTTGCTTTTTATTTTATCTTCCCGCCTACATCCGTCAAAATATACATCAGTGAATAAACGGACTGTGTGGCCACTACTGCGTCTTCCGTACTGACGTACGTCCGTGTGCACGGACGTACAGTCCGTAGAAATCACGCTCGTCTGACCCTAGCCTAAATCAAGAGCTGCTTCAAAACCCAGGTTTTATTCTAGAAACAAAACCATTTGTAAATAGCTCTCTCCTGTCAGAAACCCATGTGAAGAGGACTGTGGTACCCTTGCCGTAAGGATTGTGAATCAAACACATTCCAGACATACAAACTGCAGGACAGCAAGACCAATCCATCCATGTGCTCCATGAATGTAGCCACATAACAGGGGTTACCAGCCCCGTTACATATAGGATCAATGATCTGATGGGCTATACATGAAAAGTGTTGCATGTTGCTCCATGTCAACACTGGAACTTAAGCAATAGGGCGCACAGGCACCTCTAGCTTACCTTACGGTAGTAAATGGATTTTGCATAGTGCAGGCAGGGCCGGTGCTAGACTATTTTGCGCCCTAGGCAAGACCAGCTATTTGCACCCCCCCAGAAAAAATTGTCAACTGTTGAAATGCGGGGGGGGGGACGACACACACTGTGTGCGTGGGGGGGACACACACTGTGCGTGTGGGGGACACACACACACGCATTGTGGGGGGGACAACACACACACACGCACACTGTGCATGGGGGCTGCACACGGTCGTTTGGTCCACATCTTATCCCTCCGCTGGTCGGGCCCGGGATTGGTCTGTGCCTCTTTCTTTCCTCTGCCTCCTTCTTTCTTTCCTCTGCCCCGTGCCTCTTTCTTTCTTCTGTGCCTCTTTCTTTCATCTACCTCTTGCTTTTCTTTCATCCACCGCTTTCTTTCATCTGTCTCTATATTTTCTTTTTCTTCGGTGCCTCTTTTTTCTTTCTTTTTCTTTCGTGTCTTACTTTCTTTCATCTGTCTTTCATTCTTCTACCTCTTGTGGCACCTGCACTTCACCATAAGACGCCCTCCTTCTGCTCCGCTAGCGGAGGTCCGATATGCGAGCCACCACTGTCGGCTACATAAGCAATGACAAAGGGGTACAAAAATGTCACCCGGGTTGGGGCCGGCTGCACCCCTAGTTGGCAGTGCACCCTAGGCGGTTGCCTAGCTTGCCTAGTGAAAGCACCGGCCCTGAGTGCAGGGCAGCACTTACATGGCCCTTCCAACAGCCGTCTTGAGAAATGTGTGGTCCTGGCACCCCTAAAAGACCCAGTGGAGTGTAGCCTGGTCAGCCAGTTCTACAGAGTTCTTACAGCTGTCAGTGGGCTACCTGCTGCCAGGGAAAGTCACCCCTACAGCAGGCATCCAGCAGAGGACAACCAACCCCGGAGCCCCATGGAGGAGGCAGCCTGCAGCACAGCCATCAACGGAGCCCCATGGTGGAGGCAGCCTGCGGCACAGCCATCTATGGAGCTCCATGGAGGAAGCAGGTTGCAGTACAGCCATGCCCAGAGCTCCATGTAGGACGCGGTCTGCAGAACCTCTCTTACATGCAGGGCATGGGGCAGAGTGCGTGTGACCTGCATGTACACAGTCCGTTCACATGATGTGCCCAGAACTTCTAGGTGACGCTTAGCATCCGTGGCACTCACTGTCTATCAAGCTGCCTGATTGAGAACAACAGCAGACACCAAGTGGCCACGCTCAGTCACCTTATCAGCCCTCCACCCGAAGATGAGGCCAGGCTTGTCCCGTCCGCCATGGCAGATCGCCAGGAGTCATGAAGGGTCATGGGCTGCTGACGTCTGGCATGCCCTTTCTAATAGGGATGAGCTGTTCGGTTCGATGTGTTCGGAGTTCAATTCGAACATCGCCAGTTCGGATGTTCGCGAACTACGAAACATTTCCGTGTGTTCGCCACATGTTCACCCACAATGTACTACAATGGACCACAATGCACTTTTTCCACTGGCCTGAAGCTTGTAATTGGCTACAGCCTGCACCTGACCACAGTTTAGGTGCAAGACAGGTGCAAGACTATGCCAATCACGGCTCAGAGTCCTGATTGGGCAAATTTTGCCCAATCATGGGCTCACAGAGCTAAGTCCCGCAGCACACTATATAAGGCTTGAACCCAGCCCAGCCAGCACATGTTTTTCTGCAGGAATGAGAGGAGATTGTTCTGTCAGTGTGTCTTCTCACTGCCAGTGACAGCTATTGGGGGGTCTCACTTGTTGCAGATATCTGGGAATTGTGGAAAGTGTGTCTTCTCAGTCAGTGACAGGAGCAATTTGGGGGGGCTCACTTGTTGCAGATATCTGGGAATTGGTGGTGGAATGTGTGTCTTCTCAGTCAGTGACAGCAGCAATTTGGGAGGGGGCTCACTTGTTACAGATATCTGGGAATTGGTGGAAAGTGTGTCTTCTCATTCAGTGACAGCAGCAATTTGGGGGGCTCACTTGTTGCAGATATCTGGGAATTGGTGGTGGAAAGTGTGTCTTCTCAGTCAGTGACAGCAGCAATTTGGGGGGCTCACTTGTTGCAGATATCTGGGAATTGGTGGTGGAAAGTGTGTCTTCTCAGTCACTGACAGTCAGCTATCAGGGGGTGTCACATACTTCCATAAAATTTCTGTGAATTGTAATCCGTGTCTTCTCAGTCACTGACAGTCAGCTATCAGGGGGTGTCACATACTTCCATAAAATTTCTGTGAATTGTAATCCATGTCTTCTCAGTCACTGACAGTCAGCTATCAGGGCATTTGCTGCCACCAAAGGCAAAATACTTGGATGCACTGACGCCTGTACCAGATTCATATCATTTTAATATTTGACCGCAGGGTCCAACCCTGCACTCTTCCACAATACCACAAAAGGGTTACGGTGTGAAGGCACTTGCTGCCACCAAAAGCACAATATTTGGGTGCACTGCCACTGACGCCTATATTACCAGATTCATAGCATTTTAATATTGGACCGCAGGGTCCAACCCTGCACTCTTCCACAATACCACAAAAGGGTTACGGTGTGAAGGCACTTGCTGCCACTAAAGGCACAATATTTGGCTGCACTGATGCCTGTACCAGATTTATATCATTTTAATTTTTTGAACCGCAGGGTCCAACCCTGTACTCTTCCACAATACCACAAAAGGGTTACGGTGTGAAGGCACTTGCTGCCACCAAAGGCACAATATTTGGGTGCACTGACACTGACGCCTATATTACCAGATTCATATCATTCTAATATTGGACTGCAGGATCCAACCCTGCACTCTTCCACAATACCACAGAGGGGTTACGGTGTGACGGCACTGTTGCCGACACTAAAGGCCCAATTTTAAAGCACCTATTGTTACTTTCATCCAAAGCCTGCATAAGTTTCACCATAATTTAGCCAAAAAATCACTAAACTTGTTCTGCGTGTCTTAAAACATCTCTTTTCATACAGACTGCCTCCCCAAGCAGTTGTTTATGAATAGATTAAAGGAAAACCATTTACCGTCATTTGAAATGTCTTTTTTTTTTTATTGTTTCTACACATCCTACAAATCCGCCACTTCACGGGCAGGTTATGGGGACCTCCTAGGCACAATATTTGAAGGAATTTTTCGTTTTTATTTTTAACCCTTATGTCATGGAAAACTCACTGTTCCTTTAACCACTTCAATGCGGAGGACGCGCTCAGCGCGTCCTCCGCATTACCGCTGCTGTGCGGAGGACGCGCTGAGCGCGTCCTCCCATTGGGGTCAGCGTTCGACCGGGTTCCGGCCGATCGCTGGCCCCCCCGGTGCGGGCTGACATCCTCGATGTCAGCCCGGCATCCGGAACCGCAGCCGCCGGAATTAGGTGTCATCGCGGCAGCGCGATGACACCTAATTCAGGCGCCCCCCCGCATGTGCGGAGGAGACGCCTGAAAGGGAGGGGGGAGGTCCTTCGGACCTCTCTCCCTCCCGATCGGCGGCGTTGCGGGGGTTAACCCAGGCACCATTTGGAAGGGCACAGCCTGCCCTTCCAAATGGTGCCTGGCATTAACCACTGGGGAGCTGGATCGCGAATCGGCGCTGAAAAGCGCCGGTTCGCGATCCTTTCCCGGAGCTGGCCGACATCTTGGATGTCGGCCAAGCCTCCGGGAACTCCCCCTGAGGACTGGCGTCATCGTGCATAGCACGATGACGCCAGTCCTAGAGTTAACCCCTAACTGCCACCAACGGTGGAGATAGGGAGTTCCAATGAACTCCCTATCTCCCGATCCGTGGCAGTTAGGGGTTAATGTTTGGTATGGTTGGATCGGCCAGAGCATGGCCGTTCCAACGATACCAAACATGAAAGTGAAATAAGTTTTTTAAAAAAAATTAAAATTAAAATTAAAAATAAAAATACATTTAAAAAAAAATTATAAAAAAAAACAAAAAACATTTTTTTTTCTTTTTTTTGGTTCGTTAATGCAGAAATATTGTTCCCATTTCAATTATAATGTGAACAATGATGCTGCACTAACGATTTTTGTATGCGGTGCGTTTGTTAAAAATCGCGTAATTTTCCCCAAAAAAAAATGTAACGAGACCCCATCTCTAATTTTTTTAACAAGCGCACCCCATACAAAATATAACCGCAATTGCTCGCATGTTAAAATGTGAAAAAAAACACTTTACACGTTGTAAATTATTGAAAATACATATTTTATTGCATTTTTTGTTATAATATACAGACATGACATAACGTATACATATAATAATGACATATTATGAATCTACCGAGTCTGACGGAAAGAACGATATATAATATGTCTGGGTAATATACTAAAATAAGCCTTCAAAACACGTTTAAACATGATGAGCAAAACCGGTAAAAATGACCTCAGCACAGAGGCGGGAAAAGCCTCAGCAGCGAAAGGGTTAAAAACTTTTTTTAAAGCTTTTTTCCTTGTTACCTGTCCCCCAGGGCACTACCCGGACCCCCATGCACCTTTTATGGCAAATATCTTGCATATATGCCCTCTTGGAGGGCACTTTAAAATTCGAACTTTCGAGTCCCATTGACTTGCATTGAGTTCGGTTCATGTTCGAGTTCGAACTTTTGAAATTGTTCGAGTTCGAATGCGAACCGAACACGGGGGTGTTCGGCTCATCCCTACTCTCTAACATCCAGAACATCAAAGTGAACGGGTCTCAGGCTGCTAGATAAAGGAATTTATTCATTATTACTCCCATGAATAAATTCCTTTATCTAGCAGCCTGAGACCCGTTCACTTTGATGTTCTGGATGAGGATGGTGGGCAGTCGGCGCCCCAGAACACGGTGACTCGGCGCTAGATCTTGTGGGCTCCCGTTGCTTTTTTGATCGCGGCACTTGTATTGATCTCCCTACTCTCTAACATCATCAGAGGGGGCCGACGGCCAGGCCCAAGAAGGCCTGCGGCCTAAAACAAACAACCGCGGCGGGAACGATGATCATCATCATGATGATCTACCACCCCAGCGGCCCAGAAATAAAGCGGCCTACCGGGATTCCTCCTGGTAGGCCAGTCCGGCCCTGAGCCCAGGTATACGGCAGCACAGGAGCACAGGTACATGACAGGGTTACTTGGGGCACAGATGCATGGCAGAGTTACTTGGAGCACAGGTACATGACAGGGTTACTTGGAGCACAGGTGCATGGCAGGCTTACTTGGTCAATATGAAATGAATTCCTTGGGACTAGGGATGAGCTGTTCGGTTCGATCGGTTCGGAGTTCGATTCGAACATTGGCCGTTCGAAAGTTCACGAACTTTGAATTTTTTGGCGTGTTCGGTTCAATGTCGAAAAAATATATATTTTGAAAAAAGTATAAAAAAATGCTTAAAAAATACTAAAAAATCTAGAAATAAAGAGACTCTTTACTGCAGAATATTATAAGCAACGGTTTATTAGATATTGAATTAAAACGGGAATATTTTTAACATTGAAGCCTATGGGATAAAACATTCTTGTTACTAAAACATCAGGCAGACACGGCCCTCTAATCAGGCACTGTAGAGGGCAGCCTGCAGGGGCCTCCCAAGGATCCCCTTGAGGAGCATTGAGGAGCATGCGGCCGCCGGATGACAGAGCTGCGACTGTGCGGGCTAGCCGCCCGGGTGCATGTGGCAGAGACAGGCAGCGCAGGGAGGGAGCCACTGCACCTGCGGCCACGGCAGACCCCCCCTACAACCAGGATCCAGGGAGCCCCCACTGACCACCAGGCTAAGGTAAGGTGACACATTTCTAAAAAAAATAAAATCTGTGGATATTTTTAAATGTCCCCGGGAACATAAAATAAAACCTTTTTTTTCTGTCTACCTGGCTGGATGTATTTAATTATATATATTAGATACATTCAGCCAGGTAGAGGGGGGTGGCATGTGGGCTGCGCGGGGTCTCAGGTAGTGGTTTGGTTTTTTTGTGTGTATATTTTTAGCATATTTATAGGGGAAGGTAAGGGCAGGTATAATATATATATATAGATAAGATATATATCTATATTCTTATAAATATATATATCCAGACTTGTATTACACACACATTTTGGCAACTAATGCCCGCCCCTCCCATTTGGCTGATCCCTCCAGAAGAAATGTTGAACCCGATAGAGCAGAGAATAATATATATATTCTCTGCTCTGTCGGGTTCAACATTTCTTCTGGAGGGATCAGCCAAATGGGGGGGGGGCGCATTTAGTTGAGATTGTCCACATGCCACCCCACCATGTGCGTATGTGTATATATGGTCTGAGGTATGTGGGTGGGTGTATATATATATCTGCGTGTTGATATATACATATATATAGGTCTGCGTGTTGATATATACGTATATATGTCTGTGTGTGGTATCCAGGGCCGGTGCAAGCATTTTTGTTTACTCAAGCAAAGTTGCGTTTTGGTGCCCCCTCCACCCAATCCGTGCCATGCCAATTGGGAGTGTTTGGTGTCCTAACGCATTGCCAATCTATGCTGTACCTGGTGCCCCTCCTGTGCCACAGGGCCAATTTACAGAGTGTGTGGTCCCCTCCTTTGGCAATGTGGCATAGGAGGGGCACCAGGCACTGCACAAATATGCAATGTGGCCTGGTGGTGCCCCCTGGTCTTGCTGTGTCAATATACCCACATATTTCAAACTGCCTGCCACTCCCAGTGTTTCCCTGTGATCCTGCTACCTACCACTCTCACTCTGTTGCTGTGGTCCACTGTCTGACTCCAGATCTCCAGAAGCAGACTGGCAGCAGGGTCCTCGTCCTCTAATTCAATTCACTCCCCCTTAATTCATTTTTCCCCTTTAATTACTTTCACTCCCTCCCCCCTTAAATTCATTTTATATAGCGTATGACAGAGCTCCACAGCAAAAAACCTCACAGTAATGTACCGATATCAGTTTGTATACTTGTTACTGACCCTGCTTGTTCTGAGGACCCGATCTGTTGCAGATTTTGCCTGCCATTTGACTATTCTCTCTGTGTATTCCCTGCCTGTTCTGTTTGCTTCCTGTTGCTACTGGTGTGCACCGATTCTCACCAATACAGTAGCGCAGTACAAGTGCCTAAACATTGCTGACCCGGTTTTGTTATAGCTGCTGATGTAACTGAATAGATTGGGATCTCTTCTGCATTACCAAAACCTCCACCACTGCACTCTTCCACAATACCACAGAGGGGTTACGGTGTGAAGGCACTTGCTGCCACCAAAGGCACAATATTTGGGTGCACTGACACTGACGCCTATATTACCAGATTTATAAAATTTTAATATTGGACCGCAGGGTCCAACCCTGCACTCTTCCACAATACCACAGAGGGGTTACGGTGTGAAGGCACTGTTGCCGACACTAAAGGCCCAATTTTAAAGCACCTATTGTTACTTTCATCCAAAGCCTGCATAAGTTTCACAATAATTTAGCCAAAAAAAATCACTAAACTTGTTCTGCGTGTCCTAAAATGTCTTTTCATACAGGCTGCCGCCCCAAGCAGTTGTTTATGAATAGATTAAAGGAAAACCGTTTACCATCATTTGAAACATCATTTTTTTGTTTTTAAATGTTTCTATACATCCTACAAATCCGCCACTTCACGGGCAGGTTATGGGGACCTCCTAGGCACGATATTTGAAGGAATTTCTCGTTTTTATTTTTAACCCTTATTTCATGGAAAACTCACTGTTCCTTTAAAACGTCTTTTTGTCCTTGTTTCTTGTCCCCCAGGGCACTACCCGGACCCCCATACACCTTTTATGGCAAATATCTTGCATATATGCCCTCTTGGAGGGCACTCTAAAAATCGAACTTTCGAGTTCCATTGACTTGCAATGAGTTCGGTTCGTGTTTGCATTCGAACTCGAACTTTTGAAATTGTTTGAGTTCGAATGCGACACCAGGGAAGGAGAAACTGAAGTAGCGAAAAGAGAGACAGGAAGAGGACCAGGAGAGAGTGATGTCACTGAGGCCAAGTTGACGCAGCGTGAGGAGCTGGAGAGGGTGATCACCAGTGTTGAATGCAGCAGAAAGGTCAAGAAGAATAAGGAGGGAGAAGTGACCTTTGGTTTTAGTGGTACCTAAATCATTAGTCACCTTGGTCAGAGCAGTTTCAGTAGATTGTTAGGAGCGAAAGCCAGACTGGTGCAGATCGAGTAGAGAGTTAGCAGCAAGAAAACTAGTGTGCTGGTTATGGATCAGACGTTCTAAGATTTTGGAGGCAAAGGGGAGCAGAGAGATGGGACAGTAGTTCAAGAGGGAGGTAGGATCAAGAGATGGCTTTTTTAGAATGGAGTGATCAAAGCACGTTTGAATACAGAGGAGAATATTCCAGAGGGGAGGGAGAGGTTAAAATATGAGTCAAAGCAGGGACACTAACTGGTAGGACAGGCTGAAAAAGGTGTGAGTGGATGGGATCAAGTGGACAAGTGGGAGGACATAAGAAGTTATGTTACATCCTCCTCCGAGACTGTAGAAAAGGAAGACATAGTAGAAGAGGGGGCAGGGAGTAAGGGAGTCAGTGGGGTAGAATGGTTAAAGGAGGGCAGTGAATGCAGCAGCATTGTTTGTTTTATATGTAAAAGCATATAGTGCCTCTGCTGTAGAACAGAAAAAAATATTTTGCATTTACTTTTTTCATTTTTTTTATTTTTACACATTACATGGTCATGTTTGGTATCATAGTAAAGACTAGACTCTGACCTTTCCAATGACACCTCACTTAACCTTGTGTGCTGTACAATTCAGGGATGCAGGTTCCAAAGTCCCCCTGTCCCTCCTCACTGCAGTGCCACGGTCTAGGTTTTGACAAACAATGCGTTGCTTCACCAGATACACACTTGCTGGCAGTATGGTAAATGAGGTGAGTTAGTGCAGCATCACTGTTCACTTTATAATTGTAAACTGAATAATAGTGCCGTGTTGGAAATAAATAAGAAAATATTATTTTAATAGATATTTTATTTGTACATAAATCTAACCTGGTTATATTTGGTATTACTGGAAAGGCTATAAACTGACCTTTCCAATGATACCTCATATGTCCCTGTAGTCCTTAGTGCTCCAGAGATACAGTGGTCTAAATTATTGCAAATTGTAAAAGAATATATATATATATAATTTTTTCTTACACACAGAGCAAGGTGCCCCCTTGTGGCAGGCGCCTGTAGGCACATGCCTACTGTGTGTGCCTAATGGTAAATACGGCCCTGTGTATAATACGTAACAGGATGAAAATCTTGGGGGAAAAAACATACAATTTCAAGTGAATGTTACACAAGTTATATTGTACTTTGCAAACAAGCATTATTTTAGTTCAGTGCTGAAAGAATAAAGAAACATTGGTTTCTGGGCTTTTATCCAATCATTGTGGAATAAATCTGTTTTGTGAGAATCAAGGACAAAGAAAGAGATAGGATTCTCTCTGTAAAAGCATCAAGGCCGGGTGCACACGAGCGCACCCAGAGAGGAAGGAACGTCCGTGAGAGTGGACGTTCCTCCCACTCGACGCCCGCCTACCCCCCCGTCAGCGCTGCAAAGTGTGATCCTCCTATGGAGGATTGCGCTTTGCAGCCCCGTCGCATCGTCACATGGCTGCGATGGGCGCCAGTAAGTGCGTCCGCACGAGCACACTAGGTGCACTCGTGTCCACCTAGCCTAATACAATAAAGACTTTTGCTGCAAATTAAAAGAATAAATGGTTTAATAGACATTGAAACCTATGGGATTCTCCTGATTAAACCTGCCAAATTAAATCATCGAGCATCAGGCCATTTCACTGACATTTCTCTGCGGTTCGGCGTTCTCTGAAAATATTAACCATTCCTTCTCTATAGGGATTTCACTGCTACTGAAGATCACCTGTATTTCGCTGGCAATTCGCCAATATTTGGCGAATTGCCAGCATTTAAATAGTTGAATGGCCCTGAAATTGCACGGTACTGGGAAATTCACCGTTCGGTGCAATTTCAGAGCCAGTTCGGCTCTCTATGAATAACCCTGTAAGAAATAAAACTCGTACTTAGATACATTTAACTATTCATATTCCCACTACACATACAGTATATATATATAGATCATTGATTTTCGTTATTGATTACCATGTTATAGATCGGTCTGGCCTACATTATCCTGCAATTGTTTATTTGATCATATTTTAGAGACGATCCTTCTGACGAAGTGTATCCAAATTAGCATGGGAAATTATATATTCTACATTGCTGTGAGGTATTGATTATTTATTGTTTTATTTGCGTATGAGTTTGGGTGCTCCTATGTTTGGCAGCAGAGGAGATTTTTTGGATAAGTTTACAATTTATTTATTAATAAAGTATTTTATAAAGTATTTTATCAGGAAGAATACATTGAGATTTCTCTCGTTTTCAAGTATGTACTGGGTTCAAGAACATTGAATTGTTACAGCAGGAACAGAAATAAAGTACCAGTAATAAATGTAAGATATTAAAAACAAAAAGCAAATATACAGATTAACACAGAAAATAATGTAGGAAATATAGTCACTATGTTACATGTTTACAGGTGCATTCTGTATCGAGGTATGTTAATAGAGATCTCTTAAGTGACTTTAGACTGTGGGAAGATTTGATGGCGTCTGGGAGGTTATTCCATATTTGGGGTGCTCTGTAGGAAAATGAGGATTGAGACACTTTCTTTTTGTATTGTAGTATTGCAAGGTGCTGGACCTGGATCAGAGGTTATAGGATGAGGGAACTGCTGGGGGAAGCAGCCTATTCAGGTAGGGTGGTAGCTTCTCAGAAAAGCTCTTACACTATCAGGGTTATTCAGAGAGAGGTGAAAAGCAGAATGACTGGAGAATGGAAAATTCTAGGTCAAAATAGCTGATTTAGGCTAGGGTCAGACGAACGCATTTTTGACGTCTTCCTAATGCATTTTTTCACGGAATACGCGAAAGCGGTCAGACGATGCGCAATTCCAGATGTATTTATTGACGGAGCTGTGAAAAAAGACAGAAATCTGATTAATCAAATTAATTACTGAATGAAAAAATAAGGGTAAGGGGTATAAAAAGCCATTTAGTGGATGGTGGCGTTTTTCCAAGATGGATGCAGTCCAAGTCTTTGTGTTTGCTGCAATGGGGTACCTGTACCTCAAGAAGAAGAGAAAGCAGCGAACCTGGGTTCATCAAATTAACGGTGCCAGATACACGCATGGACACTTTGTGACAGGCCACTGCGAAAGAGAGACCCCGTGAAGTTCTTCAATTACATGCGGATGTCCATCGCATCCTTTGATGAACTGTTGTCGAGGGTACGCGAGCCGCTGACCAAGAGGGACAGCAACACTCGTCAAACCACAGAAAAAATTTGTACAAACAAAAATAAAACAAAAAGAAGCTATACATCCCAAATCATGATACCGACGAGCATCTGGGTCATGAGGGCCGGTCATGTGGCTACAGCGGGACTCTGACTCTGTGGGTGGCCTAGCTACAGGGGGCATGGGTGGGTGGGTAGACAGGGCCTGACTGGGGTGGTAAGATCCACTGGCATTGGCGGATTGTGGCACAGCACCATAATAAATGGCTGCCTGTTGGGGACGGGAAAGGATGTCATCTATGGTTGCCAGGGATCTGCGGCGGTACTCCACCTTCTGAGCCGGGGTCATCTGGTTGAGGAGGGACAGGCATGAATTGAAAAATGACATGTCCTCGGAGTCGGCGAGCATGCAGCATGGATGTGGTTGGGGAGTTTGCGTCTCCATGAAGGTGACCATGGCCTGCTCAAAGTCTGCAGCTGGTGCCCTTCTCTTATGTGCAGGTCTGGTGCTGGCTGTTGGTGCTGTACCTGGCACCTGTCCTGTCTCCACATAATCCTCCAGCTACGACTCTGCACCACCCCGGTTGACCTTCTCCTGGCAGCTGGCAGAACCTCCTGGCATCAGGTTTTGGTCCTGTGAGCCAGAGGTCGATGGCCACTCAATGCTGCTCACAGTACTTCGCGGCTCCTGGGTCCTTCTTAGGAAGGACAGTTGGTCTGCGTAGATATAGCTGCGGACTTTCTTCGACCCAGCCTCAGAGCGCGCAGCCATGGCTTGCTTCTTCTGTACCCGCGTATAGTTGTCCCGTACTGTGCGCCATTTGTTTATGGCCTCTTGTGCTGCAAAACATGATGAGAGTGACATTAGCTTGGGTTCATCGAATGTGATCATCACCAAACATTTTAGTTTTGTCTTCTAGGTATCTTGCTAGTGGATGCAGTTTGAAGGATCTGCATTACAACTTCTGCATTGGCAGATCAACAGCTGGCGAGATTGTCCGCAAGGTGTGTGAAGGAAAAGGAATCCTCAGACCACCATCTGCTAACCTATAAGAAGGACCCTATAAGTAGTTAAATAACACCCCAGGAATTATAATATTAATAGATAAATTAAGGTTTAAAATATAAGAAATAGTTTTAAGATAAATTGATAATCAGCAGTATTCATTTGGGGTTCATTTCTCAAGATGTCTTTTGAAATGTCTTTAGATGCTGATCTTTAGAGATGTCTTTAGAAATGTCTTTAGAAATGTCTCTGGAATGAAGAAATGTTGATGTCTCAAGAAGTGCTGATGGCTAGCATTTCTCAAGAGATAGCATGTCTCAAGAAATCACATGCCGAGGCCACGGGACTGTCTAGAAATGTGTCACCAGACCTGTATTGAAACTGGCCAATGAACTATGTTATGTTTTGAAATGTTAACTAATGAAATAAAGAGCCAACGCCTTGACACAGGGTATAAATAAGTGTCAAGAACCGTTGGAAGGCAGAGAGAGGGATGCCAGACTAAAAATATGCCTCGTGTGTTTTGATTTCTCTCTCTCTCCTGCGCAGAATGAGAGTTAACTCAAGGTGTGCCTAAGACAGGGTCTTAGGGGTTAAGGACGGACAATTGGAGACCATTATTTCTCTTCAATCTGGAGGTACTGCTGAAATGAACGGTCACCCCTCGTCCTGGTGAGTATATTGTCTTGTCTGGACGAGGGCAATGACAGCGTTTATCTCGAACTAAAGTTAGTTGTCCATGTCCTCTAGAAGTTAAAAGAAAACGTTGCCAGGGGCCGTTTATTATAGAATTAAAAGAAAACGTTGCCACGGGCCATTTATTTAAAGAAGGAGTGGGTCAGGGACCACACTCAATAGAAGGGACATTATATGTCCAATTGATCACACCTTGCGTTAACCCTCATAAAATGTATAGAGTATAAGAATATTACAGTATAAGAATATTACAGTATAAGAATATTAGAGTATAAGAATATTAGAGTGTTAAGATTCACTGCTGAACGATCTGTAAGGTAAAACAGACGTCCATCAGTTGTGATAATAGAGTTATAAGTTAAAATAACGAACAATCCGCAAGGTGAGGCGGAAAAGTCGTTATGTATATGTATATATATATATGTATATATTGTTAAAGTATATATTATTAGAGTGATAAGTTAATTGGTTGGCAGGAAAATCTGTAAGGTAGGGCAGACTTTTTGCCCCATTGTATACTGATGGTATTGTATATATATATATATGTATATATATAAGAGCTGACTGGTTGGACATTGTTTGCTGTGAGGTGTATGTTGTATTAAGCAGAGGTGTTTGTTGGCCATTTGTGTGTTAGTTGCTGACTGATGGGGTGGATGATGTTGGTCATGTATGCAGTTACTAACCGGAGATATATATATTGTGAAGCTAGTTTTTATATACTATTGGATTGTGGTTTCTAAATTTTTGTTTATGATATGAAGGAATTATATAACTACAAAATAAAAGTAAAAGATTAGAAGTTTGATTCTCGAGATTAGGGGAGGATTCACTAAATAAGTTTTTATTACTTATCCTTAAATTAGCTCATCATTTGTTGATCCATGTAGCATAGAGAGATATAGATATATATATAGTAAGAATTTAAATTGTTTTTCTTTTCGAGCACTGTGAAGAGTCTCTCTTTTTTCTTTCTTTCTCTATTTTACCTGCCTGATTATTCAATTGTACAACTAGCCATGGGTATTTAAAGTAGCAAGGTTAAAGAATATCCCTTACTGAAAATAGGAGAGTTTTGTAAAGATTATGTAGCACGAGTAGGGGGCACAGATTGCTATTTAATTAACCCATGGATAGATAGTATGGCGGGATGGACAGAAGCAGTGGGAGTTGTGATCCTTTCCTCAGACAGGGAGACCACAGCCCATTCTATATGGATATAGTGAAAGGGCTTATGTCTTGGTGACACCGAGGCATGGCCCCACTATGCAGGAGACCCTCAATGGGATATGACATATATGAAATTAGGGAGGGGGGGACAATGATTAATGGTGAAACAATGTAGAAGAGGGACCCCATTGTCCTCTGACAGCGCCAGATTACATCAAATAGAATTAAGCATATTACGGAGAAAACAGGAAGTCCCACGAGCGGACTGGGGCCCTCGCCCCTCCCTCTTACAAATACACAATGTATCCTTCACTTGCTGGTTTCCAAGACACCGAAATACTCGGTGCTGTTGCAGCAATCGAATGTACATCGTCAGCCCCTAGTAAACCACAAATAGAAGATACTAGGGACATAAAAATGATAGACGAGATAAGAGTAGAAGAAAAAGAGGAAGTAAAAGAGAAAATAGAAAAAAAAAAAAATAAATAAGCAGAAGAATATATACGGTCTTTCGTTATTATGGCCACTCGTATATAACAAAGGATCGCCATTAATAAGCCCTTAAGATATGAGAATAACACCAACAAAACCCATTTTCCATTTATGACCGTGGGGAATAAGTTACTTAGGAATAGAAGATATTAATAGAATTTTTAAACATTGTCAAAAAGAGAAAGAGGACGGACTACGTCCTATGATTGACCAGTTTCTACAGGATGGTATCTCCTGGAACCTGTAGTCTTCCCCTTCAGTACCCCAATTAACCCCGTGAACAAAGCTGACGGGACTGTCAGGTTCGTTCAAGACTTGCGCGCAGTTAATTCCCTAGTGATTCTAATTGCGCCAATTGTCCCAGATGTCACGTCACTTCTGTCATCAATATCAGCGACACATACACATTTTTCTGTAATTGACCTGAAGAATGCATTTTTTAGCATCCCTGTACATCTGGAAACGGCATTGCTGTTCGCATTCACATTTGAAGGCACCCAATTTACATGGAAAAGGTTATCTCAGGGGTACATTGATGCCCCAGTGGTCTACAGTATTGTACTGCAGGCCACTCTGAAATTCTGGCACCCCAGCCATGGTTCTGTCCTGCTGCAATACGTGGATGATCTCCTCGTATGCAGTTCATCAGAGGAGGCCTGCCGGGAGGATGGTAAACACTTCCTCGTTGGTTACAGGAATGTGGGCACAAGGTTTCCCTTAAAAAATGAAATGTTCAGTGGTGTCAAATGCAAGTTGAATATTTAGGGTTTGTTCTCAGACAGGGGGAACGGAGCATCAGTCAGAAGAGAGTCCAGTCTGTCACGGGCCTGGTCAACCCGAAAACTAAGAAGGACATGTTGTCATTCTTAGACATGATAAACTATTGCAGACAGTGGATCCCTGACTGCTCCTACTATGATAACATTCTGAGACAAGCCACCCTGTTGGGTCAATCCAATATGATAACGTGGTCTAATGAAATGTTAAATGCTTTTAAGGTTCTCAGAAATGCAATGATGATAAGCCCCGCGCTAGGCCTCCCTGATTATGTACTTTCATTTCATCTGTTTGCAAAGGACAATTGTAAAACCATGGCCGGGGTACTGACGCAAGAACATGGGGGGCCGGTTGAGCCCCGTAGTATTTTCTTTTTTTTCAAAGATTCTGCCAGTAACGATACAAGGGATGCCGGCCTGTTTGCATGCCCTGGCAGCATGTGCAATGGTCGTTAGTATGGCAAGCCAATACACATTAGGGTACGATCCTCATCTACCCACAACCCATGATGTTTTATTTTTACTTAAGGGCATACATACACGGCACATGTCACAGCGCTTTAGTGGATATGAAGTCACACTGCTAAGCAACCCTGCACTGCACATAGCATACAGTTCAAGTGTCTCTGGTCCAGCACCAATCCTAAACGCTTTACTGGGTCTTAAGAATCCCTTAGATACCATCCCACTCGAACATGACTGTGCTCTCTCCATTGAGTCTGAAACTGCACCCCGCCCTGATCTCATGTCCACACCTGTTCCGGACGCAGATGTCGTCTTTGTTGACGGCTCCTGTACCCGCCCCAATGACAACACTTATTATGCAGGCTATGCAGTAGGTTCAACTCCCTGACACTGTTCTAGAGTCAGGGCCTGTACCCTACCAGTCTGCCCAGGCAGCAGAACTGATTGCATTAACACGAGCATGCAGGCTCTATGCGGGTAGACCTGTCACGATATACACTGACTCCAAATATGTTTATGGTGTGGTCCATGACCATGGGACGATATGGGAAAAGAGGGGATTTGTGGCCGCAGATGGCAAGAAGATTTCCCATTCGACCCTGGTCACGGACCTCCTAGCAAGCATTCTTATGCCCTCTCAGATAGCGGTGTTACATTGTAGAGCACACACCAGAGCGTCAGATCCTATCCAAGGAAGGAATCATCTGGCTGACCAAGCAGCTAAACGAGCAGCACAACAGGACATAGCTAAACTAGTAATGCCGGGTTTTGCGACCTTCCACAATGGATAGGGACCAATTATTTTGTACCTTACAAAAATATGCAACCACAGAAGAGCTAAAGAATTGGAAATTGGTACTCCCCATCATTCTGGCTGAAATCAGAATGGCGGTTAATAGGAACACAGGCTACTCCCCCTTTGAGATACTTATGGGCAGACCCTTTCCATTACCATGGTCTACAGGTAGGCTAACAGTGGAGACAGGGGACTTAGAGCAGATAAGGGAGGAATATGTTAGGCAGCTGATCTCAACCCTCGAGATAACAAGAGACGAAGTTATATTTAAGTTCCCCTTTCTTTCAGACAAATCTACCCACCTATTTAATCCAGGAGACAAGGTGCTGGTAAAGCGGCTACAGAAAGGAAAAAGACCAGAGGATTTCGCCTATGGACCAGAGACCACGGTAGTAGCCGTAACCCGCACAGCTATACTGACAGAGGACAGCCCAGTCTGGATTCAACAAGGGACCCTCTCGAGTCAAGCGGATTCAACAAGGGACCCTCTCGAGTCAAGCGGATTCAACAAAGGACTCAACAAGGGGTACTAACGGGGGCAGCTAATAGCCCTGGCCTCCATCAGGAAGAGGACCCGGACCAAGAGACACTCACGAGGGCAGATAGCCCTGGTTTCCAACAAGAGAAGATGACAACCAATGATCCTTTTCGAAGAGTATGGAGACGCATGTGGGGAAGAAAAAGACTGAAATAATATGTTTACCCCCCCCCCCTTCGGAACATATGTCACAACCCCTATTGTCCACACCCCCTACCAGAAAGAACCCCAACCCAAACCATCACTGTCTGGCCACTGTTGTTTTTTTATTGTCCACCATTACTGCAGTATGATACTGTACAAGGCAACTGTATATATATGTGTAACCGATGAGTACTGGGGACATAATTGTGATTATTGGGGCGCAGTGGGGTGGGACACGGGCAATATGGGATATGGTACCTCTGATGCCGTAGTTAACAGATGGGGATATAAACCAGATAGCGCCGCACGACGACGCAGTTCCGAGGGACAAAGCCTATTAAATAGTATGACTTTAATTGGGAGAGGTGGGTGGCGGTGCTCAATCAGAAGCGGAGCTCAGTCAGTACAATTGACGCTGACTATACAACACCCTTCCCAGGCCAACACGGGTGTCTATGTAATGGGAATATACGCAACTGCCACAACCAAATTCCCTTGATACAAGTTCAAACTCCAAGATATGGCCACTTATAAGAAGGAAGAGAACCCATTCCTACCCAGGAAATATGGAGAGGTAGTGAGACGACCTCCTCTCCTACCTAACACCAAATCAATAGCCAATCCCATCTATGAAGACAGCATAGTAATGGAAACAGGATTTTCAGATGTAAATGTTTGGCTAGAATGGGTAAAATTTAGTGCCCTAAACAATAACCGTACAAATTGTTATGTGTGTGGTGCTGCTAGGCCACATCTAGGCACCGTACCTTTTAATATTCCGCAAGATGAAGAAGAATGTTTTCTTAGTTTATATACTAACACCACTGATAGCCAGAGTTTATGTGAATATTGGAAGAATAGCTACCCCATACTAACACGCCTCCCACAACCAGGAGAAGGGATACATGTTTACCCAGGGAACTATACCTGCTATAGGTCAGTAGAAAAAGGTAGGAACCTCACCTTCTTCCCCGAGGGTTATTGTGCCAATTATAGCGATATCAACAGTATTAAGTTACAGAATCAGGTTTTTCTGATTGGGGATCTCTACTGGATATGTGGAGACCTCAAGATTAGGGCGCGTCTGCCCCTTCAATGGTCAGGTGAATGTGCCCTAGCTAAGGCCATAATGGGATTTCATATTGTTTCGGATCCTGAGGAAATTCCAAATATTAGCACACGTCGCAGGAAAAGGAAGTCCCAAGCCCACAAGGTAGTCTTGATCCGCATGTCTATATTGATGCTATAGGGGTACCAAGAGGGGTCCCTGATGAGTTTAAAGCAAGGGATCAGGTAAAGGCAGGGTTTGAGTCATTCCTAGCACCTCTTGTTACTATTAATAAGAATGTAGATTGATTAACTATTTATATTATAACCAGCAGAGATTTGTTAATTATACTCGCGAAGCTTTACAGGGCCTCGCTGACCAACTACAATCCACATCCATTATGACGTTCCAGAACCGGATGGCTCTGGACATGATATTGGCTGAAAAAGGTAGGTTAGGAAGATAAATAGGCACTGGGAGACTGCCATGTGTTACCAGTTCCGTGGCAGGTACAGCCCCCCCCTAGTTCTATATTGATCCACATGGGTATTGAGGGTCTCGCTCCCCAACCCATACTAACTTACAGTAGATAGATGAAACAAAGAAAGAATCAAATAGTATGATCATACTATGATTCTAAGAGGGGATTGAAGGAAAAGGAATCCTCAGACCACCATCTGCTAACCTATAAGAAGGACCCTATAAGTAGTTAAATAACACCCCAGGAATTATAATATTAATAGATAAATTAAGGTTTAAAATATAAGAAATAGTTTTAAGATAAATTGATAATCAGCAGTATTCATTTGGGGTTCATTTCTCAAGATGTCTTTTGAAATGTCTTTAGATGCTGATCTTTAGAGATGTCTTTAGAAATGTCTTTAGAAATGTCTCTGGAATGAAGAAATGTTGATGTCTCAAGAAGTGCTGATGGCTAGCATTTCTCAAGAGATAGCATGTCTCAAGAAATCACATGCCGAGGCCACGGGACTGTCTAGAAATGTGTCACCAGACCTGTATTGAAACTGGCCAATGAACTATGTTATGTTTTGAAATGTTAACTAATGAAATAAAGAGCCAACGCCTTGACACAGGGTATAAATAAGTGTCAAGAACCGTTGGAAGGCAGAGAGAGAGATGCCAGACTAAAAATATGCCTCGTGTGTTTTGATTTCTCTCTCTCTCCTGCGCAGAATGAGAGTTAACTCAAGGTGTGCCTAAGACAGGGTCTTAGGGGTTAAGGACGGACAATTGGAGACCATTATTTCTCTTCAGTGTGCCAAACAATATGTCACACCATGAAGGACCAATGTTTGCCAACACCCACACACAAGGAATGTGTAGAAATTGCAGCAGGATTCTAGTAGAGAGACAACTTCCAAACTGCCTGGGAGCCGTGGATGGCAAACATGTCCGCATAGTGAAGCCACAGCAGAGTGGCTCACTGTATCAAAATTATAAACATTATTTTTCAATAGGCCTACTGGCGGTGGCAGATGCCAACTATAGTTTTGTGTATGTGGATGTCGGATCATACGGCAAGGACTCTGACTCCACACTGTTCAGGAACTCCACACTGTGGAATGAAATTGAGAGTATGTCTCTGAACGTCCCCAGACCCACACCTTTGCCTGGCAGTGACGTGGCAGTCCCCTATGCCTTTGTGGGGGATGAGGTATTCGGCCTATCCACACATCTCCTGCGGCCATCTCAGGGACACACCTGAATGTGAAGAAGCGGGTGTTTAATTAAAGGCTGTCGCGGGTCAGACGGTATGTCGAGTGTACCTTTGGCATACTGAGCAACAAACATAGAAACATAGAAAAATGTCGGCAGATAAGAACCTTTCGGCCCATCTAGTCTGCCCAATTACATGGATACTTTACCTGGATTTATCTTTTGTTTAGGATAGCCTTATACCTATCCCATGCTTGCTTAAATTCAATTACTGTTTTGGCCTCTACCACTTCAACTGGAAGACTGTTCCATGTATCCACCACCCTCTCAGTAAAATAATGCTTTCTGATGTTACTTTTAAACCTTTGCCCCTCTAATCTAAGACTATGTCCTCTTGTTTTGCTACTTTGTTTCCTTTTAAATATACTCCCTTCCTCTACCTTGTGGATTCCCTTTACGTATTTAAATGTTTCTATCATATCTCCTCTGTCTCGTCTTTTTTCCAAGCTGTACATGTTAAGATCATTAAGCCTTTCCTGGTAACTTTTCTCCTTCAAGCCGTACACCATTTTAGTAGCCCTTCTCTGAACTCTCTCTAAGATGTCTATATCCTTCTGGAGATACGGTCTGCAGTACTGCACACAGTACTCCAAGTGAGGTCTCACCAGTGCTCTGTATAGTGGCATGAGCACTTCCCTTTTCCTACTGCTAATACCTCTCCCTACACAACCAAGCATTCTGCTAGCATTTCCTGCTGCTCTATTACATTGAATACTTACCCTTAGATCCTCTGAAATAATAAACCCTAAATCCCTTTCCTCAGATGTTGAGGTTAGGACTGTATCAAATATACTTTATTCAGCCCTTGGGTTTTTACATCCCAGGTGCATTATCTTGCACTTATCCACATTAAAACTCAATTGCCACAGCTCCGACCATTTTTTTAGTTTACCTAAATCATTTGTCATTTGGCTGATCCCTCCAGGAACGTCAACCCTGTTGCAAATCTTTGTGTCATCAGCAAAAAGACAAACTTTTCCATTAATACCTTCTGCAATATCACTAATAAAAATATTAAATAGAATGGGTCTATTCTATAAATCTAAATAAGCAATGTCTACTGCACCACCTGTGTCTATTATTTTTGTTACCCAATCAAAAAAATCAATAAGATTAGTTTGGCATGATCTCCCTGAGGTAAACCCATGTTGTTTCTGATCCTGTAATCTATGTGTTTTTATATGTTCAACAATCCTTTCCTTTAACATGGTTTCCATTAATTTCCCCACTACTGACGTAAGACTAACTGGCCTATAGTTCCCAGATTCATCCCTACTACCCTTCTTGTGAATGGGCACAACATTTGCTAATTTCCAGTCTTCTGGGACGACTCCCGTTAGCAAGGATTGGTTAAATAAATCTGTTAACGGTTTTGCTATTACATCACTGAGCTCTTTTAATAATTTAGGGTGGATCCCATCAGGCCCCATTGACTTATTTGTCTTTACTTTAGACAGCTGCTGTAGAACCTCCTCCTCTGTAAACTGATATGAAAATGTCTCGTTAGTGTTTCCTCCTAACTGAGGTCCCTTTCCTTCCTTTTCTTCTGCAAAGACTAAACAAAAATATTTATTGAGGCAGTCAGCGAGACTTTTATCCTCTTCTACATACCTTCCTTCCTTTGTTTTTAATCTAACTAATCCTTGTTTTACTTTTCTTATCTCGTTTATGTATCTAAAAAATGTTTTGTCCCCCTTTTTTGCTGACAGAGCTATTTTCTCTTCTGCGTGTGCTTTGGAAGCTCTTATAAATTGCTTTGCCTCTTTCTGCCTAATCTTATAGGTTTGCCTATCTTCTTCACTCTGAGTTTTTTTATAATTATTAAATTCTATCTTTTTGTTCTTCACTATTTTGGCCACTTCTGCAGAGTACCACAGTGGTTTCTTCCATTTTTTGTTTTTGCTAACAAGCCGAATGCAATTGCCTGTGGCCTTCAATAATGCCTTCTTTAAATAATCCCATTTCTCCTGGACTCCCTTTAAACTCCTCCACTCTGATAACGACTCATTCACACAAAATCCCAGTTTAGAAAAATCTGTTTTTTTAAAGTCTAAAACTTTTGTTTATGTGAGGTGCGGCTCCATCCCTGTTCTTATATTAAACCACACTGACTGATGATCACTAGATCCCAAATTTTCACCTACAACAACGTCTGATACCAAACCTCCATTTGTGAGTATTAAATCCAATAAGGCCTCTTTACGGATCGGCTCCTCAACTACTTGTGTTAGAGATAATCCCAGTAGAGAGTTTAGAATATTTGTACTCCTGGTGCACCCAGCTATTTTGGTTTTCCAGTTCACATCAGGAAGATTAAAGTCCCCCATGATAATAACTTCCCCCTTCATTGCCATTTTGGCTATTTCCTCAAACAGCAGATTATCTAGCTCTTCTACTTGTCCAGGGGGTCTATAGATCACACCTACACGAGCTACTGTATGATGACCAAATGTTAGCGTAACCCAAACTGACTCTATGTTCACCTTGCTCACTTTTATTTGGTTCGTTTTTATGTTGTTTTTCACATACAGGGCCACTCCTCCTCCTTTCCTACCTTCTCTGTCTTATCTATATAAAGAGTACCCCGGTATTGTTATGTCCCAGTTATTATTCTCACTGAACCATGTCTCAGTAACCGCCACTAAGGCTAGGGTCAGACGAGCGTGATTTCTACGGACTGTACGTCCGTGCACACGGATGTACGTCAGTACGGAAGACACAGTAGTGGCCACACAGTCCGTTTATTCACTGACGTATATTTTGACGGATGTAGGAGGGAAAATAAATTAAAAAGCAAAACCATTTTGTCCGTGAAAAATGCTGGACGTATAAATGCAGTCCGTCTGACCACGTTCCATCACTCACACACAAAGCTATGCAGACGTTGCGGACGCAGCGCACTTTGTGCGGCCGTTCTAGGGGTTGTACGTTCTTGCCTGCCTTGTGTCCGTGGGCCGCGGCCGTTGTGTGTCCGCAGTTCAGTGCGGACGTACTTCATGTGTCAGGCTCCAATGGGCTTTCTGTCATGCTATCACGGACGTACTTTTAGGCGCAATCACGGACGTGAACACTACGCTCGTCTGACCCCAGCCTAAATCTACTTTTTAAGCTGCCATCATTGCCTCCAGTTCATTGATTTTATTGACTAAACTGCAAGCATTTATAGACACGACTCTGAGCTTGTCATTTTTTACCCCGCATGTTGCTTGCACCCTCCGATTTAGTTTTGGGGGACAATCGGGCAGATTGTTTTTTACCCTTTTGTCCCCCCCCTCCTAGTTTAAATATTTCTTTGTGAAACCTTTGAACTTCTCACTGAGAACATATGTTCCCCTATGAGTAAGATGCAAACCATCTTTTTTATACAGTTCCTTTCTGCTCCAATTAGAGCTATCATTGGACGCAAAGCCAAATCCTTGCTCCCGACACCATTCCCGAAGCCACAAATTAAATTACTAGTGCGCATCTGCCTATCCTGAATGTTATGCACATGCAGAACTTCAGAGAATGACACAGTGGACGCAATCTGCTGTATTTCACCTCCACGAACACAAAAATCTTCCTTAATCTCAGAAAACTCATTGCTAGCCAAGTCATTTGTCCCTAGATGGACTAGAACGTTCACTTCCCGTTCCTGCTTTGCTTGTTTGACAATATTGAGAATACGTCTCCTGTCTCTACGAGCAGTAGCCCCAGGAAGACCTCTCACCAAACCACTACTCTCCAGCTCAACACCTCTTATGATAGAATCACCCAGCGACAACCCACGACCCATGCGCTGCTCTTCTTCCCCTTGTGTTTGTACCTCTCGCAGGCCGTGTCCCATATCTCAGGATGCTCCCCCACAGCGCTGATCAGCCTCTCCACATCTATCTCAGGGCCTGACATTTTCTGCAGCAGTTCCAGGTACACTCCAACAAAACCAGGAAACTTTGGGTGTTTGGACGTTTTGTGGGCCGGACATTAGCAGCGTCTGACGTCTCCTAATCACACACACAGGGCCGGATTAACATAGGGGCAGATGGAGCAGCAGCTCCAGGCCCATGCCCCAGAATAGGCCCAGAGAAAAAATAACAATGTCTGCATTGATGGACATTTGAACCTCATTATCTCCAACACCATAGCAGCTACAGGGTCATGTGAGCTATCACTGGAAAGGCCAGAGCATGGCCTTTCCAATGATACCAATCATGACCAGGTTTTACGTAAAAATAAAATAATAAATATTTTTTCTTTCTAACACAGCAATATTTTTCACTTTTCAATTATAAAGTAAACAATGATGCTGCACTAACTCACCATCTCAAGTGTGGAGGTGATGGCACGATCAGTTATTTCGAATTGTTACACCAAGAACCTAAACCCCCGCACTGCAGCAAAGTGCACTGGGAGGGACTTTGGAACCCTGCGTCACTAATCTTTACACCTCACAAGGTCAAGGGAGGTGTTATTGGACAGGACAGCGTCTGGCCTTTGCATTAATACCAAACATGACCATGTAAAATCTAAAAGAAAGGAAAACCAAAAAACTTTTTTTATCTACTTATTTTTAGTTCCAAAGCGATGGCATTGTTCATTTGTCACGTATAAAAATGAGCAATACCACTGCCATTACTCCCCTTCTCATTTACCACGCTGGGAGCAAGGTCAGTGTTTATACATAGACACATTATTCATAAAACACCATCCTCCAAAACACAAGGGAAATATTTCATTTTTTTGGTTAAAATTGTATATTTTCTCAGAAAATGCAGTAACAGGTTCCCATTTCAATTTTTTTTAACAAGAATCCCCTATAGAATATATAACCACAAAGGTTTGGATGATACAATGTGAAAAAATTATTTTACACGCTGTAAATGATTGAAATCTGAATGTAAATTTCCTCACACATTATCTGCCTGGTTAGATATACCCGTATCTGCACTATTAAATAACCTAAAATATGTTTTCATTTCACTAAATTCCAAAAAAAGCCCATCAAAATATTCAGCTCCAGGCCCATAGAGATCTTAATCCGGCCCTGCACGCACACACGCCGCTATGCGGACGCAGCGCACTCTGTACGTCAGTACTAGCGGTATCACGTGCTCGAAAAAATGCGTTAGTTTGCCGCTTGCATTGCGCGGCCGCACTTTTGTGCGGCTGTACTCCGTATATTCCCCGTCATTTGCTGTTACTTTGACCGTGATAAAGTGCGGCTGCACGCGCGTTCGCACTGCGTCAGTCTGACCCTAGCCTAAGAAAGTGAGATGAATGGGAGAATTTTTCTGGTTCGGCTATTTTGACCTAGAATTTTCCATTCTCCAGTCATTCTCCTGCTTTTCACCTCTGTCTGAATAACCCATCTTTGTATTCAATAGCCGACATAAGCCTTTGTTGTACAATCTGCTTTCTTACCGCCGGGCTCAGGCAGGATTTGTTTCTGTACAAGGCACCTAGTTTGGGTTAAAGTTTAGATGAGCATTTTTCGATGTGGGGCCAATTCTGTGTATAATTCTCCACACATTGGGCAATTTGAGACAATCCCATTTTATAGAACGCTGCTTTGGGCGTGGCCAGAGACAGGGCCATTTATAACGTTATACATGTCGTCATGCAGTCCATATTATTTTATTTACTCTCAGAATATTCTCCTTGCAGTGAGTTACTTTGCCCTCCATTACCATTAGCCATTCTTACACATGACCCGGGATCTAGAAACCATAGAGAGGCATGTTGACAGGAAAAAGGGATTTGGGCCCAAAATCGGGCCTGGTTCTGAAATAATGGGACGCAGAGGTATGAAGATTCGCACATACCCAGCCCTGACTGACAGAAGCGAGTGATTACAGTACTTAGAGGACACACGCCCCTCACACGGGGTCTTGGGGCGGAACAAATGTGTACAGACGACACAGGCCTCTCTCTCAAGGGTAAGCCATTTCGCAAACTGCCCTCATTAAATATGGCCGACATTCGTTTCCAAGGTTTCACATCCCATCATCCTTCGCGTTGTTGGGGAAATCCAGCCTCGCTGTACTCTTCTTCCGCGCCTCTCCTGAGCCCCCTAGCGGTGACTGTGATTTGCTTCTTGTGTGTGCGGTGACAGGAGCCGGTGACAGGGGGGCGGGGGCCGTATCTGTTAGACTGTGGGACGGCGAGTTTATCCGGGGCTCGCACCGGCAGGAGGAGCTGGCACCGCTAACCGGGAGCTGACCAGGCCGAACTACGAGCGACCTGACACGGGTACATCTCGCAAAGGGGTGACCTTCAGCAGCACACGGGCACCGGGTAAGCAGCGGGACAGCGACCAGACTGGGGGAGGCCCGGGCGGGGATCTCGATATACCCGCCTGACAGCACGCACTTGGCTTGGGGGACACTCCGTGAGGCCCCCAGGGGGAGGGGCCCCGGGACACCTGTCTCTGTCTGGGCACGGCAACATCCGGGGTACAGGGGCACAACTGGATCGGGGCAGAGCACGGTGCTGTACTGATAACTCTAATACAGTGAGAGCTTAACCTCACCTACAGAGGCCAGATCACACCTGACACACCGCACTCCCCGTGCAAGGGGGACAGCCCCAATTTCTGGAGTCCCAGACACCTTTTCTATTGCCCCTCTTTCCAGGATCTCTGTGTATTTGGGGAGTGCGGGTGTATCACCGAGCCCCAAAGTTACATAACTGCCAGGCTAGTGTCTAAAGCAGGGATTTCAAGCTTTGATTTCCCCAGATGTTTCTGAACTACAATTCCCATGATTCTCTCGCTGTCTGGGGCGTTCACGTATTAATGGGAATTGTAGGCCATCTACATCTGGGCGGCTGGAGCTTGAGATCCCTGTGGTATAGTCAAGGCTCAAATAGGTTGTGATGCTTTGTAGCACTAGGGGTTCATTCACTAAGTGGTGAGCTGAAATGTTGCAACATATGCCGAAATCTGCCATTAGTAAGTGTTGAGTATCTATTCTAATGAACACGGAAAGTCTATAGATAGTGTTTATTGGATATCTTTCCCCATCTGTACAGGCCGGGGTTTATTTGGGGTGATCAGGGCATCCATCATTGGGTTTATCTCCACAAGCATATGATTCCGAATGACAGTCAGCTTTAAAAAGACACTCTAGGTCAAGGGTCAGCAACCTTGGCAGCCCAGATGTTTTGGAACTACATCTCCTTTGCTTAGCCAGTCATTAAAGTTTGCAGAGTTTCAAGGGAAATGTGTTTCCAAAACCTCGGGAGCCAAGGTTGCCGACCTTTGCTCCAGGTTAGAACTATCAAACTCTGGCCCTCCAAATGGTTCTGAACTACAATTCCCATGATTCCCAGGCCAGCTATTACAATGGAAGAATTCTGGGAATTGTAGGCTGAACCGTAGGGGAGGGGGCCTGGAGTTTGATAGCCCAGCTCTAGGTGTTTTTGCAGAAGGTGCAGACGCTAACGCAGTGTCCGCAGGATCATACGAGGGAAATCTAGGTTGTGTTTTTTTTTTTTTTACATAGAGTATGGCTTTTATATCAGGGTGTTTAATCAAGCACTTTCCTCATCATTTACAAAGAATAACTTCCTTATATTGGAACTACATCTCCCATGAGGCTCTGCGATCCTAATGAGTGGCTGAGCATCATGGGAGTTGTAGTTGCAACACATCTGGATGGCCAAAGCTGGTGACCCCTACCCTAAAGGGTGGATATTAATGCGGAAGATGCACATTTTAACGTGCTGCATTGATTTAGGGAAAGTTCAAAAACCATTGGAATGTCCCTTTTAAGGTTATGACTAAGCATCATGTGGTGGGACGTGTAGTCGTGAAACATCTGGAGGCCACAGTTAACCATTGCTGCTCCAGGGCTCCGATCTGAACTTGTAATGGGCAGAAAACACTTTTTGGGGGGGGTGGGTAATCAAAGAACGCCGGTGTTTTGTTGTTAACGGCAACAAATACCAACGTTTCACAATAGCAAAACCCAAAGAGCGGCAGGAGAAGATTCAGCTGTTTCGATCTCCTCTGTTGCGCAGTTTTTGCTGAAGTTGCTCTTTGAATAACCTCCTGTTAAGCTGGTGTGGAAAGATTTTGTTCCTTGGATGGACTCTCTGCATGGTCCTGGTTACTGATTAATGTGCCCATTATTACCTGCATTTTAATTCGCCTGAAGCCCTGCGAGCCCATTCCTTGTTTTATGGTTTTTATTAATGTTTTTTTTTTTCCATCTTAGTTTACGTCTCCCTTTTGCTACCTGTGATGGCTAACATTGGTGCCCCAGATATTCCAGAACTACATGTCCCACGAGCCTCAAGCAGCCTTAAGTCTGACCATGATGATCATGGGAGAGGTAGTTCTGAAACCAAAAAGGATTTTATTCTGGATATTTCATTATTCTCTGACATGATTGTTTTTTTCCTAGAAAGTTATGTGTAAATTGTGGCAAGCTCAGGCCTGTACTTGACAGGTGCACTCTCCAGCAATGTTTCGTCCATTGATGGACATCCGCTTGGTCCTAGACATATGCAATATCTTGTTTTGTTTTTTGAGCAGGGGCTACCTGAAATAATTCCAGTGTATTGTTATTGAAAGACACAAGCCCATATACAGTATAAGAAATAATTGGCTGAGCCCAACTTGTGTTGGTCATAACAGGTGCACTTCAACAAATCCCATGAATCTCTCCTGTTACTGACCAATCAGATCGTCACACTTCTTTTGTACACAAAGGATGTGAACATTTATTTCATATTTCTTGCTATTATTAGTTTCAATATCAGTAAATATTGAAGAGAATGTATTTTTGCTTTGATTATTGTTGCATTTCTTACATATTGTTTTTTGATGAAAATCATTTATTTTAAAGTTTTATACTATCGTAAGTGAGCTGATTTATTATTTATTTTTTATTAGAAGTAGCAGTAACTGGAGGATTATTTTTATCAGTTGTTTATTTTTAGTTTTACACGGTCCAACTCTTCAATAGTAAAATAAATCCCGCTGCAGAATAATAATAATAATTTTAACCATTGCTTTTCTCATGCATGGTTTCTTAACAGTAAGCTAAAAGATTCAATTGTATTTATTATCATTATTCTTTTATTTTACATGCCTTAAATTCTCAGTAATGAGATAAAAGTTGATTTTTATTTTTTTACCGTTGATCATACTATGGTTTCTTAACATTAAGCTAAAAGTTCTATTGTTGTTATTATTATTTATTAATAATAATATTTATCATAGTTTGATTGCAGTTCTCCGACTCAAGGTTGTTAATAGTAAGTTGGAATCTGTCCCGTGTGTCCCCCTGTCACTGTCCGCCTGTTATTCAGCGTGAAAAAAGGAACCCATCTCCTTTTGTTTATGGAGATGTGAGAAACATTTGCAGAACAGCCGCGTTGTGCAATCTCCGAGGCTCTGATTGCAACAGAGCTGGAATTATCCCGCCACCGCCGCCGAGCACAACGATTTTACTACAGCAGCAATGTATTAAACCAGCTGGGGCGGTGGGGGGGGGGGATGAACTGAGAAAGAAGAAATAGAAAAGTTGCAAAATACTTTTTTATTTAAAAAATAATAATTGAGATTAAACATTTTTTTTTTTGCATGGACCTCGGTGTCACACCGGCATCGAGTGAGTAATATCTCTTTGCCAACTGGCTGAAGAAGCGCCAGTATTGTGTCATATGAGCACAGGGGTGCCTGAGGAAATACTCAAAGCTCCTATTTGTGTTTTTTTTTTTTTTTTCTTCTTCTTCGTAGATGCTTTTTGTCTTTTTGGCAGAACCACCCGATTAATTGTTGGCTTCATGAATATCACTGAGGCTTATCAGGTGTAGGATTGCCATTTCTTCCTGTATATGAATCTGATGCCGCTCCAAGCACCATCACATACACATATTGCACAGGTTATGGTGTACAGTGCCATGCACTCTGTATCTAACAGCAGAGATTTGAGGTGTCTGTAATTCTCTCGGTTAATTTTCTTAACGCATTTTATATATTTTTTTATTATTTTTATCCATACTGCGTGATCTTGAGCCTGCCGCGTCTTTGTGCATCGGCCAACTACGTTACAGTTTTACTTTTGCCCACTTGGTTGTAGCTGTACAGTTTCTGCAACAAAAATACAGGAAGAGTATACAATTACTGAGAGGCCTTTCATTTTCACGTTTGCCCTGGGGCTCACGTACATTGCAACACAGTTACACGGTTACCTTTTGTGAAAATACACCAGATATATTTCCCTCTGCCAGCAGGTCTGCAACTCCCTGAACCCTGTGCTGCTTCTCTCAAGCTACACTATATTGCCAAAAGTATTCGCTCACCCATCCATATGCTAGTCAAGGCAGGTGAGCGAATACTTTTGGCAATATAGTGTATGTAGAGATTCATGGGATAAGCCCACCATTAGCCTTGGAATTACTGGTAGCATCTTGATTGGCTGGCTGAGTTACTTCCTGGTCTGGGCAGAGATACCTATCTGATGGATTCACAGGTAATGGTTATAGGAGCATCCTGATTGGCTGAATGGCTTCCTTTTCTAGGCAGAGCTTCCCATCCTAGGGATTCGCAGGACTTTCAGGGATATTTTTAATTTAATTTTTTTTCGCTATGTTATTTTTGCATCCACTTTGTAACGTCTCTGTTATTCGATGCACTAAGAATAGAACGGGTGAGCAGCAGCTCGTAGCGTCCCTAAAAAGGCTTCTTTGAGTTTCTTTTCCTCTCTGAAGCATGCATACAGGGTTATTCAGAGAGAGGTGGAAACCAGGAGAATGACTGGAGAAGTGAAAATTCTAGGTCAAAATAGCTGATTTGAAAAGTTAGATAAATGGGAGAATTTTTCTGGTTTGGCTATTTTGACCTAGAATTTTCAGTTCTCCAGTCATTCTCCTGGTTTTCACCACTCTCTGGATAACCCTGATAGTCTTCATAGTATACAAACAAATTGCAGAACAACACAACCAAAGTTAATAAAAAAAAAAAAATAATGCATATCTCTTTAGTCGTCTCCTTGGATGGTCCTTCCTCTTCATCTACTTACAAGCAAATAACATAAGAAAAATGGGGATCACTAAATAAAAATAGAAAACCACATATATTGTGTCACTGTATGGCACCAAAGCTAATCTATATATTTCAAAAATAGGTATGGGAGCACTCAGGGAGTGACTAGAAACTTTATTAAATATACAAAAAAATACCATTTTGGCTCCTCAGCCTTTCTCAAGGTACAGGTACAAGTATACAGTGTAGTTTAAGTAGGAAAAGTGTAAACTTCCTCACCAATCCTGTATCGCATGCGTCGTGGACAAGGCCAAATGGACCCAAGGTTGGCACGTCCATTTGGGATGTGATGCGAAAAGCAAGTGCTGAAGTACATCATCAGCCGCAACGAGAACATGCGTTGCTATGGATACCTGTTATCCATAGTTGTCAACTATTTTATCGCTTAATCGGACGGTCAATTTTATCACACTGTTTATTAACACTGAACTCCGACTGACTCTAATCTCAGACACTACTTCAGAGCCGAGTGTACAAGACACGCCGGCTGCTTTACTCGGTATGTTTTAGTTGTAGGGTTAGGTCAAACATCATCAATTTTTTTTTTTTTTTTTTTAATTTACACAGTAGCAAAACTATAGCACAAGAACATGGGGTACTGCCAACGGGTGGAGAAGCTGTACTGTTGGTGTTTTATCCATACTTGGACCTGGGTCCTGTGCCAGCACTCCACCCTTCTGCCTCCCTTTCACTGGTTTTAAGCCGCCATCACTCCCTCCCTTTTGATCCAGTCCCTTCCCAAACTCTCTCCTGGTTCTTCCCCCCCCCCCCCACTCAGTTTGTTCATGAAATTTTTTTAAACAGATACTCTACGCACCATGTCCACTTTCACTTATTAAAGTGATCAGTCTGCATGGAATGTTCCCCCCCCCTTCTCACCCCACTTTCGTGCCCAGATCATCATGTCTATCAAAGTGCTGGTAGTACAGCTCGCTCGAGGAGAAAGCAGACATGGAGTTGAGCTGCACACACAGCACAATCCATCACTTTGACAGGCTCTTTTTGTACCTTGTGTGCGACAAGTACGCACGTTAAATGAGAAACACAATATGTGTATGAAACTTGTGTACTCTATGCAAATTGCATTAAAAAAAGCAAGGAAAGAGGGAGGGATAAATGTTTACATAATTATGTACTAATGTATTTATTATTATCTGACTCCTTGTTTATGGAAATAATCGTTCGTTGCAGCCCTAATTTTTTATAAAGCAATCAGAATTTGCGTAGTTCAGAACAGAGTTAGGCAACCTGATGAGCATCATGGGAGATGTAGTTTCACAACATCCAGAGGTCCATGGTTGTTGACACCTGGTTTAGAAGTACATTATCTATTCATCTCTTCTAGCAAGCCCTGTGGCAGATTAGATCTGTATTTCTATCTATATAAGGGTCTGCCTGTATATATCTGCCGGTTCATACATATCTCCTCCATATAGAGTATATTCATATTTGTGTCTGGCCATTTGGTAAGTGTATCCCTGTGTTCACAGCTGAAATGCAATTAACATGGTTAGCTTTCTCCCTTGGGGGGAGGATATAACACGTAGCTGTAAAAAGGGAATTTCTTTTGTACACTGACGTAGAAAATTACACCTTGGAAGTCAGCTCGGCACCAAGAGATCTGGACACAATCTTCAAAGACAGGAAGCACATCCTTGATATCTAAGGGGGGTCTGGAGGGAAGAGGGACGCCTTTGGGCAATTAAAGATTAATTGACATGCGCTGTAGCAAAGGACACTCTGGGAAATGTAGTGCTGGACACTGGGCCATTTGGGGGTGGGCTGGAAAGATCAGGAAGGGTATAAATTCTGAACACTGGCCATGTGCTGGGGCTGATCACTTAGGGTACCTTCTAAAGAGGACTGATCTGTCCATGTTCCAGACTCCAGGAGGCCATGGCTGCTAGCTTAAGGAATAGTTCTTCGTAAGTAACGCTCTATGGTTAACCCTTTTTCTTTTGTTTGCTGTGTAGTGTGTAAGTAATTGATTTATTCTAGTTATAATTTTTTATGTAACAAAGCACTGTGATTCTTTCTATATCATAAATAAACAAAAAGTATTTAAGTTTTGACTCTGGCTGATGAAATCCACGCTAACTAAGAGATTGGGAGAATTGCTATTTGCTTTAAGCTCGGTTATATATAAGTACTTGAGTGTTGCGGTCGTCAGGAAACGGCAGGGAATTGTGGGATCCGTAGTCACTGTCCGAGTCTAGGATAGTGCGGCTGCTAAGCCCTGCGTCTCCTGTTGCGACACGCGTAGCGTCCGTGAGGACTGGTGGCACTAATAGAATAAGAAAGTGAGCTCCGGGATTGTGAGAGACGTAGTTAGTACGCGCTTCAGGAGAAGACTTGTACTGCGTTGCAATCCTGGGATCAGTATATCGCGCTCTACGTGCCTGTTGTGAGAGGAAAGTGTGGCCGGGACAGGTAGAGAAGTGCGCGTAATTATCTGGGTCTAGGATAGATAGTGAGCGGCTTAACCCGGCGTCTTTGCGCAGCAGCGAGCGTAGTAGGTCCGTGACAAGCCCTATTTCCCAACCTGTAGTACAGGCCTGGCAAAAATGTTTATTCTCCATCCTGTTGCAGAACTACACATCCCATTGTACACTGGGAAAATCTCCAGGTGGGGTACATCAATTTGCCAGTATTGCTGTAAAACAACATCCACCCCATTACATGTTTTTAAGGGGTTATTGGGGCATCCTTTCTATTTTATTTCCAAAGACTTGCACGATGTCTCAGGTCAGACATGGAAAAGTTTGCCATGGGTGCTACTTTTCAGTGAACCCCCCCCCCCCCCCACAGTCAACCGATAGGGCTCAGATGGATGCATCTAAAAGTAAATCCACTGTTGTGTTCCGCTCAGTCATCTGTTCTGTCGAATGTGTGATCTTCTTCCCCTTCCCTTTCTCATGATCAGGGTAACAGGTTGTAGTCATCACTGGCAGGAAACAGGTTGGACGCAGAGGATACAAGAAGATCTGGTGACAGCTAAACAACCTGACTCTTCTTCCATTTCTATATATTTTTTTAATGTTTTGGCATTTACATTTATCTTGGAATTTATGTAGAAATTTCAAATCATAATACACTATCTATTTAGTCTCCAGTTAAGTGGATATCTGGATGAAACTCGTGTTCGCCCCAGATATGCTCTGTTCTCTGAATTGTGCGGGTCCAAATGGATTAGGGCTGAAACAGCTAACCAATAATGGAAATAGTTGTCAAATATTTCCATTAAGTGTGCAGCACACACGGTTTAGAGTCAGACTGCGTTAAACTTTAATAACTTCAGACGCTACTTTGAAGCCGATCGGACAAGACGTGCCGCTGCTTTACCCTTTATGATTTAGTTCTAGGGTTTTGTCCTTAGACGTAACCAGTGTTTTTTTTTTTTGTTTTTAAGTTTACGTCCGTAGCAGAACTGCTGCACAGACCCTGGGGTACTGCCACAGGTCAGGATGGAGGAGCTGTACCGCCAATGTTTTAGTCTTACATGCAGCTGGAGTACTGTGCCACCACCCCACCCTTCCTGCCACCCCCGTCCTTGTCTGGAGCGGTTATCCCTCCCTTTGGACCGGTCCCTCCCACACTCTGGCCCAGTCTATTGTCCAAACCCACTCCCTCTCACACCTGTGTCAGGTCCCTTGCCTAAAATCACTCCCACCTCAGGACCCTCCTCCTGCTCCGTTTGTTCATGAAATTATTTTAAAGGGGGTTAATACTTGCATAATGTTCCTTTTATAGCTCCTTAAGGACGCTCAGGTGGCGCCCTTAAGGGGTGACTTTCGCTGGCGAGGCGTTCTAGTTTTCCTCGCCGACAGGTGCTATCGTGCAGCGCAGAGGCCTGTTCAATACCTCAGCCGCTGCAAGTGCTAAGTTAGCAACTTGCATTGAACGCCGTTCAACCGCTCAGCGCTCAGCAGTGCTAACCTAGCACTTGCAGCGACCCGAGGAGATGCTGAGTGTGACGTTTTAAAGATGGCCGCCGCATGAAGCAAGTAACAATGCCCTACAGCAAGATGGCCGCCGCCTCGAAGCAAGTAATAATTCCGTACAGCAATGTTAATTTTGAGGTTTTTGTTCACCAAAGCACAAAATATTTTATTTATTATTTCCCCGGCACATAGACATATATTACAGTTCAATTTATATATTGTTTCAGAAGTAAACATAACGTTTATTCATTAAAAACTATGATTTGTGGTGTGTGCAAACAAAACGGAATTGTGCTGACTGCTTCTCTTTATTATTTTTTGTCCGAGTGATCCGAAAAACAATCTGAATTTTTCATTAAGAAATCGTCGGCCATTTTGGATTCAAAATTCGCATCCAAAGGGTTCAACGACACTGCTGCAGCAAACTGAATTGCTGCGCTGCAGCAAACTGAATTGCTGCGCTGCAGCAATTCAGCAGCTGCTGAGGTATTGAACAGGCCTCTGATTGTGGCCTGGCCCGCAGCCGTCGCGCGTCATTGGCTGCAGAGGGACGGCTTGAGTTCAAGCCATCCCGTGCAGACAATGACGAGCACCGAGAGTCGGCGTGCAGGTTGTGGGGAGGGGCCGAGGCGGGTCGTACCTGTATGCTCTGCGTCTTCAAGCCCTCCCGCTGTCAGCATGGCATAGTATGTCCTGGTGCATTAAGGTGTTAAGTAAACAAAAAAAATATCATTTTGTTTTTTATGAAAATAATCATTGTTTGCAGCTCTAAAAGGGACCAATAAAATACAGAACTTGCGACGGTGGAAAAAAACCCCAACCTGCATTACCTATGTATTGAACAATAAGGCCGTGGGTCAGACAAGCGTTTTTAAGAGCGGAAGGAACGTCTTCTGTCGCCTGTCTGGCCACCTCGCTAAGCGCAGTTAGTGCACTCAGCACTGCAAAGCTCGATCTTCTTATGGAGGATTGCGCTTTGCAGACCTGTCGAACGCAATGCGTATCACTTTGATGGGGAGGCTTTCAGAATGTCTACAGCGCACCTGCTGTAGTGCACACAATTCGTGTGGCCTGCCCCGTCTAAGCATCACAACTCTGCGCCGGACGCCGGGAGGCACGACAGTTAGGTCGCACATAGTGCGCTCGTCTAACCCTGGCCTACAGCTGGAGAAACACACATGAAAAACACTGGGTCACTCAGACTTGCTGCATTTTGCACCATTCCTGGTAAATATTCACAGGATTATCATGATGATTCCCATCTTGTATAATTAGATATTATGGGGTGCAGCATCCTTTGGTTTATTGGGAGGGTTATTTCCAGATTTACTTTGTTTTGGGGTATAAAATGTTCAAAATCATTTGCCAGCTCTCCATAGCTTACTGTATATTAAATAATGTTCCCATTAGTCATGTCTGTCCTGTCAAATTTATCTTCGTGCCCTTTTTGATCAGTACGACATGTCATACTGGCAGATTGGGTGCCGCGTATATGACCAGCTCCTACCTTAATGTCCCGGGTATTATTTCTGCTCAGTACAGGTAATTGTTACAGTTACAAGTATTTCTAAAGCGCTAACTAGTTCCGTAGCGCTGTATAATGGGTGAGACAGAATAACAAATACATTGAGTTTAAACACACAGAACAGTAGGAGAGGGGACCCTGCTCGAGAGCTTACAATCTAAGAGGATGTAATTGTGGTCAATGAGAGATGAGCATGCGGGGATATAATAAGCACTGTGAGCTGCACAACCCCCTGGACGAGCTTTAATAATGGAACATTGTCTGGCGCGCTGCTATGCGGAGGGTGAACGGGTCACAGCAAAGCAAGAGCCTGCAGAATATTCATTTACAAACCCGCGTGTACACACATACGTCAGTAAACAGAGGAGATCTGAACACCTTTAAATCGCTCTAATCCCAATACTTTTTGGGCGGCAGCGGAAACTGTTAGTATTCAGCCCCACTTTACCACAGGAGAGGTGCACGTGCCTCACCTATGCCTCTTACTCACACTTTATTATCTCGCTTTACATTGCCAATGTATGTTATACTGATAAGAGAAGGGCACAAGAAATCGCACACCCACTGACAGACACACCTGTAAATTCTGGTGGTTTCTGTAAACGTTATTTTTGTACGGCTAAGCAGGCAGATCTATGCAAGTAAAGAATAGCGATAGATAGATATCTTGATTTGCATATATTATATGTGAAACCCCAAAAGATTGGATGGACGCACTCAGAGTCTTCAGTTATAAATAAAAAGTGGTGCTTTATTGAATAATCATATTAAAATCATGCCCGTAAACTGCTCCCGACATTTCGGCCCTCTCAGGGGCCTTTATCAAGACCTTAACTCATGCCCGTAAACTGCTCCCGACGTGTCGGCCCTCTCAGGGGCCTTTATCAAGACCTTAACTCATGCCCGTAAACTGCTCCCGACGTGTCGGCCCTCTCAGGGGCCTTTATCAAGACCTTAACTCATGCCCGTAAACTGCTCCCGACGTGTCGGCCCGCTCAGGGGGCCTTTTATCAAGACCTTAAATCATGCCCGTAAACTGCTCCCGACGTGTCAGCCCGCTCAGGGGGCCTTTTATCAAGACCTTAAATCATGCCCGTAAACTGCTCCCGACGTGTCAGCCCGCTCAGGGGGCCTTTTATCAAGACCTTAAATCATGCCCGTAAACTGTTCCCGACATGTCGGCCCGCTCAGGGGGCCTTTTATCAAGACCTTGATAAAGGCCCCCTGAGCGGGCCGACACGTCGGGAGCAGTTTACGGGCATGATTTTAATGATTATTATTCAATAAAGCACCGCTTTTTATTTATAAGTGAAGACTGAGTGCGTCCATCCAATCTTATGGGGTTTCTACACTTTCACACTGACCTATGCACCTAAGCAACCTTTTTTCTGCTGCATGCAGGTTCAAACTGGTGTGTGTATGTGTGGTGGTTTGTTCAGGAAGGATGCTGCAACGTTTCAATTGACTCCTAGCATTCTCTTCTTAAGACCGACTTTTTCGTCAGACCATGGACGACGTCGCTCGTCAGACTGTCGTTCACTGCGTGCGATCTGTCGTGCGACCTCAGACGATCAAAATCAGAGGTGGAGGGCAGAGGGTACCAAAAACAGAATGAACTGGTTTTACATTAAATAAAACCAGTTCATTCTGGTTTTGGAACCAGTGCAGACCTTTTTTTTGTTTTGTTACTATTAGGTTTACAGACAAAGCGCATAGTAAAAATGTCAAACTATCCTCTAAATCAGGGCATGACGCCAACACTTTAGTGCAGTACTGCGCTCTGATATTCATTCTCTCTGCTGCCGCAGATTGCCGAAGTGCAGCAAACTGCACCATATTTCGCCATCATTTTTACAGTACAAACCGCAACAAAATTACACCGTATGGGGGAAATTCAACATTCAGTGCCCTTCGGAAGGCATGTCAGTGCCTACTAAATAAACCCTTTTGCGCAGCAGCACCGCTAGTCCCACCGTTACACAGCTAGTCCCAACATGCAAAAAGGGGTTTTGGTAAACTTGCGTCGTGTCTGCACCATTTCTTTTCAATGGGAGTTCAAAAAACAGCAAAACCAATATAAATGCGTTTTTTTTTAACTCCCCTAATGAGTTCGTCAACGTCCATCTTGCCCAGAAATCGTTCTGAACTCCCAGCCTGCAAGGTGTGATCGCCCATCTGCTGCGGTCTTTACCCGTTGCCAGAAGTTGGACGTCTGCTGCAATGGACGATGGTTCCATTCACATTCATGTTACAGGATCGGACGTGTGAGGGCAGACGATATCGGATGATCGCACCATCGCACGAAAACGGTTCCAGTGGACGGCCAGCCTAAACCTGTATTGCTGGATTATTCACCACAAATCTGTAAATAAGCTTGCCTGGCTCCTAAAATTGTGTAGCTGGCTCCTTGGTTTAGTTTGGTGTACATTTCTTTCAATGGAAACGTGAACACACACACACACACACACGCACACGCACACACACCTCTCAAACTGTATCTGCCAGACATGGAAATGTTTAGTAACTAGACCACAGTGTGTAAATCACACACACAGCAATTCACACATTATTTTAACTTCTAGGATTTGTAGCAGGCAATCCTTTACTGACTTCCCCTTCTGATTCATACAGATGTACGCGCAACCCTGTCTGCGTTTATGGATTCAAACGCCAGTACTAACGTGAGGCCTTTGAGGGGTTTATTCACTAAATAGCAAAATGAAGTGTAGAAAAACAGATGTATAATGTGGAATGACTCCATTACTATAGTATTCAGTTTGATTATTTGAGGCTGTGTTTATGCGGTCAGTTTTCTTTTCTTGACCATTCTCAATCACCATTCACATAAGTTAATTTTAGTAGTTATGTATTGTAATTATATTTGAGTTATTCTACATGCATATATGGATTAAGAGGGTAGCTATAGGATGGAGCTAGTGATTTATATAATGCCGTTTTAGATTCTTCTTTCACTATACATTGTAAGACTGGGCTGGGTGTTCGACTTCCTGGTATTTCTGAGGAAGTCATCCTGCCGTGTGGAGAGACTGCACTGAGAGAGACAATTGCTGACGTTGCCAGACGCGGCAGACCAAGACAGAATAGAAGCGCATTGAGAGACATCCAGCATACCTAGAGACTGAGGGACAGATTCTAGAAGAGCGAGGGAAAACCAAGCCATCAGAGGAAGGAAACAGACTGTAAACCGAAAGAGGGTGTGCGTTTGTATGAGGGGGTATTACATCATGAAAAGTAAGAGCGCAGTAGGAGGGAAAAAAAATGAACAGATTGAAACCAGAGGCTGAGAGAAGATGAAGGGTTTCTTGCAAAAGTCCTGTCTTTAATAGGTGAGGTCTATATCGAGTCAGGGACACTTGATTTGAATTATTATTTAATTTTTTTTGCTTTGTACAAACGTATGTTGTGTAATTCTTATTCTTTATAATGCGCCACAGATTCTGCAGCACTTTACAATATCCGTTTTTTTGGGGGTTGATACGGTAGAAAAGGCACACGCGGGTGATACAGCTCATTCCAAAAGGAATTTACAATCTCTATCAGATTTTTTTATTTTGCATATGTTTGGAGGAGGTACGCTCACTCTCATCATTAGGTGTCTTGCCCAAGGACACTTGCTGGTGATGTCTTCAGAGTGGGACCTGAGTCTGCTTTCCATGATTGTAGAGCAGCAATTGATGGTAAGGATGAACCTGCTTCTCCACAATTGTAATGCTGAGGCTTGCTTTTTCATGGTTGTAGGCAGTGTTTCCCAAACCTGTCTTCTCTTCAGGACCCTCTAACAGATTTTACGGATCACCTTGGGGAACTGCAGACTGAATACAATCACGGAGCATAAAATTATATCACCTGTGCTGTGCGTCATATCTGGCAAACCTGGCGTGTCACGTCCTGAGGAAAGGTTTGGGAAACACTAGTTGTAGAGTGATGTGCTCTTCACACATTATGTTCAGGATCTGAACTTGTTTCTCCACAGTTGAAGAGCAGAAACATAGCAGTATTTATACATCCTGACATTGATAAATTGCATAAATGTGTATTTTAATTACACAAAGTAATCCTTTACATTCATAATTATAAATGCATAAATACATTCAAATTAACTTTACACATACATTCATAAAGAATTATTTTAATCACGCACATAATTACTAGGAATGCACAGATAACAATAATAGTACCAGTGCCGATACCAGCATTTGCACGAGTACTTGGTACTCATGCTAATGCCCTGATACCTCTGTCGTTACCTGGATGCCAGCAGTGGACTGGCTTGCTGGTATCCAAGGGGCTGGGGCTGCTGGCAGAATGCATCAACAGCATTCTGCCAGACCTCTCCGGCTGGCTGCGTGCCACCAAGCGGCTGCCAGGCTGTGTTGCGGCCTCCAGCCATGATCTCGCAGGGGTCACGGAAGCCTGTCACCACCTTCACAAGCCGAAGGCCGCTCTGTGGAACTCGGCCTGGCGAAATGCTGTTAATGCATTCTGCCAGCAACCACAGTGTCAGGTCTTTTGTGGGTGGGTGGATAGATAGATAGATAGACCGATATATAAAAATGATATCTGAGGTGTCTGTGCAAAGGGTAAATGGAGTGTCTGGCCATACATTTCAATATTAACATAAATTGCACAAGCTTTCAGCAAAATCCTAAATTATTGGAAAGCGGTTACATGACATAATAGTATCAGTACTCTGTATCGGTGAGTACCTGAGAAAAAGTATTGGTACGCGTACTCGGACTATAAAGAAACCGGTATCGTTGCATCCCTAATAATTACAATAAAAATGTAGATTTCAAAATATTTTTTAAATTACTAAATGTTTTGTGAAACACTATAGTAAACCCCCCCCCCCCCCACCCTGGTCCTTAACGTGGAGCAGGTTGTGCTCCACGGTTGTGGTCCAAATGCCGGCAGGGCGTACTAGTAAATACACCAACGTGCCACGCGTGTTAATTGTCTGCAACGGGACGGCTTGAGTTCAGACCGTCCCCCGGCAGCAAATGATGCTCGCAGCGCACGGGCTGGGAGGCAAGCCATGGGGGCCAGCAGGGTGTGCTATGCTGTACCACAGCGTACAGTCCCACCCGCCGAGGGGACATCATGTTACGCCCTCTGTGTCAAGTACCTCTAAAAGGCCATTTTTTTTCTCAAATCATATCACCTGTGCTGTGCTTAATAATATATATGTCAAACATGGCATGTTAGGGGTACTTGGAAGAGGGAAAAGTGCTATCCTGCAACATGTATAATTCATATGCTGGAGTAGGGAATTCATGGCAGGTCGCCTGGGATTCCTTGTTGATTTCTTACCTGCAGGGTGGCATTTTTCATGCACTTTCCATCAGCATGAATAAATTATGGGTCCTGGAAAACATGGCTGATCTGGCAACCTTACATGATGCAAAAATGGCGGCACTCAGGAGGACCTGAGATAATTGGATCACTAACTCTTAGTTCAGGAGCTATGTCACCTCAGGAGTTTTCCCTAAGAATTAGAGAGACGCTATTATGGCTCCGTGACTATTGTGTGAAGGTATGTAAGAGTCATTGCCATCAGGGAGTCTTGGCTGAGAAACGTTTGTGCATTAGGGGAATTCTGTGGGTGGTGAGAAGCAGAATAGAGTACTTTTCCACTGCGAGCATACAAAACCTGCGTGGAAACGATGCACTGAGCTTTATAAAAGGGGGTAGCAGCCCATTGGGGTCCATTAGCTCATTGCACAGAGGGTGACGCCTTGTCTGCCAAAGTACTGGTGTCACTCAGAGTCATACAGAAAGCAGAAGTTACACACAAACAAGCCGAGCAGAACCAGAGCAAGCTATTTCTGTCCATTAATTTCCCCGCCCCGGGCCCAGTGCCCCCTCCTACACGCTGAAACATCCACACATAACAACACAAACTGCTGCCATGTATACAGAGGCCTCGTTTCATATGCGGGAAAACAAGCAGGGCACAGTGCACCTTAAATGTAGTGAGATTTTTTTTTTTCTTCTTTTAGTATTCCTCTATCTGTTCAACAAGCACAGTGAGAGGGATCAACATGTACTGTAAAGCACAAGAACAAGCCGGTGCTAGGATCAGATATACACGGTGTTGATCCCATCACGCAGATGTGTCACCCAGTGCTTTTGCATGATACTGAATCTCATCACAACAGGTGGGCAGGTGACCTGATGCCAGGATATGAGCGCCATGCGCAAGGCAAAGAAAAGATAGATACTAGAGTATACTGCTAGATTTGTGACAAAAATTTACCTTTAAAATTGGAAGGGTCGCATTATATTCGCAACATCTGCATCGCGTGTAAAAATAAACAAATAAAAATACTTCACTTGCACAGGGATCCCAAGACTCCTGGAAGTATACAGTCAGGTCCAGAAATATTGGGACATCGACACAATTCTAACATCTTTGGCTCTATACACCACCACAATGGAGTTGGAATGAAACAAACACAATGTGCTTTACCTGCAGACTGTCAGCTTTAATTTGAGGGTATGTACATCCAACTCAGGTGAACGGTGTAGGACTTACAGCAGTTTGCAGATGTGCCTCCCACTTGTTAAGGGACCAAAAGTAATGGGACAGAATAATAATCATAAATCAAACTTTCCCTTCTTAACCCTTTCGCTGCTGAGCCTTTTCACACCTCTGTGCTGAGCTCATTTTTACCGATTTTTGCTCATCATGTTTAAACGCGTTTTTAAGCCTTATATAATATGTCTGGGTCATATATTAAAATATCGTTCTTTCCGTCAGACTGTGCAGATTCATAATATGTCATTATTAGGGTTGCACCGATACCGATACTAGTATCGATATCGGTGCCGATACCGGGTACTGCAGGAGTACTTGGTACTCGTGCAGTACCCCCGATATTTTTTTTCGATACCGGAAGCCGGCATTGAGCCGGCTTGCCGGTATCCTAGGAGCTGCGGCGGCTGTCCGAATGCTCTATCGGCATTCGGACAGGCCCTGCAGCTGCTCTCCGCCCTGTGTTTATACTTACCTTCCTTCAGCGCCGCCGGGAAAGTCTTCGCGCACGCGCGCTCCTTGGAAGGACCCCAGCCGCGACCACGTGGGACCATGTGATCGCGGCTGGGGTCCTTCCAACGAGCACGCGCGCGCGGGAACTTTCCCGGCGTCGCTGAAGGAAGGTAAGTATAAACAAAGTGAGCAGCTGCAGGGCCTGTCCGAATGCAGATAGAGCATTCGGACAGGCCCTGCAGCTGGTCTCCGCTCATACTTACCTTCCTTCAGCGACGCCGGGAAAGTTCCCGCGCGCGCGCTCGTTGGAAGGACCCCAGCCGCGATCACATGGTCCCACGTGGTCGCGGCTGGGGTCCTTCCAAGGATCGCGCGCGAAGACTTTCCCGGCGGCGCTGAAGGAAGGGAAGTATGAACGCGGAGAGTGGGGGGCATATCCATGAGCAGGGGGGGCATATCCATGAGCAGGGGGGGGCATATCCATGAGCAGGGGGGGGCAATTATCCATGAGCTGGGGTCAGGATATCCATGAGCTGGGGCAAATCCATGAGACCTGGGGGCTTTATAGGAGGTCTGTTCTTATTGGAAAGCGTCACATGACATAAAATAAAAGTATCGGTAATTGGTATCGGTGAGTACTTGAACAAAAGTATCGGTACTCGTACTCGGTCTTAAAAAAGCGGTATCGGTGCATCCCTAGTCATTATAATATACAGACATGACATAACGTATACATATAATAACAAAAAATGCAATAAAATTAGAATTTTCAATAATTTACAATGTGTAAAGTGTTTGCGGTTATATTTTCTATGGGGTGCGCTTGTTAAAAAAATTTAGAAATGAGGAATCGTTACTTTTTTGGGGAAAATTACGTGTTTTCTGGCAAACGCCCCCCATAGAAAAAATAGTTAGTGCAGCATCATTGTTCACATTATAATTGAAATGGGAACAATATTGTTGCACTAATAAAACAAAAAAAACAAAAAAAAACCCTTTTCTTAATTTTTTAACTTTTTTTTTTTTTTACTACATTTTACATGGTCATGTTTGGTATCATTGGAATGGCCACGCTCTGGCCGTTCCAATGATAGCAAACATTAACCCCTAGCTGTCACGGATCGGGAGATAGGGGGTTCCAATGAACCCCCTATCTCCACTATAGGTGGCAGCAAGGGGTTAATTTCAAAACTGGCGCCATCGCGCTCTGCACGATGACGCCAGTCATTAGGGGGATATCCCGGGGGGACCTCCATGATGTCGGCCAGCTCCGGGAGGGGACCGCGATACGGCACATGTTAGCGCCATATCGCGATCCAGCCCCCTAGGTGCCTGCCTTTAATCGCGGGGAAGGGGGGGGGAGAGGTCCGAAGGAAACCTTCCCCCCCCCTCCCCTTCAGGCACCTTCCCTGCAATGGCGGGGGGGGTGCCTGAAATGGACGTCATCGCGCATGCGCGATGACGCCTATTGTGCCCGCCGGGGTCCCGGAGGCTGGGCTGACATCGATGATGTCAGCCCGCACTGGGGGGCCGCGCGGTCGGCCGGAATACCGGCCGATCGCGGCTGCAAAGAGAGGACGCGCTCAGCACGTCCTCCGCAGCGAAGTAGCAATGCGGGTGGACGCGCTGAGCGCGTCCACCGCATTGAAAGGGTTAATACTTGGTTGCAAATCCTTTGCAGTCAATCACAGTCTGGAGCGCGTAGACATCACCAGACGCTGGGTTTCATCCCTGGTGATGCTCTGCCAGGCCTCTACTGTAACGGTCTTCAGTTCCTGCTTGTTCTTGGGGCATTTTCCCTTCAGTTTTGTCTTCAGCAAGTGAAATGCATGCTCAATGGGATTCAGGTCAGGTGATTGACTTGGCCATTGCATAACATTCCACTTCTGTCCCTTCAAAAACTCTTTGGTTGCTTTTGCAGTATGCTTTGAGTCATTGTCCATCTGCACTGTGAAGCGCCGTCCAATGAGTTCTGCAGCATTTGGCTGAATGTGAGCAGATAATATTGCCCGAAACACTTCAGAATTCATCCTGCTGCTTTTGTCAGCAGTCACATCATCAATAAATACAAGAGAACCAGTTCCATTGGCAGCCATACATGCCCACGCCATGACACTACCACCACCATGCTTCACTGATGAGGTGGTATGCTTAGGATCATGAGCAGTTCCTTTCCTTCTCCATACTCTTCTCTTCCCATCACTCTGGTACAAGTTGATCTTGGTCTCATCTGTCCATAGGATCTTGTTCCAGAACTGTGTAGGCTTTGTTAGGTGTTGTTTGGCAAACTCTAATCTGGCCTTCCTGTTTTTGAGGCTCACCAATGGTTTACATCTTGTGGTGAACCCTCTGTATTCACTCTGGTGAAGTCTTCTCTTGATTTGTTGTCAGGGTTGGTACTTTTTTTTTTTTTTTTTTATAGGTACTAGCCTTACAGGTGATGAGGCCGATATGCAGGTCTCGTGGATGCACACAGTTCGTGGGAGAGGAGAACACAGGAGGGCTGTGGGACAAGGCACAATGGAACTCACAGGTTGGCTGAGGGTAATGAGGAAAGCAATTCTTGAGTCCAGTTGCGAGGGTAGTTGCTCCCGGGAGAGCATGGTGGGAAGGGTAGTTGCTCCTGGGAGAGCACAGTGGGTATTGGGGGAGTCTTGGAGCAGGGGAACACGATGTGTAGATAGGGAAAGCAGGTTTCTCTGGAGCTTGGTGTAGCAGGTCTTATTCCTGGGAATAAGTAACAACTATGAAGCCCTGTGGGAAGGTAGGGGGGACCTTTTATAGATAGCCACAGGGGTGTGTCATGTGACCTGAGGTGGGTGTGTGTTAGGTGAATTTAACTGTTTATATACACTGATGCCGAGAAGGGCAGCACCTTTCATGCAGCCGCCACTTGCATGGAATCACACAGGAATGGACATGTACGGTCCTGACCATTGTTGATTTTGACACACCTACACCTACCTCCTGGAGAGCGTTCTTGATCTGGCCAACTGTTGTGAAGGGTGTTTTCTTCACCAGGGAAAGAATTCTTCGGTCATCCACCACAGTTGTTTTCTGTGGTCTCCCGGGTCTTTTGGTGTTGCTGAGCTCACCGATGCGTTCCTTCTTTTTGAGAATGTTCCAAACAGTTGTTTTGGCCACGCCTTATGTTCTTGCTATCTCTCTGGGTTTGTTTTGTTTCTTCAGCCTAATGATGGCTTGCTTCACTGATAGTGACAGCTCTTTGGATCTCATCTTGAGAGTTGACAGCAACAGATTCCAAATGCAAGTAGCACACTTGAAATTAACTCTGGGCCTTTTATCTGCACATTGTAATTGGGGTAATGAGGGAATTTCACACACCTGGCCATGGAACAGCTGAGAAGCCAATTGTCCCATTACCCAGAGCCAAAGATGTTAGAATTGTGTCGATGTCCCAATATTTCTGGACCTGACTGTATGAGTATGTTCTGACTGCGGTTGCTACATCCATCATGTTTTTCTGGAAAGATACAAGAAGTGACAAATACATCAAAATGTGATGGCACGTGCCTGAATTGTCATTTTTGGGTTAGAAAGGATGTCAGAAATAAAACCACTTGCACTCATGAGAAATATGTTGTTTTCTGATTGTTACACACAGTGCTTTTTTTCTGGAAAAATAGGTGGGGGTACTCTCACGCCCAGGGAAAAACTGATTATTATGACGATTTTTCTTGTCCTAATAAATACTCCTATTGCCCCCAGCTCACACATGGATATATTTGCCCCAGATCAGCTCACATGGCTTTATTGCCCCCAGCTTACATGGATATTGTCATGTCCTCAGCCCCTGCTGCACTGCCTGGGGGGTCTGGGCAAGGTCTTGTGCCAAGAGCTGGTTGGCTGCCAGCATTGGGGAATGGACGAGCGGTGTCTGAGGGGGTGGGACCTAGTATGGTCACGAGGAGCCGCCAGGTTTAAAACAGGGTGCGAGGAGTTGCCTTGTCGTGGAGTCTGATTCCCGCATCGCTAACCATTTGTTTGTATTGATTCTCTGTTGCCAACCCGTTTTCTGGATACGATCCCTGCTCCTGATATTTGACCCGGCTTGATTTTTGGCTATTCTCCTGCTGCTTAATTACGATCGCCTGTGTGGTGCTTTAGTGGTTTAACACCATGCTTGCCGCTGGGGTGTTTACACGTTACTGGGGAAGTGTCCCTTCTCAGCGGTTGGTATTGTCTGTGGCCTCATTAGGTTCCTATAACCAACCCTGGGCTCCTGTTCTCCAGCCACACATATTGATAAGAACTGCGATTGCAAGGTACTGCTTATTTGCAGCTCATGGTCAGTGTGTGCTCACCAGCAACAATACTCGTTACTGTACTTACGACCGACCCCGAGGTGTATGTGTTGTCCCTGACTATCTTAAGGTACCGCTGATCTGCTCCCGATTATCTGAAAACGTTAAAGCAGCTTATTTCCTGACTGCCCTGCAGTCCGCGCAATTCACCTACTGTCTGACTTATCTGTGTATTTCTGCATGTGCTCTAAGTAGCAGCTCAGTGTTTTGTTCATCCTCATTGCCTCAAGTGTATAATTCTGTGTATGCTAATCGGTGTTTAAACGTCAAAAAGATTTATCAGTCCTTAAGGATGTCAACTCTGCTACTCTCTAGTGGGCGCTACTCCACCCGTTACATGGATATTGTGCCAGGCCAGCTCACATGGATATATTGTCCCAGGCCAGCTCACATGGATATATTGTCCCAGGCCAGCTCACATGGATATATTGTCCCAGGCCAGCTCACATGGATATATTGTCCCAGGCCAGCTCACATGGATATATTGTCCCAGGCCAGCTCACATGGATATATTGTCCCAGGCCAGCTCACATGGATATATTGTCCCAGGCCAGCTCACATGGATATATTGTCCCAGGCCAGCTCACATGGATATATTGTCCCAGGCCAGCTCACATGGATATATTGTCCCAGGCCAGCTCACATGGATATATTGTCCCAGGCCAGCTCACATGGATATATTGTCCCAGGCCAGCTCACATGGATTTATTGTCCCAGGCCAGCTCACATGGATTTATTGCCCCAGGCTCACCTAAGCCAGGCCCCTCTGAGGGGCGGATCCAGCGGCCGCCGCGTTCGTTCCTTCAACGAGCTGCCACCGCAATGAGTATCTGCCGCTTGTCTGGGATCCACCCTCCAGTGATCTCATGATCGCGGAGTTCACGTGAACTCCGCGATCTCGATCACGGCAGGCTGGAGGATGGATCTCAGGCGAGCGGCAGATACTCACGCAGGCGGCCGCTCGTTGAAGGAACGAACGCGGCGGCCGCTGGATCTGCTGCTGCGCCGACGAGACAGCTCCGGATTCGGACTCCGAGTCCGATACCGGAGCTGTAAAAAATTTAAGGACGGCTGGCGATGAGGTGCCGGTATGGCGTACCGGCGCGTACCGCCTCAAAAAAAACTTGGTTATACATCAAAAAATATCTTAATTGGCATGACTGCGCCCCGACAAATGCACATTCTAGAATTATAACATGTATCTAGTGTAATGCTTCCATCTGATTTTCTTGTGTACTGATTTCCAGAGCAAGCGACGTAAAAAAAAATTAATTTGTGGATGAGCTTCCCCAGTGCAGATAACATTTTTTTTTTCTTTCTTGGTGTTGGTAGAAATATACAAAAACGGTTATTTAAAGAGCGCCAAACTTGCCACCAATTACGAAGAATGACATCATTGCGCCGGGAGGGGTGTAAAAGCTGGGACCACCACAGGACCCGAGAGGTAAGTATAGGGAGGTAGGCCCCGATGACCTGTGGGGGACGTCATCTGCACACAGCAGTGACACTTGAGACCATCCCCCACACATCCTCTGCAGTCAAAGGGTTAAACCCCTTTTAGAAGACTAGCAGATTTCGTGTCCCCCCCCCCCCTGCATTTTGGCAGCTCCACGTTCGGCGCACATTGGGGACCTTGTGGCGAATAGTGGATTCACCACAGGGTCGGTGAATTAGAATCACCAAAGTGCACTGACATTTCGGTGCTTTCTGAATTACCCCTTATGTATCTTTCTGGGCGCATTATTATTTCATGCAGAAGTGCACAAGGAAAGGTTCTACCCTGCAACATGTATAATTCATATGCTGCAGGAAGGAAATCAAGGCAGGTCACCTGGGATTCCTTTTTGATATCTTATCCTCAGCATATGGATTCTACATGCTGCAAACGTTACATTTTTCATTTACTGCCATCAGCATGAATAAATGATGTGTTCAGGAGAACCTGGCATGCTATACATAGTATATTCACACACTTATACATGTGTCTATATAGATTGTAAGCTTGTGTGAGCGGGGCCCTTTTCACCTCTTGTCTCCTGTGTGTCATTTTATTAATTTTATTCTCCATTCTTTTGTTAAAGTGCTCTGGAAGCTGATAGCGCTATATAAGTGGTGTGAATATATGCTGTGTGTGAAGTCCTGTCGTTCTCTCCTCATAAAATACTTGTCTATACAGTATTTTTCAGACAGAACACACAGTCACTGCATATACAAATCTATCTCATTGAGCCCACCGTGCACATTTTGCATCGCTTTAGCACAGTGGTTCCCAACCGTGGTCCTCAACTACCCCTACCAGGTCTGGTTTTCCAGATATCTGAAGCACAGGTGATATGATTTGCTGCTCTGGGAAATGCAGACTGAATCCTGCAATCACTGAGGGAATCCTTAATCTCTGGCCTGTTAGGGGTACTTGAGGACCGCGGTTGGGAACTACTGCTTTAGGCCGGGGTCAGTCGAGTGTCTTTGGAGAGCAGAAGGAAGGTCTATGAGAGTGGATGTTCCTTCCACTTGACGCCTGTCTGGCCACCTCACTGAGCATGGTTAGTAAGCTCAGCGATGCAAGGCTGGATCCTCCTATGGAGGATCGCGCTTTGCAGCCTCGTCAACGCGCATCTAGAGTTTTGACGGGGAGGCTTTGTGCACGGACGCTGGTTGTGTGCCCTTCAGCTTGTGATGAGCCCCGTCGCAGGGTCACAACGCTGCAACAGACGCCGGCAGGCACATTAGTACAGGCGCACCTAGTGCGCTCGTCTGACCCCGGCTTTAGTGGATACAATGTAATTGGTTTCGTTCGTTAGGGGTAGCTGGGGTCACATTCTGCTCCAGGGAGCTGAGCTCGTTATCAGCTAAACAGGCATTCAACAACACAGATCATTAACTGTGTGTATGTAGTAAAAAAAAATGTGCTTTCACGCTTCTTAAATGCTGCTACTACTCTAAGTGCATGTCCAGCTCCATCCACGTGTCACTAACACGCCAGACTTGACGTCAATAATCTGATTTTTCTGCCCCATGCGTCTGCAAAATACTGGTGAGTCTCCTTATCACAAAGCCATGTGTTTATGTTTCCAGTGTATATATGGACATTTTACTACTCATATTAAATGTTTAAAATTATGAGGGTGGGGGGGGGGGTTGGCTACTAAAACCTGGTTTTGAGTAAGGTTGCCAGGTCAGCCACGTTCATATGGACACATATATAATAAATTCATGCTGATGGGCTGTACATGAAAATGTACAATGTTGCTGGTAAGGAAACCCAGGTGACCTGCCTTGATTTCCTTCCTAATGCTTATGAATTATGTGTTGCAGGGCAGCACTTTTCCCTGTGCTCCCCTTTTTTGAAATAATATCACGTGTCCAGGAAAACATGGCAGATCTGTAAGTAACCCTAGTTTAAAGTGATTTCTGAACAGTGAAATATAACTAACTTGCCACTTTGACAAGTTCGTGACATCTGCCCCCTCACATAAGTATCTCTATGCACACACATCATGCACCACTTAAATACATAAGCAGACACTGACACAAAGCTAACATTACCACTACTGTTAAAATGACAGACTGGTGGTTTCCATAACATAATGATAATGGATTGTGTTGATAAGATACTGAAGACCAGACCTTTAACACCGTAGTGACTCGCCCTTATTTTGCTTGTTTGGTACTAAAGTATCCGCGTGTGTGTGTGATTTTATTATTATTTTTTTATATAGCACCGTCATATTCTGCAGCGCTGCCCAATATATAGACAGTTACAATACAATGAAACGGAACAACATTTTGACAAACCAGCACAAAAGGAAACGAGGGCCCTTTTTCCCGTGGGAACTTACAATCTAGACGGGTTGAAGGGTGAGAAACAAGAGGAGCGGACTGCAAGACTACAGTGATGGACTGGTTGCGCCAGTGAGATGTATTAGTTGGGTGGTAGGCTTCCCTAGATCTGAAAGTTCTAGGCTGTGGTAAGAGGAGCGCATTATGTGTGTGTGTACTGATGTGCCTCCTGGCATCCGTTGCAGCGTTGAGTGACGCTTTGACGGCGCTGGTCACACCCTGTAGCGCTCGCTCAAAAGTGGACATGCTGCGGCCATGCTGAAAGCCACGCTGTTGAAGCGCTATGACTCGCATTCGACGGGGCTGCAAAGCACGATCCTCCATAGTAGGATCGAGCCTTGCAGTGCTGAGCACTCAGCGAGGTGGCCAGACGGGTGTCGGAGTGGAAGAAACGTCCACACTCATGGACGTTCCTTCCACTCTGCAAAATGCTCGTCTGACCCTGGCCTTAAGGGAGCGTTTGAAGGAAGGGAAACTAGGGGAAAGTCTGACAGTACGAGGGAGAGCGTTCCAGAGGCTGGAGGCAGTGCGTAAAATCCTGCAGTCTATCATGGGAAGAGGGGATGCGGGGAGAAGGTAGGCACAGATCACTGTTTGATCTTAGGGAGCGGGCTGGGGTGTATTTTGTAATTTTTAGTGTGGACAGGTAGCAGAGTTGGCGAGAGCTTTGTAGGTCAGGGTAAGGATTTTGAATTTCATTCTGCAATGATGGGGAGCCAGTGAAGGGACTTGCTGAGAGTAGAGGCAGAGACAGAGCGGTGGGTGAGGTAAATGAGCCTGGCAGAAGACTTTAGGATGGACTGTAGAGGAGAGCGAGGGAGGCCAGCTAGAAGATTATTACAAGAATCAAATTGGGAGATTACAAGGGTGTGGAGGAGTTGCTTTGTGGTGTCCCCGGTAAGAAATGGCCGAATTCTGGAAATATTACGTAATTTTTAGCAGCCGGAGGAAGAGCGAGACTGAACGTGGGGGGATGAAGGAAAGAGCCGAGTCAAGTGTAACTCTGAGACCGTGAACCTGGTTTGATGGGGAAATAGTGATGCCATCGACCATGATAAAGAAGTCAGGAGGTAGGGAGGCTAGTCTTCGACATTTTAATCTTTAGGTGGTGAGAGGCCATTCCGTAAAAAAAAGACCAAATTCTTATTTGCTGCACCCACACGTATATCTTTTTTTTTTTTTTACTACAAAGGGGGTGCTTTAATTTGAAGTGTCCTATAAGTACACAGGAAAAGTACAATTTATTTTTTTTCCGTTGTTGGTGATGATAATGTGTACATATTTAGTGCTGCTAACAAAGGAATTCAAAATAAGTTTATGTATTTTTAATGATTATCAAAGTACATAATATATTTAAGATTCATGTTTTTTTTGTAGTTACAAATTACAAGGATGCATTTTCTAATCGTTTAAAGGGGCATACATGTCTAGCTGTTTTTTTAATTGACAATTAAACTGAAATAAATTGATTTTTAAAAGTTTTAAAAATGGGTAAAAAAAAAAATAATAATATATTTGTAGCTTTTAGGCTGGGGTCAGACGAGCGTAGTGTTCACGTCCGTGATTGCGCCTAAAAGTACGTCCGTGATAGCATGAAAGTAAGTCCATTGGAGCCTGACACATGAAGTACGTCCGCACTGAACTGCGGACGCACAACGGCCGCGGCAAACGGACGCAGGTTAGGCAAGAACGTAATACTGCTAGAACGGACGTGCGGAGTGCGCCACGTCCACAACGTCTGCATAGCTTTGTGTGTGAGTGATGGAGCGAGGTCAGACGGACTGCATTTATACGTCCAGCATTTTTGACGGACAGAATGTTTTTTCATTGTAATTTATTTTTCCCTCCTACATCCGTCAAAAAATAACTTCAGTGAAAAAACGGACTGTGTGACCACTACTGCGTCATCCGTACTGACGATGTCCGTACTGCACGGACGTACAGTCCGTAGAAATCACGCTCGTCTGACCCCAGCCTTAAAGTATCATTTAATCTCCGTTAAAAAGTACGTCCGTTACTGTGTGCAGTCAGTGCGCACGTCTGACCCCCAGCCTTATCGGCCAATCCCAAATACTGCAGGATCTTGATAAGATAGGGATGTCCCAAATGAGTTTTGAATAACCCAAACACTTACGTTTCAGAGATACACTATTTGGATGTATTTACTTTTATGCTGTCGCAGGATATTCCTTGGAGCCCACAGATAGGAGGGAGGACAATCCAAAGGTTGGGACAGGTGAAAATCAGCAAAGTTGGTAAAATAGGCAGAATCCTTGATGGGAGAATCAGGATAAGTAATAAACACTTAATACACTGGGAATGACTGGTTTATAGTAGTTCCTAAGTGGGCAGTAACGTCTCCCTGGGAGAGGTGTAAACATCCAGGGGGTGTTAAGGAAAAAGAGGTCGCGTCAGATTAGTTGTGTTGAATTTGTAATATGCATAATACCAAAAAAGAGGTGTGTTTATGAGGGTGCTAGTAATGCGGCTTGGGAGCCAAGGGGACAGCAGCCCAAATTGAGAAACGACCAAATTGAGACCAACAATATGGCTAGGGTCAGACGAACACAGTGCGAACGCGCGTGCAGCCGCACTTTATCACGGTCGTAGTAGCAGCAAATGACGGGTAATATACGAAGTACGGCCGCACAACGCAAGCGGCAGACAAACACATTTTTTTTGAGAACGTGATACCGCTAGTACTGACGTACAGAGTGCGCTGCGTCCACTAGCGGCGTGTGTGCGTGATTGGGAGACGTCAGACGCTGCTAATGTCCGGCCAACATAACGTCCAGACGCAAAAAGGGTTTTATTGATGATCCGTACAAAATCGCGGACGAAAATGCGCATCGTATGACCGCTATTGCGTATTCCGTGAAAAGATACGACCATTCATTCGAACGCACTTTTTCACGGACGGCGCGAAAAATGCGTTAGTCTGACCCTAGCCTATCCTGAACAATCACTTGGAATTTCTAGGTAAGTAGTCACTAGATCCGCCTCCACACTGTGGGTACCCTCTCACTCCTCATATGCCTAATACCTGCCCCTTTTAAATCTTGGCTTGGGCTACACGAGTGCCAGGGATGTTGCTTGACACCAGCGGGTTCAGGGGGACACAGCGCCAAACTGGACGACCAAAGAGCCTGCAGCCTGGATGGGATGCTGGGCCAAAGGTGCAGGAGCCAGATGTCATGCCACAGTGGGGGCTTCGTGGCACGGGGTATGGATTTTTTTTTTTAACCATGTTTTTCCATGGAGTGGGGCACACAACCACCCGTTCAGGCATACACATCCATTCACTCCTAAATAACCTTTATTTCACCAGTGTGGGTGACGAACCGGGAGTAGGAGGTGCTCTACAATTTGTTATATTCTTTTTATTTTTTAATCCCCCCCCCCATCCCCCCTTTTTATTAAAGTTTATAAGCCAGTCAAGGAGGTTAAGCACTTTTATTTTTTCTTACAGAATGTTTTAATACATTTTAAGACTGTTGTTACAATTATTGAATAAAGCCCCTTCAACTACAGCCAAGCCATCCTAAATCTACACGATCCTGTCAGCTCTTGAATACAATCATGATTTGGGCTTGTTCAGTACGAGTGTGGCTGACTGACTGGGAATAACAGGAGCCATAGGACTGGTTAACCTCTACTCTACGGAAAAAAAACATTCGGGGGGGGGGGGTTAATCATGCTTTTTACATAATTTGAACCAAAGCACTGATTCATCCTTCAGGTTGCATGAGTAATGGGAAGTCATGTGCATTACACTATTGAATTATGTAAGCAGGAGTTTCGTGATCGTATAATGTTATACATGGACTTAAACGAAACAGTACTCCTAACAATAGAGAGACTCGATATCATTGAGAAACAAATCCCTAGGCTTATACAATAAAACATACATTTTCGCCCTTATCTTCAATGATATTAAGCCTCGTTATTTCCCAAACCACAATTGCACATTATGTTATTGATGCCTCAAGGTGTGACACTGCTTTATCCTGTGGCCTTACCACCTGTAGTGTGCCTGAGTTTGGTTTCCTCCTTGGTGTAGAGCTCATTTTTAGCTCTGAAGCACGTGTGTTCATTGTGTGTACGTGCTTATTATATTTCCCACCGACAAACTTGAAACTATTTTTTATTTTTCTTTGTTTTGTTCATTCTGCTATTCCGGATAACTTCTACTGTACTGAAAGAAGAGCATTTTAGGAATGCGTTTGCATGTAGTTTTTATTTCCTATGCACACCCAGCATTTACCTGAAAACCTGGATTCGACAGATTTTTTTTTTTTTCTCCGGCAATGTTTTTTTCAAGTGAATGATATTGTGTTGATCATAAAGATGAAACGGTAGCTCATCCTTTAGTGCGATATCGCAGAATACCCTTGTTCAGTTCCAGTGGCATTCTCCGCCATGTTTTTCCTTCATCGGTGACACAGAAAGAGGTTCATCGCACAATTTACCCTCTGTGCCAATGTCTGCAGCCAATGCTTTGCCAGGAGTGGTCACAGGGCTGTTCTGTTCTTTGTTGGCATACCGCCGATGATGCTAAGAGAGGCCGCATTGGCATCAAGTTGGAGAAATAGTCATTGGCCACAGCAGCAATTGCAACAATGGTGTCTCTGACTTCATAGTTATCACTACACACTCCAACCAATAGGCATGGATGACTGCAGTCCCATCTCCCTTCCCTCCATCACAACAGGGTGTTTCAGGAGGCATATTAAGACGCTGAGCAGAACATGCTGCAAAGATGACCTGGCTGGAGGTACAATAAAACATACATAGTACAGGAGGGGTGGGGTCGCACCTATTCCCCAAGGCGGATTTGTTTCTGGGGGGGGGGGCATTAGCGCATCCAGCCAAGTGGTTCTCCTGTGCTATGGACGCGCTGAGCGCGTCCATGCACAGAAGGCAGCAATCCGGCGGATTGCTGCACCCCTCCCCCCGGTGCGGGCTGACCTCTTGGATGTCAGCCCAGCACTCCGGGACCCGGCGGCGCGATGACATCTAATTCAGGCCCCCCCCCCCCCCCCGCGTGTGCGGAGGAGGCGCCTGAAAGGGAGGGTGGGAGGTCCTTCGGACCTCTCTCCCTCCCGATCGCCGGGGGGCACAGAGTTAAGGCAGGCACCGTTTGGAAGGGCACAGCCTGCCCTTCCAAACGGTGGCTGTCATTAACCCCTGGGGAGCCGGATCACAATTCGGCGCTGGATCGTGATCCTCTCCCGGAGCTGGCCGACATCTTAGATGTCGGCCAAGCCTCCGGGAACTCCCCCTGAGGACTGGCGTCATCGGGCATAGCAAGATGGCGCCAGTCCTGGAGTTAACCCCTAGCTGCCAGCAATGGTGGAGATAGAGGGTTCATTGGAACCCCCTATCTCCCGATCCGTGGCAGTTAGGGGTTAATGTTTGGTATTGTTGGATCGGCCAGAGCATGGCCTTTCCAACAATACCAAACATGACCATGAAAAGTTTTTTTTAAAAATATTAAACATTTTTTTATAAAATTTTTTTTTTTTTTTTTTTTTTAGAATTAATAAGTTTTTTTTTTTTTGTTTTGTTAATGCAGCAATATTGTTCCCATTTCAGTTATGTGAACAATGATGCTGCACTAACGGTTTTTGTATGCGGTGCGTTTGTTAAAAATAGCGACATTTTCCCCAAAAAAAAATGTAACGAGTCCCCATTTCTATTTTTTTTTAACAAGCGCACCCCATAGAAAATATAACCGCAATTGCTCGCATGTTAAAATGTGGAAAAAAAACCAAACACTTTACACATAGTAAATTATTGAAAATTCATATTTTATTGCATTTTTCTGTTATAATATACAGACAGGACATGTCGTATACATATAATAATGACAAATTATGAATCTGCCAGAAAGAACGATATATAATATGTCTGGGTCATATATCAAAATCTGGCTTCAAAACGCGGTTAAACATGATGAGCGAAAGCAGTGAAAAGCCCACCAGTCTACCTCATGACTGAAAAGCAGCATGAGCAGTGACGGTTCACTACACAGCAGCATGTGGCTTAATTTTTGGATAGGACTCACCCTCACTAGAGGTGCCGTGACGTTGGCAGGTGAGCTTACTCTTTTAATGGCCATTAATAGAAACCAAAGCCTCTAATTGTGTTTTGTGTCACACGGTATAAATGGGAATAAGCGCAGATGGCATTTTTCTCCTTTTTATGTTTTCTACATGTTGCTGGGCTGGGTACATTTGGTGGATGCAGCCGCCCCATTGGTGAATAGGCGCGACCCCACCCCTCCTATATTAAGACGCTGTTGTCTCCTTTTCTGGACCCCTACAGTTTGCAAACTGCCCCAGGTGTTTTATAAAGGATGCTACTGCCTCCACCCTTCGTTTGTTTTTGCGTATATTTGTTTTAATGTACTTAATGCCTTCCCACCACATGGCGTACTATGATGTCTTCGCAGTGGGTGGGTCTAAACATCGTGAGGCTGCATGGCACACCCTGCTGGCTCTGTATACTGCCTAAATCCCGCCCTCAATGCGCGCTGCTGAGTGTGTCATTGGCTGCCGCAGGACTTTCAGGCAGTCCCATAGTAGCCAATGATGCGCTCGGCCCACCAGCACAGGATGCTGCCCCCTCCCTGACTTTGAGGACCACTCCCTCTGGCAAGGGGTTCATTTGAATTGGCGATTTGATTCTCTGCAACATAATTAGTCTTGTGGTGTTTTATGTTGCACTATGGTACTGGATGGACAATGTCTTGTTTCATTGTGTACAAGCCGCACATGTCTGAAATTACAAAGTATGGGTCTGATTTTTAGTTTTTGCTTAAATTTCCTGTATATGGTGTTAGGAAATATAATTTTTTGCTAACTTTATGTTGGAGTTGACATGCATACTATATATAATGCTAGAAGTCATAGTTGGGTCTTACTTTTATCTATGGAGATAGATTTGCTTCTTCAGAAAAAAGGCATAAAAATATACACCTTTAAGGCTAGGGTCAGACTAACGCATTTTTCGCGTTGTCCGTGAAAAAGTGCGTTCGAACGAATGGACGTATTTTTTCACGGAATACGCAATAGCGGTCATACGATGCGCATTTTCGTCCGTGATTTTGTACGGAGCATCAATAAAACCCTTATTGCATCTGGACGTTATGTTGGTCGGACTTTAGCAGCGTCTGACGTTTCCTAATGACGCACACACGCCGCAAGCGGACGCAGCGCACTCTGTACGTCAGTACTAGCGGTATCACGTTCTAGAAAAAATGCGTTCGTATGCCACTTGCGTTGCGCAGCCGCACTTTTGTGCGGCCGTTCTACGTATGTTGCCCGGCATTGGACATCATTTGCTGCTAGCGCAGCCATGATTTAGTGCTGCTAAACGCACGTTGATACTGCGTTAGTCTGACCCTAGCCTAAAACCAGACAAGCCATTTCTGTTTCATTCATTCCTCCCCATTTGTATATTAAGTAAATGTGGCATGAGTATGCCGGGACTTCTACGTCCGAGTTAGTTGCGGACAACATGGAGACGCTTGGAAGACAATGGTGGGGATGGCAGAGTGAATGGGTATGGGCTACAGTTGTATCCTGAGGTAGAAAGGGTGAATACTGGATATCATTTAAAAAATTCCAAGAATTGTTTAAGACAATAATTATAGAGAATGCAGAAAAAAATAAACAATTTTTAAATTGTGCCTGCAGCCAATTTTATGAATTTTTTTGATAGTGTCTCAGTGAGGATATTTAGTTTTCTAGCGCTTGAATGCCATCAGCAATCCAAAGGTAGCATGACCTCTTCAGGAGCCATCACTGACGTAGAATCCTGGGCAGTAGGCTGTGCCTGGTATTCCTAAAATGTTGCTCAGGATGAAGTCAGCGAATCAAAAATGACACTAGAGCAGATATTCTAGACTTTATGGTTGTACCCTTGAGTTTGAGCAGGTTGTTTTTCATAGATCGGATCACAAGAAAATATCTGACATACCTAGCTGGGGACAGTTGGAGACCATTAGCATCAAAAATGAAGAATCGAGTTCACAGGCCGCTACTAATGATATTTATAGTAATATTGAAACGGCAATAATACATGGTTGGTCTCAAGATATTGGGGTAAGCAGAAATCCCTTAACCTCCCTGGCGGTCTAATTTTTTCAAAATTTCGTGTCTAAAAGCGTCTCAATTTTTTTTTTTTTTAAAGGAAACGTGTTTTTGTACATAGTTAGCCTGTAATAATTAGGAATCCTGCACTGAAATCCGTGCAATCAAGAGTCCTTACTGGTAAAATCCTTTTATAAATAAATAAATAAATAGTAAATACACTGAGTCCGATAAAGTTTGAAACACGACATAATAATTTATTATCCCAAAAATAATTATCCAAAATAATGCAAATAAATGATATTCAATAAAATACAACAAAAAACACTGAAATCTGTCTGAAAACAAGGGTGAGACGATGTATAGTCTATTTCTTCTCTTGTACTGCCACCTAGTGGCCGTTCATAAACATTACACTGTATAATCCAAAATGTAAACTGTAAAAAAGATTTCTTTTATGCTAGTCCCGCCCCCCTGCATCGTGTGACACGCAGGGAGCCTTCCAGGAAGCAGCTCGCTGCGATCACAGTGGGGGACAGCCAGGGAGCCAGGAGAAGGTGCGTAAACATCCAGCCCAAGTGTGGCTCGGGGTTACCGTTCGCGGTAGCGAAATTTAACTCCGAGTCACACTCGGGAATACCGCCAGGGAGGTTAATATGGGTGCATATACTTCATAAACCACCAGCTCAAATTCTATCCACAGAAATATCAAAAGAAATGGTAGTCAGGTACTCCAGTGTAAAGTGTTTTATATATAAAAAAACACTTTAAGGGGTTAATTGGGAGAAGAGCAGTGTTTCAGTTGCTAATGCAACTTTAATCTATTCACAAGGATAATCGGCGTATATTCTTTAGCTTAACGCAATTCTTCTGGAGGCTTTTTTTCATTGGGGCGAGAATAAATGTCAGGTAGTTTGTGCTGATCTCATTAATGCAAACCTGTCATGGTATTGACAACTTGTATTGATTTGGTATGGATTTAAATTCTGCCGTTGTGTTGTGAAAGCCCAATGGCTACCAAATGTTGCGATTTTGAAGAAAATTCCTATCAAGAGATGTCAAGCGATTAGTTGGCATAGTGGTTTCAGCAGACCATTGTGCCGGTGAGCGGTGACAGGAGGCCTAACCACATGTGCAAAAGGGAAATGTGCACTTATTAATCTAGGCAAACATGACACTAAACCAACACAGTAGCAGATCCCAGCACAGGATCTGTTGTTTATCTGCCCCGTTGTACCATTCTCCACTCATTTTTGTGTACCCAATTCCCATTCTGTTAACATCCAAGAGTTCCTCTTCTCTATTCTTCTTGCCTCTCATTGTTGCTCTGCCTCATGCTTCTCATCTTCCATTGTGTCCAAGCCCCATTTAATTCACCTGCAGATCCCCTTTGTGCTACTGCTCTAGTTTTATTAATCTTAGTATTGGTGGCAATTGTTTCTGATTATAACTCCTTTCCACTGGGCCATGGGCCTGCAGCTGCATCTCTGACAGCTTCTATATTATCCAGTTCACTGTGAATGATGTGTTGAGCACGTCCTCACCTTTTCCTCTGACATCTCGAACGTGAACTCTGCCTGTAGGACCTCCTTCCACCCACTGATGTCATCGCGTATGGGCGGGATAACGTCAAAAATGGGAGTTACCTCTGCCTGACAGGGGATTCCCTTTACAGGAGATATGGGGGTCCTTTGGACACCTGTACAGGGATGTGGAATTCATAGCACCCGACTCCCAAGACATGTAGTTTTCAGGGTCGGGCAAACAGGGTTTTTTTTTTTTGCTCTAAGCCCGCCGGGCAAGTTGTGCTGCGGTCAGGATTTTTGTCACCTCTGATCGGCTCCTGCTCCTTCAACGCCTGCTAGTCAGTGCTGCCTCCGCCCACTGGCCACACAAGGTGAAGCTGCTCCTCCCTGGGCTCTGGCCGAGTTCTCTTTCACAGCTGCCGGTTTGGTTCCTGTGGCCCAGGCCTAGGGCGGCACTTTCCAGGGGGCGGCAGCCCGCTGGGTGGCCCCACCCCTAATTTTTTAAAAAAAAATCAAAACTATTTTACCAGGAAGGAAACATTGAGATGTCACTAATTTTCAAGTATGTCCTGGGTAGGCAAGGCCTAGGCTTTCACTTTCCAGGGGGGCAGCAAAAAACCTCACCACTAATTGGGTTACTTACAGAGCACCGAAATGACGCCAACATTTTGGTGTTCTGTAGTTCCCTGCACTTCGGGGAATAAAATTTTCCCACCCTGCAGTGAATTCACCATTCACCGCAGGGTCCCCAAAGTGCATGGAGTCGGCCGCTGTATGCTGCCACCGCAAACCTGCTCTTTTCAAAAGAACTACTGAACGAAAATGTCTGGAATTTACATATAAGATCCTATGATTGATAATAAAAAGTTCTGTTACAGAAAAAGAACCGCTATTAAAAAAAAGGCGGGGAATTTAGCCCAAAAAATTCAGAAAAATCACTAAAAGGTACAAAAAAAAAGACTTTTTACTGCAGATTAAAATAATAAATGGTTTATTAGATATTGCATAAAAACGGGAATATTTTTAGCATTGAAACCTATGGGGTTCGCCTGAATAAACCTGCTGATTGAAACCACCGAACATCAGGGCATTTCACTGCATTTCTCTGCTGTTTGGTGTTCTCTGAATAGATTAACCATTACTTCTCTATGGGGATTTGCACTGCCTTCAAACAGCACCGTACTTGCTGGCAGTTCGCCAAACTTGTGTGTGAGCATATCACCAGAGCAGTGGTGTACTTAGAGGAGTGGCGGAGGGCGGGCCGCCTCAGGTAGCAGTGATTATTGGGGTGTCATTAGGGGGTACTAGGAGGTGCCACTGTCACTGTGTGTCAGCTTTGAGCTGTGTTCTCAAACAACGAGCAGCGGAGCATGGCGTTTGCCGAATTCGAATAGAATAAAAATCCCCCTCTCCTCCCTCCATAGCTCCTCCCCTGCCCCGCAGCAGCTCTAGGAGAGGGGGATGTGATTTGTGTCCAGAGAGAGAAGATGACAGTAAACGGCAGGTAAAGGGGGGGGTTTATCAGCAGAATATGAAGCCCTGTCTGCTTACTGCTGTTTAAAGTGGACCTTTCCTTAACCAGCACTGCAGTGATAGAAATTTGTCATTGAGCTGCCTGGCTCCTGGTGAGGCTGCTTGCGTGCAGGTCACACTCGGTCCGGCCAGTCAGGTGGTACTGAGTCTCAGTACCACCTGACTGGCTGAACCACGTGACACGCATGCACGCAGCTGCCCGCCCTTTCGTTAACATGGACTGTCACTCTATTCTGGACTGAACACCCACCAGGAAGGGAATCAAAGCCACGGTGCACCCTCTGGCAGTGGCACCTCACTGCTGACAAGATGGCTCCACGCACAGGCACAGCCGTGATCCTAACGTGGCTTGGAGGGACCTCCTGCTGAGTCTGTACACAGTCCCTGCTGACTCTGCACACAGCCCTACCGCGGACAGAGGCCAGTAAATGTAGAATAAATAATTGCTGTGTGCTCATATACACTCGGTTTGCTGGGAGTTTTATTGCAGTGGATTCTGATGCACTCATACACACCACACATTGCATTGCTGGGAGTTTTATTGCTGTGGATTCTGATACGCTGACACACACCACACATTGCATTGCTGGGAGTTTTATTGCAGTGGATTCTGATACACTCATACACACTGCATTGCTGGAATTTTTATTGCTGTGGATTCTGATACGCTGACACACACCAAACATTGCATTGCTGGGAGTTTTATTGCTGTGGGTTCTGTGATACACACTGCATAGTACTGTGAGTTTTATTGCCCTGGAGCTTTGGGATACACTCATACACACTGCACATTACTGTGAGTTTTATTGCTGTGCAGCTCTGTGATACGTTCATATGCAGTGCACGTTTCTATGGATTTTATTGTTCAACCAATTAGAGCGGCTGTGATCCAGTATACTTGACATGCGTGGCTGTTCTTTGTAAAAACGCTTGAATTTAAACATTTCATAATTTTATTTATCTCAATAGATACATTTGAAATGGTATACAAAATATACAAGTAGGCACTTGGTATCCACTTTTAATATAAAGAGAGGAAAAGGTGGAGCTTAAAGAGGAAGGGTGGGGATTAACCAGGAAGAGGTGTGCCCTTGACAGGAGGGGGTGCCTCAAATTTTAATTAGGGGGTGCACGAGTTTAGTCAGGCCTAGGGCAGCACAAAACCTAAATACACCACTGCCGTCTTCACTGCCAGGAAGTCTGCTGTGTGCCTCGTGTGATCAAGGAGAGCAGCATGAGCTGCTGCCTGGATCAGCACTGAGTCTGACACCCGGCCCCCAACACCTCTCTTAGCTCGTCATCACCCAGGGTGCCTCTCCCCCTTAGTACTTCACCGTTTTCGTGTTGGTGGTCTGGGCTGGCCTGCTGTGTGGGCTGGCCAGGTCTGCTATTTTCTTCTCAGGGCAAGGCAAGCGACAGTGCTGGCTTCATCTGCTCACCTGTGCACTGATTGCCTCTTTTTCCCTGCTTGTATTTAAATGAGCCACTGGGCTATGCAGGCGGGGGCATGTGATGTGACACATCACGTGTTGATCGCCTCCATGCACGCAGGGCCTGTCAAATTTACCACCCCACTATACAGCTGGGCCGTATCATCCGGATCCGGTGGCTGTTGCAGTATGTGTATTGCGGGCAGGCCTGCCAGCCGCTTATTTTCTGAAAGGACCCTGGAGCGGCCCCTCCATCTGCCCCTACCTTAATCCGGCCTTGCTGGGACCGATCACTGACCACTTCTGCCAATTTAAACACTCTTTTCATTTTTTTTCTCATCCTCTCATCGGTGAATGCCCTCCAGTGGTATTTGCTGTCTTAATAGTAGGGATGCACCAATACAACTTTTTAAAAAGTACTCACCGATACCGAGTAACGATACTTTTATTTTATGTCATGTGACCGCTTTTCAATAACAGACCTCGTATAAAAATGCCCCAGCTCACATGTATGTATATATATATATTACACACACACACACACACACACACTGCCCCCAGCTCTCCTGGATATTGCCCCCATCAGAAGCGTCACAGAGGTGGCCGCGCGAACTGGTCACAGCCGTGCGACCGGACCTTTTGGATGGGTGAGTATTGCGGCCCGCCAGAGGGGAACGCTGGCCGAGTTCTTTTCATGCACGCGGCCAGCTTTCCCAGCCCCGCGGATACCGGCAAGCCGGCCTAGCGCTGGCTTCCGGTATTGGGGGGGATGTATCTGGCCATTTGCACGAGTATCAAGTACTCGTGAAAACGGCAGTATCGGCACCGATACTAGTATCAGTGCATCCCTACTTAATAGACGAACCATTGCTTCTCTATGGGGATCAAACATTTCCCCACACATTCTTGCTAAAACATTTCCCACACATTGTTGCTAAAACATTTCCCACACATTGTTGCTAAAGCATTTCCCACACATTGTTGGTCAAACATTTCCCACACCTTGTTGGTCAAATATTTCCCATGGCTTCAAATCGCGTTCATGAACAAAAGCAATAAAAATGAGCTCAGTGCACAGCAGTGAAATGGCTCAGCACTCGGCAGTGAAAGGGTTGAACTTTTTTTTTTTTTTTTTTACTTTTTTTCATTGTTTCCTGTCCCCAGGGCAGTACCCCGACCCCCACCAGGGGCGGATCCAGACACAGGTTTCGGGGGGGGGCATTCTACCAGTTTTGGCCAAGAGCTGGTGTTGGGTTCGCAGTGACGGGCAGAAATATTGGCCCCCAGCTCACATGGGTTTATTTGCCCCCCCAGCTCACATGGGTTTATTTGCCCCCCCCAGCTCACATGGGTTTATTTGCCCCCCCCCCCCAGCTCACATGGGTATATTTGCCCCCCCAGATCACATTGATATATATATATTGCCCCCAGGTCCCACATGGGTATGTTTGCCCCCAGCTCACACATAGGTATACACCTCTGCTGCCAGGCCCTGACCCCCCCCCCCCCCATACACCTTTTATGTTAGTATCTTGCATCTGGAGCAAATGCAAGCAAGCAATCGTGATTAAAAATAAACATTTAAAAAAATAACTTTTTTGCTGTTTTTATTAAAGTTTTTCATTTCATGTACCTTTTTTTTAATTCTTTCCCTTGCTTGCTGAAACTCTCCCAATCAGGCCACAACTTTTACCAATCTCTTGCCATGCACGCTGCCTGGTTCGCCGATTTCTTGTACACAGCATCCTTCATGTCATAGATGCATGGTTTTCCATGCACCAGGCAAATGAACGCTTCGGTGTTGCCCAGGCCAGCTCCAGATCCCTCCATGCTTCCAGCTCGTCTAATGGAAAGTGCGTCACAATTCCCCAGGGTGTGGTCTTTGCCTGCCATGTGCGGAACACACTGATGACGAAATCGGGTTTTTTTTTTATGACGAAGACGCGCAAACGTCGATTTAGGCGTGTTCTCGTTGAAGTCTATGGCACGAAACGTGCTGTAATACAACCAAAAGAAGCTCCTGAACTTCTTTGGGCGTAGGATGTTTTACAGCGCGTTCCTGCGCGCTGTAAAACGCTCAAGTGTGAACAGGTCCCATAGGAAATCATGGGATTTCCGTGTTTCGGTGTTTTACAGCGCGCAGGAATGCACTGTAAAACGCTGAGGTGTGAACGGGGCCTTAGGATCTCTGGTTTTTGGTCTCAGGTTTTGCTTTCTGACTACACTGGTTGTCCCTCCTTGACCTCAGCTTTCATCGACTCATTTTTGTCTACTGCTCCTTTTTCCGTCATCAACTTGTTTACTTGCTCCACTCAATTTCTTGTTTCACTTCTCCACTACCAAGGACTGGTTCTCCTGAGGCCTTTCCTGGTTAGATCTGCATGTTTAATTACCCCTCATTGTGTGACAACCTGATCATATCCTACTGTTCTTTTTTTCTTCTAAATGCCAACTTTTCCTAATTGGCTTTTCATTATTTGCACTAAAATCTAGGTAACAAACATAGACCTACTGGTTCTTTTTAAATCCATCTACATTGAAAATGTTCGCATTATTTATTTATTTATTTATTTATTTTTACATTCTAGCCGACATGAGAAAGGTATATATTGTAAGTTCCCTTTTCCTGGAAAGAGCCATTTGTAAAAAAAAAAAAAAAATTGCACATTAACTACAGAAACAGTCTTTTGAATTGAGTAAACCACATTGCTTATCGTGCTACATCTGAGGGTCTTGTAGAATGAAAATAATATGAGAAGGGGGTGTGGTTGTGAGGGTCCTGAGAAGGTGCAACGGTACTAGTGTCCTGCTCTATGGTGGGACCCGCTCAGGTCTCACAAGGTTTTACCTCGATTGTGCCATTACAGGGACAACTGCTCCATATGCAAATCCGAATACAATCACCCAGCAAGGGTGGCCAGTACTGAATGCCAAGGGTTGCAGTTATATAGGCTGAAAAAAGACATGCGTCCATCGGGTTCAGCCTCTCCCACATAACCTACTGCTGTTGATCCAAAAGAAGGCAAAAAACCCAGTCTGATATGCAATCGAGCGAAAGCCTTTGGAGACCTGAGTGGGCCCCACCGTAGAGCAGGCCACTAGTGCCGTTGTTCGTTCTCAGGACCCTCACAAACCCCTGTATGCTCACTATAAGTTTACAGGGTAATCCAGACGTGGACCCCTTGCTCGAGATGCCTAGAGGGGTGTAAGCTGTACCCTCTTGCCGAGGCCTAACAAGGCCGCAACGATCGTCATGGGCTGCTGCACCTCTCGTTCAGGGATGACCTCCTTAGCATTTCAGCACTGGCCACCCTTGCTGGGTGTAGCAGTCTGATTTGCATATGTAGCAATTGTCTCTGTAATGACAAAATCGAGTTAAAGCCTTGTGAGACCTGAGCGGGCCCCGCCGTAGAGCAGGCCACTATTGCCGTTGCTTGTTCTCAGGACCCTCACCCAGCATGGGTGGCCAGTACTGAATGCCAAGGGTTGCAGTCTGATATGCATATGGAGCACAATCGAGCTAGCCTTTGGAGACCTGAGCGTGTCCCACCGTAGAGCAGGACCCCCCACGATCCCTTTCATGCTCCCAATGAAAATGTTTGTGAAGATAAACCTTTTTGATTGTAACTTACTGACTACAGTTATGTTTTGGTGAATTGAGAGGAAATTTGCAAATCTGAAGCTGTAATGGCTGGATGCTTTACGACTCCACTGCGTCTCCAGCTCAGCTATTTTGCGTTAAAATTTACAATTTTCTATCATCCACCGGTTACGTGATTGTGGTCTCCACACTCAACCTGCTGAACGAGAGCGAAATTCTGTGGGAAATTGCAGATTAAGCACATACCGCAAACTTCTTTTTAGGTTGATGCTGTCGCTATACCTTCCAGTAGCCACATATTCGAGTTCCCCTTGTCTCCACTGACATACAATCACATGATAACGTTAGCAGATGACACAAGGGACTTTTTTTTGTGTATTAAGAGAAAAGTATGTAACCAAGAAAATCTGTTGTTTCCCAATAGTCCTCTCGATGTAGGGAATCACCGTTTACATTTAATGTAATAAACCTCTTATTGTAAACGGGGAACTTTGAATAATAGCTTTTTTAATTTTTACGTATCACACATTTATTACTTGAGGCTTATTAACAAAACACGTGTCAGAGTTTTTCCTTATAAAGCCCCGTTCACACTGTGCGATTTGAAAGCCGCGCGACTTTCCGTGCGATTTTCATTTTCGCGACATGGTGCGATAATGTCGCACGACATCGCGGTTTTGTGCGATTTTTGCAAAGCACCACCAATACAAATCGCAGATAGCAAATGGCAAAAAAAGGGTCATGTACCAGCGACCTGCTTCTGCGACATGCGACATCGCACAGCAAGATGTGAACAGCTCCATTTGAAATGCATTGGAGAAGCTACATAGTGCGACGTCGCGGCAAAATCCGCGCGATAAATCGCACAGTGTGAACAGGGCTTTAATCTACTTGAAATGGACCCCTCCCAAATAACCCCCCCCCCACAATGCTCAATGCTAAGTTTCAAAGATATTAAAAGCGCTATTGTACTCATTAAATCCTTCTACCACATTATACAGATGAAACTTCTTCTGAGCCCATTAGAACAATCTACACCAGGGCTGTCAAACTCTGCCCTCCCGCAAGATCTTTCTGAACTACAACTCCCATGATTCCCTGGCCATCTATTGCATTGAAAGAATTCTGGGATTCGTATGAAGCAACATCTGGGGGGGGCATGAATTTGATAGACCTGCTCTACACTGTGACCACTGAGGAGTTCAGAGGGCTGATTCAGCCATCCAAAAGCAGGGGCTTGGTCCTGCCCAGAACCTTAGCTCAGGGAATACTCAGCTCACGTTTCTAAACTGCATCCACACTTCATGTTCTTTATGGTAGGTTCCTGTCAACCACAAGCCATGCTCTACATGGACTAGAGTCAAATTGGTGAGGGGGGGAAAAAAAAAGAATAAGTCTCACCCTTTTCACACTGAGTGGCACAAGGGTTTGAATGCTGATATTATTATCCTCCTTTATATAGCGCCAACAGTTTCTGCAGCGCTTTCCAATAACCAAAGGGAACGAGATATAAACAGACATATGATGGAAACAAGAGGTGTAGAGAGCTCTGCTCATAGGAGCTTACAGACTAAAGGAATTGGGGTTGAGGAAGACCAGGGGAATTTTATTGGCTAGCAGGATCATTAGTGCCAGTGGTTTGGGAATGGTGGGGCCATAGAAGCAGCTTCAATCACGTGTGAGTAGGTGAGCAGAGGGAGGAGTTGCGTCAGTGATGTGGTACGCTAATTTGAAGAGCTGGGTTTTGAGGGATTTCTTGAAGGCCTGAAGATCAGGGGAGAGTTTGATAAGGCGAGGCAAGTCATTCCACAGAACTGTTGCTGCCCTTGAGGAGTCTTGGAGGCAAGAGTTGGCCGTGCGTGTGTAGACCGATGACAGGTGGAGATCACCTGCTGAACGGAGTTGTCTAGATGGGACGTGCTTGCGAAGTAATGAAGAAATGTAGGGAGGAGTTGAGATATTGAGCAATTTGAACGTGAGCATCAGTATTTTAAACTGTATCCTGGAACGTACAGAAAGCCAATGGAGGGATCGGCAGAGTGGGGAAGTACGCAAGGTGCGTTTAGTGAGAAAAATAAGCCAGCCCCCTGCATTCATTACAGATTGCAAAGGGGCGATACGGGAGTTGGGGAGGCCAATAAGGAGCAAGTTGCAGTAATCAAGTTGTGAAATGACAAGCGCATGATCCAGCACTTTTGCGGTATCTTGTGTCAGAAAGGGGCGGACACAGGCAATGTTTTTGAGTTGAAAGTAACAGGATTTGGTCACTGTCTGGATGTGGGAAGAGAATGTTAGGTCAGTGTCAAAAGTGACACCAAGGCAGCGAGCTTGGGGTGTTGAGCTAATGGGCGTTCCATTTACTTGTGGAGCGATAGGTGGTATTGGATTCTTCTTGGAGGGAGGAATGATGAGAATTTCAGTTTTGGGAAGATTGAGTTTAAGGAAGCGGGAAGACATCCAATTCGAGACAGACAGTCAGTGACTCGATCCAGGAGAGCTGGAGAGAGATCAGGGGAGGAGAGGTATATTTGAGTGTCATCAGCGTATAGGTGGTACTGGAATCCAAAGGAGCCGATCAATTTTCTTAGAGAGGCAGTGTAGATTGAAAAAATTAGAGGGCCCAGTACTGAACCTTGGGGCACCCCAACAGAGACAGGCTGCTGGGAGAAGGTACTTCCTGCAAGTGAGCCACTGAATGATCGTAGCTCTCTGGTCTTGGCTTGAGAGAGTATTCAAAATGAATACTGGCTCCCAGAACTTGGTGTTAAGTGATTTTTGCATAAGCAAAATATTAATAACCCCTCCCCCAATCCATTACTTACTACCGATCCTGCAGTGCAGACGGCGTCGAGTTCCATGTCCCCTGGCCGCATGCACTTGAACATTTGGAGCAAATAGTTCCCAGTGTCCTTCCATGGCCTCAAAGCGACCACATATACGTAAGCTCACACTGCTCCTTTAGGGTTGCATTTGACTCCACGTATTCCTACAGAATCCAGAAGGTAATACCCACAGTGTGCTGCTGCGGCTCTCAAATATGTTACGACTCAAGCTGCTAATACAGCAACGGTCAGAACAGAGTTGGTAACAAAGAGCCGCTAAGGGTTATTGGCCGGCGCAGATGTTTTACCTTGGCAGCTCCCTGTTACTGACAAGAGGGGAATAGGGCTCTAGATGTTCTAGGTGTGATTCGACATGTCAAGTGTGAGAGCATTCCATTTATGGAAATGCATTGTTACTTTGTTTTCTTTTTGTACATGTTGAAATTCAGCTCAAGAATTAGGAATGCAGTGCTACATGTTGCTTGTTTAGGTGGGACATTCCCTGGGTTTTCTTTTTGGCCAAAATCGTCAGAGTTGACTTTCCCACATATTTTGTAAGGAAAATCATACAAAGTGTGATAGAACCGGCAATTTAATTCCAATACCTGTAATGAGTCTTTAAATGTTATTAGAAATTATTTGTTTATCCTGAATTTATTATTTTTTACATAAACAATTACCACTTACATTTTAAAGTCATCTATAAGGTCTTTGACTTGCCTCGGTACTGGCCATGATCCAGTAACATTCCCTAAAATACAAGTGTCCCCCAACAATAATCCTTACAATGCAAGTATCCCCCCCCAATTAACACTCCCTTTTAATACTAGCATCTCTGTTTATCATATAAAACCATGAAATTACGACCACTAAAGGGTCACTTTATTCAGTTCTAGTGCTCTTGTCATTCTTGATTCTACACAGTATTACACATTCTATCATAATATAGTACTTTGAAGTATATAAGCTCACTACATCAGTGGTGTATTTAGATTTTGTGCTGCCCTAGGCCTGACTAAACTTATGCACCCCCGAATTTAAATTTGACACACCCCTTCCTGTCAAGGCCACACCTCTTCCTGTTTAAACCCCACCCCGTCCTCTCCAGCACTGATTGTATGCTCCGTTTCCTTCACGATGACGGAGTCTGCTGGAACCGATCCTGATGGGGATGGGAACCACAAGACTGCCGTGGATAGACAGAATAGACTGTAAACTTGGGATAGTAAAATCACAATCAATTTAATCAGTATGAATTAAAACCATATATGGACATGTAAATCCAACATGTTTTGTCGCACAGCGGCGACTTTCACAACAATTTGAAAAACACAGTCTGCTTAAAATCATACATGTTTTCATGTTTTTATTGAACAGAACATGTAAACATTCACAGTGCAGGGTGGAAAAAGTATGTGAACCTTTGGACTTAATAACTGGTTGACCCTCCTTTTGGCAGCAATAACCTCAACAAAACGTTTCCTGTAGTTGCAGATCAGACCTGCACAACAATCTGGAGTAATTTTGGACGACTCCTCTTCACAAAACTGTTTCAGTGTAGCAATATTCTTGGGATGTCTGGTGTGAATTGCTCTCTTAAGGTCATGCCACAGCATTTCAATCGGGTTGAGTTCAGGACTCGGACTCTGGGCCACTCCAGAAGGCGTATTTTGTTTTGTTGAAGCCATTCTTTTGTTGAATTACTTGTATGCTTTGGGTCATTGTCCTGTTGCATCACCCATCCTCTGCGGAGCTTCAGTTGGCGGACAGATGGTCTTACGTTTTCCTGCAAAATGTCTTGATAAACTCTGGAATTCATTTTTCCATCAATGACAACAATCCGTCCAGGCCCTGAGGCAGCAAAGCAGCCCCAAACCATGATGCTCCCTCCGCCATGTTTTACAGTGGGGATGAGGTTTTGATGTTGGCGTGCTGTGCCTTTTTTTCTCCACACATAGGTCCCTGTTACACGCTTCGAGCAAATGCGCTCGCGCAGCGAATTTTTTTTTTTTTTTGCACACGCAAAAAACCATTATCACGCTAAAATTAACGCAGCATTCCGATCCGAGCTCATTTTTTCAGCCCTCACGTTTTTTCGTGCGCAAATCCGACGTGCAAATTCGTGCGCAAATGAACGTTGCGTGCAGGAATCGGTGGGCAATCCGAATTAAGAACCACCATTTTCTAAAGTTAGGTTGTTGCGCCTGTTAAAGTCAATCTGCGTATATGTGCTGCAGCAAAAAAAATTTGACAAATTATTATTTATGTCTGGTTATGTGTAGAATGTGTAACTGTACTGTGCTGTATATTTTTTTTTTTTTCTTATTGCAGAGTTATTTTGTTTCGGCCACAACTATCATATTTGCAATTAACACTGCAAGTTTTCAAAGACGTTCTGAAAATTCACGCAATCGTCGCTTGTACGGATGGTATTACAATCTTTGCGTAAACGCATTTGCGCTCACAATGTTAAGAATAGGATGCGTGCAAGAACTTGGGCTCGCTCAGGGTCAATCGCGGTAGACAATTACGCGCATCGTTTGCGCGAACGTCGTACTACGACGTTCCGCGCAAATGGTTTTGTCCTCGCGCATTTGCGCACACGGAAATGCGCTGCGCGAAGCGTGTAATAGGGGCCATAGTGTTGTGTGTTTTTTCCAAACAACTCAATTTTGGTTTCATCTGGCCACAGAATATTTTGCCAGTAGTGCTGTGGAAGATCCAGGTGCTCTTTTGCAAACTTCAAACGTGCTGCAATATTCTTTTTGGACAGCAATGGCTTCCTCCGTGGTGTCTTCCCATGTACTCAATTCTAGTTTAATGTTTTCCTTATTGTAGATGTGTCAACAAAAATGTTAGCATGTGTCAGAGATTTCTGTAAGTCTTTAGCTGACACTCTAGGATTCTTCTTTACCTCATTAAGCATTCTGCGCTGTGCTCTTGCAGTCATCTTTACAGGACGACCACGCCTAGGGAGAGTAGCAACAGTGTTGAACTTTCTCCATTTGTAGAAAGTCTGTCTTACCGTGGACACATGAACATCAAGGCTTTTGGAGATACTTTTGCAACCCTTTCCAGCTTCATGCAACTCAACAATTCTTGATCGTAGGTCTTCTGAGAGCTCTTTTCTGCGAGGCATGGTTCACATCAGGCAGTGCTTCTTGAAACCAGTAAACCCAAAACTGGTGTGTGTTTTTAAAGGGCAGGACAGCTTTCAGCAATACCTCCAATAATATCACACTGATTGGACTCAAGGTTGGCTCGCTCCTGGCTCCAATTAGCTCTTGGAGAAGTAATTAGGCTAGGGGTTCACATACTTTTTCCACCCTGCACTGTGAATGTTTACATGTTCTGTTCAATAAACACATGAAAACATATAATGTTTGTGTTGTATTATTTTAAGCAGACTGTGTTTTTCAAATTGTTGTAATTTAGAGGAAGATCAGAGCACATTTTATGACCAATTCATGCAAAACTCCACTTAATCCCAAAGGGTTCACATACTTTTTCTTGCAACTGTGTATATATATATATATATATATATATTATACCGCTAGTTTCTGCACTTGGAAAACCTAGATCCAATGCCCGGTGCCGCACCTGGCCAATATAGCAGTCCGTGCGTAAGAATACGCTGGTGGCACTCTGGCTCTCTCAAAAGATTACTTTAATGAAAAATTCCTGATGAAAGTCTGCGGTTAGCAGACTGAAACGTCAAATTTTTTATTAAAGTAATCTTCTGAGAGACCCAGAGTGCCACCAGCATATTCTTACGCACAGACTGATATATATATATATCTATCAATTAGATCTATATCCTTAAAACCGTTAATTGAAGACTGGTGCTTAGGGTTGCCACGTTTTCTTCAAGCCAAACACTCTAGTGCTAGGCTTGGGTGGCATATTTTAATTTTTTTAGCGTATCCATTACGTCATTATGCATATATATTATGGCACGTGGTATGCATTGCATGGCAGACTGCTATGATGGCACACTGGTATGCATGGCATGGCAGACTGATATTAAGGCCTGTCGGACTTTTATTACAGCACACTGGTATGCATGGCAGACAGGTATTATGGCACATAGAAACATATAGAAACATAGAAAATGTCGGCAGACAAGAACCTTTCGGCCCATCTAGTCTGCCCAATTACATGGATACTTTAACTGGATATTTCTTCTATTTAGGATAGCCTTATGCCTATCCCATGCCTGCTTAAATTCAATCATTGTTTTGGCCTCTACCACTTCTTCTACTGGAAGGCTGTTCAATGTATCCACCACCCTCTCAGTAAAATAATGCTTCCTGATGTTACTTTTAAACCTTTGCCCCTCTAATCTAAGACTATGTCCTCTTGTTTTGCTACTTTGTTTCCTTTTAAATATACTCCCTTCCTCTTCCTTGTGGATTCCCTTTACGTATTTAAATGTTTCTATCATATCTCCTCTGTCTCGTCTTTTTTCCAAGCTATACATGTTAAGATCATGAAGCCTTTCCTGGTAACTCTTCTCCTTCAAGCCGTACACCATTTTAGTAGCCCTTCTCTGAACTCTCTCTAAGATGTCTATATCCTTCTGGAGATACGGTCTCCAGTACTGCACACAGTACTCCAAGTGAGGTCTCACCAGTGCTCTGTACAGTGGCATGAGCACTTCACTTTTCCTACTGCTAATACCTCTCCCTACACAACCAAGCATTCTGCTAGAATTTCCTGCTGCTCCTATTACATTGACTACTTACCCTTAGATCCTCTGAAATAATGACCCCTAAATCCCTTTCCTCAGATGTTGAGGTTAGGACTGTATCAAATATTCTATATTCAGCCCTTGGGTTTTTACGTCCCAGGTGCATTATCTTGCACTTATCCACTTTAAAACTCAATTGCCACAGCTCCGACTATTTTTTTTAGTTTACCTAAATCATTTGTCATTTGGCTGATCCCTCCAGGAACGTCAACCATGTTGCAAATCTTTGTGTCATCAGCAAAAAGACATACTTTACCATTAATACCTTCTGCAATATCACTAATAAAAATATTAAAGAGAATGGGTCCAAGTACTGACCCCTGAGGTACCCCACTGGTAACAAGACCTTGCGCCAAATAAACTCCATTTACCACAACCCTCTGTTGCCTGTCACTCAGCCACTGCCTAATCCATTCAACAATATTGGAATCCAAGCTCAAAGATTGCAATTTATTGATAAGCCTTCTATGCGGAACAGTATCAAAAGCCTTACTGAAATCTAAATTAGCAATGTGTACTGCACCACCATCACCTATTATTATTTTTGTTACCCAATCAAAAAAAATCAATAAGATTAGTTTGGCATGATCTCCCTGAGGTAAACCCATGTTGTTTCTGATCCTGTAATCTATGTGTTTTTAGTTGTTCAACAATCCTTTCCTTTAACCTGGTTTCCATTAATTTCCCCACTACTGACGTAAGACTAACTGGCCTATAGTTCCCCGATTCCTCCCTACTACCCTTCTTGTAAATGGGCACAACATTTGCTAATTTCCTGTCTTCTGGGACAACTCCCGTTAACGGTTTTGCTATTACACCACTGAGCTCTTTTAATAACTTAGGGTGGATCCCATCAGGCCCCATTGACTTATTTGTCTTTACTTTAGACAGCTGCTGTAGAACCTCCTCCTCTGTAAACTCATATGTAAATGTCTCTCTAGTGTTTCCTCCTAACTGAGGTCCCTTTCCTCCCTTTTCTTCTGCAAAGACTGAACAAAAATATTAATTGAGGCAGTCAGCGAGACTTTTATCCTCTTCTACATACCTTCCTTCCTTTGTTTTTAATCTAACTAATCCTTGTTTTACTTTTCTTTTCTTGTTTTCTTTTCTCTGGTATGTATGTCAGACTGATATGCACACTGGTATTAGGGCACACTGGGTGGTATGCATGGCAGACTAGTATTAAGAGAAGTGGGAGGGGATTTACTTATCAAGATCAGATTAATTTGTTGTCACCATGATTTTTGGAGTCTGAGGAATGGATCCAGATCCCGGAATGATTGCAGCAGGCACAGCTCAGATCGTCTTGGGAGTCCTGCTGCCTCTCTCAATTTGGTCAAGTGTGCCTGAGTGGGAGCAAGTGGCTGATGGGAGGAGGAGGACCTGGCAGAATGGGGAAGAAGAGAAGTCACCGCACAGCCCCCACATGTCAGTGACTGGTGTTGTGAAGCGTCTCTCACTCGCACGCAGCCTGCCCTACGTACGAGTGAAGATTCGAGGCGCAGGCAGCACAAACAGTCTGCTCTCCTCTGCAGCTGCCCCTGTAATAGCCGATCGGCAAAAGGTGCAGCATGCTTAAGAGGGATGTGGGTCCTCTACCGGTGCTTCTTGTTTCCATGCCACCACCAACTTGGAACGCACCTCCGAGTGATTTGTTTCCAGTCCACGTGACTAGGCGGCCGATCCTTGCTCTTGTCACTTCCGGTGGCCATCTTTGTAGTTCAAATAAAGTTTTTTTTTTGGAATTTCAGCGATCATAACGTCCAATTCCCATGTTATACAGTCTCCATGCAAGGCCAAGTTTTTTTGTTTTGTTTTTTTTTGCTGCCCCCCTAGAAAGTGCCGCCCTGGGCCTAGACCTTGTTGGCATAGCCAGGGGTCAGCAACCTTGGCTCCCTGAAGTTTTGGGAACTACATTTCCCATGTGGCCCAGTCAGTCTAATGGGTGACTGAGCATCATGGGAGATGTAGTTCTCAAAACATCAGGGAGCCAAGGTTGCTGACCCCTGGCATAGGCCAATATACTGCACTGCACTACATATTTGCTAGATGGGAAGCAGTATATAAACATTTTATTACAGATTGCAATTATATGAATGGCACCTGTTTTGATTAGATCTACATGTTCTGCTAATGAAAAATGGAAGGGGGGGTGGGATGACATTCATCTTAAAGGACGCTCTAGGCATTGATCAATTATCAAGCCCTCTTGACTTCCCCTCCTTCCCCCAGCGGTACTAGAGACAGTCTACAGAACGGAGAGATCTCTACATCTAGCAGGATGTTTTGGTGAATGTTTAAAAGTAAGTTATTGTATGTATTATTTATACAAACATGCTGGATAGAGTAGAGGTAACATCACTGCTCTATAACCGTGGAGACCCAGGATTGAATCCCGGCCAGAGCACCTCTCCAGTAAGTGTCCTTGGGCAACACACGTAACGGTACATACTTGCCTACCACACAATATTGGCTGTGGAGTCCAGTGGTAACGTCTCTGCCCTTCGACCATGGGGAAGCGAGTCAAATCCCGTTTAGCACATCCCTCCAATACAATTGTGGAGAAGAAAGTCTCGATTTTTACGAGAAGCGGGTTCAACCTAACCACCAGGTCGCTGCTCTACAATCATGTAAAGCAAACTCAGATCTCACTCAGAAGACACCACCAGCGAGTTTCCTTGCGCAAGATATCGAACGATATGGATGCGCGCCTACCTTACAAAATACTTGTACATCTCGCAGTGTCCCCTTGAATCAGGTCATATCATCAATGTGTGGTATTCAAATGTATCAACTCCTTGTACACTGATCTTTAAAGCGCTACAGAATATGTGGCGTTCTATAAATAAAGGATGATAATATTGTATGAAGCGAGGTTGCATACAAAGAAGTGTCCTGTGGCATCTCTCGTTTTCTGTTCTATGTAGAGAATAACTGTGCGGACTACAACACCATAACATATATGCGATGAGCTATTATTAATAATATAATCCTGGAAGCACGAGTAATATGTACCACACTGAAATATTTCCTTTTAATTTTTTGCTTGTTGCAGGGTACACATTTTAATTCTGACGCACATTTACACCGGTCCTTCCATCATGGCGTCTCGCATTGGACTGCGCATGCAACTCATGAGAGAGCAGGCACAACAGGAGGAGCAAAGAGAGCGACTACAGATGCAACATCACCAGCATTTCCTGCAACAGCAACACATTATACCAGCAACTTCATCCCCAGCAATCAGTACTCCAGCGTCCTTCCAACCTCCTCCACCAGTGCCCATGGAAGTTCTTAAGGTAATACGATTCTTATTAAAGTGCTTTTATTTAACAGGTGTGTACGTTACATGGAGTAATTTATACACAGGGTGTTTAGACCAAGGTACAGTCACGCACCCCTGTGTGTTATCATTGGAGACCAGAGAAATATCACCCATGAGAAAGATCCTCCCATGCGCTCCTACCAAAGCACATCTACGCCAGCAATGGCATAATCTAGATTACATTTCAAAAGCCGTTAAAGAGTTGCTAATCTTTATTTTTAGCGGTTTATTCTTCAATTGATGGCAAGTTACAAAAACTGTCGAACACACCATCAATGGTTATTGTGAAGAACCGTGTTATGCTTTACACACGAGCAATTAATCTGCTTTTTCTAGTCTTTCCTTTGTAAATGCTGAAATTACTTGGTTTACTGTTATGTTATGGAATGTCACTGGATGCGCAAGATTCACACCTTTGCTTCCATGGCCTCAGTTCCTTCCTTAATGACTCTTCTTATATTGGTCTTTATTAGGGCTCACAGTTCTCACACGCCTTCCTGCACTGGAAGAGAGGAACAATTTATCCTTGACGAGATGATTTAAAAAAATATCCATATCTAAATAAAATGGAACTAAGAGTCCGAAAACACTAATGATCCCGGAGGACATACCAAGAGTATGGAGAGCAATCTCTTGGAGCTCTAGCTTTGTTTCTTCCAACACTGATAAACTTGTGAACCACATATGACTTCGAAACAGCTGCAGCAGTAACATGGCTGTGGTCTTGTTGCTCTTAAAAGCACTCCTAGTTTTTTGGGTCTACATTTCCAGGTTCCAAAAATAACCATATGGATAAACATTAAGCTTGCAAAAGTGGGCTTCCTGATCATTTACCAGGGATCAGCCCTCCAGATATTTTGGAGCATCTCACAAGATGCTCAGGTGCTCATTAGGTTGGTATGACCTCATGGGAAATGTAGTTTCAAAACATCTGGAGGGCCAAGGTTACTAACCCTTGGTGTGGGCCATGTGAATTGGAGGGAATAGTATGGATATTTGAAGTCAGGTGTGGGCACTGAAAAGGAGAGCGTTTCGGGATAATAGAAAGTGTGGTTGATGCTTACAGGTCATTGTTTCCCCCACAAGGTAATAGTTGAGTAAAAGAGGGGGTTGGTAAAAAGAGCACAATCAAGCGCATAATCCTTCCATACAAATGCACCAAGATATGTTTGCATAAACTGCTGACCTTTCATGCGACAGGTAAAACGTGAAGCAAAAAGCACATACTGTTCACATGCAACTGTAGTAGGGAGTAACTTTTGGTTTTGTCTGTTAGGGTTCATCTTATGAGATGTTTTGAGGTCTTTAGAACAGGGCTTAACAAATTTGCTTTGAATCTAGGAGCCAGATAAAGTTAGGAGCCATTTATTTTTTATGGTAATAAGTGAGTGATGGTATCACTCTCTGCCTCTGTCACGGCTATTACAGTTTGAAATGTACAATTTCTAAAGGATCCTAAGAAGTTATTAGGCAAAAGCTGAGAGGCCTAACTGTGTGTAAACCTGCGCTGTGCATCTGTAAAGACCAACATAAGAGAAGGTGTGCTTTTCTGAGCATTCATGTCTGTGCGATGCCGGGGGGGAGCAGTGGGGAAGCTGGCCCCCTGGCAATTGACGACAGCATGAGGCGGAGCCCCCCAGAGCTGCTAAGCAGATGCTGCACAGAACTGCAATAAAGATTTCTCACTCTTGTGCCAACAGTGAATGGATTTACAAAAGCCCAGGTGCCAGGACGCAATTTCTAGTCGCCATGGCGACCTGGCGCCTGGGATTTGCCGAGCCCTGCTTTAGAATATAATACTCCTTTATTTTGATTTTCTAACTTTAGCTTTGTCTTATGTGCACTATTCCACACACTTCCAATATAACTTGTTGTCTTTACAGGTGCAAACTCACTTGGAAAACCCAACCACTTACCATATACAACAGTCTCGGGACAAGAAGGTTCGAGACTACCTCTCCGACACTTATGGAAACAAATTTGCTTCCCACTTAAGCCCCCACAGACTTTCCCCAAAGCCTCCACCAGCTCCATCTTCTCCTGCTCACCAGGCAGCACGACTCTCCTCCTCAGCAGGCAACAGTGCCCCAAACAGTCCTATGGCTAGAATGAACCTCTGCACCAATGCAGAACGAGAGGTAGGTATGAGCAGTGCATGCACTGTCTTATGTTCTGCAAACTCCTAAATATTTTCCATTTTCATGTTCTAAGAGCAGCACTAGACCATATTAATGCAGCAATGCGTGGTTCAGTGCAGAATTAACACCTGTTCATAGGACTCCCTCACATATGCTTATGAAATACATTGAGTGTTTTTCTCATTCTCCAGCAGATGGATGGTGTCATCGATAACATCATAAGTCTTGATGAAGTGTTTGGATACCCAGAACCTGCCCTTTCAATGCCAAATACGGTAGGGACATGTTTTTTTCCCCCCTCTTTTTTCTTTCGTTTTCTTCCTTTCTTCGTTTTACATTCTGTAGATTTGCTTCCCTTGTGTTTTTCAATGTGTTCATGCTCATCCCTTCATTCTCAGCTCCCATGTTTACGTATCTAACTTCCGGTTTCCTTTTCATTATATATAAAAATGTATCCTTCTTGCTCATTCATAATTTATTTCCAGCTTCCGTTTTCCAGTAGCCACTTGGGACTGTACAGTGAGAACTCACTCAGTGACACTGTGGTAGGAGTGACCAGCAATTCATGCCCTGCTGACTTGGCTATTAAGCAGGAACTGACCGGTAAGGGGTTTCGGTCTTTTGCATTATGTTATGCAAGTTGTGCATTACATGCTTTTATTATAATGTGTGTTTTGTGTGATGTGCATCACTTTAATTTTTGTATGCCTATGTGTATTTCTTTTACTCCTTTAGAATTCTTTGCTGAATATTCACATGCATAATGACACATTTACACTTTTTTGTAACTTCATACCTGTTGGCGCTTCTAGCATCTCTGTCGGTGCTTGGGTTGCAATCTACTTGAACTCGTGATCATAGGAAGTAAATATCATATCATTCCCAACAAAGATGCCTAATAAAAGGCAATGTGTGAAAGTCCAAAGATGATTTCTGATAGGCATAAAGAACATGGCGGAATCCGAAAACTTACGCTCAGGTGTGAACCCAGACTATCTCATATGCGCGTTTTACGTGCGGTTTTTTTTGTCGTGCGTTTTTTGAGCGTTTTTGACAATTAGAAATGCGCGTCATACAAAAACGAAGTCTATGGCTGCAAACGCACTGTAATACGCCCCAAAGAAGCTCCTGTACTTCTTTGGACGTAGGGTGTTTTACAGCGCGTTCCGACGTGCCGTAAAACACCCAGGTGTGAACCATGCCCATAGGAAATAATGGGATTTCAGTGTTTGAGCGTTTTACAGCGTGTAGGAATGCGCTGTAAGACGCCCAGGTGTGAACCAGGCCTTAGAGTGTGTGTATTTTGTCAGGTACCAAAGCCATAGCTTACAACTTCAAACAAAGGAACACCACATAACAGAAATAAATTTAGTTCAGATGTGACGGAACCAATGTCTGGATAGGTCTGCACAGAAGACAGGGTTCCTTCCTATTATTGTGTAATAAGCATATAATAAAAAGTGAGTGCTGCGAACATTGAGTTCCTAGGTCATGGAGGGGGTAACTGATATAGTCGGTAAACCATTCCAATCTATACATTTGTGGTCAGGGACCAAAGCCTTTGCATATAATGTCATACAAAATAACCTGTATAAGAGAGGAAAAGTCAGTTGAGAAATGCTGGAACTCCATAACCGAGCAAGGTTTCTTGCAGCCTGTCTCATTTCCGTTTCAGGTTGAGGGATATATTTGATATAGGCAGCAGACTTCCATCCACCTAGGCTTTTGATGATGTGAAGTGGAAGGTTGAGACGAGACACTGCATTGGCCGTGCCCATTCTAAAGGAGAGTTCTGTAAGTTAACTTGATTCAGACCCACCCTGACAAATGGTGTCCTAGTGTAGGTCATCACTTTTGAGTATAACGGAAGTACAAGAAGGACTTGTCTCTCCAGACTATGGAACAGTAGGAGTAGCAACGTTTTGGTCGTAATCCTCAGACATTTCTCAAACCAAGGCTTGAGAAAGATCCTTGGATTAGGACTGAAATGCTGCTGCTCCTGCTTCAGAGCCTTGCGTGATCAGTCCTTCTTGCTCTTCTGGTGACCCTGGGCCATAAGAGCCTTGACTGGTGTGGTATATCTCCTAGAACTGATCACTTTTGAGTGTCATAGATAGCCCTTCCAGTGACAGCATTAGACCGTGCCTGTAACTAGTTTTCAAAGATACCTGCCAGGCACCATCCATTGTGAGTGGGGCGATACAAGATTTCAACCAGGGGGAACTACCTCGATTTGTTTTGGAATGACTTGTGAAGGGTATTTTGTAATCCACTTTCCTCACAAAGTCCTGAACCATGACACAATTTCATAAATCAGAGGAATTCTTCACCATTAATTCTCTAGGTCAGTGTTTCCAACCACGGTCCTCATGTACCCCTAACAGGCCAGGTTTTCCAGATATCATTCTGAAGCACAGCTGATTTGCTGCTCAGTGACTGAGGGAGTCAGCCTGCATTTCCCCAAGGAAATCCTTAAAACCTGGCCTGTTAGGGGTACTTGGGAACCATTGGGAACCACTGCTCTAGGTCTTAAAAAGCTGATCGTAGGCCAGGTAAATATTGGCCCTTATGACTAGATTAGAATGTGGTTAAAAGTGGAGGCATATGAAGACCGATCCACCCATCGGGTAAGGCTGGGGTCAGACCAGCGCACTTTTAACGTGCGTTCTGGCGCACTTAATTACGGCCGCACTAGCAGCAAATGACGGGCAATGACGGCCAATATACGAAGTACGGTCGCACGAAAGTCCGGCTGCGCAACGCAAGTGGAAAATGAACGCATTTTTTCGAGAACGCAGAACCGCTAGTACTGACGTACAGAGTGCACTGTGTCCGCTAGCGGCGTGTGTGTGTGTGTATGTGATTTGGAGACGTCAGACCCTGCTCGTGTCCGGCCAACATAACGTCCAGACACCCAAAGTTTCCTGGTTTGGATCCGTAAAAAATCACGCCAAAAATGCGCATCGTATGACCGTTTTCGCGTATTCCGTGAAAAAATACGTCAATGCGTTTGGACGCACTTTTTTTTTTACGTTCGTGTGTAAAAATGCTTTCGTTTGACCCTAGCCTTAAGCTTTAGTGTAGAGTTTTCCTTATGCTATTCAGCCTATCCATCTAAGAACGCTGAAGTGAAAACTCCTCCAAAGGCGTAAAGGAACTCTGTGCCAATGAGGAGCCTCCAGGTCAGCGATCAATCTTTTTATTATTAAGCATTGGAACAGGGATGCTTAACACATTTGTATGATGTGAAAAAGAGCCGGTATTGACGGGATATATCTTAAATTCATTATTTACAATTAGAATAATTTATAAAACCCCAACGTTGTGTAATGAGTATGACAAAACAAACCTATAATTAACAAATCATTTTGGCACATGGAGAATGATGGGATGAGCGGATAAAGAAGGCCCGGCTATCTGATTCAGCCATACTGGTGTGTGCATATGAACATTGCGACATTGGTCTTTTGGTGACCATTACACTGACGACAGGGACGACCTGACTATGAACCAAAGAGGACAAAACGATGGGTTAACCTTGTGTTGGGCCATGGGACAAATACCTCAATGTCAGGATGGGGGTGACCTTGCTGGACCCCTGACAATGTCTGAGACAGGGAGGGAAAGCTTGGGGCTCTTATAGCTAACTACGCTTTAAGAGTGGAAAGGAAACTGAACAAAGTGTGTATACCCAACTTAACCCTATTTGAGTACATTGAAACTGTAAAGCTAGAACATTTAGCAGACTAACAACTTGTATGTGGGGGGGGGGGTTGTTATTATACATAATTAAAATTCTGGAAGAGGTGGACAAACATGACTGATCTGCTCGGTGTTCACCTTCAATGTACTTATAGCCTGAATATCACAAAACAAACCTTACTGAGGTAAAATTAATAAGACGTCGCAGTACCATAACGTACATTGACATAATGAAATATATATAGGAGTAAAACAGGCAAATATCAACGTAAAAATAAAATTAAGATCATTAATGTCGTCCTATATAATGGCAAAAGGAAAACATGCAATTAGAGCGATGAAGGCTGCCTGGACAAGACTTTTTATACAGGGGTTTCCAGACTTCAGCAACTTGTGTTTTTTGGTAAAATATATTTTCGTGTCATTTACTTATGTGATGTAAAATCATTTTATTTTACAATGTCCTGTACAGTTTTTTTTTGTTTTTTTTTGGTTGATTGGCTAAGATGGGTGGGAGTATGTCAAGTAGACATGTGCACAGCACAACATTTCGTTTTGAACTAATGGATTAGTCCTAAAATGCAATTTATTTAGTTGCTAAAGAAATTTGTTTTCAGATCTTTAGTATGAAAACTAATTTCATTCATCCGAAAACCAGTGGATACAATTACTATTGTAGTGGCTCCTCAGGGGGCTGAGATCGCTGCTTGTTACAGTATCTCTCACTCTCAACACAATGTGCCAGGCAAAGCTGTTACAGTAACTGACAGTATGCTGCTCATCACAGTGCTCAGAGTTTCAATAAAGCTAGTAAATAATATTTTTATATATAAGAGGTTAGAACAATATTATTTCCTTGTTTTACTGAAACTCTGAGTGCTGTTACAGTCAGTTACTGTAACAGCTGAGCCTGATACATTGTACTGAGAGATAATATAACAAGCAGCCGATCTCAGTGCTCACAGCCACTGCATTTAAAGGGCTAAAAAAAAGGCTCCTCTCTGTATAATGTATAGAACATCCTCCTGCATTAATTAATACCCCTCTCTGAATAGAACATCCTACTGCATTGGCATGTGGAGGGTGCAGAACTTCGGAATGCAATGCTTATCCAGCACAGGACAGGGAACTTTTACTTAAACTTTGTATCTCTGTGGGGGAGACACAGGAATATAAAAGCAGGGGAGAAGGAAAATATTAACGTAAATCGGTCTGAAAGCTCAGAGAAGAAATGACTGGTGCAAATTGATTTTTATAATAAAATAAAGCACTTTAAATCTAAGGAAAACATTCAAATAAATCACACTGAAGGCTCATAATGACAGAGTAACTGTGAGAGCTGGATACTAAATGTATCAGACGTAAAAAAAAACCTTTATAACAAGCAGCACTGGGAGAGGAGAGGGACTTTATATAAAACGTGTATTATAGATGAGGAAAGGGGGATAGTGCTCCTAACTACCACACGTTTTATAAAGTCCCTCTCTTCTCCCAGCGCTGCTTGTTATAAAGGGTTTTTTACTATCCAGCCCTCCTCTGTCATCAGCTTTCAGTGTGATTTATTTGAATGTTTTCCTTCTCCAGCTGCTTTTATCATCTTGTCTGCCTCATAGACATGCAAGGGTTAAGTAAAGGTTTCCTCTCCTGTGCTGAGTGTCTGTGCTGCCAGTGAGTATTCTGGAGCACTATCACTGTCAGATTTTCGGGTCGGGAAGGATTACACATACAAACCTTTTAGCTTTGCTTCATTACTGGTCTCCTTCACTCATCAGTGTAATATCACAAAAAGGACTGAAACTAAAATGTAGTGCATTTTATTTTAGTTTCTTTCGTTTTTTGTACTGAGCAGTTTCGTATCTCTTGAGTCATACTAAAACTAAATTATCCCAAAATTCGGACTAAATCGTTTTAGTACTAAAACGAATGCACATGTCTAATGTCAAGGACAATGTCAGCTTCATCTCTTAAAGCAGTGTTTCCCAAACCTGTCCTCAGGTCCCTCTACCAGGCCAGATTTTACAGATCACCTTGGGGAAATGCAGACTATGTGTGTCTGTACAGACGTGCCTTCCGGTGTCTGTCACAGCGTTGTGTTGCAACGACACAGCTGGCCACTCACTTGCGCACACGAATTGCACGTGCGACAACGGCCGTGCAGCAGCCGTCAAAGCGCTACAGCGCGTTCGACAGGGCTGAAAATCGCGGATTGAGCCTTGCAGCGCTGAGCGAGGTGGCCAGACGAGCGTCGAGTAGAAGGAACGTCCACTCTCATGGACGTTCCTTCCGCTCTTAAAAACGGTCGTCTGACCCCGGCCTAAATCCTGCAATCACTGAGCAGCAAATCATATCAGCTTTTCTGTGCTTCAGATATCTGGCAAACATGGCGTGTCAGCAGGTCCTGAGGACAGTTTTGGGAAACACTGCTCCAAGGTGATCTGTAAAATCTGACCTGTTAGACATTTGGGAAACACTGTCTTAAAGGAACACTATAGTCTCCCCCCAGCTCCTCTGATCTAGTTAAAAAGCTGGGTGAAGTGAATGAGTTTCTTCCACCCCATGCAGCGTCACCAGCAGCCGGTGAATTTGAATTTCCACGCTGCCGGTTACTGGTGACATCCACACGCACATCACCATCTCGGAGACCAACCCCGTTGGCAAGCGGTCTCAGACAGGCAGCAATGGATTGGATTTGTGCATGTGCGCACCTCAGATCCATTATTCTGCGCAGACACTGTGGAACTTGTGTGAGTAAAGTTTGCAGGTCCTGTTGCGCAATTCGCATTTGCGTAGCGTATGAGTGCATAAAAGCCTCAGGACCTTTCTTTTTATCCATGTCCTCTAATTTTGAGGCCTCCTTGTTATAGTATTCGGTCTTTTTCACCCTGTTTACTATTTGTCAGATGCAGAGAACAGAGCACTGATGCGAGAACGTCAGAAGAAGGACACCCATAACATGAGTAAGTAAAACGTTTTTGTTTTTCTTGTGCTTGACTTTTACAGTTTACTATTTCAGTACTATTATCTGATTTTATACTGAATTTGCACCAAACCTGACAAATATCCCATCCGTTTCTTTATGCATCTGCTTTTAGATACTTTTTTTTCTTTCATTTTATCACAATATATATTTTTTTCCATTTCAGTTGAACGTAGGCGGCGATTCAACATAAATGATCGGATTAAAGAACTGGGGGCATTGATTCCAAAAACAAATGATCTGTGAGTATCTTGGCTAAATCAGTGCCTGCAGGAATACAGAGTCAGAACTCACCATTGACCCTCTAGATCAGGGATGTCAAACTCAAGGCCCCCCAGATGTTGATACCTAAAATTCCCAGAAATCTTTGAATGCAACAGATGGCCATGGAATCACGGAAGATGTAATTAAGAAACATCATCTGGGGGGGGGGGGGCTGCAGTTTGACAGTCTTTGCACTGGATGTTTCAGGACTACTTCTCCCATAATACTCAGCTACTCATTAGATCAGTGCCGTGTCAGAAATGTAGTTCCAAACCATCTGGGGCTGTATTCCAATCCAGGTGTAAATTTAACCAGAGCTGCTGTAAACTTAGCATCTCCATAGACTATAGTGTCTATAATGGAGGGCCAAGCATACGCACCTGTTGTGTGGGTTTAGCCCTATCTCTCACTTAGTTCCCAGAGTTCTTCTGCAGCTCCTGTTGCAACCCCTCTCAAACAAGCCCTCAAAGAGCTCATTCAGGGTTGCTCTGCGCTCCACAAGGTCATGTGGACTCAAAGAGTCAGTTCCCACAGCTTTGGCTCTCAATTATTCTGACCAGACCTATTAATACATCGGCTGGGTCGGAATAAACTCGGAAACTGGGAGCCAGTACGGGAAATCTGCTTGTTTCAAGTGTGTGTGTGTGTGTCCCAAAACGGCACTACAGAGGGGCCATGACAGGTGGGTTGAAAAATAATCATAATGTCAAGGGCCACTTTAATTTTATAATGACCATGACACATTCTCAATGCAGATTGATAACGTAAACAATATTTATAAATTTTTGGACCAGAGCACGCATATATTGAACTATGACATTCTTGAGTAGGAAACATGTACACATTGTGCATGTCATAATGGTCTATTTGCAGGTACTGTTTACATACTGACCTTTTTAATTAGTGTTGTAATAGATACATTTTCTGATGTTCTCATGTCCTTGAGATTTGTTGGCAGATGACCGTGTAATGCCGCTCTATGTCATTGTTTTTTTGATATGTGTATATAGAACTATTGTATGTTTTCAAACCGTGTTACAGATGTGAGTGAATATTTGTGAGTAATGAAGAGTCGTGTGTGTGTGTGTGCATTGGGTTTGTGTGAAAGTGTCATTGGGAATATACCGACCCTTCATTTTGTCCTTATTGTTAAGCATAGCTAGATCATACTAGTTCGCGCTAAAATGGGGACGCTAACTGGGAAAATCTGTCTGCAGGTTTCCCGTAGCCTCCTCATGTTAAAGTGATATTCCATGGACAGGCGTTAGCGGAGCACCTCGCCCTGGAACGCAGTGCTTACCGACGTGATACTTGCGGTAACGCTTCTGCATCGCTGCGAGTATCACTTCCTGGAGTCTGTAGACTCCATGGAGGCTTGCTCTTCCAAGCAGCGAGCTATGTGTGATCTTGCTCTTGCGAGATTGTGCAGCGCCACAGAGGGAGACTAGGAACTATTTGTTCTCAGTCTTGCTCTGCTTGCGGCCAGAAGAAGCGTAGGTTTAGGCCACTGTTCTCGCAGCGGGATGAGAGGCGAGTATGGGATTTATTGGGGGGGGGTTTAGGGGGTGCTAAATGATTTTGCATATGCAGAATCTTTTAGTACTAGCTAAAATGTTGGCTTGCGCATCCTGACGGTAATTAGCACAAGGACTTTATAATACCTTACTTATCGAAACGCCGATTTTAATGATTGCGCTTCCCTCGTTAAGTATAGGATTTGCAAAGTACAGTATAAGCTCGCGGAAGCCAGTGCAAAAACTGATCTGAGTGATTTCTTATGGGTTTAGCTCTTAATAATAATAATAATAATGTCTTCATTTATATAACGCCAACAGTTTCCGCAGCGCTTTACAATAACCAAAGGGAACAGGATAAACACACATATGGTGGAAACAAGAGGTATAGAGGGCCCTGCTCATAGGAGCTTACAGTCTAGTGGGGTTGAGGAAGACAAGAGGAATTTTACTGGATGGCAGGATCATTAGTGCCTGGAAGGTAATATGGGGGGGCAATGCGTTAGTCACTTAACCTGGTGGTAGCGCTTACATATCCGAACGCTAATGTTAGGGCCCTATTCCCTAGCGAACGCCAAATCTTTCCTTTTTATCCACCAACATCTCCGTGCACAAATGCTTGCTAAACTAGGAAGCATGGATGTGTCAGAATATCAAAAGTGCTTCCTAGCCTCTCGGGAGTACCCTACAAACTGCAACTGCAGCTCCATTCCTCTAGTGATGTTTGTTTTTGGCAGCGCTATTTACCTACAAGTGATGGATCCAGGGTGAGAATAGTAGTAGTTAAGTACTGTATCTTTTTTGTTTCTTCTTCTTTCCTTAGTAGTGACACTCGCTGGAATAAAGGCACCATCCTAAGAGCTTCTGTAGACTACATCAAACATATGCAGAAGGAACAGCAAAGAAGTCGGGAGTTGGAGACGCACTCGAAGCAGTTGGAGAATACAAACAAGCAATTGTGGCTGCGGATCCAGGTATTTTACTAGCAAATAACATACGAAAAGGAAATCTACCATTCAAAATACAATGTCCCATAACACCACTGATACTTGCTCTTCATAAACTACAACTGAGTACACCCAAACAATATTCCAGAATGTTATTGCTATTTTCATGGCATAACATAACATTTTTGTCCCTAATTTTATTTCTTTTGTATGTTGCAGCAACTAGAGTTACAAGCCCAGTCACATGGACTCCAAACATCTTCTCCACAAGGCCTAAGTCCAGCTGATCCTTTTAAGCAGGAGCAAGATCCAATGGCAACTGTCCAACCGCAACTTGCAATGCCACCCCAGGTGACCTATCATCCTCAGATGGACTTCCCCACTGACCTTGGTTACCAGAGTAGTGCTTGTGCAGACTCTTCCTTTCCTGATTTATCCAGGACAGAACTGGACCTCATGCTGATGGAGGACACCATGATGACCTCTGATCCCATGATGACTTGCGATCCATTAATGTCCACCCTCTCACCAGGCACGTCTAAAGCCAGCTCCCGGAGAAGCAGCTTTAGTATAGAGGATGTGGATGGACTGTGACACCATGTGTTGGATGGACACTCAACACTCTGTGGGGAATATGGGCTATTACTTCATCACACTTCCTTATTTATACAACAGTATGGACACGTTCACACCATTATCCAAAAACATGGATCCAGATGCACTGGGTAACTCACATGGATATATTCAGGATATCTATCACCTACAGGCAACACTCTTCAGGTGTAAATAAACACCTCGGTATAGTTCCAGTTAAAGAGAGAATAAGAACATACAAACACTTGGATTATGGCCTCTGTAATACATGTCAACAGCCAGCACCTAAGCACCTAAAATCTACCAGTCCTCCTCACATTCACTGAAATAGTTGCAGGAGTGACACCTGCATATAGACACATAATGCTTTTTACTGCCTTATACTCCTCTGGGATTAAGAACCCAATGAAGATTTGCCAAAGTGCCTTTAGAGTAGAAGAGCAGAACACCTGTCATTGTGGATGTTTGTCTTTGTGTGCATGAGCATGAGTGTGCACTTGTGGAAACATGTGTAAGTTGGCACCCTATGCTACTGAGGATGCCAATATTCCATGGTGTGTATGTGGCTTACTATTATGCAGCATGTGCTTGTTTTAGTCATTAATCCTGTGAAGCAGATGCTCCCAAAATTCTTACCATCATAACTAGTAGAAAAAAAACGGGAGAAACCAGGCTTTGTTAATTTTAATAATCACCAGTGCAGTTTTACAGACACATTGCTTTCATTCTTTTGTGAGGTCTTGTTCAAGAGACTCGTCTCGATGTTGACTCTATATTCTATTTTGGAATTGAAGATCAGGTTTTTTTTTTGTTTTTTTTTGGAGAGGCACATATTCTTAAAGTTTTATAGACTTCAGAATGGCTGAATGCAACTGCCTGATTTTAGATATTCATTCTAAAGCAACAATTTGCATTTTCTGCAAGACAAATTGGTTAAAACTACACTTGACATGCACTCTGGTCAGCTCATATCCATCCGTTAAATGTGTAAATATATGGGGCAGTATTACATACTGCCCGCTAAAACAGGGATGTTAAGGAGGAAAATCTGTGTCTGCAGTGTTCTCCTTTAGCGTCCCTATTTTAGCTCCATATTACAAGGCAGGCGCTATTCCAGCAACCTGCCCCGTAATGTTGCGCTAAACCTCAGGATGTGCAAGGCAGAGCTAAGCACCACTGCGAACTTCCCCTCCATGAAGTCCATAGGACTCCATTGAGGCTTCAACTGCTGGTCACATGATGTACAAGGTGGTCACAGGATCTCTTGCGAGATCTTGCAGGTCAGCGGAGTGATTGCGGAAGGAGACTGGGGACTTTTTTTCCCCCAGTCTCTCTCTGCTCCCGGCGGCCAGAAGCAGCAGATCAAGCCACCGTTCTCACTGCGAGATGAGAGGTGAGTGTCTGATTTTTTTTTTTTGGGGGGGGGGGGCAGAATCCGTCAGCACCAGCTCCTAGCTGTGGTTAACTTTCCAGTTAACCACAGCGGGAAGTAATTAGTGTTAGGATTACAAATGCTAATTAACTCTTTGCACTCCCCATGTTAAGCATAGGGAGCGCAAAGTACAGTAAGCTCGCACTGAAAAGTGCAAGATCTTATTTTAAACCGTTGGCATTCGGAATGTAATATGGTCGGCCCGCGCTAGGGCCACTTAACATTAGGTTAACGCTGATCACTAACGTTAGCGTTAAGTATGTAATGGGGCCCATGATCTTTATTCTCTGTGCTATACCATGTTATGCTGGGCTTGTATGGGCATTTTACTTGATGCCTTGCCAGCTTAAGCTACAGTATCACTAGACATGGAAGAAAGCCGCTGATCCTAGTGACATTTAAGTAGGATAGTGCCAAAATCTGATGTTTATTGAATGCTGTAGCTGGTAGTTGTTTTTATTTATTTTTTTATAGTTAAAATTATAAATGTGAGATCTAGTTCTGTTTAGATTCCTATGTGTTGGACCCTTAGTGATCCGATTTTTATTGGTTAATCACAAAACTATCAATGTGTTTTGCATATAAAAGCTCAGGTAGTAAGCAATTGGGTGAAACTCAGACTAAATTTTCTGCTTAGTGTCTGTTTTAAGCTCTTGTTTATTTTCTAAAAATGTAGTGAAAAAAAAGCCACATTAAAGATCCTTGTTCAGAGTATATATTTCATGTTAGATGATTAATATCAGAGGTGGCTTTAGGTTTTTTGAGGCCCTTTTTATCAGAGAATAATGCAGATACTTATTTAATGCTTTTCAATTAATTAAAGTACACACCGATAGACAGAAGTGTGTGCGTGTATTTGCGTGGAGAGGCAGTATATACATGAAAGCTTTGTGAGTATGTCATTACACACAAATTCCAGCATGTGAGGCCACTCTTACAGTGAGTCCTTAAACATCAGACTGTATTTCCTAACTGGAGGTTTACTGTCACCAGCTAGCCACCTTGTGGCCGATAAAATTTTCCCATTCAAAAAGCTCTACTTTTAATAAAATGTTTTACGGATTCTGACAGCTTAAAAAATAATTTTTCAATATTTATTTTTTCCTGACATACCACTAGTCAAAACAAGGAGCAGAATCTGTTGCCTAAAAATGAAGTGAGCACAATAGAATTGTAGTGCAGATTATGTTTAAAAATGGAGCCGAATCATCTGTTTATTAAGGTTAACCCTAACCTGAAAACGAGCACAAATCTTAAAACTAGCATCATTTGACACAAGTGTGGCAATTTATATGACAAAATTACACTACAGTTGTGTCTGTGGCCAGAAGAGATTCCCAGAGGATAACCACTATAGAGCCACATGTGCCTCTAATCTAGCTCTAATACACTGTCATTTGCTGCAATTTGTTGTTTTGTGTGTAAGGGTAAGGGTTTCTAGTGTTTTACAGAATGTAGAAATGGTATAGCAGCTCTCTTTGCTGATTTATTGAAAATCATGTAGGGAAAGGCTACAGCAGAGACGCGGTGCAGTGTTGGTGTCAGCGTCAGAGCCACGTCATGTAATAAGACGACAAATAGAATGAAGAACAGGCAGAGAATGTTTAGACTCTTCTCCTTTTAGGTCAAGGATGAATCTTAAGGGTTTATTAATCATGAAGTAATTTGAATATACAGTCTACATTGCTGGTAAGCCCGTCAACATACGTGTGAATGAACACCCCAATTCTAAGTTGCATGAATGTTTGAGTGCACGTGTACAGGATTTTGTTTGGATGTTTGAGAGCTTACGCAAGCTTTTGTATGAGTGTGTAGGTCGAATGCACCATGGAGGTTGTCACCTGGGCCTGGAATTTAGGGTAGGCGTTGTTAGCAATAAGTGAATCCCCCGAAATAATAGGTCACAGTCCCTTTATTGCGCTGGAATGTCCATAATCCAGCCCTACGTGCAGATTGTCAGGGCTTGACTTCTGTACCCCTGGCTAAGACGGCTGTGCACATGTGTCCACATCACCCCACAAAGCCACCTGTTACACCAAATCGACGCTTCTCTCGTTCTCCTTCCAAGAAAATGTCTTGAAGATACTAAACGCTTTGATCGTCTGAAGTGTCTGAACATATCCCGAGCAGAAAGTGATCACCAAAGGCGGACAGGGTCTGTTACACATGTCGCAGCAGTAAATCACCCAGCGTTCTGACACAAACTTCACATGTCAGGGGATTCAAAGCCAAAGATAAAAAGCACATTCACTTCCTGTGGTTGTTAGCTGAGCTGCTGTGTTTCTTTATGACATTGGCTGGAGAACCTAGCCACCTCAAGAAATGGCTGTGTCCTCTACTATGATTAATATACTCGCACGCCTAAGGTTTAAACTTGCATGCCGAACCACGTTCCGTCCAGGCAATGGAGACAGAAGAGGATGGATAAAAGAACTGTGAAGGATCCACAAATAATCCCTACTACACACCTGTTGCCTTCATTACGGCACGCATGGACAGATGTTGTGATGACTCTGCAGCGCCTGGGACCTGTGTGCCTTATCACCTGAGCATCCTGACAGATTCTGCCCAGAAAATACTCTGGAAAAAGACAATCGGGAGCTCAGGAGCCTTTGTACACGAGAGGACGCGACTCACTGCTTTCTGTCAGAAACCTCCACAAACGTAAAAAGGGACGGAACGCCAAAATAAAACCTTTTCACCTCACAACTTTTATTATTCTTATTTGTACTTTTGTAATGAGTATTCCTTATACACTGGAGAGCCGTGAATTCATAATGTAACCGATGTGTCTAACTATAATCAGCATTTTCTTCAGTCTATGCAGCCTAACCGTTCATTTATTGTATCGTATAACTTCGAAGTCCGTTTCTCCTAAATTATCACCGGCATCACAGATTTTATGTGGAATCATCTGTTAGCACTTAAAAAGTTAATTTATTACTTGGCCTAACCACTCTTTAATTTAGCCTCAGGGATTTAAATGCCCCATGTTTTTATTGTAACCCAACTCCTGAGTGCCTTGTATGTGTGTGTCTATATGTGTATATATGTATACACACACAATATAATCTATAATTTACAATGTATATTGCCATAATGTTTGCTTTTTGTAAAAGGATATCACTCTTCTTTGAAGGTGTGCAGATTGCATGCTTTGTTATGTTTTTGATTTATCTGCTTGTTTTATATATATATATGATATACAGAAGAAAAGACACTTCAGTCTCTACTTTCTATCTGTACATATGGATGTAGGTTTGACTGTGAGCGTGTAATTTGTGTGTAGGTATATATATGTATTGGGAAAGGGGGGGGTTTGTGAGGGTCCTGAGAATGAGCAACGGCACTCGATTGTGTCATTACAGAGACAACCGCTCCATATGCAAATCACACTGCTACACCCAGAAAGGATGGCCAGTACTGAAATGCCAAGGATGTCATCCCTGTACGAGAGATGCAGCAACCCTCGACGATCGTTTCAGCCTTGTTAGGCCTCGTCAGGAGGGTATAGCTGACACCCCTCTAGGCACATTGCGCAAGGTGTCCACGTCTATATTACTCTGTAGACTTGTACATATTTGGTATAGATATGTATGTATTCTATACATGGACATAATTTCCTCAACCTCTGAGATGACCTCAGTATTGTTTGAGATCTATATCTATAGATACTCAATACTGAGGTCATCTCATAGGTTGAGGAAATGATGTCCATGTATATAGTACATACATATCAATAGGGCAGCACTCTGTCTTCCACAAGTCAAGTTTCCAAATGCTGAATATGCTTTGGTGCTTGAGCCCAAGACCGTATATACATCCCAATGGACGCACTTGGGACTGAATACCTTTATTTATTTATTTATTTTTTTAGCCTTTTTTTTTTTATCTATTTTTAATAGGTCCCAGAGTGCATTCATTGGGATATCTGGAGATATATCTATATTTTATACACACACACACACACACACACACACACACACACACACACACACACACACACACACACACACACACACACACACACACACACACACACACACACTTTGTTTGTACAAACACCAATACCCTTATTCACTGTCATTGATTTATACATGAACTCTAGCTTTCATTTAAAATTCATTTGCAACAATCAGACATTAGAGGGCGCTATACTCACACAGAATTGAAGAGATAACACCTGCACTTTAAAAAAAAATTGATTCGTCATTTGCACAGGGAAAATACTTTTTGTAATTTTAAAGTTTTACGTTTAATTTATGGTTCATCTGGTAATTGCGATCGTTTCTGTTAATTCAAATTGCATAGATCCCTTATACAGTTTGTCCGAAATTTAATCTTCATACGTAGTTTCCATTAAAATGAATATGTTGCTGGTAAATGCACCGATGTGCTTCTTTTAAACTATTAAAAGATCTTTAGCGAATTTATCCTCCTAATATGTGCATCTACAAGCTAGGCTCATTACGTACTAATTGGAAGACTCTAAAAACTGACGTTGTCTGGAGTCTTCTGGGCATCATTTTTACTTGCCTCTCTGCTGTTCCTGAAGGGTCCTCTTTCACGCCGGTGCTCCTCCTTGCACTGCAGCACCTTCAATGGACACACCGAGGGAACGCTGTGTCTGCACATTAATGTCCATCACAAAGCCCTGGGCAGGGTCTCTCGGCGTACATCTTGCTGGTGCTCCTGTCGCGTCCACCCACCTTTTCAGCTTTGGAATCCAAGCCGGATTCTTAAAACCGGAAGAATTTGGAATGCTTGTGGAACCTAATGGGTTATTCAATAACAGCCGAACTTGCCATCGAATTGTACCGAACGGTGTTTTTCAACGTACGGTGTGATTTTGTGGCAGTTCGTCTATGCACAAACCTGTCAATTCGCCAAATAGTGGCGAATTGCCAGCCAAATACGGTGCAGATCGCTGCAATTTGGCGACATTGGGCAGCAATGAATTTCCCCATAGTGAAGTAATGGTTAAAGTGTCAGTGAAATGCCATAATTTCTGGTGATTCAGTTCAACAGGTTTAAACCGGCGAATCCCATAGGATTCAATGTAAAAAAAAATTGCATTTATAAAAAAATTTATTAAGTAGTATACTTTTGAGTTGCAGCAAAAAGCTTATTTATTAGAATTTTATAGGTATCTTTCTGGATTTTTTTCAGTGAAAAATTTTCTGTGTTTTTTATTTTGTAAACTACCATTTTATTTTTTATAGGACCATTTTTATTGTTTAAACAGCTTTTTTTTTTTAAATGGCAAAGTTCCAATTTATTTTATTTATTTTTTTACCAGTTCGGTGGCTGATTGGCTTTTCTTTTCGGCACCGTGCAGTGATCAGTTCTGCGTGGCTGATTGGCGTTCGGCGCACTTTTTGGGCTCTATGGTGAATGGTGATTTCACCGCAGGTTCAGCGAACTGAAATCCCTGAACTGAACGAGAGAGCACCGAAATTTCGCTGAATAACACCTCTAGTGTTTCTGATATGGGGTGCCAAACCTGTTTAAGTATAAATGTGAATGGCCTTAAATATAATCTGTACTTACTATACTGTAATTCATATGAGATGTCAGAGAAATAGATTTTAACACTCTAACATACAACTTTGTAAGTGGTTGCCCGCAGTAATATTGGAAATACAGAAACATAACCGTGACAGGTGGTGAATTGGCATACAAATGATCCAGGCACCGATTGGCTACAGTTTTCCCGTTTCCAGCTTCTAAATAAATCCACATTTTGTGCAGAGTTAGGCTTCGAGGTTGATCGTTCCAATCCACAGGTTTTATCATCTTTAATAGACACTCATTTTTCTGTTTTTTTCTTTCTGTTGATGTGTCTTCGATCAGGTCACAAAAGGTTTTGGCTCAATGGTGCGAATACAGCTAAAACTATACCAGAGGGATCTTTCACTCTGGCCCTCCAGATGTTCCTGGCCTACAATTCCCATAGTTCTTTGCATTAGATGGCCAGAGTCAGAGTTTTAGTTCAGAAACATCTGGGGCGCCAGAGGTTGAGATCCATGCTTTACCATATGCAGATCAGACTACTATCCCCTATAAAGGGTGGCCAGAACTGAAATGCTAAGGAACACTCTTCTGCATGAGATGTACCGCAACCTCCAACGATCGTTTCGGCCTTGTGCTTCATCAAGAGTCCTTCAGATGTTTTGTAACTACATATCTCTTGCTGCTCAAAGTGTGTCAGAGGACTATGGAAAGTGTTGTTTCAAAACATCTGGTTGGGGACCAAGGTTGCTCATCCCCTGATATAGTTGGTACTTTTCTAGGCACCTCAAGCAAGTCTGAATTACCCCGTTTCCCAAACTTGTCCTCAGGACCTGCTAACCGGTCAGATTTTCCTGATATCTGAAGCACAACAGATGTGGCATGATTTGCTATTCAGTCTGCATTTTTCCAAGGTCTTCCTTAAAGGTACACTACCACTTACATAAACTGTAACTAGATTACTTGCGCTTTACAAACACCACCTTATAAAACACATGCTGTTGAAAAAATTGCATGTAAAAAAGAAAATACCAAATTTTATATTTAATCTCCTAGGTTCCATTTTCTGGATTTTTTCCCATGACGTAACATTTACCAAAAGCTTTGCTTTGTGGCTCTTGTTTATTTAATCTACAATATTCACCATTTAATAAAATGGAGAGAATGTTTAGATAAAGCTATTGTTCTCTTGGCCACCTGAGATAAGAGCAGACAGATATCACAGGGAGCGTAAAAGATTTCTAATCTATCCCCTGGTTATGTCCTTTGAATACATCCCACACAATACAATGATTGTGAGTCGGCAGCCAGACCCATAGACTCCATTATATGGCTAAAACCACACTGTGAGGTAAAGATACTGTGTGTGGGGGGGGGGCTCGTTTACAACACAAAAGATTGCAAAATGGAGGCACCCAGGGACACATACAGAGTAAAATATTTTCTTAACTGAACATACAAGAGAAAAGCAAAGTACATGTAAGAAATCAGCAGCATAAAATAAACCCAATAAGGACATTTCATTTTTTGGTGGTAGTGCCACTTTAAAGCCTTGTTAGTGGGTAGCACTGAATTACAAGTGAGCAAAAACATATCTTTAGAAGCTGCGTTGCTGATGTTACTCGCTACAAATCCCCATATGCAGGATATCTGCCCATTTTATTATCTAGAATTATCACTTTTTCTGTATCTGACACAAATGCCGTTTCTGCCAGAATGCTCCCGGTCTAATGTAGATCCCATTTCAAATCTGCAAGAAAAAGGACACCATCTAGAATTTAGAATGTTTCATCCTAGCAATATTTTTGTTCACAGGGGTGAGTTGCATCATGAGTATCTCGCAGTGCTGCAGAAACATTGAGTGCAACAGTAATGCTGTCATGGTAGAATGAGTTACAGGTCTATTCACTAAAAGGTGAAACGCAGGAGAAGAGAACAATCTAGATCAAATAGCGATTTGGAAAGTGAGAAATAAGAGAAATTTTCAGGTTTGGCTATTTTGACCTAGAATTTTCACTTCTCCTGAGTTTCACCTTTTAGTGAACGTTCGCGTTTGATTTAAATGAATCGGACAGTACCTTTTTAAAATAATGGAACATTAACCAAAAATGGCATTGCTTTTAGAGCATAGACTCCTCACCCTAAGTTTATATGTTCTACTCCAGATATGCATACCTCCTACGTGCCTTGAAAAATACCTTTTAGGCTGGGTTCACACCTAAGCGTTTTACAGCGCGTTCCTACGCACTGTAAAACGCTCAAACAGTGGAATCCCATGATTCTCTATGTGTGCATGTCACACCTGGCCGTTTCTCAGCGCGCTTGAACGCGCTGATAAACGGCCGACGCACAAAGAAGTTCGGGAGCTTCTTTTCTGCAGATAGCCGCGCGTTCGCGGCCATATCATAGCCGCGAACGCAACGCGCGTGCGCGCGTTTGTATGCGCGAACGCGCGTAAAAACAAACGCACGCATTGCGCGACGCTGCGCAACGCGTAGGTGTGAACCCAGCCTAAATGTTCCAGTTGTACAGCAAACACACTGGCTTTACAGCCTCTGCGTTTGGCTTTGCCTTGATCCACCAGGAAACCGTTTTCAAGCTTCTCATATCTCAGTACCTGGGGCAGTTTTATTCTTCACCCAAGCTGAATGGTACGGTTTCCTAGACAGATGTTGCTACTTTTAATCTGCTCCATTCATAATGAGCTGTGAAAGCGTCCAATGGGACAAACTATAGGGGTTATTCTAAGAGCGCTGAGTTGGCCACCAAATTGCACCAAACGGTGAATTTTGCTGGCGAATTGCCAGCGAAATACGGTGATCTTCAGTGGCAGTGAACTCCCCATAGAGAAGCAATGGTTAATCTATTCAGAAAACGCTGAAAAGTTAGTGGAAATGCCTAGATTCTCCGTGGTTTCGTTCAAGAGGTTTGAACAGACGAATCCCATAGTTTTCTATGTAAAATAAATTCCCTGTTTTTATTTAACTTTATTTTCATTTTGCAGCAAAAAGTCTCTTCATTAATTTATTTAGAATTTTTTGAGGCATTGTTCGGGATTTTTTTCAGCGACCTTTTTGATTCCAATTTTTTTTTAAAAAAATTTTTTTGTTTTTATTTTTTAAATTCTGTAACGGTCCTTTGTATTGTTATTCATAGGACCTTTTATTTATTATTTCCATGCAATAGTTTTGTTTAAAACTCCTCCTTTTAAAAGTTCAGATTTTTTTTTTGTTGTTTTTTCTTTTAATCCCTGTTTGGCGGGTGATCGGCTTTTTCCAGCAATGTTCTGTGATCTGTTTGGAGGCTGGTTGAAGTTGTTGAGTGTTCTGTTTGGCGGATCGTCGGCTGCGTTCGGCGGTTTATCGGATCAGTTCATTAATTTTTCTGTGGTTTTTCGGATGCGTTTGTGGTTTCTTCGACTGTTTATCAAATGCATTTGGCATGTTTATGGGCGGTGTTCAGATCGATTCGGCGCGCTGCAAAGGAATGCTGAATTCACCATAGGGTTGACGAATTGAGCTCTATGAAGTATGTCGAATGAAAGGGCACCACAATTTCAGTGCTCTTTGAATAACTCCTTATGTTTTGGATGAGGTACATGCTGTTCAAATACTACAGGCAGAGGAGGAAATGTAGCGACCTCCTATGACATCTGTTGGGGTCTGTTTACACCTTCAGTAAATTTTTACAGATAACTGGTAAGGACTTGTTTGAAGTGAGCCCTAATAAAAGAAAACGTTCCACAATAATTTATGCAAGGTGATTCTGTAATATTACATTTATATGATGATGTCGTGACCCTGCAGAAATATATCCTCAACCAAACTGATAATACCTTTATCTAGCAATGTATGGGGAGCTTCCTGGGGTTGTCTGCGTCTGTAGTAGAATCTGAAAAAATGTATCAAAGTAGTAGTAAAATGTCTGTCTTATGGTCAAAACCTGAAAAGTACAAGTTAAATGTTTATTGATCATTTTGTGTATTTCAAATTCGCTAAATAAATGCATATATTTATGTACGTAACAACCAAAAAGCCATCATTGTGTGATTTTTCTTTCTGCCTTTACAATACACAAAATAAAAAACTTGCAGATGTATCTCAACACTTCTGAATCAGAGATTCTAAACACTATTCTCTCTGTTATTACAAATTGAGAGATAACCCATAACCAGTAACTTTACCCCTTTCATTTTACCTCTGATTTATAACAGGGGAAGAACTATTTAATATTTAGCCAAATTCACCTAATATAAAAAATAAAGACATAAGTTAGATCAATTGAAAAATGGAGCCATAAACCGATACTCTAGCGCAGTGATTCGAGCCTTGGCTCTGCAGATGTTTCTGAACTATGTCCCATGAAGCTCTACCAGATTAAAGGGTGATGTCATGGGACATGTAGTTTAGAAACATCTGGGGTGTCGAGTTTTATCATCACTGCGCTAGGTTTAAAACAGGGAATGGAAGGGCTAAGGCTGGCGGCACACAAATTTTTCCCGTCCGTCTGTGCACGCAATTTGCCATCCGTGGTACCTTTTTGCTGGAGTCAATGAAGAACACCGCACGGTGCACCTGCGCACTTGTTCATGCACGGCCTTTGCGGATCAAAGGCCATCAAATCTTCACCAGTCTAAAGTCACTCGAGCTCCCTATTAACATACCTCAATACGGAAAGCACCTGTAAATATGTAACATAGTCACTATTTTAATCTGTAGATCTGTGTTTTGTTTTTTAATATCTTGCATTTATTACTTTGTATTTCTGTAACGACTGTAAAATTTCAATGTTCTTGAACTCAGGACATACTCAAACGAGAGAAATATCAATGTATCCTTCCTGGAAAAATACTTTACAAATAAATAAATATTGCTATGGACGTGAAAAAGCTAGGCGTCCCGCAGGAACTACGTGCTGCTTCCTGTGTGCGTGAATATTTGCGCAAGAGCGAAGGCCGGCACACTGAAGCATCTGCCATCTTCTGATCCACGATTATAACTTCTGATCGTCTGTTGAACACACTATCTCCCATCAAAATGTGCATCTGTAACGGACTATACGCAGTACCTGTGCGCTCGTGTGCCGCCAGCCTAAACCGTAAGCCCTCCTGGCAATCTCTGAACCTTCTGATTTAACTTGGATGTCCATATTAAAATGCTTTCAAAAACGTTTTCAAACTCTCCTCAAGACAGGACTTTTTGCTGGCTTCCTGTAGTCTGCAACAGCCACGTGACCTTCGGGACACGAGCAGCTCCGGCAAGCATCCAAACAATACAATGGCTCTCAGTGTGACCACATTCCGATAGATGAAGAGTCCTGAGGATGCTTCCGGGCGTAGCTAATACTTTGTACTCAGAGGATGAGATGCTGAATTAGTCCTCTGAGACCGCCTCCACCCTTGGAAGGAGGAAAGGGATGAGGGCACTCTGGATCCTGTGACCACTCAATGTAATTTGAGTGGTCACAGTGACCTGACTCTAGAGTGTCCCTTTGACTCATGTCTGCGTCACACTGACTGGCCAGGTTGGTCATCGCATCTTATTTTATGGATTGGACAATCTGTTGTTCTTCCCATCGTAGATCTGGACAGGTTACCATAGCCTCCAAAAAAAATAATAATACACCTAGGGACAAGTGAAACCCCTCCCTCACCTGCAGCTCCTCCTCTATGCCTATAAATACCGGCAAGACCATGGCACCCCAGTCATTCCTTCCTGTTCTCTGGACAGGGTTACCTTACCTGGGAGGTGGAGGTGGGGGAATCGGCTGTTTCAGGGTGTGGCGGCGGGGAAATCTGCTGTTTCAGGGTGTGACCGTATTGCTTCTCCTGCATGTCCTGGGCCCAGGCTGGCCCTGCGAATGCTGGGCTGTGTGCCTGGCAGGTATGTCTGGTCAGCTGGCTCCTGCTGTGTTCATTGGCCGAGCAGGCCAGCGTTCTGCAGGCTACAGAGGTCACACCTTCTTGTCAGACCACCGGCACATTTGTGCATAGGCGGGCATGTCCAGCACCATCTTGGTCCCGTGGCGTGTTTAAATTTCATTGCCGTTCACTGCAGATTTGTGCCCGGAATGCCGCATGTCAGCGTTTGCTGCTCAGCCGGCAACTGGATCTCCTTCTCAAGCCCCAGGTCTCATATTCCCTGGTGGATGTTTTATGTTTCCTTGGTGGGTACCCGTCAGAGGTTGTCCTTTAGGGAGGTCCTTCATGTGTCTCTTTTACATTTAGGATGTCTACCCCAGGGGAGGCTCAGCCCGACAAAAGAAAAGGGGAAGGTCACTTCAAGTCAAGACACCTAGTTTACAACACCTGTACGCAGCCAATGCCGGATGGTTAGAAGAAAAGAACCTGCTCCTTGTGTTCTATTGAAATGGCTGAAGGGGTCTGAGTTATCAGCCTTTGGGTCCTGGCTCCAGGAAAATTTGCAATAGACTTTTGCTGATATTCGGTCATCCTCTACCCATTCCTCTCCCACTCTGAATGCGCAAGGTTCGTCGGGAGTGGCTTTTCCTATTTCCAGAAAGCTTAAGCTGGAGCAATGTGATAATTTTGAGGATAAAGATGAGGACCTAGAGCTGGATATTCTGGAATTTTCCTCTGATGAGGATGAGTCCGTAGCTGTGTTTGATGAGGAGGGCTTTGGTACGGCTTTGTTATTGTCTGGGGTGCCATGGTCTTGCTGGTAATTATGGGTACAGTGAAGGAGCTAGAGGTGAGGGAGGGGTTTTACCTGTCCCTAGGTGTAAGGTTCTTTTTTTTTTTTTTTTTTTAAGGAGGCTTTGGTAACCTGTTGTCACGGGAGCACCCTGCGTGCGCCAAGGTGGGCGCTTTATCAAGGATATTCAGCCCTTTAGACAGGTTAGCTGCTGGCTGGATAGACAGACCATAGCACACAGATAATATACGGATACAAGATCTATAACCGGATTGTAACAGGAATGGCAGGAGAACAAGTAGAACACAGAAGAACTTTAAAGGGATCCCTAACTCTGGGGTAAGGTCCTTGTATGGCCTTCTGTCTAGAAAAGGAAACAAAGCAAGAAATAACACAGAGAACAAGAAGGGCGAGGGTTAAACAAGATACAGCAGCACAATAGCGCACACACACACACACGAGGAATCCCTGATCTGGGACAAGGTCCTTAAGGGCCTTCTAACACTATAGATAAAACATGCTGCTGGGAATACATAGAACAGGATACAAGGTACATATAATATAATAGTACTGGAGCCAAGGGATCAAGAGCCAAGAGGGAATGTCAGACAAGCAGAGGTCGGTACACAGATAACAGAATAATCTGAACACAAGCCAAGATCATAAACCAGAATACCAGGACAATATGCCAGGGAGCAATAACTCAAAACCAGGAATTCTCAGGAACAAGAAGCCCTCAGGAACATGAACCCATGCAAGAACAATGGGCCCTTCTGCTGCTTACATTTTTATAGGGAACAGGACTGCGCAAACTGACAGAATTTGATGTATGTGTGTATATACTCTATGACTCTGTGTATATATACTTTATATGTGTTTGTAAATACTCTGTTCCATATATTTATGTGTTTGTGTATCTATGTCTACTGTATATACTGTGTGGATGAATGTACGGGCTGGATGGTGTAGAGGTAACATCACTGCTCTATAACCGGGGAGACCCAGGTTTGAAACCCAGCCAGAGCACCTCCCCAGTAGGTGTCCTTGGGCATAGATTGTAAATTCCCTTGGGAACAGGGTCCGCATGAATCAGGGCATCATCCATATGTGGTATTCTTATTTAACAACTCCTTTGTACAAAGATCTTGGAAAGTGCTGAGAAATTTGTGGTGCTATATAAATAAATGATAATAATAAATGTACTTGCAGCGTTTCCGGGGAGTGCCTATGAGTCCTATATCCTGGCTAATTCCTCGGTGATGCGTGATTTACCAGACAGGAGGTTCCCCAATAGCTGGTTACATGTTATATTTGCTTCACAAATACATCATAAATGGAAAGTATTGTAAAATGTTAAAGACTATTACTGTGTGTAATCATTGTTCCATTTTATTACATGATTTAGGATACCCACTGAGGCCATTTTCATGACGCCTTGCCACAGAATCTCTGGACCTGCCCAGGAGGCATACAACAATGCCCACCAAAGGCCAGGAGCATCGAAAGGATATTCAGGATCCTGAAAATGAGCTGTAGGTGCCTGGGCAGGTTCTGTGGATCACTGCAATACTATCCTGACAAAGTGGTCCTCATCATCATAGACTATGCCATGTTACACAACATGGTTATAAATGGCAATGTATTGGAGAAGGAAGAGGATGCTGCTGTAGCCTGCAATAATGTATTAATAATATACCATAATGATTGTGAGTATGTTGGCACAGAGGTTTGGGACAAGATCATAAAGCAGTATTTTGCAGGTATGATGCACATGCATATATCTCCCTTGCCATTGTGCATTTATTTGCATACTATGTATAACGTTGCCTGATCGACCATGTTTTCCTGGACACATATCATTTATTCATGCTGAAGGACAGTGCATAAAAAATGCCACCCCGCAGCATGTACTATCCATATGCTGAAGGTACGAAATCAAAAAATGGATGCCAGGTGTCCCAAATGGCAAACCTAACTACATAGAGAAATGTTGATTAGTGCGCCAGGAAAAAGGTAGAAGTCACACTGATTTGGAGGCTAAAGCTACATTTATGTTGCACATGAAAGAGCCTTGAAGAAGGATGCTTGCACAGCACAAACGTGGCACCAAAGTAGTACTTGTATTTGAAACAGGATTGTTTAGCCCCATTACCGTACATTGCACTTTGGAAGATTGGGAAATCCAGGACATCACACCACCATCAAATTGGGACTGCATATATTGAACAAATATGTGTGTTGCTTTTGCAGAGTATCCCTCTGCTGATGTATAAATATGTATGACATAAATACAATAATGCTTTGAACATATGATGGGTGTCTAACACGTGACACAACAATGAATAATGAGCCAAGTCCCTTAACATGTTTATTTCTAGAGATCATTTAACTATTCAGTGACATAACCACTGCCATTATTACCTAGAAATTTATTGTGATTGATTTTGAAGTGCAATCATGAATGTTACTAAAAATGTGTGTATTTACCTCTGTACAACTTGACATTGAGTGATAGTGCATAACGAGTCAGTCCAACACATCCACCCACCACTCTAAGTACAATACTGTATTCGTTTATCAATAAATACTGCCAAAATTATCACCATCATGATGTCTGGTACTGGCAAAAGTTACACAATAAAGAGACATATTACTGATAAAACGCAATTTTATTAAAGCGGTAGATCAATCTTTTACTACTTCAATAATGTTAATGCAGTAAGTAGGAAAAGTATTGGGTTACACATGTCGATGTGACCTACAAAAATTGCATGCAAAGAGGAATGATGAAAAGAAACAGAAATATTTAGCAGATTCACAGAACCTAGTAAATTGCCCATGATACTTGTGACAGATAATGGATATGGATAATAGGGATAGGTCATGGCTAGGGGTCCCCTCAGTCGGCGTCTGTCAGCCCCATCCTCGCTGCTCAACGGCTGCTCACCGAATTATATTGCTGGTTCCCAAGGAAGGATGCCATCGATGAGGGGAAGGGGCGCGCGCGGGGGGGGCGGCGGGGCTCGTTGACACGATGCCTGCTGAATTCAAAAGCCGGGAAGTGAATTGGCTTGATTGCTCTGTCCTGTTTCCTACCAGATGGAGTGTTCTTGTTCACCGTTATAGGGCCTTATTCCCTGATTAACGCTAAAACAGAGCTAGTAAAGGGGAATATCTGTGCCTGCAGATTTCCCAATGGGATACTCGCAGTAGCGCTTCTGTAAATATCACCTCTTGGACTCTATAAGACTCCATGGAGGCTTGTGTTTCCGGGCAGCGAGCCCTACGTGATCTCATTCCCGCGAGATCGTGCAGCACTGTGGAGGGACACTATGAACGATTTGTCCCCAGTCTCACTCTGCTCCTGGTGACAAGAAGCAGTGAATTGGGCCACCGTTCTCACCGCAGGATGAGAGGCCAGAATCAGATTTATTGGGGGGGGCTTAGGGTGCTAAATGATTTTGCAAAAGCGGAATCATTTAGCACCAGCTTTTAGGTGTAGCTAAAATTTTGCCTTGTGCATCCCCATGGTAATCAGTGCTAGGACTTTGTAATACCTTTCTCATCTTAATGCTAATTAAAGATTGCACTCCCCATGTTAAGTATAGGATGTGCAAAGTACAGTGAGCTTGCACAAGCTAGTGCAATCACCAATGCGCCACGTGATTTCTTACGGGCTGAGCGTTAGGATGGTAATATGGGGGGAATGCATTAAAGTCACTTATCGTAGCGTTAACACTTACTTATCCAAATGCTACCATTAGCGTTCACTAAGGAATAATGCCCACACTGATTTACTGTGTATTGACCCTGGCTCTGTTCTGACCACTCTTGTCATTAACCCTTGTTATTCCTTTTTAAACTTGTATTGACATTGACTCCATTTACTGACCATTCTCTTGGCTGAGTTATACATTTTTACCCCCATGTGCCGAACACTGGCCTATCTGGCTTTTGACTGCGGCTTGTTCTTGACCCTGTCTTTTCTGTGTGGCTGACCTGTTGCTAGTTTTCCAGCTATTCTAACCACCGGCAGTGTAGGTTGTGCAGTGTCTGCGTGTGGGGATCAGGGATATCCGTTACAGCATGACATCCATATCACTGAATGCCCCTTATATTTTGCAGATGGGGACACAGCATATGATCTCTCTGACACTTCAAGGTCTATTGAAACCCAAATTTCTTTTTGCCACTTTACTGTACATTCGAAGCAACTAACATGACGGTTTTGAAGAGGAAAATGTTTTCTTTAAAATGATCTGAGCGCAAAACACACTTGTCTTTGCAATTGCTGGAATACAGTCAGGTATAATAATATGAATTTCAAGGAGTGTAGACACAATAGAACTGTATTAGGATCGATTGAGAGGTAACAGACACAGATGTCGGGGATGATGGGCATCTTAGTTGAATTAATCTAATACTGTCCTGCCATCGTGTAGGTATGAAGCTGGAATCCAGAGGGATGTACTGTATTACCATATTAAAAAAAATAAAAAATACATCCTGTCATGAGGATGACCGCACAGGTTAATTGTACCTCAATATATGCCAGACATATAAATGTAAGATATACATGCACTATATAACGTGTATGTTGTAATGGTCATGTCATAATGGGACATACCGTTTACACAGCTGGAGTGGCATTGAATGAGGCAGAGTGTCCCCTGTGTCCGGGCACTGGGACAGCAACTTCTGGTGGTGGTGGTGGTGTTGGCAACATGGGGATTGATGGGCTTCGTGCTGGAACCCTCTTTGGATTTCGAACTGTACCAGCCTCTGCTCCCGCTACAGTGAATAGAGCCTTTCACCCAGTTGCTGGAATCCCTGCTCTATGTATTCCCGCACATTATCCTGGTAGTCCCCAAGGCCATCGACAGAGGCATTGAGTTGCTGCAGGGACTCTTCATCGACCTGTTGGGGGACAAGCGCAGCAGACGGTGCGGGCTGTGGTTTTACTGGGTCCGGTGTAGCTGGCGGTGCTGGCCGTGGAGGTTTCAGATACACCAGTGGTGGTGCGTAGAGTGGGGGTGGTAGTGATGGAGCTACTGAAGAGGGGAGCTAGACCTATGGTAGACAAGCATATGCGGGAGCTGAGGCAGTGGAAGCTAGAGCAATGGGAGGGGCAGCAACTGTGGACACCTGTATTTTTTGAGGCAGCCAAGAGCTGCCACACATCAGGGGACACACATCAGGCACTGGTTGTGCCACCGTACATGTGAATGGCACATATTCTTCGACCCCCCCCCCCGCCAGGAGGTCAAGGAAGGATTGTGCACACTGCACTGTCATAATTGTAGTTCTCCTCCGGGGGGTGCACAGGAGACGCAGGGTAGGGTGGTGGTGTACCTGTGGAAACAGGATAGGGTATATTAAATACAATGCTAAAGACACACTTGTATATATTCTGGATGTGGAGTGCACTAAAAAAAGGCTCACATATGCACATGTAAAAAAAATTGAAAGAAGCTAGCAGAGCTCATTTTTAGTTTACGTTTGATCTTTATTATAGTGATGTCCTACCTTGGGCCACAAGATATTTTTGGACTACATCTCCCATGATGCTCTATTGAGCAATAAGTGGCTGAGCATCATGGGAAATGTAGTCTGAAAAAATCTGAAGGCACAGAGTTTCACAACACTGATTAGAATACAGCAATGCATCACATTTAAAGAAAATAATTAAGAGCATTACACTCGTTCGGATGTTGCACGCCTTGCTCCAGAGTCCACTCCACCTTCGATCGCCCGCACTGCAACATCGGATATACGGTGTTTGAGCATTTCCTCCCACCTGTTGCAGAGGTACAGCCTGGGGGGCTCACAACTGGTACTCCTTCCTTGCCTCATGCCGCTTCCTCGCCATCTTCACCTACAGCTCCCTCTTTTAGTAATGGTAGGGGTGCTTGATGGACTCCAGGCTACGTTTCCTCCCCAGCACACAGACAACGTGGCATAAGTGGAGGTGCAGTTGCCGAGACAGGGACAGGTCATCCAGCCGGTGTGCCATCTGCATGTACACCTCAAGCAGCATCTCCAGGGGGTATCTCTCATCCTGGATTCATCCTCTAGAGGAGCCCTGGGACTCTTATGTCCCAGAGTTTGACTCCCTGTTATGTCCCTCACCCAGCAGCTGTCACTTCACTCAGTGTCAGACAAAACACAGGAGCTTCCTCCACACTGCCAACACTAAAAATTTGTTAGAATTATACAAAACCGTAGGTGCTTTTCAGTGTTCCTTCTTAACACTTCTAGATCCAAAATGCAAATAAACAAAGCTTCCTACGGTATAAAAGGGAAAATTATAGTGCACACCGTATCATATAAGCAGTCCTGCAAGAGATATTTAGAACTGCGCACCAGAGATAAAAGAAAATATGCTTATCTGAGCCAGGTTCCAATGTCAGGAACAGTCTGTCTCTTCTCCTCTCCAAGGGTTTCCAGCCGGATAAACCTTTGTGCGTGGAATCAAACACCGACAGTCCAGGTGTGAAATGAATATGTGTTTATTAAATAAAACCTGTAAAAAACATGTAGCATAAAATGGAATGAGATATTTGTTAATATTCTCAACGCGTTTCGTCCCTTCCAATACAGAGTGGGACTTCATCAGGAAATTAATTTCACACCTGGACTGTCGGTGTTTGATTCCACGCACAAAGGTTTATCCGTCTGGAAACCCTTGGAGAGGAGAAGAGACTGACTGTTCCTGACATTGGAACCTGGCTCAGATAAGCATGATCATCCTCACACATCTATGACCATGCACCCTGTCACGCCTACACCTCCTCTCACCCACACCCTCCGCTCCCTTTCACCACTCCTCTCACCCTCAGGGCTCCTCTCACCCCTCCATTCCACATCACCCCTCTTCTCACTATCACCTCTCCACTTCATCATCATTCCTCTCACCCCTCAACTCCACCTTGTCCCTACGCCCAAACACCTCTCCTTCTCTCCGTCTCTAGGACTCTCCAAACCTCCTCTTCCTCCTCTCCACCACCACTCCTCCCAACACCCTCCATGTCACAGACAGACAAAAATGGGTAGAATACACTGGGTAAGGGGACACAATGGATACAAGAGGGGAATAAGGTATGAGTATTGGCGAGTATGTGTCTGATGTGGAGTGATGTATAGGCAGATGTGTGTGTATATGCAACTATGTATGACGTATATTTATATAAAATTAAATGTTAATCTAAAATGTAATGTAATGCAGGTAAAACTAGGCAGTAACAACAAATCTACTTCCTACTCTCAGCAGATACACTCCTCTCATACTCACAAATACCTCCAGCACCTGGGCCCTTTGTCTAACTTGGTGAAGCGTGATCACAGTCAGGGAGTTGGTGCACAGATGGTATTTATAGTGTTTGGATGATTGAGGGCAGCCGAGGACAGGATATTAGGGATGTGCATTTCATTTTGTACCGATTCATTTTCTTCACGAAACGGGTCGATTTGGTGCTTCAGATTCGTCCATCGGATCGGCAACAAAATACACCCCTTCCGAAATAATTTCCGATACGAAACTAAATAATTTTGTTATTTCGTATGAATGTGAAATTTGTAAAATCACAAGTCATTTTCGTTCTATTCACGATTTCGGGTCCGTTTTGGTTAATTTTGGACATCGAATTTTCGTATCGTTTTAAGTCCTTTTTGGTTCCATTGCTGATTCCATACTTTCGTATTGTTTCGAGTCCGTTTCGGTTCCGCTGCTGATTTTGTAATGTCAGTCCCTTTTTCACTTGTTACAGTGCTTTCTTTCTACATCAATAATATATGATTTTAAATATTTAATTAGCTTTTCCCTACATCCCCAGTCTAACAGTACAAGATATTGATATTATTTACTACCAATAAAATAAAAGTCTCCTTACTTATTTATATTTTTTAGGATTTTTGGGGAATTTTTGGGTTAATCTTTAGGGTTTCCTAACTAATTTTAAACAAAAGTAGTCTTTATTCCTCCATACTTTTCAATGTAAAAATATAGTTGCGCTTTTAACTTTTTATTAAATATCTCTTAAACCATTTTTTAGTTTCATCTGCAGCAAACAGATATTTTTTAAATTAATTTTTTAGGAATTTGTTTAATTTTTTCAGGATTTTTTGGGTTAATCTTTAGGTTTTCTAACTATTTTTAAATGTAATAACGAGGTCTGTATTTTTCTTTGCTGAAATAGGCTGATGAAATGTTTCACTATCGGTGACGGTCCAAGGTTCAGCACCCTGGACAGTAGTCGATGGTGAAAGACATCATCAGTCAATTTTTTTTCACATCGGGACCTTGGATAGTAAGTCTGCCGTTATCCACATAATCAGTCTATTTTTTTCACATCAGGACCTTATATAGTATAACAAGCCTGCCGTTATCAACATAGTCTATTTTCTTCACTTCAGGACCTTGGATAATGGCAGGCTTGTTAGTAAGTTGTTACTATCCAAGGTCCTGATGTGAAGAAAATAGACTGATTATGTGGATAACGGCAGACTTACTATCCAAGGTCCCGATGTAAAAAATAGACTGATGATGTGACAGATGTAACTACAAAATGGTTTAAGAGATATTTAATAAAAATTTAAAAACGCAAATTATTTTTTTAATTGAAAAAACTATGCTGCATTAATTATACTGCAGAGTAGAGAAGTGCTGCCAGCAGTGTGCAGATTCATATGCTGCATTAATTATTTTTTTCCGTTTTAAATCATTTAATTTGTTCTGTTTTTTTTTTTTCGTTTCAGATAATATTGTTCAGTTTTTTTTCTGTTTTAAATCATTTTGTTCTGGTTTTTATTTTTAATGTCAGACCATTTGGGTCAGTATTTTTGCGTTTTTTAAATCGTTTTGTTCATTTTGTTTTCCTTTCATACCATTTTAATATGATTAAATAAAGTTGTGCAATGCATATTCATAAGAAAAGAAGGATCTTTCATAAAAAACAATACGTCCAAAGAAACGAATCAGCAGAATTACCGTATTGACCAAAATATCGGAGCATCCAAAATACCATTAGTTTAAGTCAAAACAAAATAGAGACTTTGAAACGAAGAGAACAGACGATCCGAAAGACTGAAAATTTCCGATATCACGAAATGAAAGTCGATATGAAACAACGAGCTGAAACGAAACGAGCCGAAATGAAAATTTAAAAAAACCGAATGAGCCGAAACGAAACGAAAAAAAAATTAGTGCACATATCTACAGGATAATGAGGTATAGAGTCTACTGTTTGGAGGCAGATATTGGGGGAAAAAAGGCAAGACAAAAGCTGTGCGAGGATCCTTGATTGCGCCTGGAGATGTTAACGACGCTGAAGTGAAATCAGGCTGAAAGATGGTTGCTATTATGAGCCAGGCAGCCATCTTGTTCAGAATATTGGTTCACCAGTAAATAGAATAGATTTTTATTAGATGTGCAAAGCAGAGCTTACATAGAATTCCAAGAATGCGTGGTAGATTAGAAAGCTAGCAAGAAAACCAGGCAGAATCCGGCCGGCTCTTGGCACGGAGAGACAGGAAGATAAATGAATGGGGCAAGGTCACTGAGACGAGCTGAGAAACAAAGAGATTATAGAGAACAGACCAGGCCCCAAGCTATCTCAACAAACACAGCCTATAGGGAGTGCGGCGCTGCCCTGAGAAAGACAGCACAACAAATCACAGACTGTCAAACTAACGTGAAGTGTATCAATTTATAGTTAAATGTGGAATTCCTTTTGTACTAACGATGGGAGGTATTAACCCACGTGGGGTGGAATAAAGTGTCATTGGGAGGTGGGCTAATTGGGATGTACCTAATTATGTATTTTTGGGTATAAGATCCCTTGCACGGGTGAAAGGGGGGGCTCACTCTTTGCGATTCAATCCTGTGTGGGCACTTGTGTGACGACACAATAAAGTTGCCTTTCCTGAAGAGACTCGTGTTCTGACAATCCTTACTTGTGCCCGGTCCGGCGCCGTCTTGAAAGTGAATCTGTTTTTGTCCGCCTACATTTTTGGGGGCATCGTGAGCCGGGATACGGGCCCTTTCGGGCACACAGTAACGGGCTGCTGAACACAGTGCGGCGCTTGGCTGGTGCGAGAATCCCGCTGGTTGGGCGTCCGTTGAAGGTGAGCTGACATCTGCAGGCGCCAAGCAGGATTTCCTGTTCAGTGGACCTCGTCTCGTCCCAAACGGACCCCTGACCCGGGAACTGGGACACCACTGAGTCTGAGGAAACAGCAAGCAGCGCCGGCGATAGGTAACGTGTCTTCTATGTTTTGTATGTCTAAAGGAGATACCGGTATCTAAGGGAAACGTCCGACTGAGATAGACGGATAAGGGGACGCGATGACCACCGTCCCGTTGGCATATCTAGCCCGCCGCTGATAGCGCTGACATTGCTAAGGAGCCAGAGTGGCTAGCGGGTGTCTGGATTCGGGGGAATTGAATGCCAACCAAAGGGTAGTTCTGTAAGTGAGGGAAAAGGTAGCCACGTGGAGTTGCATAAGTCATTAGTCAGTGTTTGTAAATAGAGCTTTGCCACGTGGGTAAAAGGGAAAGGAGGAGGGATTTTCTGTGACTGGGCTGAGAGCCTGAGTCAGTGCTAGTGTGTACGTCGTGTAGTGAAGAGGGCTCATAGTGGAGCCAGCGGTAGCTGCAGAGATAGTGGTGCCGGGTGGGTGAGATTACCCATAAGGCAAATTGGAATTGCAGACGGGAGTATAGATATAGAACGGGGTGCACATAGTCACAAGCAGTCAAGAGTTAGAGTTCAAATTACGGGGTATAAGGAGCCACAGAGGAGGGACTGAGTAGTACCCTCGGCTAGTAGAAAGAGTTGAAGTGTCTATGTTCTGTTAAAGTATCTGATACGGTATGTGTTGTGAATGAATTGACTCGAGTGCTGTGAGTGAACGTGCGCCTACTCGCTCCGCGAGGAAGCAAATACGAGTTTTGACCCCGAACGTACGTTTCCGGCTCAGGCGACTGCAGACGGCTACTGAAGGGGGAAGCGCCTGCAGACACGGATGAATTGTTGGCTGAAGTATCAGACTGTAGATTTTAACTGTTGTTGAAATAATATATCTGTATTGCAAAGAGTACTGTTTTCAAGAGTAATAATGGGTAACGGGTCATCTAAGCCCAAGAAGGTGAAGGAGGGTGAGACGCCCCTAGAATATATGGTGTAGAATTGACAAAAGAGAAATTAAAAGTAATGTGTACAGTTGTATGGCCACTAGTAGTTCCAGAATGGCCAGAGCAGGGGTCAATGGACCCGGAGTTGGTACAGAAGGTACACTCCCAAGTCACAGAGCAGTACGGACATCCTGAACAGTACCCGTATATAGATATATAAAAGTACTGTGTAAAAAAAAAAAAAAAAAAAAAAGACTGGTGTTAGTAGAACAGCCGGAGGAGATTGATTCCCTGCCCCCGCCCTATCTATTATATTATGGGGCAGCCAGAGAAGTTTTGAGTGCCACGGTGGCGAAGGCGGGCGGCTGCTACTGCCCTGCCGGCTTCCACCACTCTAGCGGGCGGAATTGCAGAAGAAAATGAGGGGCAGTGGGTGGAGAGTGGAGGAGATAGAGAGGCTCCACCAGGAAAAATTGAGATGCCCGATAGAAGTATATATAAATGAATTAATATTTTACGGAGTGAGATGATTGCGGTGCTGTATGGCTTGTGTGTGTGATTCGGACTGATTTTGTCCGATTGTGTTTATAATTGATCTATTAAACTGTTCCATTAAAAGTAGGAATGACTGAGAGGTAGTAAGATTGAGTTTCGTACTTGGTTTTTTTTTTTTTTCTTTCCTCTCTTCCCTGGTGTATAGGCCCCCTCCTTTCTGACAGACTGTTTGCGAGGGGGAAGGGGGAGGGAGTCAGTTTGGTTTTTTTTTTGTTTGTTTTTTTTTTGCTCTCTGATAGCTGGAAAGAATAACCCTTTGTGTATCTGTGCAGCGAATTTAAAGTAAAGAGAAATAAAGAAGGATTACTATGCTTGGCTAATTTTAATGTGTGTTACAATAGAATATTTGTCTGAAGTCTGTTGAGTGCAAGATATATGTTTATATTTTGTGTTGATATTATTCCGAAAGTTTTAGTTTTGTTCAGAGCTAGAATTAAATAAAAAAAAAAGGGGAGTCCTGGTTTTTATATTGTTACACACAAACAATAATAAGTACGTAATAATATACAATATTGTCTACCAAAATATAAAATTTATTAAGAAATTAAATTGAAATATATGAAACGGTTAGAAAATTAATATTAAAAGAAAAAAAATTCGAGAAATAATTAAAGTAGTTTTTCTTTACTGTTTTTAAAAAGGTATGTTTTTGTTTGATTTTTTTTGATGGAATGGTTATTTTATTGTTATGAGATGTTTGGAGTGGTCTTATGACAATGGAATGATTTATTTTTATTTTTTTTTTTTCGATGTGGTATTCAGAGTCGTTTTGGGCTACGGGAAAAGATCTCTGAGAATATTGTTTATACAATGTGTATATGTATATGCCCGAATGTCCCATCCAGCTCCTGGGGCGGGATATCCTTTGCAAATTGCAAGCCAAATTACGTTCCTTCCCGGGGGTCACGCTCAATTAGACCTGCCGGAGGGTGGCAGCTTTGCTCGGCAGCATAACCCAGCCAGCCCGCACAACCCCCATCTGTGAAAATCGCAGTAGTTATGCCAAGGGAGGAAGAATGGCGCACGGCACCTACTCTGCCTGCCACGCCGGATCCGCACGCACTACTCCTTGGAATTCCTGAGGTGTGGGCGGAGGAAAATCCGCCCAGATTAGTTGAATTAAAGCCCGGCGCAACACCGGTGGCTCTAAGACAATATCATATCCCACAGAAAGCCAAGCAGAATATACAAATACATTTACAGAGACTTAAAGATCACGGTATATTAAAATTCTGCGTGTCACTATGGAACACACCCCTACTGCCAGTCCTGAAAGAAGGGACACAAGAGTATCGCCCTGTCCAAGATTTACGAGCTGTCAACGAGGCCACAGTAACACTACACCCTGTGGTTCCTAATCCATACAATTTGCTGGCATTAATTCCCGGAGATACAAAATATTACACAGTGCTTGATTTAAAAGACGCTTTCTTTTGCATCCGCCTGGCTCCGGCAAGCCAGCCCCTTTTTTTGCATTTCAGTGGGAAGAGTCTACCACGGGGGCGCGCCATCAAATGACGTGGACGCGCCTCCCTCAAGGTTTCAAAAATTCGCCCACGATTTTCGGGTGCGCGCTTAGCCAAGATCTCCTCGCCTTCAACGCTCAGCCAGACAAAGTAGTGTTACTCCAATATGTTGATGATTTATTACTGGCTTCCCCCACAGAAAAAGACTGTTTATCCGCTACAAAAGCCCTGCTATATCTGCTAAGCCAAGCAGGTTACAGAGTTTCTAAAAAGAAAGCACAAATATGCAAACAGAGTGTAAAATACCTGGGATTCCAGTTAACAGGTACCAAACGTGCACTGGGGGCAGAAAGAAAAGAAGCAGTGTGCCGCATACCCCAACCAAAGACCAGGAGGCAAGTCCGTGAGTTCCTGGGAGCTGCAGGCTTCTGCCGCCTGTGGATCCCCAACTTCGCAGATATTGCCAAGCCGCTTCATCAGGCCACGAAGGGCGGGGAACAAGACCCCTTTCATTGGGAAGAAGAGCAAACAGCAGCGTTCCAGAAATTAAAGACTCTGCTGATGGAAGCTCCTGCACTGGGCCTGCCAGATCACAGCAAGCCCTTCCAGCTGTTCGTGCATGAACATAATCAAACAGCAACAGGAGTATTGGTCCAGACCTTTGGCTCATGGCTGAGGCCTGTGGCCTACCTCTCCAAGCAACTTGACCCTGTGGCCTGCGGCCTACCCCCATGCCTGAAAGCAGTGGCTGCCACCGCAATGCTGATAGCAGAAGCAGACAAGCTGACCCTTGGACAAGTTCTTCATGTCAAGGTGCCCCACGCTGTCAAGGCTCTGCTGGATGTGAAGGGAGGTTACTGGTTCAGCAACAGCCGGATGACGAAGTACCAAGCCATGATGTGTGAAAATCCACGGGTTCATTTGGACCTCATCGCTACCTTAAACCCTGCTACTATACTGCCTGACTGTGAAGAGGATCCAGATCATGAATGCCTCCAAATTATGGAAGAAGTGTTCAGTAGCAGGCCGGATTTGAAAGACGTACCCCTAGACAAATACGATCTACAGCTATTTACTGATGGAAGCAGCTACATGGATGATGGGAAGAAAGTCTCCGGCTATGCAGTAGTCTCAACAGAAGAAGTCATCGAAGCAAAGCCACTGCCAGGCCATACATCTGCACAATTGGCCGAAATAACAGCTTTAATCAGAGCCCTTGAAATCTCTGAAGGCAAAAGAGTAAATATCTACACAGATTCCAAGTACGCTTTCATGACAGTCCATGCACATGGTGCACTCTACAAAGAGAGAGGCCTACTTACGTCTTCAGGACAACAAATCAAATATGCAGCTGAAATCGCGGCCCTCCTGGAAGCAGTATGGAAACCAAGTGCTGTCAGCATCATGCACTGCCGTGGCCACCAAAAAGGCCATGATGAAATTCCAAAAGGTAACAGACGCGCAGACCAGGCCGCAAAAGCAGCTGCAAAACCGCCACCGCCAACAGAAGATCAAGCTAAAGTACTGATCTGCAAGCAAAAACCTCAACCTTATATGCCAAATTACGAGTTCTACATGAATTTGAAAAAGTTTGAACCCCACGGCGAGTTCATTGAAATAATACTGCACAAATGGCAAGATGATTATGAACTGTTAGAACTCAATCATGATTACATCCAATGGCTTTTCCCAACTCGGACACAAGGCCGAAATTTCTACTCTATTCCCCTAATCCGCAAGAGACACGCCTAATGGTTAACACCTCAGAAGTTCAGCAAAGACTGCGCAAAGCCTACAAGATGATGCTGAAATTCTTCGGCGTAAAAATAGTGGGGGAGGAGGAAGACAAAGAAACAACTGAAGTTGAACGAGCAGAAAAATTCGCGTCACGTTTTGAAAATTTGACAACCAATCTTCGCAATAATCTACGAATCACACGAATACTGCACAGTCTGGGAGAATTGGGAGCAGAAGAATATCAAGTCCCACTGGTGAGGTTCTTCCTCAAGGAGATCCTTATCAAGAACAGACTGCCAAGAATGAAGAAAAGTGCAATGAACTTTTTCATACCAGCAGTAAGAGATTCACAAGACAGACAAGATTTGTTATTTTGAGAACAGGCCCATCGGGCTATCCCCAATGGCATCATTACAAATAGACTTTACAGTGCTGCCACCCTGCAAAGGATACAAATATTTACTAGTGATGGTGTGCACTTTGACAGGATGGGTAGAAGCCTTCCAACGAGAACTGAAAAAAACGACAGAAGTGGTAAAGAGCCTGATGAAAGAAATAATACCACGTTACGGACTTCCACTCGAGATAGGGTCGGACAATGGCCCTGCATTTATCCAGAACTGTTTGCAACAACTTGCCCGGCTACTGGGCATCACCTGGAAGCTACATACCGCCTACAGGCCCCAAAGTTCGGGAAAAGTTGAAAGAATGAACCGTACCCTAAAGACTTTGATGTCCAAACTGTGCCAAGAGACGTCATTGAGCTGGTTGGACTTGCTGCCGATAGTCCTTTTGCACATTAGGTGCAGACCAACCCCCAAATTGAAGCTAAGTCCGTACGAACTTATGTTTGGACGGCGGCAACCCTCTAATTAATGGACTAAGGGGGACCTTCGGGCATTGGGAGAAACTAAACTAAATGATCAGGTAGTAATGCTGGGTAAATCAATGCAGAAATTAAATACTTGGGTGGGGGATAATATACCGCATTTTCTGTATCCTTCACTGCATAAGTATTGTCCGGGTGACTCAGTATGGGTAAAAGAGTGGAAAAATGATCCACTAGGCCCAAAATGGAGAGGTCCTTATCTTGTCCTGTTATCAACCCCTACAGCAGTAAAGGTTGCCGAGGTGGTCCCGTGGATACATCACTCCAGAGTGAAAGCAGCTGCAGCCAGTCCTGAACCAGCATGGAAGGTCGTTACCAACGAGACCAACCCGCTGAGGCTGAAGCTGACAAAGACCACAGCCATGAGCATCTAAATGATCCTAACCCAGATAATACAGAGGATCAACAAGTGGGTGTTTTGATGGGCACAGGTCCTGACCACCCGCCAACGGGGGATACCCACAGGGTGCTTTTTAGGGGCCCGGCCCCCACCCTTGATTATCCAGAAATGTTTTTTACTTTTGAAATTCCGGTGGGGAGGGATTGGGTTTATGTGACTGTGAAAAGAATTGCCCAAGGAATTCTGACATTCGGGGCATTTGTGGTGCTGATTTTATATCTTGCTAATCTGATTTATGGACTCTCGTGGAGCATGCCCCAATTGTACGGGCAACGTGGGGAAAGTGGATATTTCCCATATCTGGAATGGTACGCACCCGGTGATGGAGAACCGTACCATGTGGAGACAAAAACGAGAAATATCATCCGAGATATTACCAAGAGGACATTTACTTGTGCAATTTAAATATGACTATGCTAAGAAATCTGGGCAGAAAGCATGTTGGGTGTGCAGCAGAATGCACCAGAGACAATTCATATCGTTTGCTTCTGTTCCTATGAACCTGAGTATGTTCGCATCAGGGAATATCACAATACACTCTTTTCGGCCACCCAGAGAACAACCAGAAATGTACGAGGCCGGATACCCTATAATAGGGTACATATACCCTCCAGAGTGGTGTTTCAAATAGGACCAGATAGAGACACACATAAAAAGGAAGGGTGTTATTCAAGCAAATTCAATTGAACATCATACATATACACAATTGACACGAAGGAACAATCAAATTTTCTATATATACAGTGTAGAAAACTCACGAGTGAGCAAGAAGAAGTGATTGCAAGTGAGTCCGGAGGGACTCAGAGTGTGCTGGAAACAACGAGACGAATGAGGCGAATGATGTTGGAATTAGCAAAGGGAACACTACACCTATCACCATTCATGTTAGAAGAGGATACAGGTGTGTTGTGGGAGAGTGTGTTACACATGGGTTCCACCAACAATAACGGGAATGTGTTATTTGGCTAAGCTGGTCCCAATCCAGAGACTAAGGGGAGAAGACACAAACACAGACACAGAACTACACCCTAGGTACCCACTGGTGTTTGAGAGACCAAAGAGAGGAGTTGTTCGCGAAGATGGATCGAATATGGACATGGTTGCCAGCATGGACTGGATGGGGAGGAGAGATGATGAGGAGATTGAATAGCTATGTCAATCTGATGGATGAGATTCTGAATAGAACCAGTATGGATATCCAGCTACTGAATCTGGAAATGTGTGAGTTACGAAAGGTGCAGATGATACATGATATGGCGCTTGAGCAGATCAGTGCGGCCTTGAATGGATTGTGTGAAATGACAATGCACTATGAATGTTGCACCTTCATCAGAAACACTACACATGAAGTCCCAGATTATTACCAGGTAATTCAAGATCACCAAGAGAAGGTAGCACAGTTGCAGGGCACAGCCAGGAGGATTGCTGCCGAAGGCTGGAATCCGCTCCGTGGGTTTGGAGCAATGGGAGAATGGTTTGGTTCCATCTTGAGATTTATCTCACAGATTGGATCCATGGTACTCATGATAGTGGTGATCTTGATCATAGGGATACTGATATACCGCATAGGGCTATGTTTATGGCCACTGTGCAAGACAGCACTGATGCCTACACAAACACAGAAGATAGCACTGATAATTCCACAGGGTATGTTCCCAGTGAAAGAAACCCCCCCCAGTATAAGGAGTTTCAGAATAGTGGAGTGTAATGGCTACAAGTGCCAGGAAAAGATCCTGACACTTGAGCCAAGGGGGGAATGAAGTGAAATCAGGCTGAAAGATGGTTGCTATTATGAGCCAGGCAGCCATCTTGTTCAGAATATTGGTTCACCAGTAAATAGAATAGATTTTTATTAGATGTGCAAAGCAGAGCTTACATAGAATTCCAAGAATGCGTGGTAGATTAGAAAGCTAGCAAGAAAACCAGGCAGAATCCGCCGGCTCTTGGCACGGAGAGACAGGAAGATAAATGAATGGGGCAAGGTCACTGAGACAAGCTGAGAAACAAAGAGATTATAGAGAACAGACCAGGCCCCAAGCTATCTCAACAAACACAGCCTATAGGGAGTGCGGCGCTGCCCTGAGAAAGACAGCACAACAAATCACAGACTGTCAAACTAACGTGAAGTGTATCAATTTATAGTTAAATGTGGAATTCCTTTTGTACTAACGATGGGAGGTATTAACCCACGTGGGGTGGAATAAAGTGTCATTGGGAGGTGGGCTAATTGGGATGTACCTAATTACGTATTTTTGGGTATAAGATCCCTTGCACGGGTGAAAGGGGGGGCTCACTCTTTGCGATTCAATCCTGTGTGGGCACTTGTGTGACGACACAATAAAGTTTGCCTTTCCTGAAGAGACTCGTGTTCTGACAATCCTTACTTGTGCCTGGTCCGGCGCCGTCTTGAAAGTGAATCTGTTTTTGTCCGCCTACAACGCGAGACAAAAAGATAACACCTTGTGTCGAGATGTTAACCGCACGAGTGCCAACTCCTGCGCGACCTTTGTAATACAATCGGTAATGGAAAGACGCTAATGTTTACGCCTCGTGCTAATTTTTCGCATTAGCGTCTGCCTTTTAGTGTCAACTATTGTCAGGGTGGCACCCGGTGTGTCGTGGTGGGGCCCATGTTCAGGTTTTGGGTGTCTGAGCCCAGTGTGCAGGGACAGACCGGATGGTATCGACAGAAGGTACCTTTTGAGTGGTATACAGGAGGAATCCAAGGCGAGGTACAAAATGGGTAGTCCAGAGAGAATACTCAAAGGGCAATCCGTGGGTCAAGGGCTGGTAGAGTGCGGCTATCAGTAGGCAAGCAGGGGGCCTGGTACATTGGTAGTAGTAGGAGTGGAACAGGTATAGGTCTTTACAGGCAGAGGGTTAGAGAATCAATGATGAAGCGACTTGGGAAGGGGGATGTGGTCCTTTATTCAAGTGGGATATGTGTGGTGTGTTTGTGCTTAACAGTTTGTGTGCTGGTTTACTAGTGCTGTGCATTACAAGTAGCTGTTCTGGTACAGGCACGGATCCTGACAACTATGGAATAGGCCCTTAGTGGGAGCTTGACCAAATTGTGTTCACTACTACCTGATGAGTGGTACTGATATTAATAGTAATCATTTGTTTACTGGAAAAAGCCTTTGGATGTTAATGATATGTAGTGGATTTGCAACCACTATAGAACACAGATGTGAGTAGTGGTTTTACACCATTACGCAGATACATATAAGCATAATATCAAATTTCTGAATTCAAATGACAGTCTTCTAAGCCCAGGTCTCCAACAAGCTCTTATGATGCCATTGCAGAAAGTCACACAGAGAGCTTTTTAAAGGTCAGTAAATTCTCATCATGTTCTCAGGCAGGGGGATGGTATGCAGCATCTCTATAGCAGATTAATTAATTAGAATATACTAATCGGCCACTGTATCTCATTCCTTAGTGATTTACAGAACTGTCTGTTTAGGGAAAAGCTAAATTAATAGAAGTTCAGCAAGGAACATAAAGAGGTGTCTCTGCTCCCCCCATCCCCAAAGAGTCTGGATTTTAATTTAATGTAATTAACAATGGAAGTTCGGAGAAGGGAGCTTCAAAACACTGGGGTTCTGTTGAGGTGTACGTATTATTTAACCATCATTAAAAAAAAAAGAGAGAGATCAGACAAACGGATAGATAGATAGATATGATGAGCATTGATTTCTGAGCTGCAGAGCTTACATGATGCTGGTATCTTCCATTAAACGATGATCTAAACAGATGACAATTAAATAAGCACTTGTTTCACAGCAACGTAACAAGCCTACCCACCCCCCCCCCCTTTACTGCAATATATGGAATATGGACAGTTTCCTCATTCCCATCTCAGCATTTATACTGAACAGTTTCTTTCAGTCTTTGCAGGTTTTGCTAATTAATTCTCAGCATATGCTGAACTAATTAGTTGCTTAATTACTTGGCATAACATAATTAGCAGGGTGCTTAATGGTAATTGCCAATTAGGGAAATTAAATCTATTGCAAATGTTGAACTAGCGAGAAACACATTGATATCATAGATGAAAGAGGAACTAAAACTTCAGCAGGGTCAGAGGTTAAAGAATGAAATGAGCTCTAATTTCACAGTACGACTACATTTTATTAGCATAACCACCAATTACAAAATCATTATTACACGTTTTGTTACTTTATAAACACCAGAAGCCATGTGGTACCGTACGTTTTAGGTGCTGTGACTATATGTCTTGCTAGTTGCGCTTGCATGATCAGTCTGCAATATGGTGAACCCGTATGTAATCGTGACATAAGAGGGAGTCTATGAAAAGATGATACACAATACCATCCAGGGATTACCTGGAGCAGGAATGATTGGCATGTAGTTCCAGTCCGAACGTTTTACAAAATATTTATATGTAAGGGTGATCCTAGGGTTGAGTACATTGTCAATGCCAATTTCTTTGTATCTACCATAGGAATGGCCTTCTCATACAATGCCATCAAACAAAATGTTGAATTTTTTCATGTTGCAACTAGAGTTGCCAGATCGGCCATGTTTTCCTGGACACATATAACTATCTCATTCAGAGGGTGAATGCCTGGAAGCGTGCCGGGCTGCAACATGTATAATTCATATACTGCAGGTAAAATCATGGCAAATCACCTGGGATTCCTTTTTGATTTCTTACCTGCAGCATATGGATTATACATGCTGCAGGGGGGCATTTTATAATACACTGCCCATCAGCATGAATAAATTATATGTGTCCAGGAAAATATGGCCGATCTTGCAACTCTAGTTGCAACCTTATGCCTAAATTGTTTAAATCATTTTTTTCACATCAGTCTACACTCATTATCTGATGTTGACGGAGTGAAAAACATATTTTTGGCAACTCTGCACATTTATCATATAGAAGAAACTCAAATTTCTGCCATTCATCTCAGCAGATCTCTAAAGCTCTGTCAGGTTGGATGGGGACCGTCCATGGGCAGCCATCTTCAGGTCTGTGTACCAGGATTTCACGAAGGACATCTATGTATTTTTCTACTTTCAGCATCCCTCATTCCTGAGCAGTCTCCCAAAGTATGATACAACACCACCATGCTTTACCATCGAGATGAAATATGTACTGGCTGGATGGTGTAAAGGTAACATCACTGCTCTATAACCGTGGAGACCCAGGTTTGAATCCCGGCCAGAGCACCGCCTCGGTAATTTTCCTTGGGCAAGACACCTCACGGTACATACTTGCCTACTACACAATGGGCTATATTGCAATCTTCACGCAAAGCGTGAATTTTTGCACCAAGCGTTAAACTTTTATGCGCGCAAATCACCCGCTGGAATTACAATCCTAGAGCGTATTTTCATCCGGCGATCAATACTGCGTGCAAACAGGACGTGCCTAACTGCTCGCGCAGTACCGTCGCGCGCACAAGTCAGTGTGCGCACTGTTTTTTTTACGTGATTCAGCCAATCAGAATTAAGAACCACAGTTATCTCACGTTAAATGTTTGCGTCTACCAATGTCAATCTGAGCATATATGCTGCAGCAATAATAATTGCACAGACAACTTCTCCATTTTATTGGTTTGGTATGAGTAGAATGTGTATCTATACTTTGCTGCTTTTATTTTTATGGGCTGGTGTATTTGGGTTCGGACAGATTGTTCAGATTTGCCATTAACACCAGCTTTTAGGAGTTGCTAAAATTATGCGCACAAAGGCTATGCGGTAATTACCGTGAATAGATTGTAATACCATACTCGTACCAGCGCACATTCGCACTCACAATGTTAAGTATAGGACGCGCGACGTACAGTAAGTTCGCGCAGCGTTCGTGTAGATTTACCCAAGGTAGACGATTACGAGCGTTTGTTGCGCTATGTAATACGGCATTCGGCGCAAATGATATTACCCCTCACGTTAATGTTTTTTGCGCCGGCACAAACGTTTGCGCGAAGATTGTAATTTAGCGCAATATTGGCTGTGAAATCCAGTGGTAACGTCTCTGCTCGACGTTTAGGTGCTGTTCCAAAGAGCATCGTTACAGTTTTGTTAGTATTTTAAAAAGTCTGTTGTGTTTGATCCACTTTTCTACCTCTGTGAATTGTTTTTGCAGCACTGCTTCCAGCTGCGGGAGATTTGGTTTGCTGGTATAGATTACGCTGTCGTCTGTGTACAGTTGAGGCTTTGCAGATGTTAGGCAGAACATATATGAATATCGTGAATAGCAAGAGGCCGAGTATTGAGCCTTGGGGTACACCGCAAGTGACTGGGAGGGGGAGGGATGTGTCTACCTCACAAAAATACTTCTACTTCTCATAGATTCACTCGAGAACAGTGTCCCCCTGGATCAGGTCATCATCCTTATGTGGTATTCTAATGTATCAACTCCTTGTACACTGATCTTGTAAAGCGCTGCGGAATTTGTGGCACTATATAAATAAAGGATGATAATAATAATAACAACCGCAGGTTCCATCGTTTCATAGGACCATAGATTCTTCTTCTCACAGTCTGAGGATACTTTAGGCACCTTTTATCATTGTGCAAATTTCAAGTAGGCTTTCATGTGTCTTGCACTGAGGAGAGGCTTCTGTCTGGTCACTCTGTCACAATGGTCAGGTTGGTCGAGTTTTCCAGTGATGGTTGTTCGTCTGCACATTTCATGATTTCTGGATCTTACCCAGAGTAACCATTGATGTTTTGGGCACCTCTTCCCAAGGCCCTTCTTCCTGATTGCTCAGTTTGGATGGTTGGCCAGCTCTAGGAAGTTCTGGTTGTTTCAAACTTTTCCATTTAAGAATTAAAGAGGACAGTCTGCTGTGTAGCTAAATCCTTTCCAATATCTGTGCCTCCTCACAATCCTTTCTCTAAGCTCTGCAGGCAGCTTCTTTGACCTCATGGCTTGGGTTTTGCTTTGCTATGCATTTACTACTGTGAGACCTTATATAAAAAGGTATGTGTCTTACTAAAACCTCTCCAGTTAATAGTTTGCCACAGGTGTACGCCAAAGTATATAAACGTCTTAGAGAAGATGTAAGGTATGTCAAGATCGGGTACCCCATTAAAATAAACCTCTGATAAAGTAAACTAATGTAATTTCTATTAAACCACCAGTAGATGGCAGCAGAGTGAAAAGCCTGAATGATGAGCACATGTTCATCTAAAATGAAAGCAGGGCTTTCGTTCTGGTAGGCTTTTGTTCTGGTAGGAACAAGACTCAAGTGCAAATCCTACCAGAACTGAAGTCATGCTTTGTGTGTTATTGCAGGTAAGAGGGAGCATATCCAGGGTTAGAAACAGGGCAAAAGTGATTCAATTCACATCCCTGTAGTTAGAAAAGGCTGTTGCTACTGCTGGGAATTAGATCAGACAGTATACAAATGTCAGTGGGTTGTGCTAGCGTGTTATAAAGCACTAGCATACAGGGAATGTGATGACTATAGGATCTAATGTTATATTATATTGATTATATTGCACCATTAGCCTACTATAATATAGATGGCGTAATCATATATCTGTACATGTTTAATTGTTTATTATTTTCTATAAGGACGTTATTCCTGCATAAGTGAATGTTACTGTTATATATCTATATGTGTATTAATGTATAAGGAACCAAAATATCAAGTGCAAATCCTACCTGAACTGAAGTCATGCTTTGTGTGTCATTGCAGAAATCATTTAAATAAAAACACTTCTGGTTTCACCCAGCCCGCTCACTTCGCATATTGGAATTATTGACCATACTTTCAGCATATGTGCAACAAAGACCCCAAGAAAAGGAATGCATCTAGGGTATATTTCATGAGTAATAGCAAAGAGTCTGAATACTGATGCCAACATGATATAAATTTTTAAGTGTATAAAATAAAAACAGCTTTTTACTTTGTCATTGTGATGTATTGAGTGTACACTGGTTAATATAAAATATAATGTACACAATTTTAGCATAAAGGCTGCAACATAACATTATGTGGGAAAAAATAAAGGGGTCTGACTATTTTCTGAATGTACTGTACATAAAGAAGCATTGGAGCTGATATAACTTCCAATAGTTTTTTTTTTATACAGGAATCATGGGTGAACAGAAATCATGGTGACCCACATGTTTTTTAGGACCTGACCCCTGATACAATGCAGTCAAGTAATTAATGCATTATACTGTATATGCTTTTAAGCAGACAATAATATCCATTGTTATTGAAACAAGACCCTTTAACTTGCAGGACAGTGAAAAAGAATGTATAGTACACGTAATAAAGCGATTGTGATCTTGTGTGGTATATATGGTCACGGTTTAAATATTTATTTGGACAATTCGCATATGATATTAATTATTAACATAGCAGATTAAATTCCAACAAATTTTATAACTATTATTGTTTCAATGTTTTTAAATGGCAGCAAGGATGGCATTACTCTACATCGGAGGAAAAGAATTCATAATGGAGTAAAGGAAAAAGAGGAGGGAAAGAAAGTTAGTAGGGAATAAAATTAAAGTACACATGAATATGAACAGAGACCTACTTGGTATTGGATCCCATATCTGAAATGAAGCAGAACAGCCATGCTTAGTAACATTAATTTTAGCATCACTTTACTGTGCCAATAGGACCGTCCTTAGGGATGACAATCACATGGTGGTTGCTCTTATTCCTGTTGGTCCAGAGTCAGTACTACTAGAGATGGAGAGTTTGTACAAAGTGCACTCACTTCTCATGAGACGTCTGTGCACCATTTCACGAACTTCCCATCTCTTGCAGTTGCCAACCTGTTAGATGTGATGTGTGTGCTACAAAACACATCCTACATCTTTTGCAGTTGGCGCACCTGGAAATGCACTCCCCCACCTGTCCCACCTGCCTCATAGGCTCGCCAGGGCCCCGCAAGGCCTCTACCCAGTCAGCTTACTGAAAATGCCATTTCAAAAGTTTCAGTTGTTTGTCCCCCCTCCTGCAGAGTAAGGCCAGGGTTTATTGACTCTGTGTCTACAAAATACCTTGGTGAGTCCTTGGTGAGTGTCTCTTCCTTATGATCCAAAGATTGTATAACCCTGGACATCAGAAGAACCACATTGTGGACATAGGTAGTCCACCTACCACACAAACACAAGTGATTAGCATAGCATTTCACAATAAACTTTCCATTGGTCACATGGGTCAGGGATTATTTTGCCCTTCTTGAAAGAATCATCTCTCAAGAACACCAACAAGAAGACCGTAACAGAGCCACTGCCATGAGATCCACTGTGTTTTCTCCACATCTTCTAACTCCTCCACCTTCCAACAAATATGTCACTTTGTTGTCTGTCACTGGAATTCATCGGTAGAATGCATTTTTCTATAGCAATAAATTAAGGCTGTTTCAAGAATGCAGTCTTGGTATTTTTAAAAAATCCAGAATATTTGGTAATGTCTTTAAAATAAAAACACATCTTTGGTGGCCCCAGTCCCATATTTACATGTCAGTTGGAGAAACATAGACCACAGCACTCCATGCAAATCTCCAGACAGTCAGCAGATTCACAACAGGCATCCACAATTCCGCAATCTGTGCCGCAGGAGTCACTACAGTCTGGACAAGCTTCTATGGAGCAGCAACTGCAGCAAAATTCAGAGGAGTCAGCAGAGCAGGAACCACACGTCAGGACATCCAGGAACAAGTTACATAGAGACAGAAATTGGCAGAACAGGAGCGCCAGAGTACATTGTACACAGCAATCTGAAAAAAATAGAGATATAAAATGGGGTCTGAAATGCTATCTGGTGATATTAGAAGCAAGGAGCATTAGTGAGTAAGCGATATGGAAAAAGAAGGGTAATAAACAAGTAATAATATCATGAAGACAGAATTACATGGCAGAATACGTAGAAGATCCAATTTAAGACTACAATGACCTAATGATTTATGGTTCTTGAACTGACCTGCAAGTTCCAACAAGAATTAAAATGAAAGCTATGTATGCTCATACCGATGGGTAAATATTCATGGCCAGTCTTAAAAGTATAAGGCACCACATCTTTAAAACTCTATCCAGGTTACCATTCCAGGCCACGTGACCCTATCATAAGGACCGGTGAAAGAATTCCAGGAACCCTAGGCTAAACAAATTTGCTACTACTCCATGACACCTCCACCACATATTGTCTCTGATCCTGGACATTCTACCACTAACACCATTCTGCTACCTCTCACTTCTTTAATATCTATTTCCCCAATTCGAAGTATTGTTAATGTGGGCTTTGTGTGAGGGTCTGTCCTATCTATCTAATACACACACAAATAGATGTACACAGAGACACTGACAGATACGCACCGACTCACACACACATACACACTCCACTTCACATACTCACAATTACTGACACCCCCACACACAGAAAATGACATCCCAAACACTCATGGATGTGCACATACAGAGACAATGACCCGCCCAGCAGCACACATACACAGAAACCCCACATACACAAACACTTCCACCCCTGACACACATACACTCCCTCATACAAACATGCTTTATGCTCTATGTGCCAAGCTTACTGTTGTTGAGGGTTCAGGCAAGGTCAGGGAGAGCTCTGTGTAAGGAACCCATGTTTACAACTCATTAGGGACACCACTCTTCCTGCATGGAGCATGACCACAGAGAGGCATGGGGAAGGATGGTTAACAATACTGCAACCCACTCTGTAATCACTATATCAGAACCCATCAGGCCTGTGCTATAGGCTCCACTGACATTTCTGCTATATAAAAGGCTGTTGTTGCAAGCCGTGTTGGTCGCTGGGAGTCTCTGTTGCCATGACGTCCTGTGCGACCGCACAGCTCCCACACACCAAAAGCCGTGTGTGCTTAATTTTGCAGCCGCCCATAAAGCCTAGCGCTTGAGCTGAAATGATAGAGCTTTTTATGGACAAAATATGCCTCATCAGTTAAAAATGTTAGAATAACATTAGACTGTAAAACCATATATTACATCACTAGAAATAACTTAAGCCATCAGAATGCACAAGTACTTTGTGATGTGTTGTAAACATCTACAGATTGTGGACAGTTTGGTGGATGTTCAAAATGGGAAAACCACTGGAATGTCTAGGTCCAGCCTCGTGTATACCTTCACATTAATGTTTTCATCAATAAGATTATAGTATGTTGATTTTAAACTGCAGAATAGGGATGTGCGTTTCGGGTTTCGGATTTTCGGAATTTTCACGAAATGTCCCGATTCGTGTCTTTGGATTCGACCGAATTTCCGAATCGGATCGGATCCGAAAACGGCAGATCCAAAAAAAATTCCGAGCCTAAACGAAAATTTTCGGAATTTTCGAATGGACTTGAAATGTGTTAAATCGGAATTTATTTTCGCTCTATTCGTGATTTCGGGTTCCATTCGGGATTTCGTTTCCATTTCGGTAATTTTGGACATCGTATTATTTATCGGTTATATCGGATTCTGTAAATTTTGTATCATTTTCATTTCCATTTCCAATGATCCGATAATTCTGTCGATACGATCCGATAATTCTGTCGATACTGTAATTCTGCCCATTCTATCGTTTTTTTTAGTAAATAAAGATCCTTTTTTTTCTTATGAATATGCATTGCACAACTTTATTTAATCATATTAAAATGGTATGAAAGGGACAAAAATGAACAAAACGATTTAAAAAAACGCAAAATTGACCCAAATGGTCTGACTTTAAAAATAAAAAGCAGAATAAAAGGTTTTAAAATGGAAAAAAGCTGAACAAAGTTACAAAATTATCAGAAACGAAAAATAAAATGATTTAAAACGAAAAAAATAAATAAAAAGAATGCAGCATATGAATACGCACACTGCGGGGAACAAGCGCCTCTCTGCGCGGTATAATTAATGCAGCATATGAATCCACACACTGCGGGGAAGCACCTCTCTGCAGTATAATTAATGTATACGTCTGTGTTATATGTACAGTATGTATCCTGTCTGTATATTCTAACTTAAAATGCAATAAAATTTGAATTTTCAATAATTTACAAGGTGTTTGTAAATTGTTTTTTTTTCCACATTTTAACATGCAATCGTCTACGGTTATAAATATATTTTCTATGAGTTGCGCTTGTTAAAAAAATTAGAGATGGGGGACTTGTTACATACATTTTTTTGGGTGAAAATTACACAATTTTTAACAAACGCAACCCATACAAAAATCATTAGTGCAGCATCATCGTTCACACATTATAATTGAAATGGGAACAATATTGCTGCATTAGCAAAACAAAAAACAATTTTTTTTAAAATTTATTTAAGTTTTAATATTTTGTTATTTAATTTTTGATTTTTAACCCCTTCGCTGCGGAGGACGCGCTCTGCGCGTCCACCCGCAGGTAGCGTTCCTTGCGGAGGACGCGCTGAGCGCGTCCTCCCTTTGGGGCCAGCGATCGGCCGGGTTCCGGCCAATCGCTGTGCCCCCCGGTGCGGGCTGACATCCTCGATTTCAGCCCAGCACCCGGAACCGCCGCTGGCCTAATTAGATGTCATCGCGGTGGCGCGATGACATCTAATTCAGGCCCCCCGCATGTGCGGAGGAGGCGCCTGAAAGGGACTCATTACGGCCTGTCGTAAACTTTACGGAGCCATTGTAGAGTTTGAGAATTTTTTGGACAGACCAAAAAAAAAACATCCCATCATGGCTCAAACTCAAAGAGAGTCCTATTCGGACACATCATCCCCTTCCACCCCAGAGACACCCAGGAAGAAGCGGGCCAGCAACTTGGCATTTGAGGAGATGGTGGAGCTGGTTCGCATCTTCGAGAAGCGTGACTATGACTGCCGTAAGGGCCCTTACGGCAGGAAAAACAATGTCCGCAAGGACCGTATCCTTGCACCACCCTCCTGGAATGTTTGATATAGACCGAAGTAACGACCAGCTGCGAAAGAGCTGGTCTGACCTTAAGACGCGCGGGGAGGAGCAATTGAGGCACATCCGGCGTGTCATAGCCAAACGTAATTGTTATGTTATATTGTAAAGCGCTGCGCAAACTGTTGGCGCTATATAAATCCTGTATAATAATAATAATGTGCTTGCATGTGCTAATGTGCACAGAAATACGTTGATTGATCTAGTCCTTTTTCATGCAATGTGTATAGCTTTGCGTTTTCAGGACTCATACATGCATTTTTGCCATAGCTCTTCTTTTATGTGATTTTACGTATTCGTGAAAATTGTGATATTTGATGTATGTAGATGAATGTGTTAATTTTTTTAACAAGCGCAACTGATATAAAATATAACCGCAAACGCTCACATGTTAAAATGTGAAAAAAAACACTTTACACCTTGTAAATTATTGAAAATTCTAATTTTATTGCATTTTTTGTTATAATATACAGACAGGACATGACGCATACATATAATAATGATATATTATGAATCTGCTGAGTCTGTCGGAAAGAACGATATATAACATGTCTGGGTCATATAATAAAATAAGGCTTCAAAACGCGTTTAAACATGATGAGCTAAACCGTTAAAAATTAGCTCAGCAGCACAGCACACAAGGCGTGAAGCCGTGAAATGCCTCAGCAGCGAAAGGGTTAATTAATTTTGTTTCGTTTTACCTTTTGTTCTGGTTTTTATTTTTAAAGTCAGACCATTTGGGTTGGGTCAGTTTTGCGTTTTTTAAATCGTTTTGTTAATTTTTTTTATGTTCCTTTCATACCATTTTAATATGATTAAATAAATTTGTGAAATGCATATTCATAAGAAAAAGAGGATATTTAATAAAAAGAACTGATAGAATCAATCGACAGAATTATTGTATCGACAGAATTATCGTATCGACTGAATTATCGTATCGACAGAAATATCGGATCCGAAAAACAAACCAACAAATAATTAATTATATAATTATAAAGTACTATTATTATATTATAAACCATTAGTTTTAGTTTATGTCAAAACGAATAGACACTTTGAAACGAGGAGAACAGACTTTCCGAAAACACGAAAATTTCCGAAATCACGAACAAAAAGTCCATACAAAAAACGAGCAGACCCAAAAAACCTAAAATGACCGATATTCCGAAAAAAAAATTGATACGAAAAACGAGCCGAAACGAATCGAACCGAAACAGAAATCGGCCGAAACGAGCCGAGACGAAAATTTTTAAAATCCGAACGAACCGAACCGAATCGAACCGAAAAAAAGACGGTGCACAAGTCTACTGCAGAAGCATTAAGAGGCATCCAGTTACCTTTGTGCACACTAGTCACTCCTCTTTGGAACAGCATCCTGAAAGCTAAATGTAGGCTCCAGAAATGGAGAGGCAGACATGAATGTGAGGGAGAAAAAGGTGAGTTTTCACAGAGCAGCAAAAAATAAAATAAATGGGAAGAGGAGTGGTTATGAATTACCATAAACCCTCTGGTTTTCTTTTTTCTTGTATTATTATTTTTTGCACATAGAGTGTACCTTTAAAACAGGGTGGTGGCTTTATCCTGTATACCTTGTGACGGAAGCCTCTGAAACCTTTTAAGTGACTTGGATTCCAAGCATCTGAGAATGGCTGGTGCAGGCACACACAGCATTGCCCGCACTACATATAGACTGTGTGCCCTTTTCTGCACCATCTGCAAAGTTCCAGGGTGCTGGCACACAACTACCATCAGGGGAGTCTAACGGTTACCGCAGGGTATCCCTGGTTGTGGGTCCATAGTCCGGGGGTAAGAGGCACGTCACCTCTCTTGTCCAGTGCACAATCACCCATAGACTGTGGGCATGAGACTGGCATCCGCTCCTCTCCAAAGGGCACACAGTCTATATGTAGTGCGGGCAATGCTGTGAGTGCCCGTGCCAGCCAGTCTCAGACGCTTTGAATCCAAGTCATTTAAAAGGTGGCGGAGGCTTCCGACACATGCCTGTTTAGCCTGAACTTCATCTGAGGTTGTGTTAAGGAATCAAAACTCAAAATATGATTCCTGCCAAAATAGGGCTTAACTATGAGTTGAGCATTAGCAATAGCAAAATGTGCAATAAATATCTAATTACACCTCACACTACTTCTAATGTTCATTTTAATACAATCCACACTCTTACACCCCAGAGAAGCTGGCTATTCACTGAAATGTTATGGTCACACCATTGTCCTTGTCTATATTTCTCTGTTTCCCCTTGCAAGACACACACTTTCCTTTGTTCTTTTTGTTATATGGTATAATTTAAAACATCAGTAAAATATAAACAATTAGAGAAAATGTGCAGTATAATTGTGACTAAAATGATAAAAACAATTATTTTAATATGAAAGATATAGATTATTAGTTCAAAGGAGGGATCTACCTTTTTCATAACCTGGAGGCAGGGAGGGAGGCTCAGCACCATCATTGCTCACTCTGCTCACTTGTTTCTTTAGACGAGTTTGGGAAGATGACTTTTTAGGACCCCCACTTTGTTTGAGGCATCCATTGGGAGTGTCAGGTTTAGATTGCCCAGTGCTTCCATTGGTAATTTTTGGAGCATTAATGATAGGTGGTCTTATCGAAGAAGGGTCTGCAGATAGAGAGACATGACTTAAATATAACTGACAGGTGTAACAACTTAAATAGACCTGGTATTTAAAGTGGTTTATACAGTAATTGTAAAATTTGCCCTGGAAATAGTTAGTCCACATTGTACATATTTATTAAAATCACCATTACTTTGCTTTTTTTCTTACTCCTCTCTCTAAAACCTCCTCAGATTTTTATATAGGTCCTGGATCCCCACTTTTGTTATATGGATTATTTATTTATTTTATTACTTTATTTACTTTTACAGTTTAACTTTACCAGCAGACTTTTTACACTTGCACACGTGGTACTGATAGCTTTATCATTGATAAGACACAATTTGAATGTGGCTGGTTAGGAATATGGCAGCCATTGACACGGTACCGATATATATATAAATACAGAAAAAATGGCGTCGCGCCCATACTCACCGGAGCGGCAGCAACTGCGAGGAGTAACAGCCCAGTTAATGTATAAAACATAACAAGGAAAAAAGGTGTCATCTGCGCTCGTTTCTATGTGTTCCATGTACAACAAAACGGAGGTTTTTGTTTGTCTCAATGGTCATTGCAACGTAAGCTCACTCGCTACTTCACGGCACCTCTTTACAGAGTGAGTACCTAACATGTACCAAAAGGCCGCTCTACTGAGCAGCTCCAAGCCCCTCCTGCTGCTTTTCAGCCAAGGAGAGGCAGAGATGGTGGGTTTTATTTATACACGCACCAAACACTTCTCATTTGGGATTAAAAACAAAAACATGGAAAGAGGAACAGCTGCAGAACGATGGACTGGTGTTACAAGCATGATATACATAAATACAGAAAAAATGGCGTCGCGCCCATACTCACCGGAGCGGCAGCAACTGCCAGGAGTAACAGCACAGTTAATGTATAAAACATAACAAGGAAAAAAGGTGTTTTTTTTCCTTGTTACGGTACTGATATATGTCATGGTTTGTATGCGTATGAGTGTGTGTGGGGGCATTCGATTGCTTTTTGGCGCACTAGTAACTCTTCTTTGGACCAGCACCCTGCTGCTAGAGGCAAACAGCCAGATTTGGAAACTGGAACATAGAAGCAGGGGAGAAAAAGGCCATGTTTCCCATCCAAGGGTTGAGTTAGCTGTGGGCCATTAGGGATGAGCCGAACACCCCCGTGTTCGGTTCGCATTCGAACTTGAACAATTTCAAAAGTTCGAGTTCGGACGCAAACACGATTCGAACTCAATGCAAGTCAGTGGGACTTGAAGGTTCGATTTTTCAAGAGTGCCCTCCAAGAGGGCATATATGCAAGATATTTGCCATAAAAGGTGTATGGGGGTCCGGGTAGTGCCCTGGGGGACAGGAAACAAGGAAAAAAAGAAATTTTTAAAGGAACAGTGATTTTTCCATGAAATAACGGTTAAGAATAAAAACAAAAAATTCCTTCAAATATCGTGCCTAGGAGGTCCTCCCCATAACCTGCCCGTGAAGTGGCGGATTTGTCGGATGTATAGAAACATTTAAAAAGAAAAAAATGACATTTCAAATGACGGTAAATGGTTTTCCTTTAATCTATTCATAAACAACTGCTTGAGTCGGCAGCCTGTATGAAAAGAGGAGAGGTTTTAGGACACACAGAACAAGTTTAGTGATTTTTGGGCTAAATTATGGTGAAACTTATGCAGGCTTTGGATGAAAGTAACAACAGGTGCATTAAAATTAGGCCTTTGGTGCCACCTAGTGCCTTCACACCTTAACCCCTCTGAGGTATTGTGGAAGAGTGCAGGGATGGACCCTGCCGTCAAATATTAGAATGATATGAATCTGGTACACGCGTCAGTGTCAGTGCACCCAAATATTGGGCATTTGGTGGCAGCTAGTGTCTTCACACCGTAACCCCTCTGAGGTATTGTGGAAGAGTGCAGAGGTGGACTCTGCATTCAAATATTAAAATGATTGGAATCTGGTACACGCGTCAGTATCAGTGCACCCAAATATTGGGCCTTTGGTGCCAGCTAGTGCCTTCACACCGTAATCCCTCTGAGGTATTGTGGAAGAGTGCAGTGGTGGAGGTTTTGGGAATGCAGAAGAGATCCCCGATCTATTCAGTTACATCAGCATCAGGGGAGTGATAGCTGCTGATCCAGGACTGATTAATTTTTATAAATGTCAGCCGGTCTACAGAGTCAGTGGACAGACGCACTCTTTTGTCTGTGACAAAACCTCCAGTGGCACTGAACGTCCTTTCAGAAAGCACGCTGGATGAAGGGCAACCTAGTAGCTCCATAGCATATTTGCTAAATTCTGGCCAGTGATCCAATCTCAACACCCAGTAAGCCAGTGGATCATCTGCTGTAAAGGTATCCAGGTCTGCCCTTGCCCCTATATAGTCTTGCACCATATGGTGAAGACGCTGGCAATGGGTGCCTACATTTGACGTCCCTGGGTGTCGTGGACTAAAAAAATTGGTAAAGGCATAAGTCAAGCGGCCCCCTTCACCGCTCTTCCTCTGATAAACAGCAGCCTCAGAAGCACCTGTGTCATCAGTTGGTAACCTACCAGTGTCTGGAAAGGTGTTACACAAGTGTCGCTTTAAAACATCCTCAAGTTGTTTCATCCTGTGCTCCCTCTGTGAGGGCAGGATGAGCTCTGCAGCCTTACCCTTGTATCGTGGATCAAGAAGGGTTGCCAACCAGTAATGATCCCTCTCTTTGATAGCACGAATCCTGGGGTCCTTTAGCAGGCTTTGCAGGATAAGGGAGCCCATGCAGCGTAGGTTGGAGGTGGCATTAGCTTCCGAGTGTTCCTGGTCGCTGAGGATGACCGTATCGTGCACTACCTCCTCCCAGCCACGTACTAGTCCTTGGGTTTCTGGGGACACAAAACCCTCCCTTGAGGAATCCCCACCTTCAATGCCCCCACAACTTAAATATTCCTCCTCCTCCTCATCCTCCTCCTCCTGTCAGATCTGAGGACCCGCAGGAATGTTGTCTGTGTAAAGACTGGGCCTTGAGAGCTAGGGAAGTCCTAATCTTCCTCCTGCTGCTCTGCCTCTAGTGCCACATCTATAATTCCCTGCAGAGTGCGCTACAGCAGGAACACTAAAGGAATTGTGTCACTAATGCATGCACTGTCCCTGCTCACCATCCTCGTTGCCTCCTCAAATGGTGACAGTACAGTGCATGCATCCTTGATCATCAGCCACTGCGGGGGGGGGGAGAAAAAACAAGTTGACCTGAACCTGTCTTTGTGCCATACTCAGACAGGTACTCATTGATGGTCCTCTGCTGCTTGTGCAGGCGCTGCAGCATTGCCAATGTCGAGTTCCACCTGGTGGGCATGTCATAGATCAGGAGGTTTGTGGGAAGGTGGAATTCTCTTTGAATTTCTGCCAGGAGAACACTTGCTGGGAATGACAGTCTGAAGTGGCTGCAGACTTTTCTGGTCTGGCTGAGAAAGCTCTGCCAGCCCTGGGTACCTGGTTAGGAAACGCTGTACCACCAGATTTAGGATGTGTGCTAGGCATGGTACATGCATACAGGCGTAGGGCGTAGAGAAGGTTGCTGCCATTATCACAGACGACCATTCCCAGCTCAAGCTGGCGTGCTGTTAACCATCTCTGCGCCTGCCCCTGCAGAGCTGACAGAATTTTTGGCCCGGTGAGGCTCATGTCCCCTAAACAAACCAGCTCAAGCACAGTATGGCATCTTTTTGCTTGAGCCATTGTGTAGCCCCTGCCACGCGTCGGTTTAACTGCCACTTCGCCAGAGACATTGAAGGAGGAGGAGGAAGAGGTGGTGGAGCAGACAGACCTCATATAAGCAGCTTTCTGGAGGCGAGGTGGATGAGCAAGCTCCAGCACAGAGCCCTGTCCTGGATCCCTCCTAGCTGCAAGCAGAGTTACCCAGTGTGCCGTGAAGGAAATGTAACGGCCCTGTCCATGCTTGCTGGACCACGTGTCTAAAGTAATGTGCACCTTGCTGCTGACTGCCTTTCCCAATGACTCCATAACATGGTCTTCCACGTGCTGGTATAGTGCTGGAATGGCCTTCCGTGAAAAGAAATGGCATTTTGGAACCTGCCACTGTGGTACAGCACATTCGGCAAATTCACGGAAGGAAGCAGAGTCCACCAGCTGGAAAGGCAGCAGCTGTAATGCGAGTAATTTTGCCAAGCTGGCATTTAGACGTTGTGCATGTGGATGGTTGGGACAATATTTTTTCTTCCGCTGCAGCAGCTGGGGCAACGAAATCTGACTGCATAAATCTGCAGCTGATGGGATGCTGGCAGATTCAGAGGAAGGACGTGGTACACCCATTACTGTAGCATCATCCCTGTCAGTGGAGGTTGTAGGCAATGACATGGCAGGACATATAGTGGAGGTAGAGGCAGATGAGGAGGAGGACCTATGAAAGTGTTGTGCCAACGGGATGCATGGCAGGTAGTCATATGTCGCCTCAAGCACGTGGTACTCAAGTGTCTGATGTCTTTCCCACGCTTGATCCTCTTCCAACATAGCTTACAAATAGCAACGCTGCAGTCTGCTGTACATGTCGTGAAGAACTCCCAGACAGCAGAGATCCTGGACGTGTGCTGCGAGACAACAGCGCTCTGCACCTGAGCAGCTCTGACATCTCATGCCTTGGACTGGCTATGGTTGCTCATAGAGGACTTTCTGCCTCGTTTTTGTTGTGCCTCCTCCTCCTCCCTTGACTCCTCTGTTCGATCAGGCACCCAGGTGGAGTCAGTGACCTCACCATCGTCATCACCCCCTATCTCCGCATCACTGGAGCCAACTTGGCAGTGTGCTGCAGCTGCTGGGGGAACATGAGTGCCAGTTCTTTGTGTGTCACTGGCACCCCCTCCCTCTAGGATGATTATACTCCCTTCCTCAACCTCAGAGTTTGAATTAGAACACTGGAATTGCTGCGCATCCTCAAGCAGCATGTAACTGTCACTGTAGTCAAACAATTCAGCTGACTCCTGCTAGATGTCTGTGAGACACACTGAAAGAACAGTCTCCTCTCACTCCTGCAAAAAAAAACGTGCTGGGGTTGCGGGGAAGCCTTATATAGTGTGCTGCGGGACTTAGCTCTGGGACTATGCCCAATCAGGACTCTGAGCCCAATCAGGACTCTGAGCCCTGATTGCCATAGTCTTGCACCTGTCTTGCACCTAACCTGTGGTCAGGTGCAAGGCTGTAGCCAATTACAAGCTTCAGGCCAGTGGAAAAGTGCATTGTGGTCCATTGTAGTGCATTGTGGGCGAACACGCGGCGAACACGCGGAAATGTTCGATGTTCGCCGAACAGCAATGTTCAAATCAAACTCATGTTCGGATCGAACCACCAGCCCATCCCTATGGGCCATCACACAGTACGGTGTAACCTCAGCTGTGATGTTGATATGCTGACTTTTCAGTCCGCATGCCAACAGTCAGTGGTGAGCACAGATTGAGCAGAGGGCTGTCCTGTAGGATGGACCTCCGTTCTGAGTGCTACCATATGTAAAGGGAGCGATTCCCTAACAAATGAACCCAACTTATGATGTGAATGACCGTGTCAATTTAAGCTTAATTGTATGTGTGGTTTGAGCACTAACATCAAAAAATAATGTAACCCAGGTCCATTCTCTGTGATATATGCTCATCAGGTAATGCACTCCCCTCTTCTAAGGATCTGTTAACCAGCTAGACCATCAAGGAAAATCGACCATTTGGCCAGGGCCCTATGAAGGCCAATGATGGTCCTGCTACCTCCTCAAAATATATACGTCAAGAACAACTTCAAGTAATATGCATCATACATCTTTGTGGTTCTAAGATAATATTTATAACAACTGACGTGCACAGCCCAAAACATTAAGGTGTGCACCAACAGTCCATTTATTATTTAAAAAATAATGTTTAGGAGATAGAATAGATAGCACGAAATACACATTTTTCTTTAGCAATAAAAAGCCTGTAATAAGATATACAGTCCGTTTTCAAGTTATTCATCATGAAGCAGACATGGGACATCTAAAATGTCAATTTATGGGGTGAAAAAGGACTTCTTTACCCAACAATAGGGTGTGCCTGGGCACACAGGGTACACCCCCTGTACACGCCTATGTTTATAAATTAAAATAGGATAAATCGTTGGTTGTCAATACAGATTTGTTGCAGAGCATTCAGAGGACCTCATATACATCTGTTTAGAACACAAAAAAAACCTTTAAACACTTTGATAACAGTCATTCATATATATGGTTTATGATATCATATTTAGATTGCCAGTGAAGGGTTGCATGCTACATGTGTTTTTAGTAGTGTCCATGATCACTGTGTATTGTAGCAAACCATTCAGTGGATGTACAGTATGTTGTTTGGTTGCTCCAGTGCTTCATCCTGTGTAGAATTCAGGGTGCCTGGAACGTTGCATTAAAAAACACATAAGGTAAAAGAAGACAGAAGAGAGACAAATGGTAGGAAGGTGCTGGGGATGCTCATTGAGCCCCACTGGACTCTTGTCTACACCACTTTGCTAGGAAGAGATTGCTATGTGGGTTATTGGGTCCTGTGCATGTGCACAGCTACTTGCTCGGGTTTGTCTCATATGCACTGCACAGACAGAGAGAAACACAGAAAGAGATACAGAGACAGAGCGAGAGAGAGAGAAAAACAGTGAGAGAAACAGACATATGGCTCAATTTAAATAATTATTAAAACTATTATTTATTTAAACTACTACAATTAATTAAAAATGTGGATCCTGATTTCATTAATTTGATCAGTTTAAATAAATAATAGTTTTAATAATTAATTGTTAATAAATTAAATTAAATAATCATCAAAAGGTTATAAGATTTAATATGTTATAATGGCTGCTTGAGCCAGGGAGAAATCTCATTGCCATTCTGGGGTCATGAAGGAATGGGTTTCTTGCCTTCTTTTGGATCAACAGTAGTAGATGATGTGTGAGAGGCTGAAATCGATGGAAGCATTTCTTTTTTTCAGCCTATGTAACTATGCAATGAATTTGCAAGTAATTCGATTACATTTTTTTTTATTTATTATATTTATTTTATTTTAAATAATTTTTTTAAACAATTGACTTAGCATATGAATTTACATTAAAAACGTGTATCCGGGGCGTGGTTTGACGGACCAAGATGGACGTGTGATCAAACAGCTCATCGGTCCCCTCCGACTTCAACGCCTTTAATCACAGCTGCCGGCTGTGGGGAAAGAGGTCTTACACACTCCCTCAATGCCCCGCAGATGCCCTTGGTTGGTGTCTGGCACCTTGGACGACTTTGTTCACCCAAACCTGCCTCGAGACTCTGAAGCGGCCTGCATATCTCGGTCTCAGAAAATGGTGGACGCGCGTGCATCCAACGAGCAGAACTCGGACCCTCTGCAGGCAACCTGCAGATTGGAGAAGATGGTGGTGGTGCTCCTCCCCACCAGATCTGACATTGCTGCCATGATGGAAGATTTTTGAGCGAGTATACAAGCTGAAGTGCGGGAGGTATGTGCTGACATTATGGCCTGATGAACCGCGTGGACGACCTGGAGCAGAGGGCAAATGCGCCTCCGTCGCTACCCCCCTCCCTGGCTGAAGACCTATCGGACGTTAAGCACAAGCTCGACGACTTAGACAACTGGGGCCGCAGACACAACATCCGCGTCAGGGGGCTACCCGAGACCATCCCCCCGGATACCCTGCGAAACTGTCTAGAGGACATTTTCATGAAAATTCTGCACGACCCAGAGGTGTCAGCATTCCCTCTGGATCGGGCACACCATGCTCTTCGGCCCTTACCCCCACCAGGGAACCCCCCGAGATGTGATCTGCAAGGTCTCCGACTTCTCCCTGAAAGATTGCCTGATGTCTACCGCACATGCCCGTAGGACCTGGGAAATTGATGGCTACACTCTGGAACTCTACCATGACCTTTCCCCCTTCACTCTGGCAGCTAGGAAGGCCTTGAGGCCTGTTATGATCTTGCTCCGCCAGAATCATATGGCGTATAGGTGGGGATTCCCCTTCTCCCTACAGGTCCGGATGGAAGGGACCATAGTGACGATCCGCAGGCCTGCAGATGTCCCACGTTTCTTACACCAGTTGTCACTGCCCCCGGGCCGGTACCAGATTGGGAGAATGGGGGCTCATCGGGACGCCCAGTTGGAGCAGAAGTACGTCCACAGTGCTCACCACGCAGACCTCGCCTCCACCGAACTGATCGTCTCCGCACACCCTCCCCTAAGGCGATGGGTGAGTGATCGCCTCGCTGCCCGGGAGCGTGCAGTTCCCTCTCCGTGGATGAGTCCGTGGCAGCACCTCCTTCTCAGAGACTTATTCTACTTCACTACACTCCTATGGTAAATGCCCGTTGGCGCTGCTACTCCTCCAGCTTATAGGAATCCGAGGTCCCCAGTAGCAAACACGGAGGGAGGGAAACAAAGAAGGGGGGAAGAGAGGGAGGGAGAGAGGGATGTAGGGGAGGAGGGGAGGGGGGAAAGAAGGAAAGGGAAGGAAAAGGAAAAAGAAAAAAAGAGAAAAAGAAGAGGGAAAAAAGGGGGAAAAGGATACAAAAAGAGGGGGAAAGAAAAGGAGGAAAAAAATGAAAAAAAGGGGGGAAGAAGGAACAGGAGGAGTATGTGAATGCTGAGGGGAGGGATCGCAAGGATAGACAAGGACACGGGGTAGGGGGTGACAGCGCTGCCGGGACTGCGTTTATCGGGGTTGGTGGGGGGGCGGTCGAGAGGCTTGGTGATGGTACACTTTCTACACGCCGGATTGCAAGCACCGACCATGGGCTTCGGTGGGAGCTGTGGAAGCGCCGGACGGTGTTGGACACGGGTGTCACCTGATACTGTGCAGATCATACGGCATAAACTGATACTAACTTTTCTACCGCGCTAGTTTGAACTTTCTACACTTAGCACCGAACTGGACAGGACTGCCATGCCGGCCACTCGACTCTACACCTGTGGTTTGGTTTTTTTTTTTGCTCCTTTCTTATTACTGGTTGAGACACTAGCCTACCTAAATGTGGGAGAAGGACGTTACTGTTAATGCTGCGTACTATTTGGAGAAAGACTCCTTTACCTATGACACAGTGGTTGGCATGGGGGTTCTTGGACGACGGGAGGGGGTGCTGACATGTTGAAATGTTGAAATGTTCTGGATGATGGCCCTTGTTTTAGGTGTCTTATTTGCCTTGTCACCTCGCAATTGTCCATGTTTATTCGGAGGGGACCACCGATATATGTACATAAGTTCGTTATACACAGTATTTCATTTCTCTTGGTTCGCTGACCTTCTGGTTCGGAGGTGATCACTCCCCATGGGGTCTCTTGTTTGGCGTCCCTGCAACACTCCTTGGAGGGCTCATACTCTCACTCTGATTGAATGGAGAGGCCTTACCTCCTTGGACGGACGCCCTTACCCCCTCTCCTTTTTTTCCTTTTTTCTCTCTTCTCTTCTCCCTCTTCTCCTTCGCTCTTTCTTCTCTTCTCCTCTCTCTCTTTTTACTCTTTCCTCTTCCCCCTCTTCTGTCCTCTATCCTCCCTGTTCTCTCTCTTACCCCCTTGACCCCCCTTACCCCCTCTCCCCTATTTCTATCTTACTCCACCTTCCTTTACCCGGATTACTTTGACCCCCCCTTTTTTTCTCCCTACTTCCTTTTTTTCTTACTGTATCTGCCCTATACATTCTACTCAGGGATCTATTATATGTCTTTGGGGATGGCGGAGGGGGGGGGACCTTCGGCGTTTCTCCAGGGCTCGTTGAAGATCTTGTCCTTTAATGTGAGGGGATTGAATGTCCTGGAGAAGCACCACCGTCTTCTCTGAGACATACGGTCGGAGGGGTGCTCTGTGGCACTACTTCAAGAGACACATTTTTGCTCACAGGCGCATCCGGCCCTTTGCGATTCCTACTACCCGGTGGCATACCACGACACTGCCCTGGAGGGGAAGGTGAAGGGGGCCACCATACTGATCTCGAAACACCTGCCCTTTGTTTATCAGGAGGCCCTATATTTGGGAGATGGACGAGGGGTCTTTCTGAAGGGCACTATTGCTGGCGCGAAATACACATTCGCTTCAATCTATCTGCCCAACACTCGGCAACACTCGTACTTTAACATGATTGCTACGAAACTGGCCTCCTTCATGGAAGGAACCTTGATCCTAGGAGGGGATTTTAATGTCGCACTTTTCCCTTCGGAGGATTTGTCGGCGGGTACTACTAGAATTCCTCTTCACATTTTGAGGTCGATTCGCCACAAATTACAAGTATTACAACTAGCGGGCGGGTGGCACCTGACGCACCCGACTACACTATACCTTTTTTTCTGAGATTCACTCCTCATATTCCCGCCTGGATTACGTCTTCATCTTGCACTCCTCTCTGATGATGTTCTTTCGTCCTCTATTCTTACTAGGACATGGTCAGATCATGTACCCGTCTCTCTCACCCTTCGCTCTGCACACTATCGTCCCCGTAGCTTCCACTGGCGCCTGAATGTCTCCTTACTGCAGGACCAGATGATAAGTGGCGCAGTGATGGATGCCTTACACAACTACATTGAGGAAAACGGAAACGGGGAAGTTTCACCCCACACGTTATGGGAGATGCACAAAGCCACCATCCACAGGAACCTGATGGTGAAAAAATTAGAACGTTTGGCGGAAGTCCAGACCCTACTAGGGGAGATTCGAATGCTGGAACAAACGAATATGTGGTCAAAAGACCCCCAAGTCTACTGTCTTCTACTCCAGAAGCGATCACGAACGGAGGAATTGTTCCAACTCCAGATTCACTGCGCAGTCCTTCAGACTAGGTGTTTTTTTGCATACAACGAGAACAAACCGGGATGCCTCCTTGCGGGAATGTTGCGAAAGCAATGAGCGCAGGGTTACATTCCGGAGGTACAGACGGGAATAGGCCCCCAGGCGAAGACGCCAGACACCATCGTAACCGCCTTTCGGGACTATTATGCTACACTGTATTCCAGTGCACCAGCGCCTTCGCCAGAATTTAACCATAGAATTTGCGAGTGCCTATCCACCGGGATTCATAGACGATTGATGGGTGCAGAACAGAACTCACTCAACGACCCAATTTCTGTATTTGAACTGCAAACTGCATTGAAACATAATAAAAATGGAAAGGCCCCGGGTCCGGATGGTTTACCCTCTGAGTACTACAAACAATTTACCCGGATACTCTTACCTCACCGGGCGGCCTCCATTAATGCCTTGAGGGATGGCTCCTCCCTCCACCCACAGTTGAAGCTAGCCACAATTTTGGTTATCCCGAAAGAAGGAAAGGACCCCACACTCTGTTCCAGTTACCTCCCGATAACGTTACTCAACTGTGACCTGAAGTTGTTCTCCTCAGTGTTAGCATTATGACTACAACCTTTTGTACCCCTATTAGTACAGAAATATCAAGTAGGTTTTGTACCGGGGAGAGAGGCAAGAGATGGCACGTTACGGGCGCTAAAAGTAATCCATGCCACCCAGCACTCTACGCAGGAGATTCTTCTGCTCTCGACCGACGCTGAAAAGGCATTCGATCGAGTGGCGTGGCCCTTTCTCTTTGCCACTCTGGATGCGATGGGCATAGTGGGCTCCTTTTACACCTGGATTGCAGCACTATACACGTCCCCGACTGCGGCAGTCAAGGTGAACTGAGCAACCAATGTCACGACCTTTTGGGATCTGTAATGGCACACGGCAGGGCTGCCCTTTATCCCTGCTCCTATATGCACTATCTTTGGAACCCTTTCTGGAATCCGTACTCCGTAACCCCCTTATCAACAGTGTGAAGGGCCGTGACGTTGAACATAAGGTCACCGCATACGCAGACGACCTGCTGTTTTTTGTGTCCACTCCGACGGAGTCCCTCCCCGAGATTGTATCAGAATTTCAAACGTATGGGGAACTATCGAACCTTCAGATTAATATGATGAAATCTGAAATACTCAACATCACGGTATCTGCGCGGAAGGCATGATCCCTTCGTAGCTTACATCCGTTCCGCTGGTGTGACCATGCCATGAAATACCTTGGGATTAAGCTCCCCTCCCGACTTACTTCCTTATTTGAGGTTAATTTCCCTCCTCTCTGGGACCTCCTGCATGCTGATCTGCTCTCGTGGACAAAGGTCAGGATGTCGTGGTTTGGCCGAATCAGTATCGTTAAGATGAACGTGCTACCGCGACTGCTTTATCTTTTTCAGACTATTCCGATCCGTATCCCCTCTACCTACTTTGCCCGGATTAAGATGGCAATCCTGAGATTTGTATGGCACGAATTGCGTCCACGTGTGCGCTGGACCACCTTAATCCGACCTAAATCATCTGGAGGCGTGGCCCTGCCAGACCTCCACAAATATTACTTAGCGTTGCATCTTCTACGCATCACAGAATGGTCTACGGGTGGCAGGGGGCCCTATGGTTGGACCTTGAGGATTCTCTCCCTGAGGTTCGCCTTTGGGTGCTGCCGTGGATCGCCTGGACCTGCAGATTGGACACGCTTTGTGCGCATCCGTTGACCATGGCGCCGCTACAAGCCTGGGACTCGACCATCACCTCACGTCGGCTATCCTCCTTTCCATCCCCGCTGCTACTGTTGGCCGATAACCCCTCTTTTAAAATGGGCCTGTCTCCACCCCTACGGACCAGCCTGCCTAATTGCCTACAGGCCAGACTGCATTGTTAAAGGACGTTACTTACACGCCACCTTGGGATCGGGCTACCGGAGCACCTCTCCCGACTTTCCTTGAGCGGTCAGGACCGGTGCAAGCATTTTTGTCTAATCAGGCAAAGGTGCGTTTTGGTGTCCCTCCCCATCCGTGTCATGTCAAGCCATTCAGGATAGAGGTGCCATAATAATCTCTATATATACACATACATATATACACACACTAGGGATGCACCAATACCACTTTAAGACCGAGTACAAGTACCAATACTTTTTTTCAGGTACTCACCGATATCATGCCCACTCAGAAACATATATACAGACCAGAACATGTCCAGATACACATATATATATATATATATAGAGACCTCAGACCAGAACATTCCCAGATACATATATACAGAGACCTCAGACCAGAACATTCCCAGATACATATATACAGAGACCTCAGACCAGAACTTTCCCAGATACATATATACAGAGACCTCAGACCAGAACAATCCCAGATACATATATACAGAGACCTCAGACCAGAACATGCCCAGATACATATATATATATATACAGAGACCTCAGACCAGAACACGCCCAGATACATATATATATAAATACAGAGACCTCAGACCAGAACACGCCCACATACATATATACAGAGACCTCAGGCCAGAACATGCCCAGATACATATATACAGAGACCTCAGACCAGAACACGCCCAAATACATATATACAGAGACCTCAGACCAGAACATTCCCAGATACATATATACAGAGACCTCAGACCAGAACACGCCCAAATACATATATACAGAGACCTCAGACCAGAACATTCCCAGATACATATATACAGAGACATCAGACCAGAACATGCCCAGATACATATATATACAGAAACCTCAGACCAGAACATGTCCAGATACATATATAGTATGTATCCAGTATAGTATGCCCCAGTTCACATAGGTATATATTGCCTCCAGCTCACGGGTATACTGTATATTGCCCCCAGCTCACATGTATATATTGCCCCAGCTCACATGTATATATTTGTCCCCAGTTCACATGTATATATTTGCCCCCAACTCACATGGGTATATTTTCCCCCTGCTCACATGGGTATATTTTCCCCCTGCTCACATGGGTATATTTGCCCCCTGCTCTCATGGGTATATTTGGCCCCTGCTCTCATGGGTATGATTGCCCCCTGCTCACAAGGGTATATTTGCCCCCTGCTCTCATGGGTATGTTTGCCCCCCTGCTCACATGGGTATATTTGCCCCCTGCTCTCATGGGTATGTTTGCCCCCTGCTTTCATGGGTATGTTTGCCCCCTGCTTTCATGGGTATGATTGCCCCCGCTCTCATGGGTATGTTTGCCCCCCCCGCTCAAATGAGTATGTTTGCCCTCTGCTCACATGGATATGTTTGCCCCCTGCTCACTGGGTATGTTTGCCCCCTGCTCGCATGGGTATATTTGCCCCCGCTCTCATGGGTATATTTGCCCCCTGCTCACATGGGTATATTTGCCCCTGCTCACATGGGTATATTTGCCCCCGCTCTCATGGGTATGTTTGCCCCCTGCTCACATGCGTATATTTGCCCCCAGCTCTCATGGGTACTTTTGCCCCCTGCTTTCATGGGTATGTTTGCCCCCTGCTTTCATGGGTATGTTTGCCCCCGCTCTCATGGGTATGTTTGCCCCCCCTGCTCACATGGGTATGTTTGCCCCTCTGCTCACATGGGTATGTTTGCCCCCTGCTCACATGGGTATGTTTGCCCCTGCTCACATGGGTATGTTTGCCCCCTGCTCACATGGGTATATTTTCTCCCGCTCTCATGGGTATGTTTGCCCCCTGCTCACATGGGTATATTTGCCCACTGCTCCCAGCTCTCACCTCTCTGCTGCCAGGCCCACCGCCGTTCTTCTACTACTCCAAGTCTCCAGTTGGCGAGCGGCGGCTGGCAATGCAGCTTTGCCGCTTGCCTGGGATGGGAACCACGTGACCTGACCAGCCGAATTCTCACGAGATCGCGCGCTGGTCAGGTCACGTGGTTCCCATCCTTCCCAGGCGAGTGGCAAAGCTGCATTGCCAGCCGCCACTCGCCGACTGGAGAGTGTAACGACAGCGGCTGCGGCGATGATTCCCTGGATCCGCCCTGGGCCGGCGCCCCCTCAAACCTGGCAGAAGCCAGACAGTAAGGCGGCCAAACTCTACTGAGCAGTGCTGGCGCTGTGATGCTGAGGAGGGAGACTACTTAAATACATGGTGGTCTTGTGCGATGCTGCACCCCTTTTGGGAATTGGTTCACACCACTATCAGTCAAGTGACAGATGTAGACCTGCCGTTCACAGCCCAGGTTTTTCTTCTACTCCAACTGCCTTTCTCGCAGCAGACTCTCCGTCACTCTGTCCTCTTACCCCTGCTGCTCACTGCGCGCTCGATCGTAGCACTGCATTGGTCGAGCGGAGACAGGCCCAAGTCGACCACTTTGGTGCTGAGGATGGAGGAGATCTGCTCTCAAGAAGGCCTCCTGGCCTCTGCATCGGGCAAGATTTCTAATCATCTCCGCAAGTGGTTCCATTGGGAGACTTTCATGACCTCGGCGCCTGGTTGGGTCCTCCTGGCGTGAGAGGGATGGGACAGTGCTGGAGGTTGGTGCCCCTGTCTGGCCGCTGTCTCTGGACACCTCTTGATCCCCTCCTCTTCTGTTCCCACTAGTTCTCTCTTGGCTTCCCCTCTCTCCTCTTCCCCCCCACCACGCTCATGTTCTCACCTCTTTTCTTACCTTTCTCTTTCCTGGATAAATAAGATTGTTTCAAGCATGTGATGCTCCTGTAAACTCACCTGGGGCAAGTAACAGGTGTGGGCAATATAAAAATCACACCTGAAAGCAGATAAAAAGGAGAGAAGTTCACTTAGTCTTTGCATTGTGTGTCTGTGTGTGCCACACTAAGCATGGACAACAGAAAGAGGAGAAGAGAACTGTCTGAGGACTTGAGAACCAAAATTGTGGAAAAATATCAACAATCTCAAGGTTACAAGTCCATCTCCAGAGATCTAGATTTGCCTCTGTCCACAGTGCGCAACATTATCAAGATGTTTGCGACCCATGGCACTGTAGATAATCTCTCTGGGCGTGGATGGAAGAGAAAAATTTATGAAAGGTTGCAACGCAGGATAGTCCGGATGGTGGATAAGCAGCCCCAAACAAATTCCAAAGAAATTCAAGCTGTCCTGCAGGCTCAGGGAGCATCAGTGTCAGCGCGAACTATCCTTCGACATTTAAATTAAATGAAACGCTATGGCAGGAGACCCAGGAGGACCCCACTGCTGACACAGAGACATAAAAAAGCAAGACTACAGTTTGCCAAAATGTACTTGAGTAAGCCAAAATCCTTCTGGGAAAACGTCTTGTGGACAGATGAGACCAAGATAGAGCTTTTTGGTAAAGCACATCATTCTACTGTTTACCGAAAATGGAATGAGGCCTACAAAGAAAAGAACACAGTACCTACAGTGAAATATGGTGGAGGTTCAATGATGTTTTGGGGTTGTTTTGCTGCCTCTGGCACTGGGTGCCTTGAATGTGTGCAAGGCATAATGAAATCTGAGGATTACCAAAGGATTTTGGGTCGCACTGTAGAGCCCAGTGTCAGAAAGCTGGGTTTGCGTCCGGGATCTTGGGTCTTCCAGCAGGACAATGACCCCAAACATACGTCAAAAAGCACCCAGAAATGGATGGCAACAAAGCGCTGGAGAGTTCTGAAGTGGCCAGCAATGAGTACAGATCTAAATCCCATTGAACACCTGTGGAGAGATCTTAAAATTGCTGTTGGGAAAAGGCTCCCTTCCAATAAGAGAGACCTGGAGCAGTTTGCAAAGGAAGAGTGGTCCAAAATTCTGGGTGAGAGGTGCAAGAAGCTTATTGATGGTTATAGGAAGCGACTGATTCCAGTTATTTTTTCCAAAGGGTGTGCAACCAAATATTAAGTTAAGGGTGCCAAGAATTTTGTCCAGCCCATTTTGGGAGTTTTGTGTGACATTATGTCCAATTTGCTTTTTTTCCTCCCTTTTTTTGTTTTGTTCCAATACAAACAAAGGGAGTAAACATGTGTATAGCAAAACATGTGTTACTGCAATACTTTTCTGTGAGAAATACTTGATTTTCTGGAAAAATGTCTGGGGTGTCAACAATTTTGGCCATGGCTGTAAATATATTGCACCTCGACTCATATATTGGGCTTGGGCCCCCACTATTCAATTGAATTAGTATTGCACCGCTAGGAGTGCTCATTTCAAATTTTTACATTTTTTTGTTTTGGGTGTTCTTTGTGTTGTTTTCTCCTTTTTTAAATAGTTTTCCTCTAATTCTGCTTGAGTTATAACTGCTTCCGCACCCTGTAATTTTGACTGTATTGCAGGCTTTATTTTGATATTGCATGCATTCTTCTACCACACTCGCGGGAAATGTGTTATACATTGATAATCTGTACTGTCTTCTACGCTTTTATTGAATAATTTTTTTTTTTAAAAAACTGTATCCTCTACAGTGGTGATTTAATTCCCGCAACTCCAGACGTCATCATTTACGTATCTGAAGTCATAATGCGCAAATCGGTAAATAAATTTTTCACTGTTACAGTAAACACACAAAGTCAGAAATTCTATATTTTATAGTCATACTTTCAACCTTCAGGTACCTGGATCAATATTTGGCCATTATATTGAAAACCCACAATACCCTGCTTTAATAATTCACTGTTAATGCATAAGTCCAAGTCCGTAATGTCATTGTTTTCACTTTTACACTAAAATCGTGCAAGTCCAGAGTAGAGGCATGCATTTACGGGATGTACAGTAAAAACAGCGCATGTCCGGAATTTACCGTGAGACGTGTGTAGCGCTGCTTTAAAAACACTGTATTCTGGTGCATTGAACTATTGCTGCCACCAGAGGGAGACAGAGACATTGTTAGACTATGTTGGACAAAAACCGAACTACATCTACCATGATCCTTTGCGTGAGAACAGGAAGGAGGTGGGACAGGAAGAGGAAGGAGTTCAGCAGCCTCGTGCAAGCCAGGGCAGAGTGAGTGGAGCAGTGAAAGGTGGAGGACGCACGTTGGAGCTGTCAGGGATCGCAACCAGGCCGGAGTACAGACGCTGTCTTACTGGTGCTGGAGATTGGGACAGTGACTGTGTTAAGACCTACCTGCGCAGCGCTGAGAGGTCTGGAGGAAGAGCTAGTTCCGTCAGTTAGGAGACCGCGCTGATCGATTGGGAGTGCAGGCGGTGGATTGTTGTTCCAGTTGCAGAGATTTGGCAAGCAGGGAGCAGATTCAGTTGCACGGAGTCCCAGTGTACAGCGGAGAAGATCCTTTGACTGAGGCATCGGGTGCTGGACAGTCTCGTTCATCGGATGGGTGAGAGGCCTCCCAGGCCGCAGTTCCCAAATAAGAAACGCACGCTGCAATATTGTTTAAATCCACAGGGCCCCAACGGTGCCTAGTCGAAGATTGTTTTGTTTCATTCACTGGCCAGTTGAATACAGTACCCGGGTACCCGAGACAACACACATACACATTTTCGAGCTATTATTCACGGGACTTACACTCCCGAACTGAGGGGGTTAACTGTTTCTTTTGCCGCCGCGTGTTTTTCCCACGTTACGAATTCTTGTCATTTAAATAACGTACATGCGTAATATATGCTGCTTTATTGGGATCAGTGAAGAATATAATACATAAAAATCCACAACAGTGCTGGTGTATAGTTATTTCCTAGTGCGGTGAGACTAACCCGAGGTTTATTCAGTGGCTCCTCCGGGAGTGAGCGCTACAAGTGCATTTACAGTATTATGCGCAATTACTGTAAGACGTTAGTCTACGGGACTTCTAAGTACAACGCGCATGTCAGAGCTTTCATTTTAAAACCCATAACTCCATGATATAGAGTAAGCATTATTTTACTGAGGGTGGTGGATACATGGAACAGCCTTCCAGTTGAAGTGGTAGAGGCCAAAACAGTAATTGAATTTAAGCAGGCATGGGATAGGCATAAGGCTATCCTAAACAAAAGATAAATCCAGGTAAAGTATCCATGTAATTGGGCAGACTAGATGGGTCGAAAGGTTTTTATCTGCCGACATTTTCTATGTTTCTATGTTTCTAAGACATTGAGACACAGAAAAAGCATCTGTTCACACATATTTACTCTCTGGTTTTTGGGCTTTTTATTGGCCCAATATTTTTACTAAACTGGGACTATTTTCGAAATTCAGTCCAGGATCATTTTTTTCCAAATGCAATAATATACAGTGCAGTGTACAGCGTAACATATATTAGAAGTTCTGTACATTTTACTAACCTTTTATTAACAGCCAGGATCTGCTGAGGTCCAAATGGCATTAATATATTAGTAATAGACGTTTACACTATACTTGTCTCATGCATACTCTCTGCTTATACATGACATTCTAAACACAAAACAATATAGATATATGTTGAGCAAAAAGACCTGAGGGGTTATTCAAAGCGAGCCGAACTGGCCTCTGAATTGCACCGAACAGTGAATTTCCCGATACGGTGCAATTTTGTGACCATTCAGCTATTCAAAAAGCTGGTGATTCGCCAAATATTAGCCTATTGCTAGTGAAATATGACCTTCGAAGGCAGTGAAATCCCCATTGAGAAGTAAAGGTTAATCTATTCAGAACATGTGCAAACAGCTGTGAAAAGTTGTCAAAATTCCCAGATTTTCGGTGGTTTAATTAGACAGGTTTCAGCAGGCGAATCCGACAGGTTTCAATGTAAAAAATATTCCCTGTTTTCATTAAATATTTATTCAACCGGTTATTCTTTTCATTTGCAGCAAAAAGTCTCTTTATTTCTCTTTTAGAATTTTATAGGGGTTTTTTGGGATTTTTTCAGCGAAATCTTTTATACAGATTTTTTTTACATGTGTTTTTTTTCTAATTCTGTAACAGACCTTTTTATTATTATTCATAGGACCCTATATATTATTTCCAGGCATTTTCATGCACTATTTTTTTTTTAAAATGCCTAGTTTTTTTTAAACACGCCTTTTAAAAGTTGCGGGGTTTTTTACACCTGTTCGGCGACTGGTTGGCTTTTTTTGGATGCGTTCGGCAGATCGGCAGATGCATTGGGCGGGTTATCGGATCGATTCGGTGGGTTATCGGATTGATTCTGGGTGTTTTCAGATCGATTCGGCGGTTTGAGGATGCTTCGGCTGTTTTTCTGCAGTTTTACGATCGATTCGGCAGTTTATCGGATGCATTCGGTGGGTCGATGCAGCGCAATTAGAGGACCCTGTGGTGAATGCTGAATTTACTGCAGGGTCGGCGAATTGAACTTGCCGAAGTGCGTCGAACGAGAGACCAGCAAAATGTTGGTGACATTTCGGTGCTCTCTGAATAACCTCTATGGCGATTTTATGGAAACCATGCTCCGATAATTCCCAAATGTCAAGATTAATCTCTGAACAATTTCAATACTTTACAATAGATAATTATACGATATAACAGATTTTCTGCTGAATATTTTCTGTGATTTCCTTTACAATATACACACATTTTTGAAATATGTTTAGATAGTCTAGGAATCAATAAATATTCATATTGAAAAATCTTCAATTTCAAATCTAAGTAAGGAAATTTATTACAACATATTGGATGTATTAGCATGACATGTGAGGACATAGACAAATCATTTGCCAATATTCACATGAGGAACACAGTCTGACATAGGTATGTTAAAGGAACACTACCAATTGCATAAGCTGTGTAACTAGATTACTTGTGCATTACAAACAAAACCACCTTTTAAAACACATGCTGCTGGGTTTTTTTCAAGTTCATTTTTCCCATGATACAATATTTACCAAAATATGTGCAAAAGTTTCACTTTACAGCTGTGGTATAGATTCTACAGTATTGAAGAGGCAATCTGGTGGAGGAGTGAATGTTTATATTAAGCTGCAGGGGATCTTTTGTGTTGTGTAGGCTAAGGGAGATAAGAGATGGGAGTTGAATGAGATATGTGTCACACCTCGGAGGCTGGAGCACCTCCCTGTGGCCTCGGGGTCTGCGTCTTCCTCGCAGCCCTTCATCGCGCCCTATGCGAGTGTGCCGCCGGCCACACCGGCTTTAAGCTCCTACCAGTGGCGCGCCGCGTGTGACATCATCACGCCTCCACCGTGGGTTTCCCTGCACCATGTGATCATGGTGGCCAATCAGATTGCAGGGCGCGATATTTAAACTTGCTTTTGCCTTTTCTCATTGCCCTTTCGTGGTTTTGCTTGCCTAACCCTAAGTGCTTGTTTCTTATACCTCTGATTGATTTTCTGTGTATGACCTGGCTTTTGGATATTGACCTGTGTATCTCTATACTCCTTTGACTCGGCTTTTGGAATTTGACTTCGTATTCTGCTGTATCCCTAGGCCCTTGGATTGTGTTAGACCTCTCTGGTACCTCGTACTGTTTCTGGTTACCGCTTCATATTCTTTCCATACTTATCTGTCTCTATACCAGCCACTCTAAGGACTGGTTACTGTCCTCCTTGATTATTATCCCTGCCTTATAGGTTCACCTCTCGCTATTGCGTAACCCAGCCACCTCAAGGACTGGTATCGCACCTAGGTTAAGGGTTACCTATCGTTACGTATAGTACCGACCGTAGCACGCCCCTGGAAATACGTGTGCCTGCCTGACATCACGAAAGGGCCATGGACCTAGCAGGGACTGCCCAGCAATTCTCGGGTTTAGAGAGTCGTTTGGAGGATCAAGATCATCGACTTGATCAATTCGCTCAAGCCCTCCAAACTCTATTAGCTCATACCGCACGTACCCAATTAGAGGTATCCCCTCCTGTTAATCGGCCCCTTTCTGAGCCATTTACCACACCGAACCCGTGCCCTAACTTACTACCACCGTTACGTTATGGGGGCGATCCTATTGCCTGTAGAGGATTTATAAACCAGATCTCTATCCACTTTGAGCTAACCCCTTGGTCTTACCCTACAGATCGTGCTAAGGTAGCCTTTGTTATCAATCATCTAACCGATAAAGCAGAGGGCTAACCCTCTCTGGGATACAGACAAACCCATTGTTTATAACTATCGTGAATTTATAACTGCTTTCCGTAGAGTGTTTGACCAACCTGGTCGTAAGACTAATGCCGCCAAGTCCTTGTTACGCCTGCGCCAGGGTACTAAATCCCTGGGTGATTACGCACTGGAGTTTAGATCCTTGGCTTCTGAATTGAACTGGAACAATGAGGCTTTGATAGCAGTTTTTTTAGAGGGTTTGAATGATGAGCTCCAGGACGAAGTAGCGGCCAGAGATCTTCCAGAAGATCTGGAAGATCTAATCACCTACTTGTCCTTTATAGATGAACGCATTCACCATCGTAAGAATACTAAAGATAAAGCTAAAAAACTACCTCTTAGGATGCCTCCCCGGTTCCCTTTACCCGCGCTCCCAGAATCACTTTCTCCTCCTGAGCCCATGCAGTTAGACAGCACTAAACTCCCTGAAGCCGAAAGGCAACGCCGCCGACGTGAGGGATTGTGTTTGTATTGTGGGTTAGGGGGTCATTTGCTTAAGGGGTGCCCCAAACGCCCTCAGGGTTCTTCGGGAAACTCGCATGCCTAAGTGCCCCTTGGGGACAGCTCTTAGTTACGTTTCCCTCATCCCCCAAACTTGAAAATAGACTCCAGGTTCCGGATACTCTCTGTTGGGAGAGTTCCCGTAGCCCGGTGAATCTCTATGCCCTGGTTGACTCCGGTGCTGCCGATGACTTTATTGATCTTGTTTTTGCTCGCAAACATGCTATCCCTCTTATTAAGAAAGAAACACCTTTACTCGTACAAGCCATTGATGGCAGACCACTTGAAACCCCTTTTGACCTTTTCGAAACTCAAGACATTTCTGTTAGGATAGGACTATGTCATAAAGAAAAGATGTTTTTCCATGCCATTTCCTCGCCTTCCTATCCTATCGTACTTGGGTACCCGTGGTTAACTTGTCATAACCCTATAATCGATTGGCGAGCTCGTCAAATCGCTAAGTGGGATAAAGATTGTATGCTCTCTTGTATTGAGGTCCCCTTGTCCGTCAACACCTTAAATGTACCCATGGCTCCTCCTCTGACCACGACAATACCTCCTCCATACTCTGATTTGGCCCCTGTGTTCGATAAGAAAGAGGCCGATAAATTACCCCCACATCGTTCGTAAGATTGCGCTATCGACCTTCTCCCCGGTACCACTCCTCCCCGAGGGGTAGTCTATCCATTATCTGAGAAAGAGCATAGAGTATTGGAGGAGTATATTACTGATTCCCTTAACAAAGGGTTTATTCGCCCCTCTTCCTCTCCGGCTGGAGCAGGATTCTTCTTTGTTCAGAAAAAAGAGGGCGATCTCAGACCTTACATAGATTTTCGTGGGTTAAACAAGATAACCATAAAAAATGCCTACCCTATCCCACTCATCCCCGAGTTGTTTGATCGCCTGAAATATTCTAAAATATTCTCGAAGTTGTATCTCAGAGGGGCCTATAACTTGATTCGAATCAGACGAGGGGATGAGTGGAAAACTGCCTTCAACACTAGATTAGGGCATTATGAGTACCTGGTTATGCCCTTTGGACTATGCAACGCTCCAGCAGTTTTCCAGGCTTTTATTAATGATGTTTTAAGGGCATACACTCCTTGTTTTGTCATTGTATATCTTGATGATGTCTTGATACATTCTCCTGACCTGAAAACCCACCACCAACATGTACGACTTGTCTTGTCTAAACTGTTGTCCAACGGCCTGTATTGTAAGCTCGATAAATGCTTGTTTGACGTACAAGTACAATTTTTAGGCTATGTAATCTCCTCTTCCGGCTTCATGATGGATCCTAAGAAACTAGATGCAATCGTTCATTGGCCTCTTCCCAAGGGTCTCAAGGCCATTCAAAGATTTATAGGCTTCTCTAACTATTATAGAAGTTTATCAAGGGTTTCTCGTCCATCATGGCACCTATTACAGCTTTGACTAAAAAAGGAACTGACACACAGAATTGGCCCTCTAATGCATTAGAGGCTTTTGGGAAATTAAAAGCAGCATTTTCCACCGCACCCATCCTTCATCACCCTGATCCTACTAGACCCTTCATATTAGAAGTGGACGCCTCAGAGACTGGGGTGGGAGCTGTGTTGTCCCAACGTCCTGCTGAAGACAAACCCATGCAACCTTGCGGCTTCTTCTCTAGAAAATTATCACTTACCGAGACCCGTTATGACATTGAAGACAGGGAAATTTGGTTATCATACTTGCCCTAAAGGAATGGCGTCACCTCTTAGAGGGTTCCAATTGTCCGTTCTCTATACTCACAGACCATAAGAATTTGGCCTATCTGTCTGAAGCCAAGAGATTGAACCCCAGAAAAGCTCGGTGGGCTCTCTTTCTTACCCGATTTGATTTTGTCATTTCATACAGACCCAGGTTGAAAAATGTTAAGGCTGATGCACTCTCCAGACAGCACGAGCCTCTATCTACTCAAATTCCGGTACCAGTTCCCATAGTGCCCGAGGAGAAAATCTTAGCCTCCTTGAGTACTCAGATCGATTCACCACTATGGAATCTGTTACTATCGAAACAGCCACTAGCACCTCCGTCTAAACCACCCAATAAACTTTTTGTTCCTCCTGAAGAGGTTCTCACAGTCTTACGACTGTTTCATGAATCCAGATTTGCTGGACATTTTGGAGTAGAGAAGACTCTAACCCTAATTAAAAGAAACCTTTGGTGGTCTACGCTTGCCAAAGATGTTAAAGAGTATGTTACCACCTGTTCTGTTTGTACCCGTTCTAAGTCCTCCCGTCTTAGACCTACTGGTCTTCTCCAGCCTCTACCTGTTCCTGAACGTCCCTGGTCCCATTTAGCGATGGACTTCTTGGTGGAGTTAACCCCTTCGTTTGGCCATATGGTCATTTTTGTCGTTGTCGATCGTTTCTCCAAAATGGCACATTTTATTCCGTTAAGGAAACTTCCCTCCTCTAATGAGCTGGTACACATCTTTACGAAAGAGATATTTAGACTACATGGTGTTCCAAATGTTATCGTCTCAGATCGTGGTTCCCAATTTATATCAAAATTTTGGAGAGGCTTCTGTCAACAATTAGGTGTCAAACTATCCTTTTCTTCCACATATCACCCGCAGAGGAACGGATTAGCTGAAAGAACAATTCAGACACTTGAGACTTATTTAAGATGTTTTATTTCTGATGCACAGGATGATTAGGTCACTCTATTGCCATGGGCAGAATTTGCGTATAATAATGCCACATCTCAGTCGACTAAATATTCCCCATTTGAAATAGTCACTGGTATGCACCCCACCGTTTTCCCATCCTCGTTTGTACCTCAGGATATTAATGTTTTAGAGGACCACCTCTGTAATCTACGTGTGATTTGGGAGAAGACCAAATTGAATCTCGAATCCGCTTCTTTGGCTCAGAAGCGTTCTGCAGACCTCAGGCGCAGACCTCCACCGGTTTATCACGTAGGGGACAAAGTGTGGCTCAGCACACGTCACATCAGGTTGAAGGTCCCTTCTATGAAATTTGCGCCCCGGTTCATAGGACCTTATAAGATTCTTAGGTGTATTAATCCCGTCTCGTACGCTCTGCAGTTGCCTACATCCCTTCGTATCCCTAACACCTTTCATGTGTCCTTACTGAAACCCCTCCTGTGCAATCGTTTTACCTGTCCCGACTCTCTCCCACCTCCTCCTGTTGTGGTAGATGGGAACCCCGAGTTTGAAGTTGAGTCCATTCTGGATTCCCATCGTTCTCGGAACACGTTGCAGTATTTAGTTCATTGGAAGGGTTATGGTCCTGCGGATCGTACATGGGTCTCACTTCACGACATTCATGCTCCGCATTTGTTGTCTGCTTTTCACTGTCGTTTTCCTGCTAAGCCGGCTCCTAACCGCCCGGTGGGCGTTCCTCGAGTGGGGGTGCTGTCACACCTCGGAGGCTGGAGCGGCTCCGGCGTCCCTCCCTGCGGCCTTGGGGTCTGCGTCTTCCTCGCAGCCCTTCATCGCGCCCTATGCGCGTGTGCCACCGGCCTCACCGGCTTTAAGCTCCTACCAGCGGCGCGCCGCGTGTGACGTCATCACGCCTCCACCGTGGGTTTCCCTGCACCATGTGATCATGATGGCCAATCAGATTGCAGGGAGCGATATTTAAACTTGCTTTTTGCCTTTTCTCATTGCCCTTTTGTGGTTTTGCTTGCCTAACCCTAAGTGCTTGTTTCTTATACCTCTGATTGATTTTCTGTGTATGACCTGGCTTTTGGATATTGACCTGTGTATCTCTATACTCCTTCGACTCGGCTTTTGGAACTTGACTTCGTATTCTGCTGTATCCCTAGGCCCTTGGATTGTGTTAGACCTCTCTGGTACCTCGTACTGTCTCTGGTTACCGCTTCATATTCATTCCATACTTACCTGTCTCTATACCAGCCACTCTAAGGACTGGTTACTGTCCTCCTTGCTTATTATCCCTGCCTTATAGGTTCACCTCTCGCTATTGCGTAACCCAGCCACCTCAAGGACTGGTATCGCACCTAGGTTAAGGGTTACCTATCGTTACGTATAGTACCGACCATAGCACGCCCCTGTAAATACGTGTGCCTGCCTGACAATATGACAGAGAGCTGAAAAGACTTTTCTAATCTAACCCCTGGTGATGCCCTTTGAATACACCCCACACACAGGGCCAGCACTTCACTTCCTAGGCACCCACCTAGGACGCACTGCCACCTAGGGGCGTAGCCCATCCTGACCCAGTTTCCATTATTGTACCTGTTCCTCAATGCAAGCGGATCACTTAGCTGGTAGTGGTGGCTCACGGACCGCAAAGCCCTCAGTTTCGGCTTGCGGACCCATGCTAGTGGCGCAAAATATGGAAGTCTTATGGTGAAGCACAGACACCACCTGATGACGCACAGGTGCCACCAGAAAGAGGCAGAAGAAAGAAAGGCACAGAAGAAAGAAAAAAAAATAGGCAGATGAATAAAAAGGCAGATGAAAGAAAGGCAGATGAAAGAAAAAAAGATACAGATGAAAGAAAAGAAAGAGGCAGAGGAAAGAAAGAAAGAAAGAAAGAAAGAAAGAAAGAAAGAAAGAAAGAAAGAAAGAAAGGCAGATGAAAGAAAAGAAAGAGGAAAGAAATAAAGAAAAAGAAAGAAAGGCAGATGAAAGAAAAGACGAGGCACAGATGAAAAAAAGAGACAAAAGAAAGAGGCACAGAGGACAGAGGAAAGAAGGAAAGAAAGAGGCACAGATGATCCTGGGCCTGACCAGCGGAGGGGATAAGGCGGGTACCGACCGACTATGTGTGGCCCCCGTGCACGATGTATGTGTGTGTGTCCCTGCGTGCAGTATGCGTATCCCCCTCCCTCACAGTGTGTGTGTGTCTGTCTGTCCCCCAGCATTTCAACAGTTAACAATCTTGATTTTTTTGGGGGGGAGAGCAAGTAGTTGGTCTTGCCTAGGGTGCAAACTAGTCTAACACGGCCCTAACCACACAATGCAATGCTATAAGTTGATTTTCTGGACTGCTGACCAATTCAATCCATTCTGTTCTCAATGCTTCACAGTGAGGAGCACGAGCTTTAAAGATGCTGTGGGGGCACTTTACAAGACAAAATATCACAAAATGCATGCACGTGGTGACACATATAGAGTAATATATTTTCTTAACTAAACATAACGAACAAAGAACATGTAAGATATCAACGACAGAAAATAAACAAAATAAATTACTTAATTTTTTTGGTGGTAGTGTCCTTTTAACTTCGGACACCAAAACAGCAGAAGCATGAGTGTGAGTAACCTATGCAAACATCCAATATGGTATGTGAACGTTGATCTAATTGGAGGAAGAGATTGTCCACTTACATGTATTTTTAGGTGCCTCCGTGACCACTGGATGTTGGGTGGACCCATTATTTGAGGGTATGAGGATTGGTTCATCTGATGCTTCATCCTCTGTAGGTATAAGACTGTCTGGAATACATGAATAAGAATAAAATATTGGTAATGTGTATAAAAAGAAAAACATGAAACCATGTAGGTGTACCTGTTTCCTTGGATATATTCAACATTAATCCAACAGACTGAAGAAGTTTTAACATTTAGAATCCATTATGCTTGACAAAGAAGAACGCAGTTAAACAGGGCCAGATTCTTTACATTAATTTCAATTTGGTTTGGACTGTTTAGGAGTCAAATCACATTCCATAGTACAGGTGGCCAATCTGAGAATGAACAATCTAGACCAAATAGCCGATATGGAAAGTGTGATAAATGGAAGAATTTTTCTGGTTTGGCTATTTTGACCTACAGGGTAATTCAAAGAGAATCAAAAAGTCACCGCACGTTCGGTGACTTTTCGTTCTCCCCAATTCGGTTCAATTTGGCGATCCCATTTCGGCAACCCTGCTGTGTATTCAGCAAACACCACGGGGTCCCCGAATTGCAGGGAAAAGCTGCCGAAAACCCACCGCAAAACCCGGCGAATACACACCGAAAACCCACAAAAACATCTGGATTAATCCCGCCGAAAACGCCGGAAAAACCCGAGCAGGAGTCGATCACACGCACCGCAGCCGCCGGAAAAAGCCGACACCACAGACGAATGGAGTGAAAAAAAAACAGTTTGCTTAAATGTGCCTGGCAGTGTGCACATTCATATGCTGCAATAATTATACTGTAGAGGTACTGCCCGGCAGTGTGCGGATTCATATGCTATATTATTATATTGTAGAAGTGCTGCCCGGCAGTGTGCAGATTCATATGCTGCATTAATTATACTGTAGAGGTGCTGCCCGGCAGTGTGCGGATTCATATGCTACATTATTATACTGTAGAGGTGCTGCCGGACAGTATGTGGATTCATATGCTTTATTATTATACTGTAGAGGTGCTGCCCAGCAGTGTGCGGAATCATATGCAGCATTATTATACTGTAGAGGTGCTGCCCGGCAGTGTGCGGATTCATATGCTGCATTAATTATACTGTAGAGGTGCTGCCCGGCAGTGTGCGGATTCATATGCTGCATTAATTATACTGTAGAGGTGCTGCCCGCAGTGTGCGGATTCATATGCTACATTATTATACTGTAGAGGTGCTGCCGGACAGTATGTGGATTCATATGCTTTATTATTATACTGTAGAGGTGCTGCCCAGCAGTGTGCGGAATCATATGCAGCATTATTATACTGTAGAGGTGCTGCCCGGCAGTGTGCGGATTCATATGCTGCATTAATTATACTGTAGAGGTGCTGCCCGGCAGTGTGCGGATTCATATGCTGCATTAATTATACTGTAGAGGTGCTGCCTGGCAGTGTGTGGAATCATATGCTGCATTGAAACCTATGGGTTAAAAAGCCTTATTTCTTTAAAAAAAGTTAAGAAACCTAAAATTTCACCCAAAAAATGCTAAAAAATCTTAAAAGATCAAATAAGTAAAGGAACTTTCATTCTATTGGTAGTAAATCTACTTCCCATTATTAAATAAGCAATAAAAATCCAAATTACTCATTAAAAAAAGAAAAACCAAACTGAACCGAATCACCCGAATCACCGAATCGCTGAAATGATCCAAACGCCAAAATGACCCGAATCGCTGAATCGATCCAAAATTTCGAATCGATCCAAAATTTCGACTCAATCCGAAATTTCGAATCGAGCCGAAATTTCAAATCGATATTGAATCCCCGAATCGAATTCCCAAATCGAAACGAAAATGGTCTGAAACGACCCAAAATGAAAAAAGAACACCTGGAAAGAAAAAGGCAACAAAACGAAACGAAATTTTCAGCGGTGCACATCTCTATATATTTCCATTTTCTTGTTGAGGGGTAGCATTGATTCTACTTAGCAAATAAAGGCTATTTTTTCCCTGGGATATATTGCAATAATTAACAAGTACTTGTTAAGGCACTACACACTGAGGAAGGGGCTGCGTCCCTGAAACTTTTGTTTTGTGTTCCTTTTTTGTTTCTTTCAAATAAATGTGGTAGCACAAGTGCACCATTCTTGCAGCGCTGGAGGTATTATTTTTCTTTACTTGTTCAAGATTCATCACCCTCCTGGTTGGATGCACAAGAGCTCTCTAGCAGCAGCTGAGTATATTTTTCAGTTTTCATTTTAAATTTTTTTTGGGTGTTGTAGATACCCAACCCCATACCTATTGTATCTGTATTGCAATAATTAGGTTGTTATGGTGGGATTTTTGGAATCTGTTCAACAAACAATCAGAAAAAGTAGGGAAATGTGGTGACATTGTACTTATCATTCTCATGAATGTTGAATTAACCAGGTGTGTCTTCTCTCTTACCTTCATTTACATATCGTTAGCCTATTGTTGGCTAAGTATTAAAAGGAGACAGTAGAATCTTGTGAAAATGCAATATTAGACTTTACTTCAATGGATTAAACTGCAAACCTTAAGATCACGTCAGTTGAAACAGTTGCCTGCACATAATGTACACTAATGGCCAAAATTGTGGGTACTTGTTTTGATTTCGTTAGTTTTGGTTGACAAGAAAATTCCTCTGTTTTCCTGGTCTGGAAATAGCCCTGACTTGAATCCCATCGAAAATCTGTGGTCAAGATTGAAACGCATTAGATCGAGCAAGAATCCAAGCAACAAGCGAGGACTCAATGAGGCTATAATCAATTCCTAACAGTTGGGAATTAATCCCAGTGTGAGCGCACAGACTTTTTCCCAGTGGTACTCTAAACACACTAGAGAATCACTTATCTGATGTTCAATTTCTCCTGGACAACCATCTATTCAATTGTAATTGTCCTATAGTTGACATGGATACAAAAACCAAAACCAAATGGTGCAATATTGTCTATATGTCAAATATATACTCTATGAATTAACGTTATTTATGGGTTTCAACTCACAAAGGAGGAATAGTTCTTTACTCAATACTTGTCTCATGCTTATACATGACATACTACACTCAAAACAATATAGATATATATTGAGCAAGAAGACATAGGGATAGTATAGAAACCATACTCTGATAATTCTCACATATCTATAATAATCTCTGAACAATTTACATTCTTTACAACAGATAATAATACATTATAATATATTGTCTAGATAAATATCATAGAAAGCAATACATTTTTATATTGATTAAAATTTAAATTTAAAACCTAAATAAGGAAATTTATTGTAAATGAAATGATGCAGGGCTTAAAATTTCAACTCCTGAGCTACTAGCCAGGCCTTAAGAGATCATACCCCAAATACATGTATACCTAGTATTCTGCTTCCCTAAGCAAAGCTGTGAGGCGTGGATGCTTTAGACTAGCGAAGTCTGTATTTGACCAGTACTCACACGATGAAGTTCGGTAGATAGCTTCAACTCAGCAAAACTGACACGTAGAAAGATGAATCCAGTTGAAGAGTTTAATGGTCAGACTGACAATCTTTATAATAGTGTACAGCAATGCAGGTAAAAATCCATTAGTTTTGTCTAGCAGTGAGCACAGAATGGCTGCTATGTAACCAGGATGTCCCTTAGAACAAGACACTGAGCAAAGGGTGGAAACTATCTGGATACAGCAAGCTAAGGAAACCCAGCAGGGACAAAATAGCTATGAAATCAATAGCATGTAAGCAGCAAAAGCAGATTCAACACAAAACAGAAAAATATACAATAGATCCTAAATCATGGGGCATGACACCTAGACTTCAGACCCCAGATACATAAATACCTCGACATCAGACCCCAGATACATGAATACCCAGACATTAGGCCCCAGATACAACGTAAGTGAGGGCGAGTGGAAATGGACACGCAGAGAGCACGATAAATTATATTGCGCTGTCTGTGCTGCATATTCTGGCAGTGGCCTAAAGTATAAAGAAATACGTCTGCCGTCGCAATACGCAGCGCAAGCGGCACAATATAATTTATCGTGCTGCCTGCCTGTGCATTTCCATTCGCCCTCACTTAATTTCCACTCGCCAAATGCAAGCAGGCGAGTGGAAATTTTGAGCCCTGAAATTATGTATTAGCATACCATTTGTAGACAAAGACAAACCATTGGACCGTATTCACACTATATAAGTAGACTGAGATGGATAAATTAACAAATGAGTGAGAGTAACCTGTGCAAACATCCAATATGGTATGTGAACGTTGATCTAATTGAGCGTGAGATAGTCCACTTACATGTATTTTTAGGTTCCTCTGTGACCACTGCGTGTTGTGTAGACCCATTATTTGACGGTATGGGGATTGGTTCATCTGATACTTCATCCTCTGTCGGTAAAAGACTGTCTGGAATACATAAAAAATAATAAAATATTGGAAATGTGTATAAAAAGAAAAACATGAAACCATGTAGGTGTACCTGTTTCCTTGGATATATTCAACATTAATCCAACAGACTGAAGAGGTTTTAACTTTTAGAATCCATTATGCTTGACAAAGAAGAACGCAGTTAAACAGGGCCAGATTCTTTACATTAATTTTAATTTGGTTTGGTCTGTTTAGGAGTCAAATCACATTCCATAGTACAGGTGGCCAGGAACAGCTTGGGTCTATAAATACAACCTAAATCTAGACCTAGGGGGTTATCCAGAGAACAACGAAATGTCGCCGACATTTCGGTGAACTCTCTTTCCCTGTACTTCCCTGCACTTCAGGGAATCAAATTTCCTCACTCTGCGTTGAATGCAGCTTTCACCACAGGGTCTCCGAAGTGTAGGGAATCGCCTGCTGAATGCTGCTGCCAACCCGTCGCCCACCACCGCCAATCCGCCGAACATCTGCCGCGAACCCGCTTGAGGGCTGCCAAGCTGCCGGACAGGTAAAAAAAAAATACGATTGAAAGTGTCAAAATTGAAACGCTGTTTGGAAAAAACTACTAGCCAATAGTCAAATGTCCCCGAAATGTCCCCGTACGAGGAATTTTCCTGTTCGGTGACATTTCGGGGGCCAGATCAGCTCTCTCTGAATAACCCCTCTAGTCTTTGACCTTAACATGGAGTCTACGTATATGTTCATTGTATTGTACAACTTTGCACCCCCCCCCATCATTGCGATTATGAGTGTAACAGTGTATCCCACAATTTAATGATGACTGAAATTATGATAATCACTGTGATAACTATGATAATAAATACATATTGTGTTACCCTGTTATTATGTTTCAGACATAGGGTGTCCGATATAACTAATTACCCTCTCCAAAAAAGCCCTAACCCAAGTTGATCTGCAAAATAACTTTGAGGTAAACAAATATAAGAAAGCAGTGGCAAATCTTATAATACTTTAAATTACAATTACACAACGTTTCTTGTGACTTGTAAAGACATGTTGAACAGAGGTGTAAGCACATTGGGATGTCAGAGAAAACAGGCTGACATTACCTGGGTTGAGATTAGGGGCACATGGGGCAGGTGTGGGGGTATAGGTATCCCGGGACATTGGGCAAACACCTAGAAAGAGCAAAAAAAAAGAACAGAGAGCTGAATGTAGGAAATATGTATCAAACACATCCATCATTGGCAAGTGATTGGACTGGAACATCTAAAGAGCTGTAAAAGCTACATGGAATATACAAAATAAATAAGCCATAGCAAAAGTCAGAAGGGCCACATTGTCAAGTTTAATGTGGTAATCATAGGTATGCGCACGGGGTGTGCCGGGTGTGCCTGGGCACACACTAATGCCAGCCCCGGCACACCCCGCAGGCCCACGGAGCACTCTGGGTCCCGGCTGGCCGCATCCCATGGATGGCCGTCGGGACCCTTCAATGCCGCAGGCCTGGCGGCAGCCTCTGCTTCCCTGATGGTCCGGTGGCTGTGGGGGTGCTGCATTGCGATCTGTGCTTCGCGCACAGACGCAGAGCACGTCCCACAGTGAGTGACTGGACGCCAGGACCGGCGATCGCTGATGACCTGTCACCTGACCGCCGGCACTCACTGACTGTGTCAGAGCACCGGCGGTCAGGTGACAGGTCACCTGCGATCACCGGCGCTCTGCTCACGTCCAGTCACTCACTGTGGGGCATGTGTGGTACGTGCGCGAAGCACAGATCGCAATGCAGCACCCCACACTTACCGGACCACCAGGGAAGCAGAGGCTGCCGCCAGGCCTGCGGCAATGAAGGGTCCCGGCGGCTATCCATGGGATGCGGCCAGCCGGGTTCCCCCTCTTCGAACCTCCCCCCTTCTGGACCCGCAATACTCAACCCCCTCCCTGCAAAAAGAAAGTTAAGCAGGAGATGGGGCAACTTTTGTATTTAAAATAGTTATACACTGCACATTACTGGGGTTTTATTGCTGTGGACTTTGTGATACACTCATATACACTGGGCACATTACTGGGGGTTTTATTGCTGTGGACTTTGATACACTGGGCACATTACTGGGGGTTTTATTGCTGTGGATTCTGTGATGTGCAGTGTGTATGAGCCTATCAGAATCCACAGCACTAAAACCCCCAGCAATGTGCGGTGTGTATGAGCGTATCACAGAAACCACAGCAATAAAACCCCCAGCAAAGTGCAATGTGTATGAGTGCATCACAGAATCCACAGCAATAAAACCCCCAGCAATGTGCAGTGTGTATGAGCGTATCACAGAATCCACCGCAATAAAACTCACAGTAATGTGCAGTGTGTATGAGCCTATTACTGGGGGTTTTAATGCTGTGGATTCTGTGATAGGCTCATACACACTGCACATTACTGGGGTTTTATTGTTGTGGATTCTGTGATACACTCATACACACCGCACTTTACTGGGGGTTTTATTGCTGTGGACTTTGTGATACGCTCTTAAACACTGCACTTTAGTGGGGGTTTTATTGCTGTGGATTCTGTGATAAGCTCATACACGCCACACATTGCCGGGGGTTTTATTGCTGTGGATTCTATGATATGCTCATATATGCTGCACCTTACTGTGAGTTGTATTGCTGTGGATTCTGTGATACGCTCATACACACGGCACATTGCTGGGGGTTTTATTGCTGTGGATTCTGTGATACGCTCATACACACCACACATGACTGAGGGTTTTATTGCTGTGGATTCTGTGATATGCTCATACACACTGCACTGTATGGCTGTGTGTGTAAATGCATGTCTTTGTCTTTAAACAGGCTGCTGTGTGCAAAATTCTGCACCTGTGTCCTTGTCTCAGCCCGGCGTTGCCCCCTTGCCCTGCACCCAAAAGGCTGGTATTGCTCCTAGAATTGCCGCAATATCTTCTGCCTGCACTGCACAAAGTAAAAATAGTGAATAAAGCATCGTGAGATACAGGTAGGAGACTAAATATTGGTGCTTGGCAGCAAGAGGTTAACCTCCCTGGCGGTCCGATTTTGACATATTTTTATATGTCAAAATCGGTGCATTTATTCAGCCCCTGGTGGTTTTCCCAAGTGTGGCTCGGGGTTAAATTTCAATGCTGCGGAATATGCTGGCGCTTTATAAATAAAGAATAATAATAAAATAATAACCCCGAGCCACACCTGGGCTGTTACATACCTGTCCCTGCGCTCCCTCGCTGTCCTCTCACAGTCACCTCCGGCCGATCGCGGCGTCCTGGTTCCTGTTGCGAGTGGCTTGTACCTGCACTTTGGGGGCCCTGCGGTGAATGGTGAATTCACCGCAGGGTGGGGCAATTTGATTCCCCGAAGTGCGGGGAACAACAGTTGGCCACATTTCAGCGCTCTGTGAATGACCCCTATAGTAATGATATATTTTGGCTGAATGTGTGAGTGTGTGTCTGTGTATGTTTGCATAAGGGTGCGTGAATATGTATATATATATATATATATATATATATATATATATATGTAATGTAATGTATATGTGTGTGTGTGTGTTTGAACTTTTGGGTGCACACCCTAATACCATAGGCTGCGCACGCCTATGGTGGTAATATACTGTAGATAAGAAAATTGAATACATGGGCAGAAGGATGAGCTATGCGTAGACTTATTTACATAAGTTAGATGGTGTCAAGCAGGAATACTTTGGGTCAAAGATTGAGTTCTATGAGATTCCTTTGAGTAACAACTCGAGAAGAGCTAGCTAGAATGAGAAAAAGGAAACTTGAGTAGGAGAGTCTTACAAAGCATGCACTCGAATAATGGCATTATAATTTCCTAGTTCCTAGCCCTATTTCCTAGTGAACGCTAGCTGTAGCGTTCGGATATGTAAATGTTATCCTCAGGATAAGTGACTTTATCACATGCCCTCTATATTACATCCCTAACGATAAACCATGTAAAAATTCATTAGCGCATCAGTGATTGCGCTAGCTTGAGTGAGTCTATCGTACTTTGCACTCCCCATGTTAAGTATAAGGTGCGCAATCTGTAATTAGTGTTAAGATAAGAAAAGTATTACAAAATCCTAACGCTAATTACCGCAGTGATGGGTTAAAGGAATTTTTACCGGCACCTAGAAGCTGGTGCTACCTGATTGCGCTTTTGCAGAATCAATTAGCACCAGCTACACCCCTCCCCCCAATAAATCAGATACTCACCTCTCATCCACGGTGAGAACAGTGGCCCGATCCGTTGTTTATTGCCACCGGAGCAGAGTGAGACTGGGGACAAAATCACTCCTCAAGTGATAGGGAGTGATGGTGATTGAAGTGTAAGCCCGTCATGTCACAGCACCTCTGGGTCCAGGTGGGTTCTACCTAATGAAACTAAAAGCTGCTTTTCTAAGCATCCACATAAACAGCATGAGCATATCAGCTAAGAGGCAAACTGATGGGGTATATATATACCCTCACCAGGAACCATTCCACTTTGGAATTAAAAAGACCCAGAGGTGCTGCCTGTGACATGGCGGGTGGGCTTACACTTCAATGGGCTTTCAAGTAAACCCAAACCTCTGACTGTGTTTTGTTTCACATAGAGCTACAGTGGTGAGCGCAAATGACTACTGTCAGTAGTGAGTACAAATGACAACTTTTTTTCTTGTTTTGGTTTATACATGGAGCAGGCTGGATAATTCTGGTCCATGCAGCCACCCTGGTAGGGGATAGGCACAAAACTGTTTTCTTCTGCATATATGTATATTTTGTTGTATCCCCAGCCAGGTCATTATTGCTGCTGCCCCTTTCCATGTTTTCTTTTTAATCCCAAAGTGGAATTGTTCCTGGTGAGGGTATATATATGAGCAAATGTGGTTGCTTAGAAAAGCAGTTCTTGGTCTCATTAGGTAGGACCCACCTGACCCAGAGGCCGCCAATCACAGTGCAGACCAACTGCTGGAAAAAGCCAACAAGCTGATGAACGGGGTACAAAAAAAACCAATACGATTGAAAGTGTCATAATTGAAAAGCTGTTGAAAAAAACTACTGAATGAAAATGCCTGGAATTTACATATAATATCCTATGAATGCTAAGAAAAAGGTCTGTTACAGAAAAATGAAAAAGACACTTTAAAAAAAAAATTGCTGAAAAAATCCTGAAAAATGCATAAAAGATCCTAAAAAAATCAATAAATAAAGAAACATTTTACTGGAAAATAAAATAATAAACAGTTTATTAGATAATGGATAAAAACAAGAATATTTTTAACATTGAAGTCTATGGGGTTCACCTGAATAAACCTCCCGAATGAAAACACCGAAAAGCAGGGCACTTCGGCAATTTTTCACTGCTCTTCGGTGTTCTGTGAATAGATTAACCATTGCTTCTCTATGGGGACTTTCACTGCCGTCGAACAGGCAGTTCGACAAAATTTAGCAAACTGCCTGCTCTCTGATTAGGCTAGGGTCAGACTAACGCATTTTTCACGTTGTCCGTGAAAAAGTGCGTTCGAACGAATGGACGTATTTTTTCACGGAATACGCAATAGCGGTCATACGATGCGCAGTTTCATCCGTGATTTTGTACGGATCATCAATAAAACACTTTTTGGGTCTGGACGTTATGTTGGCTGGACATTAGCAGCGTCTGACGTCTCCCAATCACACACACACGCCGCTATGCGGCCGCAGCGCACTCTGTACGTCAGTACTAGTGGTTTCACGTTCTCGAAAAAATGCGTTTGTTTGCCGCTTGCGTTGCGCGGCCGCACTTTTGTGCGACCGTACTTCGTATATTGGCCATCATTGCCCGTCATCTGCTGCTAGCACGGCCGTGATTATGTGCGGCTGCACGCGCGTTCGCACTGCCTCAGTCTGACCCTAGCCTTAGCCGAATGGCCCCGAAAAGTCACCGTACAGGGAAATTCCCTGTTCAGTGACTTTTCGGGGCAGATCGGCTCTCTCTGAATAAACCCTTAACTGTGTTTTGATGGGGTCCTTGATGTGCCACAATATATGTCACCGTTAGTGAATGGCATCCAACCTGCAAGAGATAATCAACTGCCCTGACTGCTAATGACATTCTTGCACCTTTTTTTTTTGTGTGGTTTTTTAAGAACGTATTTTACCAGGAAGGACATATTGAGATTTCTCTTGTTTTCAAGTATGTCCTGGGTGGCGAGTATGTACCGTTAGGTTCTTACCCAAGGACACTTACTTATATAATACTATGACCTTATATATTTGACATTACCAAATATTAATTTTAATTACATTACACATGATGAATGTCCCACAGTCAGATGAATCCCCAATCTAATATCTAGGATAAAAAAAAACTTTTGCATATACCCCAAATCAGCAAATGAAATATGTATGTAAGATAGTCTTTGGGGGGGGTCTGTTGTGGACTGTAACACCAATGCACATATATAATACGATGCTGAAACTATGGGGATTATTCAACAAAGCCGGTGTTTGCTAAAGTTGTGATTTGCGAACATTGATGAAATCCATCGTTGTTGCATGAGTGACAAATGTCAGTGTTTCACAAGAGGAAAACTTAAATAGCAGCAGGAGAAGCTTCACTGTTCACTTTATTTGCATTGTTTGATTTTCTGCCAGGGTCCTCAACTTCGGCAAACTCCGCCACTCTTTGAATAACCCCCTGTATGTAAAAGTATATATTATATGAACATGTTGACTTTGTTTCTCAAATTCCGTAAATCTCAAGATGTTTCATAACTGCTGTATAGCAAACACAAAGAGGATCCAATGTAGAAGAACCTGACCAAGAGATACACAACAAAAACCTGACAGCATCGTATACCACAGAATGTCAATGATGTACCAGAAATGTGCCTGATTGCAAGTGCTGTCCAATAATAAAATTAACTTATCGAGTTACAAATAAATTATTTCATGGCAACTTTATGGGAAATACATGATATTTTGAAATCATGATATACAACAATTGCACGAATTGCACTAGACACATTATATGCTACGCTAGACGATACATTAAACAAATGGATAGACAGCTATAAATGGAGCTAAAAATGGCTTGTGGTGACCTACAGTTGTGTTCAAAATTATTCAACCCCCAATGCTGTAAAGGGTTTTAGGGAATTTAGTGTACATTTGTAATTGTATTCAGAATGAAATCCTACAAGGACTTTTTAAAGAACCATATGCAACTAAAATGACATCAATTGGTTTTGTAATACAGTAGTAAATGTTTCTTTTGTGAATTCTTCATTGACACAATTATTCAACCCCTTAAAGACTACCACTCTGAAGAACAGAGGTTCATTCAAGTGTTTTCAATCAGGTATTGAAAACACCTGTGGATGTCACGGAGCAGCAATAAAGCATAATAAGCACCAATTAGGCAGCTTTAAAATGACTGTGATACTCAGCTCCTTCTAGACATTTACTGGTGTGGTTACAAACATGGTGAAGTCAAGAGAATGGTCCAGGAAGACAAGAGAAGAGGTGATTACTCTTCACAGGAAGGGCAATGGCTATAAGAAGATTGCAAAGATGTTAAACATACCAAGAGAGACCATAGGAAGCATCATTCGCAAATTCAAGGCAAAGGGCACTGTTGAAACGCTACCTGGTCGTGGCAGAAAGAAGATGCTGACTTCGACTGCTGTGCGCTACCTGAAGCGTAGAGTGGAGAAAAGTCCCCGTGTGACTGCTGAGGAACTGAGAAAAGATTTGTCAGATGTGGGTACTGAAGTTTCAGCTCAGACAATACAGCGCACACTGCGTAATGAAGGCCTCCATGCCAGAACTCCCAGGCGCACCCCCTTGCTGTCTCCAAAGAATAAGAAGAGTCGACTGCAGTATGCCAAAAGTCATGTGGACAAACCACAGAAGTTTTGGGATAGTGTTCTGTGGACTGATGAAACAAAATTAGAACTGTTTGGGCCCATGGATCAACGCTATGTTTGGAGGAGGAAGAACAAGGCCTATGAAGAAAAGAACACCTTGCCTACTGTGAAGCATGGCTGGGGGTCAATCATGCTTTGGGGCTGTTTTGCTTCTGCAGGTACAGGGAAGCTTCAGCGTGTGCAAGGTACCATGAATTCTCTTCAGTACCAGGAGATATTGGATGACAATGTGATGCAGTCCGTCACAAACCTGAGGCTTGGGAGACGTTGGACCTTTCAACAGGACAATGATCCCAAGCATACCTCCAAGTCCACTAGAGCATGGTTGCAGATTAAAGGCTGGAACATTTTGGAGTGGCCATCGCAGTCACCTGACTTAAATCCGATTGAGAACCTCTGGTGGGACTTAAAGAAAGCAGTTGCAGTGCGCAAGCCTAAGAATGTGACTGAACTGGAGGCTTTTGCCCATGACGAATGGGCGAAGATACCCGTAGATCGCTGCAAGACACTTGTGTCAAGCTATGCTTCACGTTTAAAAGCTGTTATAACTGTAAAAGGATGTTGTACTAAGTACTAAGATTGAATGTCACTTGGGGGTTGAATAAAACTGATAATGATGTGAGCACAGAAAAGACATTTGTGGTTATTTCATTATAAATGTTATGTTATATTTGTCTGACCTACACGTGCCTCTTTGATTTAATTGTAAGCAAGATGACTGAATGATCAAAATCAATGTCAAACTGGCCAAAACACTCAATTTCAGTGGGGGTTGAATAATTTTGAACACAACTGTAGCTAGGTGTATAGGTAAGTGTAAGTGATTACAAGGATGAATGTATTGGGAATTCTTCAATTTTCCTATGTGTTCTGCATTGTATGAACAATACAATGATATACATTTGCCATGAGAAGTATATAAGAAAGAAACAAACTGAATATACACATTTTAATGGCATGTTTGAGAATAATTAATAGGTAAAGTTTATAAAAAGAGTATTTATATACAGCTATATAGAGAAGTTAATACAGAAGTTATATACAGGTACTTGGAGAATACGAGTCATTACATGCAACTGTTATACAGAGAAATGCATGGCAGGATATGCTTTAGACAGGGTGAGCCTTCTTCCTTAACAAATATATACTGTATATCTCCCTTTCTTGGAAAAAAATAACATATATATGCATGTCATACAATTTTACGCATAATTTTGCTAAATCATTAACCGTTACGAAATAGAATTTCTGATACTGATTAGTAAATTTGCCGAATCTCCCGGCAGACTCTACTCACCTTACTTTTCTGGCCTCTGTCCTGCTGCCAACTTCATTCCTCAAGCAGAAAACCTCTCCTTCGCCTCTCTGTCTCACAATTCTTAGGTAAATTTTGCATAAATTATTGCTTTCTCATTTCCTCGGCTTCAATCTTTCTTGCTTCTGTGTCTGTATTCGTCTTTATAGGTCAATATTTTAATGTCTACCTTTACATTTCTGAGCATTCCTTTCCCAAATTCCTTACGCCTGTCTGGCTGTCAGTCCTTCCTGTAAATCTGCAGCGTATGATTGCAATTAGTTAATTTCTTGCAGACTATTTATATTTGCTCCCCCTTTTCGCATACCACTCTCTACCCTCTCACCTTTATCTCAACATGTCTATACAACTATTCTCCAGTTTCCCAATCCTTCCTATCATCAACTCAAACAACTAGCCTTCTTCTCCCTCACTGTTGCACCTTCAGGTTCTTCCCATCCTGTTCCCTGCATCTCCTTCCTCTCCTTTTTGGGTCTGAAAAGTCTCTGTGGAGTCTGTTTCTGAATTTCCTCTCTTGGGACAATGTGGGTGTTTGTGCAACCTTAATGAGTAGGTATGGAGAACAAGTTGAAAAAATATGTTTGCCTTACTAATGCGTAACGCTATTTTAATCTTCAGGCACAGATACTTAATTGTCTTCTTTTTTAACATTATTGTTGGATAATATTTTTAACATTCCGAATGTAAAGTAAAAAATTTTATCAAAGATTTATATTGAGAATCCTTCAAACTGAGCTTACGTGTGTCTTCTATAAAACACAATAGCTGCAACCCAATTCTCTCACCAATCAGTCAGAATGGATCCAATTCCCAAATCTTTCTTGACAAAGAAGAGTTCCTTTAAATTGTGTCTTCCATCAATACAAAACCTGATACCCCCCTCTGACCATTATATCACCCCTACTACCACAATGTATTATTTTCCATGTAGCCATTTCTTTACTTTATCTTCTGCATATCTTGCATTTATTACTTTGTATTTCTGTAACGACTGTAACACTTCAATGTTCTTGAATCCAGGACATACTTGAAAACGAGAGAAATCTCAATGTATCCTTCCTGGTAAAATAATTTATAAATAAATAAATAAATTTGCTATTTTCACATCCTCTGAAACTATGAAGTATCATAGTAACAAAGTCATATGGGATGAAAAAGACCAATGTCCATCATGTTCACCCTTCCACACATCCCAATAGGTGCTGTTGATGCAACAGAAGGTACAAAATCCTTGTTGGGGCATTTTCCAATTGTGCCAAAAACCAGAAATTTCTTCTAGATTCCATAATGTCAATTAGATTTCTCTATAGATCAATGAGCAAAGCATTATAATTTTAATTCTCATGTTCATGTATATCATATTTTTACGAGAAAAGCATGCAAATGTTTTTAAAGGCATCAGTTGAAGTGGATAAAGCATCCTTAGGAAAGGAATTCCATATTTCTATTGTTCTCCTTCTTTCCTCCACTCTCAGGGGATGACATTGTGTCCTTTGAAAGCCCCGTAAAGGTCACCACAGACCTTTTTGTATTGGCACTATATGTAGTTGAACAATGTAATCATATGTCCTCTTAGAAGCTTCTTTCGAAAGGCTAAACAAGTAGACATGTGCATTCGTTTTAGTACTAAAACGATTTAGTCCGAATTTTGGGATAATTTAGTTTTCATATGACTCAAGAGATACGAAACTGCTCAGTACAAAAAACGAAAGAAACTAAAATAAAATGCACTACATTTTAGTGTCAGTCCTTTTTGTGATATTACATTGATGAGTGAAGAGACCAGCAATGAGAGCGCAACATCCGAAGTTCTGCACCCTCCACATGCCAATGCAGTAGGATGTTCTATACAGAGAGGGACATTAATTAATACAGGAGGATGTTCTATACATTATACAGAGAGGGGTATTAATGCAGGAGGATGTTATATACATTATACAGAGAAAGGTATAAATTGAGGAATGTTCTATACAGAGAGGGACATTAATTAATTCAGGAGGATGTTCTATATAATATACTGAGAGGGGTATTAATTAATGCAGGAGGATGTTCTAAACATTATACAGAGAGGATCCTTTTTTTCTCAGCCGTTTAAATCCAGTGGCTGTGAGCGCGGAGATCGGCTGCTTTTACATTTATCTATCAGTACAATATATCAGGCTCAGCTGTTACAGTAACTGACAACAGCGCTCAGAGTTTCAGTAAAACAAGGTATAATATTGTTCTAACCTCTTATATATAAAAATATATACTAGTTTTGCCGAAACTCTGAGCGCTGTGATGAGCAGCAGTCAGTTACTGTAACAGCTTTGCCTGACACGAGGTAGTATTACAATGTTGGTGCTAACTTACCCAGAGCTGTTGTAACTGAAAACCTCCATAGGCTACAATAGCTCTTGGAAGTTTACAACAGCTCTGGTTAAGTTAGCACCAACTATATAATATGGCCCACATTGTGCTGAGAGTGAGAGATACTGTAACAAGCAGCGATCTCAGTCCTTCTGAGGAGCCACTACAATAGTAATTGTATCATTGGTTTTTGGATGAATGAAATTAGTTTTCATACTAAATAACTGAAAACGAATTTCTTTAGCAACTAAATAAATTGCATTTTAGGACTAATCCATTAGTTCAAAACGAAATTTTGTGCTGTGCACATGTCTATAAACAAGTGCATATTTTTAGTCTCTCTTCAAACTGATATCCTCCTAATATCCTGATATGCCTTGTTCATTCTCCCTTTGTTCACATTTTAACACATAACCACGGTTTCCCTATTCTCTGTTTGTCTTCCCTTCTGTAAGGATCACATCCTTTTGTGATATCCTTTTGCATTTCCTTATTTTTATCCCATAATCCCCTAATTTAGAAGACAACGATTCTGATATTCCAACCCTCTATGCAAGAAGCATTCTTCCACTCATATACAGTATGTTACTCCCAAGCCTTTGTATTACCCATTTACCTTTATCTGTTACACAGTTACATACATAGTTACATAGGCTGAAAAAAGACATATGTCTGTCTAGTTCAGCCTTTCACACATCACCTACTGCTGTTGATGCAAAAGAAGGCAAAAAAATCAGTCTGGAGCACTCGCCAATGTGCAACATATAGGGAAAAATTTCCTTCTTGCCCCCAGAATGGCAGTCAGATTTCTCCTTGGATCAAGAAGCTTTTACCCACAATTTAAATATTATAACCTTTAATATTCTGCTTTTGCACAAAGTCATTTTGCCATTATTTAAAAGTCTGTACAGACTCTGACCCAACCACCTCAACAGGCAGGGAATTCCACAGCTTTATTGTTCACACCGTAAAATAACCCTTCCTATGTTTTAGGCTGAATTTCCTTTCATCCAGTTTAAATGGATGACCTCATGTCCTGTGTATAGTCCTGTTAATGAATAGGTTTCCAGACAATGGTTTATAAGGGCCTCGTATAGATTTATATAGTTATCAGATCCCCTCTAAGATGACGTTTTTCTAAACTAAACAGATTTAAGCTTGTTAGTCTTTCCTCATAACTTAAATCTTCCATTCCCCTTATTAATTTAGTTGCATGTCTTTGCACTTTTTCTAGCGCTATAATATCCTTTCTTAAGACAGGTGCCCAAAATTGCACGGCATATCTTACCATAGATTTATACAGAGGCAAAATTATGTTTTCATCACGAGAGTGAATTCCCTTTTCAATGCATGCCAATTCCTTGCTGGCCTTGGCTCAGTACCATTTGCTTGTGTGTTCTTCACTCTAAAGTGCATAAACTTGCATTTATCGACATTAAACTTCATCTGCCATTTTAAGTGCCCAGTCCCCCAATCTATCTAAATCCCTCTGCAGTGAAGTAATATTCTACTCACATTCTATTACTTTTCCTAGTTTTGTGTCATCTGCAAACACTGACACATGACTTGCAATGCCTATTTCAAGGCGATTTATAAATACATTTTATGGAATTGATATAACAGACCCCTGACTTACACCACTTACCACTGGAGTCCATCTTGAAAATTTACCATTTAGGACCACTCTCTGTACCCTATCTTTTATCCAGATTTCTATCCAAGAACAAGAATTTTGATCTAGACCAATTTTTCTTTATTTGTTGTCTACTCTCACAATGTGCTCTTTTACAGGGTAGTTATAGGGTCTATCTAACTACTAAGTTATCATGTATTACTCTGTTTTGTTTGTCTTCACAGCATTACTTGTACATTTGTTACATTTGTTACAGTTGGGCCTGCTTTGTTAGGGAAACATATATATACAGGGTTATCCAAAGAGATTCGAAAAGTCACCACACGTCGTTCGGTGACTTTTCGTTCTCTTCAATTTGGTTCCTTTTGCCGATCCCATTTCGGTGACCCTGCGGTGTATTCAGCAAACACCACAGGGTCCCCGAATTGTAGGGAAAAGCTACCGCAAACCTGACCAAAACTAACCACAAAACCTGCCGAATGCACGCCGAAAACTCTCAAAAACATCTGGATTAACCCGTCGAAGATGCCGGAAAAACCCGAGCAGGAGCCGATCACACGCAGCGAAGCCGTCGGAAAAAGCCGAGAAAAAGCCGAGACCGCACACAGAGGGAGGTGAATAAATTAGCAAAACAGTTTGTATGAATGTGAAAGTAAAAAGCGGTTTGCAAAGAAACTACTGAGCGAAAATGTTTTAAATTTGCATATGAGGTCCAGGAAATGATAATAAAAAGGGCTGTTACAGAAAAAATAAGTAAACTTAAAAAAAACCAAAAAAACAATCGGACTTATAAAAAAAAAAAAAATCTGAAAAATGCTTAAAGTATCCTAAAAAATCTATAAATAAAGAGACTCTTTACTGCAGAATTTTATAATGGACGGTTTATTAGATATTGAATTAAAACGGGAATATTTTTAACATTGAAGCCTATGGGATTCTCCTGAATTAACTTGCCAAATTAAACCACCGAATGGCAGGGCATTAGGGGAACCTTTCACTGCTGGTTTGTGTTCTCTGAATAGCTGAAGCAGTGCTTTTTCATGGGGATTTCACTGCCCTCGAACAGGCACCGAACAGGCACCGTATGTGCAGGCAATTCGTCAGGATTTGGCCAATTGCCTGCTCTCTGGATAGCCGAATGGTCAGGAAAGTTAACCGAACGCTGTTTTTCAGCGTTCGGTTACCTTTCTCAAGCAATTCGGATCTCTTTGGATAACCCTGATAGTGTCCCTGTCACACAAAGCGTATATAGGAATATCTGTAATGCCCTTACTCATTTGCTTTCTTGTTTTTCAATATCTGAAAAGTCTACAAACACCACTGTCCTAGGAGTTATGTTCTATTAAAGAAAATAAGCTCCAAGACTTTGATACCATTGGATGAGCCTAGTTTCCATTGGTCTCCAAGCCCTAAAACCTGAGCTGTAGGCTGTCTGATCTGAGGTTCTGACCAGGACAAAGCCACTACATTTGGATGGCTGAATTAGCCCCCCGAGCTTCCTGGCAGAGGTGGGAGACAGAGCAGGCAGCAGCGTGACCAGTCAGAGAAGATTGAGGGGTCACAATGTGTAGCATACCCCTTTTTTGTTTATTATTTCATATGAAATATGTAAAAGTAGTGCTGTGAAGACAAACAAAACACAGTAATATGAGAGTACTTAATAGATAGGTAGATAGATAATCCCTATAACTACCCTGTAAAGGAGCACATTGTGAATATAGACAACACAGCACACCTAATGCTATTATTTTTATCCTTAAATTTCCCCCCTGCCCACCTTTCCAGCCCTACCCAACCCTACTGTACCTTTGTCTTTTTTCTGTTTGCATCTCAATATAAATCATTTATTTATTTCATGTGTACATGCATTTTGTCCATAAAATTACTTGTTTTTGATGTGTGTCTGTGTGTGCGTGTGTGTGTGATATTTGTGCTGGCTGCTTTCTTGGTTTCCTTGTTAAATTGTTTTGCATATTTATTTTGTTATATTTACAAATATTTCAAACTTTATCAAAGTAACATAGATCCTGCTTGCACCTAAGTAACATACAGTGATGAGATCTACAGTGCCCCCTGTAGAGCGGGTATTATAGCAAGGTAGCTTTACCTGCATGTTGGGAGCACAGAGTATGCAGTGACTGTCTGTCTGTTCTCAGCCCTGTACAAAACCTCTCTTTGTTCTCTGCACTGAACTCAGTCACATGACCTCGCTGCTCCTAGCTCCCTGTTTATTTTTGCAAGTTTTCGGAAATGTTTTTTTTCTTCTTATAAATGCATCTTTGTATGAGATCCCACAGAAGTCCCTGGCATTGGGAGGAGACAGACTGACAGAAAAATCTAACTTGAATTTTAAAATGGAATGTCTGTCTGTGCGAAGGATGTTGCATCCATAAATACAGAGAACTGATTTCACACTTAACAGTAGTCACTAAAATGTGTACACTACACATTATACAGTGGCAAGAAAAAGTATGTGAACCCTTTGGGATTACGTGGAGTTTTGCATGAATTGGTCATAAAATGTGCTCTGATCTTCATCTAAGTCACAGCGATTTGAAAAACACAGTCTGCTTAAAATAATACAACACAAACATTATATGTTTTCATGTGTTTATTGAACATAACATGTAAACATACACAGTGCAAGGTGGCGAAAGTATGTGAACCCCTAGCCTAATGACTTCTCCAAGAGATAATTGGAGCCAGGAGTGAGACAACCTTGAGTCCAATCAGTGTGATATTATTGAATGTGTTGCTGAAAGCTGTCCTGCCCTTTAAAAACACACACCAGTTTTGGGTTTACTGGTTTCAAGAAGCACTGCCTGATGTGAACCATGCCTCGCAAAAAAGAGCTCTCAGAAGACCTACGATCAAGAATTGTTGACTTGCATGAAGCTGGAAAGGGTTACAAAAGTATCTCCAAAAGCCTTGATGTTCATGTGTCCACGGTAAAACAGACTGTCTACAAATGGAGAAAGTTCAGCACTGTTGCTATTCTCCCTAGGCGTGGTCGTCCTGTAAAGATAACTGCAAGAGCACAGCGCAGAATGCTTAATGAGGGAGAGAAGAATCCTAGAGTGTCAGCTAAAGACTTACAGAAATCTCTGGCATGTGCTAACATTTTTGTTGACACATCTACAATAAGGAAAACATTAAACAAGAATGGAGTACATGGGAGGACACCACGGAGGAAGCCATTGCTGTCCAAAAAGAATATTGCAGCACGTTTGAAGTTTGCAAAAGAGCACCTGGATGTTCCACAGCACTACTGGCAAAATATTCTGTGGACAGATGAAACCAAAATTGAGTTGTTTGGAGAAAACACACAACACTATGTGTGGAGAAAAAAAGGCACAGCACACCAACATCAAAACCTCATCCCCACTGTAAAACATGGCAGAGGGAGCATCATGGTTTGGGGCTGCTTTGCTGCCTCAGGGCCTGGACGGATTGTTGTCATTGATGGAAAAAATGAATTCCAGAGTTTATCAAGACATTTTGCAGGAAAACGTAAGACCATCTGTCCGCCAACTGAAGCTCCGCAGAGGATGGGTGATGCAACAGGACAATGACCCAAAACATACAAGTATTTCAACAAAAGAATGGCTTTAACAAAACAAAATACGCCTTCTGGAGTGGCCCAGAGAGAGTCCTGACCTCAACACGATTGAAATGTTGTGGCATGACCTTAAGAGAGCTATTCACATCAGACATCCCAAGAATACACTGAAACAGTTTTGTAAAGAGGAGTGGTCCAAAATTACTCCAGATCGTGGTGCAGGTCTGATCTGCAACTACAGGAAATGTTTGGTTGAGGTTATTGCTGCCAAAGGAGGGTCAACCAGTTATTAAGTCCAAAGGTTCACATACCTTTTCCACCCTGCACTGTGAATGTTTACATGTTCTGTTCAATAAAAACATGAAAACATATAAAGTTTGTGTTGTATTATTTTAAGCAGACTGTGTTTTTCAAATTGTTGTAACTTAGATGAAGATCAGAGCACATTTTATGACCAATTCATGCAAAACTCCACGTAATCCCAAAGGGTTCACATACTTTTTCTTGCCACTGTATATATATTTATACGTATACTTTAACATCAGAGTTTTTCTTAATTAGAGAAGAGTCACTAATCTGTGAAGAAAAGTGTGCCTGCTCAGTATGCAGACACATGCTGGGGTTAACAAATTACATGTAGTTATGTTGCAACTTGTTTAAATTAGATTGTTTCCCCATAGAAGGTCCTTTCTTACCTCTGCGCTGGTATGCTGCTTCTTTGTATTACCCCAGGGTGCTGGAGAAAGGTATGATGTTAAAATTTCATCTTATATCTCATCTCTCATATCTAATCCTTGCAGATATTAGAATGTCATACTACCCTGTTTAGTCACATCACAGTGCTGCAGCCAGAGTGCTGGAAGAAGCCCGAATGTGAAAATATCATCTCAATTCATCTAATATCTTATCTCTCATAACTCATTCTTGCAGACATTTGGATGTAATAATACCATATACAAAATCACTACACGATGGTAGTGTATTGCAACTCAAGATTCTAAAAAGTTGAAAAAAGCAATGTCTAATCACAGGAGAAGAAGGGGTTAACCCTAAGGATTATAGACTAATAGGTTCACCTGAGGAGCAGGTGAGCCAATGGTTCTACCTGGATGAAGTGATATTAAAACATAACCTTTATTTTAGCTAGATAAAAATATATAGACACACAGTACAAATCATGATTTACAGAAAACTACAAATACATAAAGACTTTTTCACTGTGCGAAAATTGACCCAAAATTGTTTAAATTATGCACCAGACTTGATAATTGGTTTTGATCACCGGTAAAATATCGAGAGGTGCATAAAGAAGGGGGGCAACAGACTTGATAATTGGTTTTGATCACTGGTAAAATATTGAGAGGTGCATAAAGAAGGGGGGCAAACAGTGAAACAAAAACTTGAGAATCAGGGATGTTGAGAACCTTTCCTAAAACTCGCTAAGAACATCAAGTATATATCATGATAAACCAAAAGTTATTGTTGGCAAAGACAGACTTGCCAAATGGCAGAAAAATGGCAGGAAAAGACAACACAAAGGTACCTTTCCAAAATGCAGATATGCCAAAAAATCTAAGATAGTAAATTATAATCACCCCAGCCCGATATCAATTCATGATTACAGCCAAATAAATAAGAGATTTGGGGGAAAGGGTGCTAGCTGCAATAATCAGACCATATTTGATATAGTAGTCCTGCCAAAGGAAAGATTCAGTATGCCTTCCCTGCTCTCAGGAGCGCACTCGACGCGCGTTTCACCTCTAAAGCTCGTCAGGAGTGCAAAGGATTGGTTCATGCATCACATCATCAGGATCCAATTACCAGAATCTGATTGGTCAACAAGAGAGGCGAATCCCTAATGATCGGTGTTTAAGAGGCACACTTTTTCATCATACATGCTATGCACTCCTGACGAGCCTTAGAGGCGAAACGCGCATCGAGTGCGCTCCTGAGAGCAGGGCAGGCATACCGAATCTTTCCTTTGGCAGGACTACTATATCAAATATGGTCTGATTATTGCAGCTAGCACCCTTGCCCCCAAATCTCCTATTTATTTGGCTGTAATCATGAATTGATATCGGGCTGGGGTGATTATAATTTACTATCTTAGATTTTTTGGCATATCTGCATTTTAGAAAGGGACCTTTTGTGTTTTCTTGTCCTGCCATTTTTCTGTCATTTGGCAAGTCTGTCTTTGCCAACAATAACTTTTGGTTTATCATGATATACTTGATGTTCTTAGCGCGTATTAGGAAAGGTTCTCAACATCCCTGACTCTCAAGTTTTTGTTTCACTGTTTGCCCCCCCCCCTTCTTTATGCACCTCTCAATATTTTACCAGTGATCAAAACCAATTATCAAGTCTGGTGCATAATTTATACAATTGTGGGTCAATTTTTATGTAAATTTGTAGTTTTGATGTATTTGTAGTTTTCTGTAAATCATGATCATGATTTGTATTGTGTGTCTACATATTATTATCTAGCTAAAATAAAGGATATGTTTTAATATCACTTCATCCAGGTAGAACCATTGGCTCACCTGCTCCTCAGGTGAACCTATTTGTCTGTAATAATACCATGTTTAGCGACATCACAATTCTGGAGCCAGCGTGCTTAAGAAATGCCTGTTGATAAAATCCTATCACATCATGAAGAATGACTTGATAATAAAATATTGTGCCATAGCTCATCTCACACTTCTCATATACTATCATTGCAGATCATAGGATGTCATAATACCATGTTTAGTGACATCACAATGACGCAGCTAGAATCATGGAGAAAAGTCTGATAAAATTTCATCTCATCTCCCATCTTTCACCCTTGCAAAATGTTTGGATGTCACAATAACATTTTTCATAACATCAAAATGCTGCAGCCAGGGTGATGGAGGAAGACCTGGTGAAAAAATCTGATCGGATATATCATGCTGTCATGCAGGCCTATGGTAGATGCCCGTGAAGGCCCTGTAAAAGGTTCATATTTAAGCCCTTGAGGCAGGTTTGTGGATTGTTGCATTATGCCAGATCCAGTCCACATAGAGCTATACTTGGAAACAAGAGAGATAGTGCAGTAGACAGACACAAGGGGGAGCCCTGTACTGGGTATGATTTCTAAACTAAAGCAGTTGACAGGGCTGAGGGTAAACACGATAACTAACCAGCGGATGCAAACACACAGAAACCAGACGAAATCCCTAAACCCTGACTGAGGTCCTTTCTAGTTGGCCTCTAAAACTACCTATACTTAGTAACTGGGTGTATATAAAATAAACCAGGACATAAGACATATACAGGTAAATACTAATACAGATTCCAGGGAAGAGATAGGAAAATAATCTAGAAAGAAGCCAGACACACAGGGGTGGTTGCAGAAATACAGATTCCAGGGAACAGACCAGAGAATAAACTGAAACAGAAACAAATCATACACAGAGAATTGCAGGAATATAAGAGAAAGAAGGAGGGGGGGGGTTCCTAGTGGCGCAACAGTTATATACAACAAGTTTCAATGTCGTACCTTGAATCAACAGATGCATATATATCTTTATGATTCACAATCATGCAACTTCACTAGTGCAATTTCAGAGTAAAGTGCTGGTGTCACACAATTGCAGGAATATAGACTCAGACAAGAGAATAATCCAAGAAGCCAAGCCAGGTCATACATGATATATCCAAAAGCACGGTACAGGGTACAGACAGAAGAATAAAGTCTGAAGAATAGAGTCTGAAAGACTCTAAAATCTGGAAGTTTCATACAGGGTTATTCAAAGAGAGCTGAATTGGCCCTGAAATTGCATCGAACAGTGAATTTCTCTGTATGCTGCAATTTCGAGGCCATTCAGCTATTCAAAATGCTTCCAGTTTGCCAAATATTTTTTTTCAGCTTTTTCCAGCGGCTGGTCGGCAGCCTGTTTTTTGGATCGATTCGGTGGCTTTGCGGAGGATCGTTGAATGCATTTGGCAGCTTTTTGGTGGGTTTTCAGATTGATTCTGTGTTTTTGAGATCGATTCAGCGGGTTTTCGACATTTGTGCTGATTAATTCAGCGGTTTTTCGGATGCCTTTGGCGGCTTGATCCCTGCACTTTCGGGGACCCTGCAGTAAATGCTGAATTCACTGCAGGGTCGGTGAATCGGACTAGTTTTTTTAACCCATTAGCGATCAGTGTCACACTCACACCAGGCTTGCGTCATGGTGTGGCCCTGGTTCAGGTGGAAAGCCCCTATATGCAGAGACACTACTGCAGACAACAGTTGGACAGAGCAACACAGAGTTAACCAGAGACCTCTGCATGGCAATACCCAAAGAATTCCTATACTGAAAGGCCGGTCTTTGAAGTAGCTGGATCTGCGTTATAGGAAACGTTACCACGAAGCTGTGCAGAGTCTTTATAGCAATTCCTGTCATCTGTATATTTCTAAACACTACAGGCAAGGAATCAGCAGGAACATAGTCAAGAGGAAAAGCCAGGGATCAGAAAACCAGAGCGAGGACAATATCCAGATGCCGGGGTTCTAGAACAAGGAGGGTTGTCAGACAAGCCAATAATCGGTACACGGGTAATCTGTATAAAACATAAACAGAAAACCAAAACACAGCAATAACTAGAAATAAACCAGGAACATTAAGACAGAAGTAACAGACAGACAGGGAAAACAGAACCAAAAGTATGTAGAACAAAATATACAAACTGAACAGGATAGCAGGGAGCTCTCTGAAAATCAAATACTGAATGTGAACAAGGAAGAGAAAATCATGGAGCAATGCACTATGGGTTTGTAGCAGATTGGTCTCACCGCACTAACAATTCACTGTACACCAGCACACTTTTATGGATTTTTCTAAGTTATACTTTACTGAAGCAATAAACGGCAATAAGGATACATATACTTTAAGCATGAAATCAGTCAGGCTAGGAAAATGAATGGCGGTAATACGTAACGTGGACATATATATATACAGTCAGGTCCAGAAATATTGGGACATCGACACAATTCTAACATCTTTGGCTCTATACACCACCACAATGGAGTTGGAATGAAACAAACACAAAGTGCTTTAACTGCAGACTGTCAGCTTTAATTTGAGGGTATGTACATCCAACTCAGGTGAACGGTGTAGGACCTACAGCAGTTTGCAGATGTGCCTCCCACTTGTTAAGGGACTAAAGGTAATGGGACAGAATAATAATCATAAATCAAACTTTCCCTTCTTAATACTTGGTTGCAAATCCTTTGCAGTCAATCACAGCCTGAAGTCTGGAACGCATAGACATCACCAGACGCTGGGTTTCATCCCTGGTGATGCTCTGCCAGGCCTCTACTGCAACTGTCTTCAGTTCCTGCTTGTTCTTGGGGCATTTTCCCTTCAGTTTTGTCTTCAGCAAGTGAAATGCATGCTCAATGGGATTCAGGTCAGGTGATTGACTTGGCCATTGCATAACATTCCACTTCTGTCCCTTCAAAAACTCTTTGGTTGCTTTTGCAGTATAATTTGGGTCATTGTCCATCTGCACTGTGAAGCGCCGTCCAATGAGTTCTGCAGCATTTGGCTGAATGTGAGCAGATAATATTGCCCGAAACACTTCAGAATTCATCCTGCTGCTTTTGTCAGCAGTCACATCATCAATAAATACAAGAGAACCAGTTCCATTGGCAGTCATACATGCCCACGCCATGACACTCCACCATGCTTCACTGATGAGGTGGTATGCTTAGGATCATGAGCAGTTCCTTTCCTTCTCCATACTCTTCTCTTCCCATCACTCTGGTACAAGTTGATCTTGGTCTCATCTGTCCATAGGATCTTGTTCCAGAACTGTGAAGTAGGGATGTGCGTTTCGGGTTTCGGAATTTTCACGAAATTTCCCGATTCGTGTCTTCGGATTCGGCCGAATTTCCGAATCGGATCAGACCCGAAAACCGACAGATCAGAAAAGTTTTCCGAGCCGAAACGAAAAAATTTCGGATTTTTCGAATGGACTTGAAATGTGTCAAATCGAAATTTATTTTTGCTCTATTCATGATTTCGGTTCCATTCGTGATTTCGGTTCCATTTCGGGAATTCTGGACATCGTATATTTAACTGTTATCGGTTATATCGCTGATTCTGTAAATTTTGTATTTGTAAATGCGTATCACTTGTTTCTTGTGGCATTCGGGTCAGTTTAGCGTTTTTTAAATCGTTTTTTTCATTTTTTTTGTTCCTTGGCTTTCATACCATTTTAATATGATTAAATAAAGTTGTGAAATGTATATTCATAAGAAAAAAAGGATCTTTATTTAATAAAAAAAAAACACGATAGAATCGCCAGAATTATTGTATCGACGGAATGAATTATCGGATCCGAAAAACAAACCAAAAATTTATTATAAAAAAAGATATAAAGTATAAAAAAAGTAAACCATAGTAGTTTACGTCAAAACGAATAGAGTTAGACACTTTGAAACGAGGAGAACAGACGTTCCGAAAAAACGAAAATTTCCGAAATCACGAAAAGTCGATACAAAAAACGAGCAAAGTGACCCAAAAACACGAAAAATGGTCGATATTCCGAAAAAAAAATGGACACGAAAAAGGAGCCGAACCGAACCGAAACAGAAATCGGTCGAAACGAGCCGAATCGAAAATTTTAAACATCCGAACAAATCGAATCGAACCGAAAAAAAAATCGGTGCACAAGCCTACTGTGAAGGCTTTGTTAGGTGTTGTTTGGCAAACTCTAATCTGGCCTTCCTGTTTTTGAGGCTCACCAATGGTTTACATCTTGTGGTGAACCCTCTGTATTCACTCTGGTGAAGTCTTCTCTTGATTGTTGACTTTGACACACATACACCTACCGCCTGGAGAGTGTTCTTGATCTGGCCAACTGTTGTGAAGGGTGTTTTCTTCACCAGGGAAAGAATTCTTCGGTCATCCACCACAGTTGTTTTCCGTGGTCTCCCGGGTCTTTTGGTGTTGCTGAGCTCACCGGTGCATTCCTTCTTTTTGAGAATGTTTCAAACAGTTGTTTTGGCCACGCCTAATGTTCTTGCTATCTCTCTGATGGGTTTGTTTTGTTTCTTCAGCCTAATGATGGCTTGCTTCACTGATAGTGACAGCTCTTTGGATCTCATCTTGAGAGTTGACAGCAACAGATTCCAAATAGAAATAGCACACTTGAAATGAACTGTGGGCCTTTTATCTGCACATTGTAATTGGGGTAATGAGGGAATATCACACACCTGGCCATGGAACAGCTGAGAAGCCAATTGTCCCATTACCTTTGGTCCCTTAACAAGTGGGAGGCACATCTGCAAACTGCTGTAAGTCCTACACAGTTGACATGAGTTGGATGTACATACCCTCAAATTAAAGCTGACAGTCTGCAGTTAAAGCACATTGTATTTGTTTCATTCCAACTCCATTGTGATGGTGTATAGAGCCAAAGATGTTAGAATTGTATTGATGTCCCAATATTTCTGGACCTGACTGTATATGGCGAATAAACGGTTAACAAGATTATCAGTTCTTTGGTTATATATATATGGCAAACAAATGGTTAATAAGGTTCTCGGTTCTTTGCTTCAAAGTCCCCCTCAATAATGCTTGTCAGTTATGTCCTAGGGTACCCGGGTACTAAGTCCACTGGCCAGTGGATGGATGAATATCTTCGACTAGTCAACGTTGGGGCCCTTAATGTAGCAAACAACTTAAGTGCGCACTGTTAACAACATCATAGGCCTCAAGCCTTCTCACCCAACCGGCGAAACAGCTTGTCCCGGACAGATGAAATGCTGGAGAAAAGTCTTTCTCAAGAAGATCCGTCCTCTCTGCTGCCTGGAACCCGATGCTGTCAAAGTCTACACTCCCAATCCGGTTCTCCTCAGCCAGAATCCGAATGCCACCAGCACTCCACTTCGTCTGCGGCCTCTTACTCGAGGTCCTTCTTCTCCCGAACGCACTTGAAACAGGAACCGTCCAGCGTGATGTACAGCAGATCGATACGCACTTTCCCCAATCACTCCAGCAATGGATGCCGCCGGTTCTCCACATTCCAACTTGCTCAGATCCCAGAAAGTGTCATACATGCGACTGCTCTCTCTCTCTGCTCACTCTGTTCTCTCCACGCTGCACACAATGCCTTTCACTCCCTGGCACCAGAGCTTGCTTCCTTCCTTTTGTCCCAAGGGTTTCAGGGGGATGTAGTCCATAAGTCCATTAGAATCTTTTCCATACGTTATACTCTGGCTCCCCCTAGTGGCAATATGGTTTCAGTACTCAGAGCCAAGTTAAACAGAGCGCTACAGGTGCATTGCTCTTAAATAGGGAGGAGATCAAAACAAAAGTCAGACAGGTGAGCTGAGAGCAGAGAAACAATTAGGCTAATGTCAGACGAACGCAGTTATCATGTCCGTGTTGCCGCACAGTTTAACTTCCATCGTAGCATAGAATCATGATCAATAGAGATCCACACACGAAGTATGTGTGCACTGAACTGCGCACGCACAATGCACGTGGCAAAAGGATGCAAGTTAGGCAAGAACGTAAAACCGCTACCACGGAAACGCAGTGTGCCACGTCCGCGTAGCATTCTGTGTGAGTGATGAGATATCAGACGCAGCGCATTTGCGACGTCCCGCACCTTGACGCACAAAATGGCTTTTCATATCCTTTTCAAATTTTTATCATTTTTCATATTAATTTTATTTCCCAGTTTCCTTTTTTTTCTACGTCCGTCAAAAAAATGGACCGTGTGGTGTCTACAGTATCTTCCGTCAGTATGTCTGTCCGTTATGCACGCACGCAGAGTGCGCTCAGACTGCGTTCGTCTGACATTAGCTGTAATCACTGAGCTGCAACCCAGGAATGGCAGCAAACATCAAGGCCTGCACAGTATTATCACATATACAGGGTACAGGGGGCAGGGCTGGAACGTAGAATGTGACAGGAAGTGATGTGTGTGGCACGCTATCACCTCAATTAACTTAACGCTCATTTATGTGACCGCTAGCGCTAGTGTTAAGGAGTTGATAGTGCCCAACATGTCTACAGAATGACTTCAACTACAACATAACATTCCTCCATCATCAACTACATCTTTGACACTCACATAACCCACGATATAATCTTTATTGGAAATGAACAGGTTTCTCTACCTTCTATAACAGGGCTGACATCATCTGCACAATTATTTTTTTAACGATTATTTTAGTTTGGTAAAAATGTTCACATTTTGTACAGCAGCACTGGGCTCCCCCTCCTCTTCTGTTTCTTCTGTTCCAGAGCTTCCTTATGTGGAAGTCCCTGGAGGCTATTGTGTGTGATCAGCACATGCACCACTCACACAATCAGGATCAACCAATTGGCTGCACCACATACAACCATTGCCGATATTTTTTAGTCCGAATTCGACCGTGGTCAAATGTGTTGACGCATAGAGGACCAGACGTTAGTACATATGAAATGTGCTGACGTCATCAGTCCCCCAAGTTGGTCCATCGCAGGTGGGATATTCAAAATCCCATCTGCTGAGTGACAGCTGTGTGGGCGGAGGATACTTCTCTGCTTCATACAGCTGTCAGAATTGACCCAGAGGAGGGATGGACATGCTCCTCTCACCCTGACCCCTTAAAAAAAACTTAAGTGATCAGACGGAGTTGAGTGGCTCTTTAAATTGTTGCAAAAAAGTCCACTCAGTGTTTCTCTTTTTATTTTTTTTTAACTATATATAAGTGGAAGTATAGATCAAGGGGAGTCGCAGTGGATGTGATTTACTTGGATTTTGCCAAACCTTTCGACACAGTTCCACACAAGAGGTTACTATTTAAAGTAAGAAAAACTGGTCTAGATGAAAATTCTTGTTCTTGGATAGCAAAATGGCTAAAAGATAGGGTACAGAGAGTGGTCCTAAATGGTAAATTTTAAAGATGGACACCAGTGGTAAGTGGTGTCCCTCAGGGGTCTGTTACAAACTGTATACAAACTGTATATATAGTGTCCTCTTGATAATAAAATTGTCTCCACATGTTCCAATAGACGGTTGGCGTACGTTCCACGCCTCAAATCGTGCAATCCTTGTATTCTGGCAGGCGCCGCCATCTTGCACATGCACTCCGGCAGCGCTTGTATTTCACCCTGCGTGTCACGCTGTACTTCCGGTTAGTACAAGTTTATTATCAAGAGGACACTATCTATACAGTTTGTCTGATATTGCCTGTAAACAAGCTGAGGAAGCCACAACACGTGGCGAAACGCGTCCTGGTCACCTGGCTGTGCCAGGTTTACTTTCTTTTATTGTTTATATTTTAATAAATTTTACTTTATCTACACAAGTCACAGGTGTTCTGGAATTCTAAGGGTTTTCATGGACTTAACCTATTAATAAGTCCATAGGCGCTTACACCTAGAGCTTGGCTATAAGCTCCACCAAATGTGAGTTAGCACTTTGTAATTTACATTCCCACTTCTTCATCAGTGGATATACACAAGTTTGCTTGTTTTTATGTCTTTACATATACCAAAATAGGAAGATTCCTTCATCTAAGGGTGTGGGTCACCTTAAAAAACACAGAAGCAAAAGACACTAACGCGTCTACCCACTCAGAGCCAGTGTTGGGGCTCCTTATTTGTGAGTGGGACCAGCATACAGTAATCCATACTATACATTGTATAATACGCTCTGCACTATTATGTTATTTGCTTCTTTTTATGTTACCCATATGGATGATACGAAATAAGAGAACCACCATATGATCCAAGAGCGACTACCATCGCGCCACCAGATACGTATTTTCCAAGGAGAAAACTGACTGCCATTGTGGGCCGTCAAGAAGGATTTTTTCCCCAGTTTGTTGCATATTGGCAAGCGTTTCAGACTGGGTTTTTTGCTTTCTTTTGGATCAACAGCAGTAGGTGATGTGGGAAAGGCTGAACTCAATGGACGCAAGTCTTTTTTTCAGCCTATGTAACTATGTAATATATGAATTTATATACTGTGTATATATCCATAACTTATATATCTTTATTATATACTGTCTATAATTTCCCAGTATGCTCCGCACCTCTACTTTCTCATTGGCTGATCATTTTTTTTCACTTTAAATCGTTGTAATATGAATTTTTTTATAGCTGCTGTTGTATAACTGGTACACAAATCAGGAAACAGGATGTGGTTTCAACATGTCCGGAGTGTGAATTTAATCAACAGTTTCTTTAACTAAAACCTATCATTAAACTAGCTCAAAAACAGCTTAAAATAGGTTTACAGAATTTATGATTTTTGTGTTGTAAGCTCTGTTGAATGATGGAAATTGTATTATTTTTTTTCTTTAGGTGGCAGGACACAGTAAATGTTACTTCTTATTGGGTACAGATACTTGTAAGGCTGGAATGTATTAAATGATCATCTGAATATATACAGTACATTTAGGAAACAGCAATGGAAAACAGTTTTGGATCCAACAGGACAGGATAAAAGCAGCCTGAGTTGTTACACACTTAGAAAGCTGTGTAACACAATTAAATTTATTGCGTGTTATATGACAATGTCCATACGCGTGTCACGTACCTAGAACCTAACATACCAAATGTACAAGTGACATTAGCATTTTGTTGGATAACACCCGTCAGCTGACCTAGAGCATGTGGTGACATATGCTGCTTGTTCCCTTATTGTACCAACTGGAAAGATCCAAAGCAATGGATGTAGGTGGGGAGGTTGTCACAGACACTCATGCAACATTTATATCCACACAAACAAAGTCACACACACTTCATCTTTTTCATGCATCCAGATTCAAAAACTCACGGACACCATTTTCAAATAAGCCTAGATTTGGAAATAAATTTGACTGCGTCGCTAAAGTAAAGAGCTCAGTGAGGTATCCTGCAGAAGTGCTGCCATCATGTGGTTGCTGCAGGATACAACCTGGAGGAAAAGTAACTTAAAAATATTTCATTATATTGGGATATTAAGGAAAAAAGTATTTTTTGATGCAAAAAAAACAATGCACTTGCCTAGTTTTCAAAATTAGCAGCATACCATCAACTGTACGGTGAAAAATAGATTTGCAGTTATGGTTAATATTAGGGTTACTATTTGTGTTTGGTTTAGGCATAGAGTTACTATTAGGGATAGTGTTAACCCTAAGCTTCTGCTCCATTTTCGCTTCAATTTCAGGCAACAGATTCTGCTCCTTCTGTTGATGCAAGCATAACCCTAACCCTAAAATGTAATACAACCATCGATTTTGCACCTTATTGGGATCAGTAAAATGACACTACTATGGTGCTTAGTTTGACCGAAAAGCTGGACAAGTGCACTTTTTTGCAACAAAAACAACTTTTTCCTCCGCATCCTAATGCTAGGAAACATTTTTAAATGGTGTCATTTCCAATGGAGACAACACGGAGGCATCATAGCTAAAATTAACCTCATAGTGCTTTTACATCAAGCTACACCAGATCCATTCCATTTTCCATGTTCTGTAGTGTAATCTCATACCAGTTACTGCTTTACAAACTTTTGAATCTCGCATTTAACTATGACAGTGATTCTTGCCTTTCAAAATTCTACAATCAGAAGTGAACACTTTTTCGGTTTTTCTTTTTTGTTTGCACATGGGATCCACATTGAGACCCTAAAGTTCTGTCACATCACCCACTACAGCCAATGTGCTAGAATAGTTTGAACAGCTATTCTTTGTATCCTATTCCCAGCTGCACTGTAGCAGTGTCACTTTTAGGCCAGCAGATGGAGCCATCTGCTCGTCAAATAATGTATAAAGTATGGAAATCTGCTGTAGGGATTCTATAGCACATTTATATTGTATGGCTACTGTAAAGTGGTTTTCCACTGGTTCCTGACAGTGGTTTTATGGAAAATCACCTGCTAGTGAAGTGGTTAAGACATGTGTTTGATTTTCGATCTTTCATTTGTAAAAGAAACTATCATACTGGTGAATTTATATTGTTAATTTTTCTGTGTTGGTCTGCGTGCTGCTTGTTGATAGGACTACACAATTGTCAAACACATCTGATGGTTAATTAAAGACTATATGCATATTTATAAAAAACATAGAAAGCAAGAATGGTATTGTGACATACAGTGTATTGCTAGAAGCATTTGAATAAGAAATATTCAGAGTGGTTAACAACATTATGGTTGGATCACACTAATATGTGCATAGTGGAAGTTTCTTCTGTAAAACAACTGAGACCTGGAAAGGGAACCAGCACAGGGCAAGGTGCAGAGTTGGTAATAGCTGTTGTCCATTCCCACCGTTCTAATATAGTTTGTTTTAAATGATTGATGGCAACCCACACTTTGAGTCTGTTAATGCGAAGACTTGTAATCAACCACATCGGAAGCACTATCATATTGTGTCTCCTCTATAGAAAACAGACCCACAGCTCAGGTTGAGAGGGCATCCACCAAATTAGGTCTGATTATCACTGACAGAACTACACAAGGCGTGACCCATGTAAAATTTATTTTAAAATGAACCTGTTGTGTCCAAAACAGACTCTGGGGGTAGGGTTAGTATTAGGGTTCCTATTTGTGTGTTAGCTCTTTCGGAACGCATGAAGATCAAAGACCATTAATGGTATTATAAAATATTACATAAAAAGTAATTTTATTAAAAACAGGTTCACGTTAAGTAAGAAGTGCCTTTGTTTTGAGTACTTCCAGCTCTTTTCTGTTCTCTTTTTTTTCTTTGAGCCATGGCAAAATCTTCTGATCTATCTTTAAGGTTCAACGCCAATAAGCAATGTTATGTGCCCTGGAAATATCTGTGAACAGAATTATGGATGGGTTAGGATGCACAAGATCAATAAAATATCCCAGTTTTTCATAAAATGCCTTTAACTTGGAAGTTTACATGGAAACCTATCACCAACCAACATCCCTTACAACACTGTTGCCCAGACTCACACACCAATCCTCATTCATTCACTCACTCATTTACTCTAGGATCACAGACACATACAGAGTTCTGTTCGTGTTCCCAGACATGTAAAATACATTTGGGGTAAGAGCAGTCTGTACACTGGTACCTTGACCTTTTTATTCTCTCCTGTGTCCTATGAACACAAAGCCAATGTAAGAGGAGGTTCTGGTTTATTTGGCATGAGAGGTATCTTTGGTCAGGGAAGGGTAGGAGGATGCAGCACACAGAAGGGAGAGTCCTACAAGTCCTTTACTTGAGGAGGGACGGTGTGGACAAACATGAAGGCAGACTCTACATGACAAATGGAAGTACTGGAGTACATAGTCACTGCTAAGAACATGTAATGTGATTGTACGTACATTGGATATGATGATGTACAAGAATTAGCATTGACACTGTGTGTTTATGCGAGTTAAAAATATAGCATAGATTCCAAAGGACTGGAAATGTGTCTATTTCTATGCATTGACGTTGGAAACATCTACGTTTAGGAATGTGTAAGGCATTTTGTATATACAGATCTGTAGACAGTGTGTTTGTAAAACATTATTAATTAATAGCTTGTAATAACATTGGTTACATTTGTGTAGATGAGCAGTTTCTGTAGGACTAGAAATTAACCCTTTCACTACCAAAACCGTGTGCACCAAATTTTGTTTTGAAATAAAAAAAAATTAGCGTACACCTCATTTGCATAGATGTTTGATGCAAAATTGGTGTTCTCTCTGAGAAGAAATTAAATTATCTGTGAATCTCACTACTGTCATCCTGTGTCACTGCAAAGAAGGTACAACGAGCACGTCCCATCCACACTGTAGCAAGAAGCTCAAACTTTACTGCGGTTTTACAACAGCTAGGGAGAAGACAGAATACACAGAGAGAACTCACTACCGTACAGGGATAAGAATCAGGATGTTATATTTACTGTATCCTTGTACAGTACCGATACAAGGTGTTACTGTACTTTCCACACACGGGCATTATGCCACATACAGATATTATACTTATATTCTGTTATTTTTGGAAGCTGCATTGCTAATAATCTCATTATGATCACTGTAAATCCCTATAAGAAAGATATCAGATCATTTTTATTATATGTCTTTATCACAGGTACTGTATCTGACACAAAGGCCATTTCGACCTGTATGCTGATACTGCAGACTCTGTTTGGAATTGTGCAAGTTAAAAGACACATCTAGAATTCAGAACCTTTCATTCCAGCAATATCTCTGTAAATGATAAACAAATACATGAAAATTTAAAATTTAACAAGTTTATATTATTTTAATCATCTCAGAATAACATTTATTTTAAAAACTTGCTATTGTACCCTACATTCAAGTACTACGCATCCCATTGATCAAACAAATGTTATGATAATATTGTTTTCAACAAGACGCACTTGGTAGTGAAAGGGTTAAGTTGTAGCTTTTCTCAAAAGTAGTGATTTGGTCCCAAAAAAGTGTGACATCCTTTGAAGACAAGAGTTTGTCTTGTTTCTTGTGTCTCAGTCCCACCGACAAGATCTATGTCTCCTAACCTACAAACATGGTGTGTGTGCTTTACGTGAAGAAAGGGAGGGTTTCTGCATGATCTAACACTGCATATGAATGGAGCTCTGTAAACCTTGGGAGAAGTGTTCTGTGTATTTTGTGAAATACCCTACAGGGCCAACAACATATCAAAGCATCAATAATGTGCCTATTTTGAAACTAGTTTGCTACGGAGTGTCACTGGTTTTTGGCTCCAGTCAATTTAAACTCGTGAATATATGGAATTATCTTCCAAACAGATATTTACAAGTCTGTGCTATAAATTGATCTTTCCGTATTTTTTTTCCATTGTTACATAGTCACACTGAAATAAAGGTAATTTTTCCAAAATGATACAGCACCAGATATTGTTTAGCATTTTACAAATATGGCGCAGTTTCTGTCAATATACTCCTGCACAGTTTGGCACGTGACACTTACCAAGATGCTCTTTGTATATAGACCCCTTCCTATACATTGTTTAGAAAGCACACATTTTTGAACACACATACAACGTGTGCTCAAATGTGCAAGTTATGTGTCATGTATGAATGTGTGAGTGTGTGTAATTTTGTGCACAGTTTGGATCTGCATCCATGCATTCGGGGCTCTGTGTGTATTGCGTACCATGTGCTCACATATATGCGTGAGGAATGCCAGCAGGAAAATTGATCCAAAACACACACAGCAAAATAAATAAAGTCTGGTTCTTTTTTTTTGGTACCTTCTGAAATGACCAGACAGGAAAAGAGTTAGCAAAGTGAATGAGGAACCGACGTGAGGACCCCCAATCCTGCATGCATTCTAGGGCATGATGGATGATGTGGTCCAGGGTTGCTCCTAACTGCAGTTACAGAAGGAGTTCATAGTTCCCGTAATGTGCAGTGGGGGATAAATACACAGATCTGTAGCCCCCACCCTGTCATTGACAGAGGTCATTAAGTAGCACTCCTGCCAATTCCAACTCTGCCAAAGGGAGAACGATAAAGGGAATTCCCCCTCCAGTCCATAAGTCACTGAAGTGCTGCCAGACTGATGAAGACCCCAAGGAGTGGGGTTGAAAGTCAGTTCACTCTCTTAGTTCTGGCTGGATGAGGCTTAGGAAGATGTCAAAGTTGGTCTCTGGTGGAAGTGCTGGACTTTAGGGTTAGGAAAGTAATTCAGGGGGTATGAAAGCCATTATGGCAAGTCTTCCATGGCTGTCTCTGGCTCCATGTCTTGGTCATCTGGCAGCACTGTTTTCTGATTGGTTGGTGCTGAAAGTAAGGTAGGTCTGACATCTTCTTCAGCTGGTTCCTCCTTAACATGGACTGGCTGACTGTAATGAAAAATATGAAAAGGAAAATATTTCTGTGTTCTGAGAAAAGATCTCATTTGTACATTTAGGTTGAACTCTTCTGAAAATCTCATCTAAATATCATTCAAGCTTTCCCAGCTTACATGGGCACTTTTCCACGCAACATGACCACTTTAATAAACTAAAGGGGTCAGGGTGCGTAAAATCTCTCAATAATATATGTGTCCAATTAGTTAACTCTATAGTAAGGTGCGTTGACTCCAGTTTAGTCACCAGTAATGTTCGCTAATATAGATTTGACTAAACAGCTGCTCTTATTAGAGGACATTACAATCACCATTTAGGGACACACTGGGGGTTATTCAGAGAGCACCGAATGTTGCTCCCCGCACTTTGGCGAATCAAATTTCCCCACCCAGCATTCACCGCAGGGTCCCCGAAGTATAGGGAATCGGCCGCCGAATAATGACACCGCCATCCCGCCAACCTACCGCAAAGGCGTCACCCGCCAGACATCCGCCCCCAACCCGCTGGAGGGTCGCCAAATGCAGCCACAAAAAAAAGCCGACAAGCCGCCGAATGGATAAAAAAAACAAAAATACGATGGAAAATATAAAAAATTTAAACACTGTTTGCAAAAAAAAACTACTGAACGAAAATGTCTGGAATTAACATAGAAGGTCCTATGAATGATAATAAAAAGGTCTATTACAGAAAAAAGAAGATCCGCTTTAAAAAAAACAGAATAAAAAGTTTGCCGAATAAATCCCGAAAAATGCTTAAAAGATCCTAAAAAAAATCTATACATAAAGAGACTTTTTACTGCAGATTAAAATAATAAACGGTTTATTAGATATTGGTTAAAATCTGGAATATTTGTGACATTGAAGCCTATGTGATTCGACTGAATTAACCTGCCGAATGAAAACAACGAACAGCGGGGCACTTCGGCAACGTTTCACTGCTGTTTCGTGTTCTGTGAATAGATTAACCATTACTTCTCTATGGCGAATTTCACTGCCATCGAACAGGCACCATACTTGCTGGCAGTTTGCCAAAATTTGGCAAACTGTCTGCTCTCTGAATAGCCGAATGGCCCCGAATTAGCACCGTACGGGGAAATTCCCTGTTCAGTGCCATTTCGGGGCCAGATCGTCTCTCTCTGAATAACCCCTACTGAGCAATATGGACACTCACTGGGTAGACTCCATAGTGTCCATGTATGATGAATTGCAGCAATTTCTCCAGGAACATTTGAATTTACAATATATTTCTTTTGAATTTGACTAGATTATGTTCCTTAGTACATAAATCCCATTTTCTTCTATGATAAAGCATGCAAACAAAATTATGATCTCCATAAAGACCAATTTCCACCTGTAGGCCAATGTCAGACGAACGCAGTCTGAGCACACTCTGCGTGCGTGCATAACAGACGGACGTACTGACGATACTGTAGACACCACACGGTCCGTTTTTTTTAACGGATGTAGAAAAAAAAAAAATATGGGAATCAAAATTAAAAATACAGTACAGTCAGCCAGACCAAAAGAAAAACTTCTGAGTGTCAGCGTGATGGACGTCGCAAATGCACTGCGTCTGACATTGTGTCATCACGCACACAGGCCACTACTCGGACGCAGCACAATCTGGGCGTCCGTCGTAGCGCTTTTACGTCGAGGCCTAAACGGTGTCCGTTGCCACCTGCGTGGTGTATGCGCACTTCGGTGCGCACGTACTTCGTGTGTTGGTCTCTATTGATCACAAATCAATGCTACGGCGGACGTTAAACTGTGCGGCGACGCGGACGTGATGACTGCATTCGTCTGATGCTAGCCGTAAAGTTACATAAACACTACTACGTACATTTTCTATACCACTGCCAATACCAAAGGATATTATGCTATAGAATTACAACAAGGAAATCATGTGGTAATACCTGTATTGCGGGGAGAGACGAGGGCTGCTCCCGTTGCTGTTTCCAGGCTCTCCCGTGCTGGTAACATCATCATGTCCTCCATGAAAACCGCTGCCTGAGCTGTTGAGCAGTGGTGGACTGTTCATAAGTGGGAAATTGCTCTCAGCCAGTGCCGCCTATATAAGGAGAGAATTAATCACAGTATTAATACCAGTGATTAGAAGAAAAGGGGGTGAGGTGTCTATATTTCTGTGTCTCCTACTGAATTTTAACATTCTCTGTCATTAACAAAGTGGTTACATATAACTAGAGTAACACATCTGTATAGTGAAACTGGCCTACAATGGCTTAATGTCCCGTGGATTGTATATAGCACTGCCTGGGGAATGCCAGGTTACATTTACAGCAGGAATAGAAGAAGGATTCTGGTCCATTGGAACCTCGACTGGAGCAGTATACAATATCTTACAGATGTGAGCACACCCGTCACATTTTTGTAAATATTTTATTATATCTTTTCATGTGACATCACTGAAGAAATGTCATTTTGCAACAATGTAAAGTAGTGAGTGTACAATTGTGTAAATTTGCTGTCCCCTTAAAATAGCTCAACACACAGCCATTAATGTCTAAGCCTCTGGCAACTAAATTGTGTACACCCCCAAGTGAAAATGTCAAAATGAGACCCAATTAGCCATTTTTCCTTCCAGGTGTCATGTGACTCGTTAGTGTTACAAGGTCTCAGGGGTGAATGGGGAGCAGGTGTGTTAAATTTGGTGTTATCACTCTCACTCTCTCATACTGGTCACTGGAAGTTCAACATGGCACCTCATGGCAAAGAACTCTGAGGATCTGAAAAAAAGAATCGTTGCTCTACATAAAGATGGCCTAGGCTATTAGAAGATTGCCAAGACCCTGAAACTGAGCTGCAGCACGGTGGCCAAGACCATACAGTGGTTTAACAGGACAGATTCCACTCAGAACAGGCCTCACCATAGTCGACCAAAGAAGTGGAGTACACGTGCTCAGCATCATATCCAGATGTTGTCCTTGGGAAATAGACGTATGAGTGCTGCCAGCATTGCTGTAGAGGTTGAAGGGGTGGGGGGTCAGCCTGTCAGCGCTCAGACCATACGCCGCACACTGCATCAAATTGGTCTGCATGGCTGTCGTCCCAGAAGGAAGCCACTTCTAAAGATGATGCACAAGAAAGCCTGCAAACAGTTTGCTGAAGACAAGCAGACTAAGGACATGGATTACTGGAACCATGTCCTGTGGTCTGATGAGACCAACATAAACTTATTTGGTTCAGATGGTGTCAAGCGTGTGTGGTGGCAACTAGGTGAGGAGTACAAAGACAAGTGTGTCTTGCCTACAGTCAAGCATGGGGGGAGTGACATGGTCTGGGGCTGCATGAGAGCTGCCGGCACTGGAGAGCTACAGTTCATTGAGGGAACCATAAATGCCAACATGTACTGTGACATACTGAAGTAGAGCATGATCCCCCTCCCTTCGGAGACTGGGTGGCAGGGCAGTATTCCAACATGATAACGACCCCAAACACACCTCCAAGATGACCAATGCCTTGCTAAAGAAGCTGAGGCTAAAGGTGATGGAATGGCCAAGCATGTCTCCAGACCTAAACCCTATTGAGCATCTGTGGTGCATCCTCAAACGGAAGGTGGACGGGCGGAAGGTCTCTAACGTCTACCAGCTCCATGGTGTCGTCATGGAGGGGTGGAAGAGGACTCCAGTGGCAACCTGTGAAGTTCTGGTGAACTTCATGCCCAAGAGGGTTAAGGCAGTGCTGGAAAATAATGGTGGCCACACAAAATATTGACACTTTGGGCCCAATTTGGACATTTTCACTTAGGGATATACTCACTGTTGTTGTCAGCGGTTTAGACATGAATGGCTGTTTGCTGAGTTATTTTGAGGGGACAGTAAATTTACACTGTTATACAAGCTGTACACTCACTACTTTACAATGTAGCAAAGGGTCATTTCTTCAGTGTTGTCACATGAAAAGGTATACTAAAATATTTACAAAAATGTGAGGGGTGTACACACCTCTGTGAAATACTGTATATACTTGGTTCACATGTGCCCTTCTATGGCTCCTATTACATTCTTTGTGCAAATATTTTTGCGCACCGCAAAATGCGTTATCGCGCAAAAATTAACACGGTATTACAATCCGAGCGCATTTTTTCAGCCTTCAAGTTTTCCCGTGCGCAAATCCGACGCGCAAAGCCGGGCGCAAATGAACGTTGCGTGCAGGAATCTGTGGGCAGACTGTTTTTTCACGGGATTTAGCCAATCAGAATTAAGAACCACCATTTTCTAGGTTTCGGTTGTTGCGCCTGTCAAAGTCAAGCTGCGTAGTCAATCTGCTGCAGCAAAAAAATATTTTGACAAATTATAAAATTTTAATGTCTGGGTATGTGTAGAATGTGTAACTATACTGTGCTGTATTTTTTTTTTCGTGCTGGTGTATTTTGTTTTGGCCAGAACGTTCAGATTTGCAGTTAACACCAGGTTTTCAAAAAAGTTAAAATTATGCGCGCAAACGTCGTTTGTAGGAAGTTGCGCATCAATTGTAATACCATCCGCTTAACGCATTTGCGCTCATAATGTTAAGTATAGGATGCGCGCAGGAACTTGCGCTCGCGCTGGGTCACTCGCGTTGGACGTTACGCGCATCGCTTGCGCGAGCGTCGGAATAGGACGTTATGCGCTAATGTTTTTTTCCTCGCGCAAATGCGCTGCACGAAGAGTGTAATAGGGGCCTATATGTTTTTGAACAGACTACATTTACTGACCTCCTAAATAGTGGCAGGTCTAGACCGAGTGAGAGGAGGCCTGACTCCCCCGACCCCCGAAGGTGCAAGATTGTGATGCAATTTGTGTAATCACTGTTACGGACAGTCCCAAATAAGGCATGTCAATCCAGTGCAAACACAGCCAGGCTAGTCTGCTCATGCTGAGAGTTGCTTGCAGCGGTCAGAATAAGGTTAAAACCTAATTTAACCCTTTAAGCAATGAGAGCCCCGTTAGACAGGTGCTCATGCTTCGCTTTTCCCCTCAGGTCCCTGGAAAATGGGTTGACACGGTAGGGGTGAGGGGTTATCGCGGTGGTCTGAGGGAAAATTGGCCTGTGTGAGTTGTCAGGTCTGCATTTATACAGCAGATAAAGTGTGCACATAATCAATGTTCTGGTAACATTATCAAATCCCTTAAAGTCTATGAGCTTCTGAAATGACCTAACAGGAAATTAGTTAGCAAGTGAATGAGGAACCAACCATGCATGTGTTTTTTGGACATGTGTTGTGGGGTTTAATATGAAAATTATTTCAGCAGTGTTTGTTCACTTTTATGTTACACTGCCTACTACTTCCTCTTTGCCTCTGACCTGGATGTCTTGATTAGTAGATAGTTCCTACAACACACAGCTTTAAGTGTCTTTATTACCCTGCATGAAACCTGGTGTATGAAGTGGCTCCCCACAACATATAATTATTTTTCTGGAAGAGAAGACTGTTTGCATTTATTTGTAAGTAACTGCTTAAACCCTTCATTACCAAGTTGTTTTCCATAAAACCACAGCCAGTACCAAGTGGATTTGTGGGAATCAAATCTGTGTTATACATAATTTGAAACTGGTTTTGAAAATACCACATACACATTTTCAAATTATATGCACTATTTGACAGGCGGATGGCGCCATCTACTAGCCAACTAGTGCTACTACTTCTCCACAATACAGTTTGAGATCTGTTTATTTTTCCTCAGAAGAAACTGTTTAATCTGTTTTGATACCTTGGGTATTATGCCCGAGATACTAAAACTTTGGGGCTGCATTCACTCTCAGGGCCAGCTTTAATGTTTGTGGGGTCAGGTGTAAGGAAAAATGCTAAAATGCGGGGCCAGGTTTTCATTTATTTTTTGGAAAACTATTTAATACCAATTTCTATATATATATAAAATGTGGATGTGTGCAGGGTAGTCTGTGTGGCATGGGAGTGAACGTGTCTGAGTGAGATGGAAATGGGGGCTGAGTAGCATGGGAGAGGGCATGTCTGTCATGGAGAGGGATGGGAGTGTGTGGTTGGCTGAGGGCGTGTGGAGTGTGTGTGGTTGGAGTGAACTAGGAGTGACTTTGTGGTTGGGTGAGTGAGGTAAGAACGAGTGTGATTGTGAAAAGCAGGAGAACGACTGGAGAATGAAAAATTCTAGGTCAAAATAGCCGATTTGGAAAGTGAGATGAAAGGGAGAATTTTTCAGGTTTGGCTATTTTGACCTAGAATTTTTCATTCTCCAGTCATTCTCCTGCTTTTCACGCTCTCTGAATAACCCTGTGAGTGTTATAGTAGTGAGTGTGTTGTTAACAGTGTGATGTTAGCCAAGTGAGTAAGGAGTGAGTGTGTTGAGTGCACCACACACTATGCATACTGCAAGCACAACATGCTGAACACTACACATATACAGGTGCACACACAAACCACAGGTACATAAACAACATCCAGCAAACACTACACAACATACACAAGTATATACACATTTCCCATACTGCATGTACAGTACCCACTGCACACACACACAACACATTGAGCATACCACACAAGCAGTATACATACACATACAGTAAATACACACAGTATACATACACATACAGTAAATGCACACCGTAAACATACACATGCAGTATATCTAGTGCACACAAATAATAAACAAATCTCCACCATTCTTATTGATGACAGCTAGTAGTTCCACTGTCTGGGACTTCGTAGAAAATGCTGACCTCTGTAGAAAAACTTGCTTCCCCTAAATCAGCCATTTCCACTAGTCCCCCATACCCCAATTGATATCCTAACACCACTCCCATACACCAAATCAGCCCTATCCATAACACTATAGACCGAATCAAATCCTTTCTTCAGCCCCATATGCCAAATCAGTCATTTCCATCACTAGTTAGAATGAAAATAAAATATTATATTCATATTTATGTTTTGTGATGTGGTTGGCAGATAGTCCCATCTCACCTGATAGCTGGCATTCAGGGCTCCATAACCCAGACCTGAAATCATGTTCTTCACAAGGGTTGGGCTCCTGAAATAAATCCAAAGTATTAACACATGTTAAACAAGAGAAAACGTATCTTTTATCTCATGCTACATTTGAATAAAAGGATAGATGAGGAGCGCTGCCATAAAATGACAATAACGTAAGACAGCGCAGCAGGTGATTTTACTGTAAAGCAGGGATCTCAAACTCTGGCCCCCAGATGTTTATTTCCTACAATTCCCAGAAGCCTTTTAATGCCATAAATGGCCAGAGAATCATGAGAGGTGTAGTTCAGAAAAATCTGAGGGGGGGGGGGGAGTTTGAGATCACTGGTAAAGGGGCTTTGAAAAAGCAAGTGCACAAATACTAAATTAAGTGACTATCAGTAAATCCATTAAATCCCGGTATCACTTGTGCAGGGAGTAGTATTGAGTGTAGATGAGACTCTTTCACCACCTGCTGGCCAGGTTTAGTATTAAACTGCAACATTAATAAAATCCTTAGTGACATTCAAAGATATTGAAAATGTTTGCATATAATTTTTGCAATATTTTGCAAATAATCTGTAAACTCTCAGAATAATTCTGCATGCGAATATTTGAAACCGAATGCACATATCTCACGTAGTTGGCCTTTCTTGTAAAGTGCAAATACTTTCTGCTACCATCTTGTGTAATAGTATCATCCAGCCCTTCATGCTGGACATTTATGGCTTCTTCGCTCCACATTCGTGCAATGCATTCCTGAACTACTTTAATGGCATAGTAAAGTAGTGTAACATAGTGGCTCTTGTACTTGCAGCACATTAAACCCAATGGGCTCTATTACGTTCTTCGCACAAATGTTAACGCGTGCGCAAAAACGCATTAACGCGAGGGGCAAAACACTTTGCGCTGAACGTCGTATTACAATGTCTGCACAGCGTTTGCGCGCATAATTTTAACGTCTTTGAAAAGCTGGTGGTAACGGCAAATCTGAACGTCCTGGCCGAACCCAAATACACCAGCCCGAAAAAAAAAATACAGCAAAGTATAGTTACACATCCTACTCATACCAAACCAATAAAATGGAGAAGTTGTGTGTGTATTTATTATTGGAGCAGCAAATATACTCAGATTGACTTTGACAGGAGCAAAAACTTAACGGGAGACAATTGTGGTTCTTCATTCTGATTGCACACTGATTTCTGCGCTCAAAGTTTCTGCGCGCGCGTTTTTGTGCATCTGTTTTACGCGCGTTATTTTTTGACGGATGAAAACATGCGCGAGGATTGTAATACCAGCGTTGTTTTACGTGCGTTAACGTTTAACGCTGCGCGCAAAAAATCACGTGTTCTGCGTGTGTTTTTGCATGAAGAATGTAATAGAGCCCAATGTTTGCACCAATATGTGTGCTCACACTTTTGAACAACATCCCTGTATTTCTGAGGACGAAACTTCACCCTAAAGTGATTAAATATTTTTCTAAAAATAAATGAATCATTTTTGCTGGGCCTCTAGTGAACAGATAAACCCTGCAGTGAGGTGCATAGCTTATGATGACGAGCCAGAGTTCCTGAATTCAGCTTACAATTCAGACATTATCAATTGAATTGAAATTAGGCAAGCCAAGCGTTACATTTCCTTTGAACTAGCCAGGCATGATTGGCACTTAGAGGAGAGGAAAAAAGTCCAAACGTATTCTCGCTCAATGGTCTTCCACCTTAGGGCTGGATTTCAAGTCAGATGTATATTTAACCAGAGCTCTGGTAGACTTGCCAATGTCATAGACCTTACAGCAGTGGTCAGCAACCACGGTCCTCCATATGTTTTAAAACTACATTTCCTGCTCATTAGATAGGCTTTTGACTCCTGTAAAATGTCGTTCGTTAACATCTGGAGGGCCAAGGTTGTCGACTCCTGTCTTAATGGCTCTGGGAAGTTTACGATAGCTACACCAGACTCAGAAACTAGCTCTTAGTTGTTAAGAAAGATGAATCGAAATTATTTGTTCCCAATTCCAAGGAAGGCAATCTGTAAAGTACATAACGTGCCCATAAATTATGGTAGATATCTGTAGACCCTCTGCTTTTTTTTATTGATTGTGTAGAAGGCCTTATGAAAAATAAAACATTAAGGGCAGTATTACATAGTTGGTGCTAACTTAACCAGAGCTGTTGTAAACTTAATACCTCCATAGGCTATAATGGCTCTGGTAAGTTTACAACAGCTCTGGTTAAGTTAGCACCAACATTGTAATACGGCCCTAAGCCTCTTTGTAAAATATAAATTGGAAATCCTCTACTCTATTTATGAGATTGAGAGAATATATGTAATGGTGAAAAATATTTACACTCCCGTGCAAATTAGAGACTTGCTTTGTTCGCAGAGCTCCTTAGCTTAAATGCAGCAATGAATTCTGGGTAAGATACACAAATGAGGTCATCCACCTGTCGTGTTTTGGCATTTAAAAGTCTTCTGTTGTGATATTTGTGGCACCTCCCCAGGCACCAAGAAGAACCACTCACCCGGTCATCTTTGGAGGTCTTCTCTTTTGGTATTCCAATTCATCCACCGTCCATACGGCCCCCTTCACGTTCTCCACCCGCACAAAGCACTTATGCAAGCTGAGGTTGTGACGCACGGCATTCTGCAGGAAAAGACAATGAGTGAATATTCTCATGAAGATGGTCTTCGCCACAAGGGCAAAACAAGAGGCCATTGCTTGTATGCCAGTACATTATTTCGTTGGCGTGTAGCCTAATGATACATGCATGGTATGCAGAGCTGCCATCAGAATGGTTAGTCTATTTATTAGAAGACACCACACAGCCATGTGTGTCAGCCTCAGGGACGATAATAAAACGAGCAGTCTGACAGCTGCCCCCAAGGAGTATTCTGCAGTCTCATCCTCTTTACCTAGTCTTATTTCCTTCTAATTAAACCCTGTACATTTTTAGCAAGTCTCACGAGTCGCTCGTCTGTGCCAATTCTGATTACCAAGGAGTTAATCTCAGGGCGCGGGTGCCCGCACGTGCATATCACCAACCCTTGCTGATGCTTTCACATACAAATGATATGACCCCAATTTCAAAGCAGAGCTCCCTTCTCTCATTTCGAGCCCTGGCTGGAGATGAGAGTCTAATTCGTTAGGCTAAAACATTAACAGCAATTTGAGAGGTCACATCGAGATCAGCAGGCAGGACTCAGACAGATGGGAGGGAGGGAAACATGAAGAGCCTGGCAGTGTGTGAAATTCAGACAGAAGAGGCACAGACAGAAAAAAGAGTCACGTGGTAATAATGAATCTGACATTTTTTACAGTATATTTTACGGTTTTGTTCTTGCTGAATCGCTATCAGCTGTATGGATTTAGAGATATCATAAAACATCATAAATTACACTTCTGGATCTGGTTGTAGAGGAACATTATCTACAATGGAGGTCCAGCCATGCCTTGCAAGCCATCATGGGCAATTATTCATGGAAAATCTGCTACACCGCTGGCACACGTTATGGACAGAATTAAGATTAAAATCCCTCAAACATAATGCAGCCATATATTAGTTCACTATGGCATGGGGGCATGGGACCTGCTGTTTAATAAAACACTGGAAATACTGTAAAAAATAAAGAATAATAATAAAACAAAATGATTAGATATACATTACTTTTAAACTGATGTAAGCATGGAAATCGGCACTTGTACCAGAAGATACAAAACTATCACTCAGATAATTAACAATTACACCCAAGTACCCTGCCTTTGCTACAGGACTCTATGGAAAAATATTTCATATTAATAGAGCATCATTATCAATAATTTAGAATAATTAATCTTCACCCATGACATGACCAATAAGGATGGATAAGCAGAGGAATAGGTAGGGAGAAGGCACTGGACATAAACTGTATTACAAAGACAAGGAAGAAAGCCACTCTGATCCCACTTCACATAAGGGTGCCCCTTGGGAAACCTGGTTGGCCAATTCCAGTACTGATTTGTCTCAAAATAAAATAATTCAGGGACTACGGAGGTATAAGTGCAGCTTTTATTGGATGAACATTGGTGGCAGTGGCAACGTTTCAGCCAAGAATGGCCTTTGTCATGCCATGACAAAGGCCACTCCTGGCCAAAACGATGCCACTACCACCAATGTCCATCCAATAAAAGCTGCACTTATACTGCTGACCAGATTTTGTTTTTTCCCCACAACTAAAGTTTATTACAAACAGAAGCTTGAAAAGCAGCAAATCATATGTGCTGCAGAAGAACATAAATTGAATAAAAAGCACAAGCTTTATTGTTGTGTGACAAACTATTCACACAATATGCCTCTAAAACTCATTTCGCCATCCACATACCCATTTGCTATTTCATTTATTACAGCGCTCGGCGCAGTAAGCAACTCTGATAATAAAGAAAATACACTGGCAGGTTCATGAGATGAAGGCTACAAATTCCCTTTTTTACATAGAAGCTGGCCCCATTATTAATTTGTGCCTAAATTGTTCTCCATGGTTTTTACGTCCATTGTAATGGTTGTTTGAGCTGTGGGACACACCTAAGGGAAGTAAAATAGTCAGGAGGAAAGGGGAAATAAGGGTAGGGGATGATCTGCACAAAAAAAAGTTCAGTATCAGTAGACAGTGCTCCCTTTTGATGTCCTACAAGTAATGCTTTCTTGTCTCCAAAATCCAGAGTAAACCATCTCACCTTCCATGTGGCTGTGTTCCTCCGAAAGTACGCAAACATACGGGTGAACCAGTTGTAGATTTCATTTAGTGTCAGCTGCCTGTCAGGGGTGTCCAAAATGGCCTGAGAAGAGTAAAATGAAGTGTGGTAATTAATGAGTGATAATTAAAACGTATCAACAATAAGAAGACAACCCTGATGAAATAGTCTTTGCAAACCTAAGCCCTTACCTGCCGAATCAAGGAGGCATATGTGAAAGGCGGTCGGACTTCAGCATTCTTATAGAATTCGTGATTCTGAGCAAGCTCTGGAGAAAAGACAGAAAAAGAATGAGAAATAAGCAGGTTGCTATAGCAAGGGAAGTCAGTGTTACATACGTATATATTGATACCATATACAGTACAGTATCTCACACCCTCACATTTGAGTACACCCTCACATTTTTGTAAATATTTTATTAGATCTTTTCATGTGACAACACTGAAGAAATGACTCTTTGCTACAATGTAAAGTAGTGGGTGTACAGCTTTTCCAGCACTGCCCTAACCCTCTTGGGCATGGAGTTCACCAGAGCTTCACAGGTTGCCACTGGAGTCCTCTACCACTCCTCCGTGGTGACATCACAGAGCTGGTGGACGTTAGAGACCTTGCTCTCCTCCACCTTCCATTTGAGGACGCCCCACTGATGCTCAATAGGGTTTAGGTCTGGAGACATGCTTGACCAGTCCATCACCTTTACCCTTAGTTACTCTAGAAAGACAGTGGTCGTCTTGGAGGTGTGTTTGGGGTCGTTATCATGTTGGAATACTGCCCTGCAGCCCAGTCTCTGAATGGAGGGGATCATGCTCTGCTTCAGTATGTCACAGTACATGTTGGCATTCATGGTTCCCTCAATGAACTGTAGCTCCCGAGTGCCGGCAGCACTCATACAGCCCCAGATCATGGCACTCCCACCACCATGCTTGACTGTAGGCAAGACACACTTGTCTTTGTACTCCTCACTTGCCACCACACACACTTGACACCATCTGAACCAAATAAGTTTATCTTGGTCTCATCAGACCACAGGACATGGTTCCAGTAATCCTTGTCCTTAGTCTGCTTGTCTTCAGCAAACTGTTTGCAGGCTTTCTTGAACATTATCTTTAGAAGAGGCTTTCTTCTGGGGCGACAGTCATGCAGTCCAATTTGATGCAGTGTGTGGCGTATGGTCTGAGCACTGACAGGCTGTCCCCCCCACCCCTTCAACCTCTGCGGCAATGTTGGCAGCACTCATACGTCTATTTTCCAAAGACGACCTCCGGATTTGATGCTGAGCACGTGCACTCAACTAACTTCTTTGGTCGACCATGGTGAGGCCTGTTCTGAGTGGAACCTGTCCTGTTAAACTGCTGTATGCTCTTGGTCACCATACTGCAGCTCAGTTTCCGGGTCTTGTAATCTTCTTATAGCCTAGGCCAGTGGTCAGCAACCCGCGGCTCCGGAGCCGCGTGCGGCTCTTTCATCACCATGCTGCGGCTCCCGGGATGGTGCTCATGCTAGGGCGCAGACAACCCCGACCTGGAGCTTCCCCACACTCCGCCGGCCACTGTCACTGGGATCTATCACCATCACCACGCTGTGCGCTTGCTCTTGGCACAGCGTAATGGAAGATGTTGGCTCGTGGTGGTTGTCCAATAGTATGCTAATACTAATAATACATGGGGGGCTGAGGGTTATAAATTTATACATGGGGGCCTGGGGGTTATTAATTTATACATAGGGAGACACTTGAGGAGTATTATACATGGTGGGGCTGGGGGTTATTCATTTATACATGGGTACTGGGGGTTATTATATATGGGGAACCTGGGTGAGTATTATATATGGGGGTCCTGGGTGAGTATTATATATATGTGGGAACCTGGGGATTATTATATATGTGGGGCCTGGTGGGGTTAATATTTATGGGGAGAAGAAATTTAATAATTATAAATAAATGGCATCATTCATGGCATGGCTGCATTAAGCTCTCGAGCAGAGTCCTCCCTCCTACTGTTCTGTGTGTTTTGTGTATGGATATACAGGTGCATCTCAATAAATTAGAACGTCATGGAAAAGTTAATTTATTTCATTAATTCAACTCAAATTGTGAAGTTTGTGTATTATGTAAATTCAATGCACACATACTGAAGTAGTTTAAAGTCTTTGGTTCTTTTAGTTGTGATGATTTGGCTCATATTTAACAAAAACCCACCTCAAAAAATTAGAATACTTCATAAGACCAATAAAAAAATCATTTTTAGTGAATTGTTGGCCTTCTGGAAAGTGTGTTAATTTACTGTAAATGTACTCAATACTTGGTAGGGGCTCCTTTTTCTTTAATTACTGCCTCAATTTGGCGTGGCATGGAGGTGATCAGTCTGTGGCACTGCTGAGGTGCTATGGAAGCCCAACTTTCTTTGACAGTGGCCTTCAGCTCATCTGCGTTTTTTTGATCTCTTGTTTCTCATTTCCCCCTTGACAATATCCCATAGATTCTCTATGGGGTTCAGGTCCGGTGAGTTTGCTGGCCAGTCAAGCAAACCAACACCATGGTCATTTAACCAACTTTTGGTGCTTTTGGCAGTGTGGGCAGGTGCCAAATCCGTTTGGAAAATGAAACCTTCATCTTTAAAAAGCAGGTCAGCAGAAGAAAGCATGAAGTGCTCTAAAATCTCTCGTTAAACGGGTGAAGTGACTTTGGTTTTCAAAAAAACACAGTGGACCAACACCAGCAGATGACATTGCACCCCAAATCATCACAGACTGTGGAAACTTACCACTGGACATCAAGCAACTTGGGCTATGAGCTTCTCCATCCTTTCTCCAGACTCTAGGACCTTGGTTTCCAAATGAAATACAAAACTTGCTCTCATCTGAAAAGAGGACTTTGGACCACTGAGCAACAGTCCAGTTCTTCTTCTCCTTAGCCCAGGTAAGACGGCTCCAATGTTGTCTGTGGTTCAGGAGTGGCATAACAAGAGGAATATGACAATTGTAGCCAAATTCTTTGACAACTCTGTGTGTGGTGGCTCATGATGCCTTTACCCCAGCCCCAGTCCATTCCTTGAGAAGTTCACCCAAATTCATGAATTGATTTTGCTTGGCAAGTCTTTGGAGGCTGCGGTCCTCTCGGTTGGTTGTGCATCTTTTTCTTCCACTCAACTTTCTGTTAACATGCTTGGATACAGCACTCTGAACAGCCAGCTTCTTTGGCAATGAATGTTTGTGGCTTACCCTCCTTGTGAAGGGTGTCAATGATTGTCTTCTGGACAACTGTCAGATCAGCAGTCTTCCCCACGATTGTGTAGCCCAGTGAACCAAACTGAGAGACCATTTTGAAGGCTCAGGAAACCTTTGACATGTCAACATATTCTAATTTGTTGAGATAGTGAATAGGTGGGTTTTTGTTAAATGTGAGCAAAATCATCACAATTAAAAAGACCCAAAGACTTAAACTACTTCAGTCTGTGTGCATTGAATTTATTTAATACACAAGTTTCACAATTTGAGTTGGATTAATAAAATAAATGAACTTTTCCGCGACATTCAAATTTATTGAGATGCACCTGTATGTTCTCTCCCATTGTACAGCGCTACAGAATTTGTTGGCGCTTTATAAATACTTGTAACTGTAATTAATTGAAATATATATTTTTTTATACTAATGACATGGAGATTGATTTTTTAAAAAAAATATTATTAAAAGTTTTAGTTTACAGTACCCCTCCCCACCCATAGCATAAAGGTAAAAAACGATATATGCAGTGTTATCTTCATTTTAGATGTCAAAAGGGGTTTGCGGCTCCCAGTGTTTTCTTTTTTGTGGGAAATGGGTCCAAATGGCTCTTTGAGTGTTTAAGGTTGCAGACCCCTGCAAGGTTGCAGACCCCTGCAAGGTTGCTTTATGTAGAGCAGAAATTCTTTTTTTCAGATATTCAGAGAGTTCTTTGCCATGAGGTGCCGTGTTGAACTTCCAGTGGCCAGTATGAGAGAGTGAGAGCGATAACACCAACTTTAACACACCTGCTCCCCATTCACACCTGAGAGCTTGTAACACTAACGAGTCACATGACACCGGGGAGTGAAAATGGCTAATTGGGCCCAATTTGGAAATTTTCACTTAGGGGTGTACACGCTTTTGTTGCCAGCGGTATAGACATTAATGGCTGTCTTTTGAGTTATTTTGAGGGGACAGCAAATTGACACTGTTATACAAGCTGTACACTCACTACTTTACATTGTAGCAAAGGCTCATTTCTGTAACATTTCAATGTTCTTGAACCCAGGACTACCCAGAACCCAGGAAATACTTGAAAACGAGAGAAATCTCAATGTATCCTTCCTGGTAAAATACTTTCTAAATAAATAAATAAATACATTTCTTCTGTGTTACCACATGAAAAGATATAGGGCCATATTATACTGTCTGCGCAAATGCGCTTGCGCAGCGCAATTTTTTTTCTGCGCATTGTCCAGCGTTATCAGGCAAAATTTAACGTGATATTCTGATCCGAACGCATTTTCTCATCCGTCAAAAAATAACGTTAGTAAAAAACACTCGCAAAACGAAGTGTAATACGTGCGCAGTAACGTTGCGCGTGTAAATCAGTGCGTGGACTGTTTTTTTCGCGGGATTCAACCAATCAGAATTAAGAACCTTAATTGACATCAATTCACCTTAATTGACTCACTAACGTTTTTGCGCCTGTCAAAATAAATCTGAGTATACATGCTGCAGCACTAAAAAAAATAGCACGAATTCACAATTTTTTTGTTTGGGTATGTGTAGAATGTGTACTTATACTGTGCTGTATTTTTTTTTTCGTGCTGGTGTATTTTGATTCGACCAGAACGTTCAGATTTGCAGTTAACACCAGGTTTTCAAAGACATTGAAATTATGCGCGCAAACGTCGTTCGTAGGAAGTTGCGCATCTATTGAAATACCATCCGCTTAACGCATTTGCGCTCACAATGTTAAGTATAGGACGCGCACAGTTCATCACGCTCGCGCAAGTCCATCCGCGTCAAACGATAATGCGCATCGTTTGCTCGAACGTTGAAATACGACGTTCTGCGCGGATGGTTTTGTCCTCGCGCAAATGCGCATTTGCATGCGCGCAAAACCGATGCGCGAGGAATGAAATAGGGCCCATAGGGGGCTATTCATTGTCACCGTCATTTCGGTCCTCTCTCTTCTCTGCACTCCCCTGCACTTCAGGGAATCAAAATCAGCATTCACCTCAAGGTCCATGAAGTGCAGGAAATTAGCCGCCGAATGCCACCGCCATCCCGCGCATATCCGTTGGGCACCGCAGACCCGTCACCTGCCGCCACCAACCCACTGAACATCCGCCACAAACACGCCGGACAGCCACCAAATGCAGCCGCTTAGCACAGCGTTGTCCAGCCACAGAAGAAAGCCGACAAGCCGTCGGACAGGTAAAAAAAAAACTATACGATTGAAAGTGTCAAAATTGAAACGCTGTTTGCAAAAAACTACTGAACGAAAATGCCTGGAATTTACATATAGGGTCCTATGAATGATAATAAAAAGGTCTGTTACAGAAAAAAGAAAAAACGGAAAAACTATTTTTCCGAAAAATTCTTGAAAAATGCCTAAAAGATTGTAAAAAAAAAATTAAAAAAAAAAATTAAAGAGACTTTTTACTGCAGATTAAAATAATAAACGGTTTATTAGATATTGCATAAAAACGGGAATATTTGATTCATAACATTGAAGCCTATGGGGTTCGCCTGAATAAACCTGTCAAATGAAACCACCGAACAGCAGGGCACTTCGGCAGCTTTTCACTGCTGTTCGGTGTTCTCAAAATATATTAACCATTGTTTCTCTATGGGGAATTTCACTGCCATCGAACAGGCACCATACTTGCTGGCAGTTTGCCGAAATTTGGCAAACTGCCTGCTCTCCGATAGCCGAATGGCCCCGAAATGTCACCGTATGGGGAAATTCCATGTTCACTGACATTTCGGGCAAGATCGGCTCTTGCTGAATAAACCCTAAAATAAAAGATTTACAAAAATGTGAGGGCTGTACTCACTTCTCCGAGATACTGTATATGCTCGTATACATTCACACATAGGTGAAAAAGAACTATTGAATGTGACACAAAAAACACTAAAAAAAATGTCGTCGTCCCCCAAATGATTTTTTTCATTTAGGTCTTCTCAAGCTCAATTTATGCATATCTATTCTAACGCCTTTATTTCATTGATTCTCTGCACATATACATCATACCTGACTGCTGGCACTTGCATGGGTCAGCACAGATAAATTTGTGAATTATCACTAGTTTCATGACCTTCATTGATTTCAATCAAACCCCAGAAAATATTGCTGTCTGTGGTGTTTGAGTGTATGTAATCATATAATTCAAAGAGGCAGGGCCTGGCACTCATTTTATACGTTACAAGAAAATGTAATTTTATGATTTCCGTGCCATCTCTCGCACAGGTATAAAGTATTTAACAAAGGAATTATGAAACCAATAATTAAAATAATAATGTTCCTTTGTTCCTCTGCTGAGGAAAACCTAAAGGGCTGCTCTATTGTTTAAACGGGTTGGGGTGGGGTGAAACAGAGGGGTTAACTATGAACCCCTTCAGACCCATATTACCCCATCCCTCCCAGTTTAACCCTTTAGTTTGATTTTAAACTCATCTTTATTCCAGTCTTGGGCTTCCTTAAAGCTAAATGAGAAGTGACATGATGTTAAGACTCAGCTGTCACATGACTGTGAGGAAGCTGGACGCTTCAGCAAGCGTCCAACCTATCTGTTGTGTCATTACAGAGCTCATTGACAGCCAATGGTGGGAGCTGGGTCCTGTAGACCACCGTACCCAGAGGGTTCAATCAGCCCTCTGAGATCCACCATGGAGGGGAGAGAGAGAGATGAAGTTGGTCCATTGTGTAGTCACAATACCAATAGAGTCCATTTAATAGCATAAAAGAGGAAAGAAATGGGTGGCTGTATAAGTGAGATCACACTGATGATAGGTGATGGAAATTGAAAAAAATGCTATAAAGTGAGGAGCAATAAATGCATTTAAAAAAATAGTAATCACTGTGGGCTCTATTCCATTGAGTGAGAGTCATTAATAGCGGCTTACAAGTTAGAACTATTGTGAGCGGTTATCCTTTTGTCTCACTATTAATGGCTCTATTCCAAAAGAACCACTTGGTGGCTCGATTCAGAAATTTGAAGCTGGCCGTAGATACCAGGACCAGTGCAGCATAACACCACTGGTACCAGCTCCTGGAGTTCATAGGACTATTTGTTGCCAAGTGGCAGATCACGCCAGCTTCTTCTCCGTAGGATTAGAGGTACCTATGTTTTTTTTTTAATGTGTGTAGATGTCAATCTTAGGTGATTTTTGCAAAAACAGAGTGATAGTGTTGACCACTTAAAAACACATAGATTACAGGATCAGAAACAACATGGGTTTACCTCAGGGAGATCATGCCAAACTAATCTTATTGATTTTTTTGATTGGGTAACAAAAATAATAGACACAGGTGGTGCAGTAGGCATTGCTTATTTAGATTTCAGTAAGGCTTTTGATACTGTTCCGCATAGAAGGCTTATCAATAAATTGCAATCTTTGAGCTTGGATTCCAATATTGTTGAATGGATTAGGCAGTGGCTGAGTGACAGGCAACAGAGGGTTGTGGTAAATGGAGTTTATTCGGCGCAAGGTCTTGTTACCAGTGGGGTACCTCAGGGGTCAGTACTTGGACCCATTCTATTTAATATTTTTATTAGTGATATTGCAGAAGGTATTAATGGAAAAGTATGTCTTTTTGCTGATGACACAAAGATTTGCAACAGGGTTGACGTTCCTGGAGGGATCAGCCAAATGACAAATGATTTCGGTAAACTAAAAAAATGGTCGGAACTGTGGCAATTGAGTTTTAACGTGGATAAGTGCAAGATAATGCACCTGGGACGTAAAAACCCAAGGGCTGAATATAGAATATTTGATACAGTCCTAACCTCAACATCTGAGGAAAGGGATTTAGGGGTTATTATTGCAGAGGATCTAAAGGTAAGTAGTCAATGTAATAGAGCAGCAGGAAATGCTAGCAGAATGCTTGGTTGTGTAGTGAGAGGTATTAGCAGTAGGAAAAGGGAAGTGCTCATGCCACTGTACAGAGCACTGGTGAGACCTCACTTGGAGTACTGTGTGCAGTACTGGAGACCGTATCTCCAGAAGGATATAGACATCTTAGAGAGAGTTCAGAGAAGGGCTACTAAAATGGTGTACGGCTTGGAGGAGAAAAGTTACCAAGCAAGGCTTAATGATCTTAACATGTACAGCTTGGAAAAAAGACGAGACAGAGGAGATATGATAGAAACATTTAAATACGTAAAGGGAATCCACAAGGTAGAGGAAGGGAGTATATTTAAAAGGAAACAAAGTAGCAAAACAAGAGGACATAGTCTTAGATTAGAGGGGCAAAGGTTTAAAAGTAACATCAGAAAGCATTATTTTACTGAGAGGGTGGTGGATACATGGAACAGTCTTCCAGTTGAAGTGGTAGAGGCCAAAACAGTAATTGAATTTAAGCAGGCATGGGATAGGCATAAGGCTATCCTAAACAAAAGATAAATCCAGGTAAAGTATCCATGTAATTGGGCAGACTAGATGGGCCGAAAGGTTCTTATCTGCCGACATTTTTCTATGTTTCTATAACACCAGACGCTAAAAGCCAGTATTCTTCAGGTTCACCAAGCTCAGCAAAAAACAGAGAGCTATTCCAGCATAGCGCTGGAATAGCTCTCTGTTTTTTGCTGAGCCGCGGATTAAAGGTTAAAAGTATAAGAGATGTTAATATACAGTGAGGAGCTGCTAAAACTGAGCTGCAATCAGAGCTTGCGACGTGGCTGTAATAGCAGCTTGAGAATGTTGAAGGTTTAAAAAAAACAAAAAAAGAAAAGCACATTTTCAATTGGTTCGGTTTAAAATTTGTAATTCCCTGCCAATTCACCGCTTAAAGGTTAGGCATTGGGGATATAAGAAAATTTGGATAAAATACACAAAATGGAGCAATAGCAAATATCAATAAATGAAAATTGATTTGTTTCCATAAGGGGTTATTCAGAGAGCACTGATATGTCAACGACATTTTGGTGCTCTCTCGTTCAGTACAGTTTGACGAGTTCAATCTGCCGACCCTGTGTTGAATTCAGGGTCCCCGAAGTGTGGTGAATTGACCCGCTGCACAACTCGAAAAACTGCGCAAACCCACCAAACGCATCCCATAACCAGTCGAATCGATCTGAAAAAAATCACCAAATAGATCCTCAAACCGCCAATGGCCCGTCGAACAGACCGCTGGAAAAAGCCAACCAGCCGCCAAACAGGGGTAATTTTAAAAAAAAAAAATGCGTTTTTTTAAAAAAAAAATACTGCGTGGAAATATGTATAAGGTCCTATGATAGCAATAAAAAGATCTGATACAGAATAAAAAAAAAACATTTAAAAACAATCGTCAAACATTTTGGGGAAAAAATCTCGAAAAATTTAAAAAAAATGAATAAAGAGACTTTTTGCTGCAAATGTAAAGAATAAAAAGGTTCAATAAATATTTAATAAAAACAAGGATTTTTTTTTACATTGAAACCTATGGAATACCTGTTTAAATGAAAGCAGCGAAAATCTTGGCATTTCGCAAACTTTTCGCTGCTGTTTGGTGTTTTCTGACTAGATTAACCGTTACTTCTCTATGGGGAGTTTCACTGCTGTCGAATTGCAACTTATTTTGCTAGTAATTTGCCAATATTTGATGAATCGCCAGCTTTTTGAATACGGGGAAATTCACTGTTCGGTGCAATCTGGTGCTCTTTGAATAACCCCTTTAATGATTGCTCCTCTGTTAGAACTTTGAATCACTTTTCCATAGGCTCTAGCAGATAAATACATGTTTGTGGCCAAGACTGTACCGAAGTAAACAAAACTGCTAGGGGTAGTTAGGGATATTCAAAGGTAACATAAAATATCAGTTTCTGTCTTTTTGCCCCTCACCTGAGGATATCGGAGTGCAGAATTTGTCCACTATCCTTCTGCGCACAGGACCAAGAGAAGGGAGGCTTGAGGAGCTTATCACAGATGTGCCCTGTCTCAGTGGAGTTATAGGGGCTGTAGCTGAGGTGGGAGGTTGAGGTAAGCCGTCTGGGTAGTTGTCAGGGGACATTTTGGTAAGGGAAGCACTGGAGACCAAGTTGAGCTATAAAAAATAAATAAAACGGTTAAAAATAAATTTAAAACAGGCCATTAAGCAGGAATAGTGAATGCCGTATTCAAATATTTAAGGCACTTACTGGTTGAGTGAAAGGTTTTGGTTCTGAAGGTCTCATATGTAAATGAGTCATCATGGCCTGTAACCGCTCGCTCTCTTTTGCAAGCTGGCAAAAAAATAAATATGACACCAGTTAGTCCTGACATATAATGTAGAAAATGCCACCAATGATCTAAAGACTAAATCTAAATGGCTGGTGTCAACCCGAGCATCATGTTCCCCTCACCTGTATCTCCAGCTGCTGGACAACCTGCATCTGTACTCTGCACTGTGCCGTGCTGCGATCATCAAGCGCGTGCTCCATGTTCAGATGCCTGAAAGAGACAAATACGATCAAACATACAGATACATTGAATATTGAGATCCCCTTGTCTAAGGTCATGGGCTTAAATACCAGGTCTCAAAGAAGTTCTAATGCTTAGATACAACATATTAATCTGTTGGTCACATATTGTAAAAAATATGATTATAACAGGGTTTAAGATCCACACATGAATTTTTATGCATGACACTGATATATATATATGGATGCCAATCAATGATGTCCAATCTTTGACCCCTGGCTGCTGTTCTGATGTCTGGTAGAGGACTTTTGGAAATCCCAATCTAGAAGTCTTCCATTGTACACATGAAGAAATGCATCTAGATGGGAATTACTGCTTGAAATGCAAATAGCATGCCCACAGATCTCACTCCTAATATTTACACTGCTTTCTTTACTCCGCCGCTTCCCCTTGATATTTACACTTTCATATTCTAGCTTCTCGTTTCTATCCAACGGACCCTATACCCATTAAAGCAGCTTCTGTTTTTACCATATATATATATATATATATATCACTATTATAAATTTAAAACATATAATCAAGATAAGGAAAAAAATCTGTCGCAAAGAAAAGAATAACAAAGAATAAAAAGGAAGTGATCAACATAAATATATTCCAAATACAGGGTTATTCAAAGAGAATCGAAAAGTCACCGCACGTTCAGTGACTTTTCGTTCTCTTCAATTCGGTGCGATTTGGAGATCCCATTTCGGTGACCCTGCAGTATTCAGCAAGCACTACAGGGCCGTCGCAGTGCAGGGAAACGCTGCGCAAACCCGCCGAACACTCACCTCAAAACCCGGCGAACGCTCACTGAAACCCTCAAAAACATCTGGATTAACCCCGCCAAACACGTCACCGGAGAAATCCGAGCAGCCGCCGATCACAGCGCAGAGCAGCCGCCGGAAAAAGCCGACACCACAGACGAATGGAGTGAAAAAAAAAAAACAGTACGCTATAGGCTAGAGTCAGATGAAAGCAGTCTGAGCGCACTCTGCATGGGTGCCCAACGGACGGACGTTCTGACAGAAGATACTGTAGACACCACACAGTCTGTTTTTTATGACGGACGTAGAAAAAAAGGGAAATATGGGAAACAAAATTAATATTAAAAAGGAGATGAAAAGGCATTATGTGCGTCAAGGTGCTGGACGTCACAAATGCGCTGCGTCTGACATCTCCTCATTATGCACACAGAACGCTACACGGATGTGGTGGACGTGGCGCACTCTGCGCGTCCGTGTTAGCGGTTTTACGTTCTTGCCTAACTTGCGTCCGTTTGCCACGTGCGTTGTGTGTGCGCAGTTCGGTGTGGACGCACTTAGTGTGTGGGTCTCTATTGCTCATGATTCTATGCTGTGACAGACGTTAAACTGTGCGGCAACACGGACGTGATCACTGCGTTCGTCTGACACGGACCTGAATGTTTGAAAAGTGAAACGCTGTTTGCAAAGAAACAACATAACGAAAATGTCCGAAATTTACATATAAGATCCAATAAATGTTAATAAAAAGGGCTGTTACAGAAAAAAGAAAAACGATTTAAAAAAATAATATTATAATCAACGGTTTATTAGATATTGAATTAAATCGGGAATATTTTTAACATTGGAGCCTATGGGATTCGCCTGAATAAACCTGTCGAATGAAACCACAGAACAGCAGGGCATTTCAGGAAACTTTTCACTGCTGTTTTTTTTTCTCTGAATAGACGAAGCATTGCTTCTCTATGGAGATTCACTGCCCTCGAACAGGCACCGAACAGGCACCGAATGTGCAGGCAATTCGCCAACATATGGCGAACTGCCTGCTCTCTGGATAGCGGAATGGCCAGGAAAGGTAACCGTATGCTGAATTTCACTATTTGGTTACCTTTCAGCCACAATTCGGATCTCTTTCAGTAACACATTTAGTGTTTTCCTTCACCCTCTAGAGCCTTACTCAATTACAGTGGTCAAGTCCTACAAAAACAAGTGATTTCTACCAAGATTTCTGTCTCCCACTTAGCAATTATCATCTTGCATTTAAAGGAAACGCACACCCAGATCTGATATATATATATATGTGGATTTTAGCAGAATTATGATAAATCATATATTTATTGTGACTTAATGGGAAAACAAATGATTGAACACCTGAATACAAGATTCATAGTGTGTAAGACCAATGGGATCTCCGTTGTTTCTGCAAAAGTATTGGCGGAATTGTGTTCTTCCTCAACGTGACCACATGCTAATTATTTTAAAACAGTTTGAACAGGGAGGACTCCACATTACCTCTATGCTTGCACGTCACTATCACTACCACTTACTTCATGGTAGGTACAGGGCTGGGCAATGCATAGGATTATTTGTTCCCTGTGCCACCAGCATACATAGTTTGTAGGTCAATGTAAAAGTGGGATGGGCAGAGGGTTATTGCCCTCCTGTGTCACCAGCATACAAGGTTTGTGGGCTAAGGCCGGGGTCAGGTGAGCACACTATGTGCGCCCGTATTGACGGGCCTCCTGGCATCCGATGCAGCGTTGTGATGTTTTGACAGGGCGACCACACGCTTGCATTCGCTACAAGCGTCCGTGCTGAAAGACCCCCCGGCGAAGAGCTACAGCGTGCGTTCGACAGGGCTGCATCCATAGGAGGATCGAGCCTTGCAGGGCTGAGCGCACTAACTGCACTCAGCAAGGTGGCCAGACGGGCATCAGAGTGGAAGGAATGTCCACTCTCACGGACGTTCCTTCCGCTCTTAAAAATGGTCATCTGACCCCGTAGGTAGAGGATGAGTCAGGCAGGGGGCAATTGCACCCTGGGCCACCGGCATGCAAGGCTTTTTGGTCACAACCTACCAGGCCCATTCATCTGCTGCTTAAATACTTGAAGCACCAAGCTCTATACACACACATCACTGCAGGAGAGAGGATACCATGAGGTTAATTTGCTAGATAAATGTATACAATGTAGCTGACTTCATGTTGTAAGCGATAGAGTGCATTGTGGGGGTCTTCCTTTTTTTTATTTTGAAGCATTTTGACTTCAGCAAAAGATTTATTTCATACATACTCGAGAACGTAACTGCAATAGAATTGGTTGTGAAATTCTTATGGTCAATTATAATACTGTAAAACCTGCATATAACGTAGCGAAGAGTCTATTTAGAAAATTCTCCAACAGAAATTTATAAGAAAAGGATGGATTAGAATTTGAAGGAAAAACACAGAGCTGGTGTTAATGATGTACAGCTAAGGCTGGTTGGTGAAGCACTTTTATTATTCTTGATTACAAAGACGTGTGCCTCGTTCACAGATTTTGGCATTATGCACAGAAAAAAACATATTCATTGGCCCAAATACATCACAAATACTGACTTTATAAACTGGCCCATGTCTTCACAAAGAGCCTCGCAGCCTGGCCATCGACATTCACCATGTCCATAAAGAGGATGTGAACTTGGTGTCACTTCATAATGTGAGGAGCTGCGGACAATAGAGGAAACAATAGGGTGAGTATGGAGTTGTCATGGACACTTTGAACAGAGTTGACCCTGAAGGATCTATGACATGGAATGCAGAGGAAGACAGGGACAGAACATGATGCACAATCTGGAGATACCACAAATTGGACGAATGATGAATGACCTAGGAAATAATAGTGCTTAGGGTGAGCATGACCTGACTTGCTAAGAATAAATTAGAAATGCTCAGGAGATATAGATCACTAGATGCACACTCATTTGATTAGGAAAAAGAACATGAATAGAAAGAGATGGGGGTCAATGGAAGTAAAGCACTTACCTGTCTCTGCGGGTATTCTGTAGAACACTCTGACCATTGGTAAGGGAGGTATGCGCTGTGGAAGGTGACACCTTGCTTGGATACGAGGTAGTGATTGAGGTGGTCAGGTCTAAGCTATCCTGCTTGTTGGACTCCTCCTGACTGTTGGCCATCTCTTTCAGCAGCTGGTGTAAGTCTGATGGAGATACAGCTGGCAGGAAGAGTACAAAGATGTTGGTTCTAGTAGCTTAGGAGGTGGTAGATATGAATGGCAATACTACAATAAGGTACAATGGACAAACAACATACACAAGAGATAAGAAGTGCTGTCAAATAATCTTGGTGTCTAATGGAAGACCATACGTAATAATGAAACGTTTGGCTGACAAAGTCAAGAGTATAATGTCAATTAATGAATCGCATGCCATGTTAAAAGATAGCATAGATTAGGGTTATAAGTGACACGGGATGGAAAGAAGGAGGTCAGTCATTTACCTTGTGAGAGATTTTGTAGGGACATTGGTCCCTGTCCGGACTGAAGTCCCACCATACTCTGTCTCTGAAGATTTAGTAAGTGCTGCTGCTGTATTTGCTGCATCTGTAAAAGTTGTTGCTGGAAGGCCAACTGCTTATTCCCCATTACTGGCTACAAGAAAGAAACCATTTATGTTAAAGCAGGACAGGAGGTGTTCTATCAACAGATAACAGGGACAGTATGAGCGACTGCAAAAGGAATCAGAATCAGTGATTCAAAGGAGAAGTATCATAGACTGCATTGGAAGAAACGGTAAAAATGCCAATATATTAGTGGTAAGGCTCAATGCGTGGGTTACTAGTCAATATCATTAACCAAAGCCTGCTAGACATTGAAAACGGCCTTCTTCGTTGGTCAGATACATTTTGTACTTGACTCCCCCATTCACCTCAATCACTACTATGGTTCACAAAACATTATCTCAATTCACAGAGACTGAAATTCTGTCTTTATATTGTGCTAAACAAACTATGTTCTTAATAAATTCCTAATAAATGATGTAAACCTCTACCCACACCCCCTCTGAGACCCATGTTTGTCAATCAAATTGTTAACACAGCAGTTTATTGATTGAGAAGTAACTGGCAAGAATGAAGGAGCTAGAACACAACCAGTTCTACTGCTCTAAACAGCCAGTGATTGGCAATGGCCTAAATAGCCTGTCAGAGTGTTGGTGTCACTATCGAGGGACTGAGGCCCTGAAACGCAATGCCCATAATCCAGTGCATTAATGACTATGTCTGCTACTTGATTCCATGTAAGCCACATCTTGGAATGTCCCATCAAGCAACATCATATAGCACTAATCAACATGACCGAGGATCAATGCTATGCTAGGTGAGAGTTCTTCTGTCTTGAGATCTCATACAAAACGTCAAGACAAACTTTAGGGCATCCACTAACTACACATCAAAGTAATTAATGAGGCAGAAATGTAACTAAAGGCTTACATTGTGTTCATGAGCTGGCTATAGTCATAATATAGAATTTAAAAAATGGGAAATACGCAAATACTGTTTGTATCTAACAGAATTGTATAAAGCCCTTGTAGCATCTTTGAAATTCCATGAGTAGTGAATGCAACTTTCTACTATCTTCTTACAACCAGTTCATGAAAACAAACCCCTTGGATGGAGATAAAGAAGAATGCAAGTATTAACCAAATATGGGGATATTTTAGCAAAAAACTCTGTTGTGATAAGTGACATCTAAACTTCCCCATCGTATGAAACTAACCTCTTTGGGCTGCTGATGCTGCTTTCCTGCTTGTTGCTGGGTGAGAAGCTGGAGGTGCAGTTGTTCCTGCTGCTTTTTGTAATACTCCTGAAGCTAGAGAGTTAAGAAGACACACTGATGACTGAAACAATAGACTGCACTTGTTATAAAGGTGTTATACTCAAGCGAGACGTTTGCCAAGTGATACAAAGGTATTCAATAAGCTTATTTTAATATGTTGCTTTATACAGCTATACATCTATAGCCCTGTAGCTTTAAAAGCGTTGAAGTTTAGAACATTCTGCAATATTGCCTTCTAGTGGACAGAAAGTATTTTAAAGTTATGCAACTGTCCCATGTTATCACCTGTATAGTCTATATTTGATGTGGACCTCTTGTGTCATTAGGCTGAAGGGCAGAAATCGAATAATGCTTGGTCCCTCAGAAAACTAAAATGCATGCAAAACCAAACTTCCAATGGACCCAAGCCCTTCACAGTTCTTACCTGCTGCAGCATTAGAGCCTGTTGCTGCTGAAGAACAGCTTGAATCTGACCCGGAGATAAGATCTGTTGCATCTGCTGTTGGGTGATCATTTGCGGAGACATCATTGCTACTGAGACTGGGACCTAGGACATGTGAAGGATGAGATCAGAAAGTAATCCATCTGTTTCCAAGGCAAATATGTTGCATTGTCCGATATTGTTTCTTAGCAATTCTCACCTGTACCGAGGGCTGTTTGTTCTCTGTATTACTGGGGGAGCTCAGTCCCGTAGCCTGCTGAAGTAGAAACTGTCTTGCCACCTGTAAAGCCTGGAAAAAAATGAAATGATTTGAAGAAAACTATTATTTTTATTTATATGTCGCCTGTATTTTCTGCAGAGCTGTATATTGGGTGCATGAAACATAGAAAAAAAGTGTAAGAGAGAGCCTGGCTCAACATTTTACAGTCTAAAGATGCAATAGTTATTCTTCCAGTGAGAAACAATTGAATTGGTCCACATTATTCTTTTAGATTAGTGCAGTGATGGCAAAACTTTTCGAGCCTGTGTGCACAAACTGGATCACTAAACCAACTTCTGTGTCTCAAAGTGCCAACCCTGCAATTAGTCCAATTAGTCTCAAACCACTGTACACATATACCTATACGTGCACCTACACAATCATATTATATATCTTTAGGTGTGCCCACACAACCCTATTATATAGCTATACGTGCACCTACACACCCCTATTATATACCCATATGTGCGCCTACACATCCCTATTATATACCTATATGTGCGCCTACACACCCCTATTATATATACCTATACGTGCACCTACACACCCCTATTATATACCTATATGTGCGCCTACATACTCCTATTATATACCCAGGCCTCAAAACTTCCACTCGCCTGCTCACATTTGGCGAGTGGAAATTACATGAGGGCGAGAGGGAATGCAGAGGCCATGCTGGATAGAGGTTAGGTGGGGCAACTAGTGGCGAGTAACTCTTAAGGCCTGGCTAGTAACTCAGGACTTGAAATTTTGAGGCCTGATATACCTATATGTGCGCCTACACACCCATATTATATATACCTATACGTGCACCTACACACCCCTATTATATACCTATATGTGCGCCTACACATCCCTATTATATGCCTATATGTGCGCCTACACACCCCTATTATATGCCTATACGTGCGCCTGCAAACCCCTATTATATACCTATATGTGCGCCTACACACCCCTATTATATAACTATACGTGCACCTACACACCCCTATTATATGTGTCCAAATGACCCTTGTATCTTGTCCATGCATGCCATCGCTGAATTAGTGGTTCCCAACCCTCAAGTCCCCTAACAGGCCTGATAGTAAGGATTACCTTGGGGAGAAGCAGACTGAATACTGCAATTACTGTGCTCTGCTACAGACACCTTGCAAACCTGGCCTGTTAGGTGTACTTGAGGACAAGGGCTGGAAACCACTGCTCTAGATTATATCAATACAAGTGATACTGCGGTAATAAAAAACAAAAAACATGCAGCCCAGCACATCGAATAAGGCATACCCTTACATGTATAAAAGATTGATAAGCACAAGTATATTTCTCAAGAAAAAGAATACTAAGAAACAGTAATAATGCAATAATGCATGGCGATCGATTTAAAAAAATAATAATCTCTGGGTATCCAACTCACATAATTCTGAGCCAAGTGACGTAGCCAGGAGTCCCTTGCAAAATACGTTTCCACTATTTGATTCATTCAACAGTATTTTAGTTGGTTTTAATACATTTTCACCAGGGGTCACATTCTTAAAATACAAATGTAGGAACTCACCAAGATCCCTTTCCCCTAATTAGCAATTATCATCTCACACAGAACACCAACATATATCTTATATATCACATTTGAATATATGTGTGGATTTTATTGAAAATTTATGATAAAACATATATTTATTGTGACTTAACAGGGAAACATTGGATTGAACATCTGAATACAAGCTTTATAGAGTATGGTGCCAACAGGAATTCAGTTCCCTCCACAAAAATTGTGGAGGAACTGCATTCCTATTTGTTCCCACTTAACTTGACCCCTGATTTTTCCCTATTTGTGAAAGAAAACAGGAGGCGAGAAAACATCATTGTTGAAGAAGAGGAGGAAATATAGAAAAAAAAAATCTGGGCACATATACTGAACCACCACCAGGAAAAAAAGACTTTGTCCCGTGTCAGCACATTTTTGCCAGTAGACATTCGAGCCACTATGTATTGACAGGCTAAGAATACAGTTATAGAGATTCAAAACTTTAAAATCAATTGCCACACAATATTGCACAATTATGTTCACAAACACCTGCGTTACCCATGAATTGAAATACATTTACATCAATGCATGGCCATGAACCATGTCCACCATGTCCTATTCTTGTTTTATTCCTATATAACTCCACCTTGTATTCGTTTTTCCATTTCATGTGTTGTTCTACCTTGTCTGTGTCTCAGTTTCATATAATCATACAGGGTTATTCAGAGAGCTGATCTGGCCCCGAATTGTAACCGGACTCTGAAATTCACCATATGGTGACATTTCAGGGCCATTCGGCTATTCAGAGAGCAGGCAGTTCCCCAAATTTTTGCAAATTGTTTGTATGTATGCTGCTGTTTGAAGGCAGTGAAAGTCCCCATAGAGAACCAATGGTTCATCTATTCAGAGAACACCGACCAGCAGTGAAAAGTTGCCGAAATGCCCTACTGTTCGGTGGTTTCATTCGACAGGTTTATTCAGGCGAATCCCATAGGCTTCAATGTTAAAAATATTCCCGTTTTAATACAATATCTAATAAACCATTTATTATTTTATTCTGCAGTAAAAAGGCTCTTTATAGATTTTCTAGGATCTTTTAGGCATTTTCAAGATTTCTGTTTTTTATTTTTAAATCGTTTATTCTTTTTCTGTAACAGACCTTTTTATTATCATTCATTGGATCTTATGTGTAAATTCCAGACATTTTCGTTCAGTAGTTTTTTTGCAAACAGTGTTTCAATTTTGAAACTTTAAAGCATACTGGGTTTTTTTTTTCACACCGTTCATCTGCCTGTCGGCTTTTTCTGTCAGCTTTTTCCGGTGTGTTCGGCATGGTTTTTGCGGCGGTTTCTGCGGGTCTTCGGTGAGTGTTCGGTGGGTTTGTGGTGAGTTTTCCCCGCAATACGGGGCCCTGCGGTGCTTGCTGAATATTCTGCAGGGTCGGCGAACTAGAATCGCAGAATCACCCCGAAGTGCGGGGAAGGAGAAGGCTCCGAACGTGCGGTGACATTTCGAATCTCTCTGAATAACCCCCATAGTCTGCATGTCACTGTTGCCGTGAAAGATACATATTTTTCAAAAGGGTAGACTATCACTACAATGCAGAGTTTAAGAAACCCAAAAGCCATATTGCCATGGTCACTTAGAAGTGCTCTGGCTACTCATTTTTGTGTTATTCCACACCAATCTATGCACGTAACATTGTGTGCTTATACTGTGCGGTTTCCTACTGGCTCCCAGGTTTGACAAACGTTTGCCTATAGTATCAACATTTTGGAAAGAACCATAAATGATAATGTTGTTCTTGACGCCTTACAGCAGTGTTTCCCAAACCTGTCCTCAGGACCTGTTGACACGCCAGATTTGCCAGATATCTGAAGCACAGCTCAGGTGATATAATTTTATGCTCAGTGAATGTATTCAGTCTGCATTTCCCCAAGGTGTCTGTAAAATCAGGCCTGTTAGAGGGTCCTGAGGACAGGTTTGGGAAACACTGCCTCACAGTACAGTAAAATGCACTCATGGTTATTGTCCTCTGCTTATTTGGGTAAGCGAATACTCTAGACCAGGGTTCAACATTTCAAGTCCCAAGCTACTAGCCAGGCCTTAAGAGTTACTCTCCAGTGCCACTAGTTGCCCCACCTACCCCTTATCCTGCCCTGCCTGCATTTCCACTCGCCCTCATGTAATTTCCACTCGCCAAATGAGAGTAGGCGAGTGGAAATTTTGAGGCCTGCTCTAGACATTGCCAGATTGATAAGGAGACTATTGGAGCTGCAGCTCCAGGCCCCAAAATAGGCCCAAATAACACTTAACTGCGTGAACACTAATTACCACCAAGACAATGAGATAAAGAAGTATTTGGTAGTGGTGGAATGGGAGATAGGAATGTGGCAGGGTCAAAATGGGAGGCAAGAAGAAATAGATGGTTGGATAGAGGAAGATGAGAAGAGTGGGGCAGAAGCACAATGGGAGGGGAGAAGAATGGTGCAGAGGAACAATGTAGATGAAAGGGACGTGAAAGAGGCAAACCAACATTTTCAACTCTAAATCCATGAAGCGAGTAATCCAGCACTGGCTCTAGAAAACACTTAACCGTCCCATGACCCACAACCATGTAACCCACATGATATTTCCAGTGTAATATTTTCCTTTACCTGCTGTTGTTGGAAGTGCAGGAGGTCAGCTGGAGTCAACTCTCCATTGCTCTCAACACTAGTTCCACCTTCCCTCCCTCCACCTCCATCTGGTTGGTTGGGAAGGCTTCCGACTCCGTTCTGACTGGTCGGTGTAGAACGTATGGACTCAGATGCAGATTCTACCATCATGACTTGCTTTTAGAACCTGTGTAAAGCAAAGAAAACATGAGTGAAAATGTAACCCTTACAAACATAATGCAGTAACTAAGAATACCGCAAACGAGCGTAGAAAGCACTCACATCAATAATATAATAAATATATAAGACCTTGCAAAAATAGGTTAATTGATAAAAAAAACATATTTGGCCATGAAAGACACAGACAAGCTCATGGGAGGTACTAGTTGCACTGCATTAGTCCAAATACACATAATCTCAAAACAATAAGAGACCAGTTCTGCAGATAAAAATTACTAAGTATACAAATTATTTTCTCATTATTTAAAGCGAAACCCAAAGCAGAACTGGGGTGGGAAAGAGCAAAGTCCTTGACAAGGAGGCCACTTGCCATCACGATGAGTGTTCAGGCTCTGCTATTTTAGTGGCTGCAGATATGGAAACGGTGGGGTATGTGAGGCCCCTCTCAGTGAGTAAACATCACAGGGCGTTAGTTTACAGCTAACACTGATAAGTGGCCAATCCACATTCTGCCATGCAGGTCATATGCACAGGGCGGGGATGGAGAGATAAGGAGGGGGGAGTGCTTATTGTTTTAGCTGCATACCTGACGCAGGTAGCTTGGTGAAGGGTCTCGGACTCTGCCCTTCCTACATCTCTCCCAGCCAGTGAAACACTGATCAGCCACCTAGCAGATATTAACACCTTGAGAGTGGTAGTGTGCCTGCTCGTGTCTAAATAAATAAAAAACTCGATCAATAGGCACATTGAAGAAGTGCTAGTGCATACTATGTTTGTACAGCAGGTTTCTGTGCGCGCGTGTAATGCCTATCTGTATTTACATACAGAGTTTCAAGTCCTTTTACAGGTTTCAGGGAAAAAAAAAAAAAACTCTGAATTTGACTCAAAAACTCCCCTATTAATTTTATTTATATCTATAGAGCATTAACATATATTGAAGCTGAGTTAATGTGTAGAAAACATGTAAGGCAAAAAAGAGGGCAAAGGCCCTAGTGTATTGGTGCTCAAAATGAGTTCAGGGAATTATGGGAAATATGTAGTGTAATCGTCTACAAACTAAGGTTGGATAAAGTATCTCAGCCCATTGCTGTTATTTTGAAACTACAATGTCATATGCAAGAAGTGAATGTCACATGCAGTATATGATTGAAGTCAGATAGCTTAACTCATCCCCATTTAAAAGCACATAAAGTCCTTTATATTTTCTTGTATAAAAAATAACAAGACAAAAGGTTGTCATTTGCGCTTCCCCCCATGGCTCCATGCGAAACAAAGAGGTTTTGGTTTACTTGAATGGCCAGCAAAGTGTAAGTCACCCACCACGTCACGGAACCTCTGGTAAGGTGGGACCAAACCTAATGAAACCAAAAGCTGCTTTCTAAGCAACTACATGTCCTCATGCTGCTTCTCAGGTAAGAAACAGGCTGGTGGGTTTATATTTGTATTCTCACCACAAATATTTCCACTTTGGGATTGAAAAAGAAAACACAGAAAATGGCAGCAACAAAAATGACCTGGCTGGGGATACAACAAAACATTTTCTTCACTTTATTGGGAAAACAACAGCAAATAAAAGGTGTCTTGAAGAAAAAAAGAGTTTCTCTTGGTATGCGTTGTTATGGGAAGAAGGTAAAAACAGGATGCAATCACCCAGTACAGAACAGGATCTTTAATCACATGTAGACAGGGGATTGGCAGGTGGCAGAAGCAGGAAATGGGGCTGGACCAAACTAACTATGTGAGTTAGAGAAAATGGACTAATCCATTTTAAGTAAAAGCATGGGGGGGTAACAAATAGGGTAAGGAATCTGGTTCCATGATAGCTGTTCTATGCAACCATTAAGGGCTTTCACATGACTTTATTTTTAATTAGTATTTATGCATGTAGTGAATTCTTTTTTAGACATTTGATCTTAGTAGGACCATTGTCCTACTAATTTTCAGATGGGCATACTAAGGCTTGTTGCTGCCCAGCACTCAAGATTCTGACCCCCTCATATCAAATAAATAGGACTATGAACAGAAACATGATATTATCGCATATTCATGACCAATCAGGGCCATTTATATGACTAAAAATGTAATTTTGAACACGAGCAAAAAGGTTCTTATTTACACTAAGTAATTTCTAACAACAATTATTATTATTTAATTTTGGACCTCTAAATGAAAGGACATTAAGGAAAAAATGCTGCTCATCTCCAATCAGTTGCCTTTGGCCAGGTGCCATCAACCATGGCCCCTTAGATGCTTCAGAACTACAACTCCCATGATGCTCAGCTATTCTATAACCTGGCAATGCCTCGTGGGACATTTAGTTCTAAGACATCTGGAAGGCCAAGGTTTCTGACCTATGCATTTATATCCATTTTGATAACTCGTGTATTAGAGCATAAAGTCAGCATCCTTGGCTCTCCAGATGGTTTGGAACAACATGTCCCATGATACTCGCATTTACTCATTTGTTTCGCTGAGCATCATGGTAACTGTAGGTCCAAAACATCCAGAGGGATAGGTTGCTATTCTCTATTAGATGTTGCATAACCTAAGGCAATGCATGTGTTAAAAAATCATTAGTAGCATATAGTAACATTTGAAGACTAGTCCCTTCCAACTCTTTCTGCTCCTCACCTCCACCTCAATGCCCTCATATACAGTTCCCCTCATGTCGCCTTGTCTCTGGGTATGACGGCTAAATAAAAGGAAACATTTATGTTCACCTGGAAAAAATATAGATTATATTTCTGTAGACGTCGCAGAAACACTGTGCGTAGACCACAGTAAAGCTTGGTTGTAAAATATGAGACAAAAATTGAGGTATTGACTTCAAAAGTCTCTCAGAGAATGTCAAGTATCTCAGGGTGACAGTGTAGATTTGATTATTTGACACCACTGGTTTAAAGCACTATGATTATAAATTGCCAAATATCCTTTATCCTTACAGATGCCATGTCTTGGAAGAGAACATGAACACTAGACACTTCAACCCCATCCTCTCCCACGTAAAGCTAACGCTAATTCCATAGAATGAAATACTAATCAACACAATAAGGTAAATCAACAGATGCTAACAATGTCATATATGCCGGCTTGCTTCGACGGATGCTTGTTTAGACATAGCTTCCACTTTCACTGCCTTATTAGTCTCTATTCAAATATCTGGATCTATTCTCCTATCCGACACTGAAGATGCCTTGACTTACCTCTATGAGATCATCTTGTTCATCCTTCCATATCAAATCCCGTCGTTCCATATCAAATCCCGTCCTTCCATATCAAACCCTGTCCTTTGATGAAAATCATCCTCAAACTACTACAAGATGGTATAAACAGATCCATTGTTATTTTTTGAGGGGGGAAAGGCTGGTCCATATTATTTAATGGACTCGTCGAGCTCCAGTTTTTGGAGTGTCCTGTCCGCACAGCGTCTGGCTTCCAGCTCCGAAAGTTAGCGAGTGCTGGAAAAGGAAGCCTCTCCTCTCCATCTCATTAAAAAGGTAAACATGAGAGCCAGCTAAGTGTCTAATTAAGCTTCTAATTAGTCCCTGCTTGTTACTAATGCAAATTAGATTACGCCGCTTAACTACAGCATGTCCACAACACCCTTGTTAATTGCGGCCTTTGAAATTAAATTACTCCCTAATTAGCATATCAAAGCCATTGATTCTCAGCCAGAAAAGACAAGGGCAGGAGAGAGGCGAGTGCCAAGTCTTGTTAATTAGGGCCGCCTAATTAAATTGTGACGTATGGCTGCATGTTGAGATCTCAAAAAAGAAAGGAGGGCCTGTATATAGACTGTCAGCTCATGGGGCCAAGTGAGGACAACACAGCACGTTAACTAGCTAATGTATATGGAATGGTTGCCAAGTAATATGAAAACTATTTACAGTACCGGCAATAACGTGTGTAATATAGGAAATGACAATTAATGCTCAGCACCACAGATTTTTTTATATTGGGATACTGAATGTATATATATATATAACCTCTATAATCAACAGCAACGAATGAGAGCCAGTGATGGACTTCTCGAGTAGCAGCAATCCGAGAAGCTATCAGAAACATCATACAGACCATGAACTGCAATCTATTATAAACCATGTGTTTTATGAAAGAAGCCAAATATATTAAATATATTGTTTTTTTTTGACAATCCTCACACTAAAATGGAGACGCTAATGGGGAAAATCTGCACCTGCAGGTTTCCCCCGTAGCATTCCTATTTTAGCGTGAGATTCCAGGGCAAGCGCTAAGTACTTGCCCTGGAACAAAGCGCCTACCCTCAGTGATACTCATGGTATCGTTCCGTGCTGCCGTGAGGGTCACATAGGGTCCATAGGACTCCATGGAGGGTTGTGCATTTGGTCCGCGAACCCTCAGCAATCTCACTTTCACAGGAACGTGCAGAGCTGTGGAGTGATCGCAGAGGGAGACTGGGAACGATTTGTCCCCAGTCTTAGTCTGTTCACGCAGCAAGAAGCAACGAATAGGGCCAATGGTCTCGTCGCCAGATGAGAGGTGAGTATCGGATTTATTGGGGGGGATTAGGTGAAGCTAAATGATTCTGCTAAAGTGTAATCATTTAGCATCAGCTTTTAGGTGACTGTAAAAATTTGTTTAGCTCATCGGGGGAAGTAATTAGCGGTTCAGTATGTAATCTAGCCCACTGACTCTATATAAGGTGCCTAGACACATCCGATTTTAAGCTGTTCTTTTGATGGGTTTTGGTGCCAATGCCTTGGAGCAAAATGAGTTTCAGTACCTCAGGTAACAAAAAAAGACAAAAACATTCAATATCTGCCAAACATCGAAACCGCCTGATTGAAAGAATATTTTCTTTTGTATAGAAATAAAACATTTTACAAAATTCAACTGCTCTGCAACATCCGAAAATGGAAGACCAGCTAAAACACACAAACAAAAAAATACTCAGTGTTCAAGACCTTTATCACCAGTAAGAAACTATCTGTAATATATGCAACAATATTGAGATGTGTTTAAGGACTGGATTATCTCTTCTCAAATAACACCAATTCGATTGGAACAGCATAGCTACTAAAGATGCTATGAAATGCTTTCCTTGGGATTGTGCTGGTTAAGGCCGGTGTCAGACGAGCGCACTAGGTGCGCCTCTACTGACGTGCCTTCTGGTGTCCATCGCAGCGTTGTGATGCTGCAACGGGGCCGGTCACACTCTGCAGCAAGCACAAATTGCACGCGCTACAAGCGTCCGTGCACAAAGCCTCCCCGTCAAAACACTAGACGCGCGTTGACGGGGCTGCAAAGCACGACCCTCCACAGGGGGATCGTGCTTTGTAGCACTGAGCGCACTAACTGCGCTCCTTGAGGTGGCCAGACGGGCATCGAGTGGAAGGAATGTCCACTTTCACGGACGATCCAAAGACGCTCGTCTGACCCTGGCCTAAGATTTACAAAGTGGTTGAGGTCAAACTAACTTTGTAAAATTTCCAACTGCACCAATAAAGCAGTCCTGAGCCACGATTCATACCAACGAGAAGATAAAGCCAGCTACACAATTTTAGGAACCGAGCAAAGATTTGCATATATTTTTAGAATCGAAAAACCAGTTGTAGAACTAACCTCGAGCCCATAGCTTGCAGTCCTATGGATTTGCCAACCCCTAAGGCTGGGGTCAGACCAGCGCACTTTTAACGTGCGTTCTGGCGCACATAATTACGACCGCACTAGCAGCAGGTGACGGGCAATGACGACCAATATACGATGTACGGCCGCACAAAAGTCCGGCCGTGCAACGCAAGTGGAATTTGAACGCATTTTTCTGAGAACGCTGAACCGCTAGTACTGACGTACTGAGTGCGCAGCTGCGGCATAGCGGCGTGTGTGTGTGATTAGGAGATGTCAGACGCTGCTAATGTCGAGCCTACATAACGTCCAGACGCAAAAAGAGTTTTATTGACGATCCGTACAAAATCACGCCCGAAAATGCGCGTCGTCTGACCGTTTTTGCGAATTCCGTGAAAAAATACGTCAATGCGTTCGGACGCACTTTTTCACGTTCGCGGGGAAAAATGCTTTCGTCTGACCCTAGCCTAAATACCGATACTTTGGAATGATATGCGCGTTGACAGAGTAGTCATATATAATACAGGGCTTGAGAAATTTTTGCTACATTTGAGTCAGTATGAAAACCTACGAGTCACAGTCACGTTTTTGTAATTTTGTTACATTAATTCCTGATTCTACATTGGTGAAGGGGTGATTCTGTGTACGCAAGTATCGCTCCTGGCCACATTTTCGCCTTCTGACAGGAGGTACACAAATATAAATCTACGCTAAATCCAACTTATACATGACTTATGTTCAAAATCTATGTTGTTTCACTTCATCCTTTTGGTTTGGTGTCGATAAGTAATTCTGTACACTCCACAAACCAACTACAAGAACGAAACAGAATCTCACTAGCTTTACCCGAGACTAGAAGAACAATCAATATCCAACCCTTATTCGAAAAAAATATGTTAAAATGGGCAAATAAAAGAAGGGTTTCATAATGTTGCAGTGTTTGAAATAAGAAAAGGAAAAGAAAGCCCAGAGAGAGGCCGCTTTTAATCACCCTCCACACAAACCTCGTCCCTGAGCAGATTCAATTAACTGATAACAGAAGCATCAAATTAATTTTTCAAGGATGTTAGATTTTGATGAAGAAAATCTCTCTGATTTTAATCGGGCTGGCGTTTAAAAGGCATAAATGAATATCCTTTTTAAATCATCAGGGGCACAAAAGGACACAGGCTCCTCGCTTAACATACGCAAAGCAATGTTTAATTTGGGTGGGGGGGTAGAAGAGAGATGCGAATATGTATTAAGAAATTAAAATAAAACCCACGCCCCTGTGATTATTAAACTGTGGTCAGGGAAATTCTCTCAATTCACTCATTTCTAAAGCAGAGAATATTCATCACGGACAAAAAAAAAGGAATAGAATGCGAATAAATCTTGATTGGAGACGCCGCGTATAGGAATGAATATGGTGAAGAAGAACGAGTATGGACAATTGTGCCCTTAAAAAAAGGCTACACTCCAAATACAAGGCATGACACATTTATACAAAGTGAAAATTTATGATCCAAGAGCGTAAAATACACAAATTTAAGATCCAGAATTACATTTCTAGGAGGTTGTTGTTGCCTACCACATGGAATTGTCAAGTCTTGCCATAACACATAGATATGTGCCATGTATAGGTCATAGTGCCAAACCCTCCCACTATAAGTAGGGATGCCAGATCTTCTGTGTTTTACTGGTGAATTAATCATGCTAATAGGAAGTGCATGAAAAATGCATCACTGCAGTGTGTATCATTCATATGATGCAGAGATCAGAAAGGAATGATGCTTTGATTAGAAAACAGATTCCCCTTGTGCAGCATATGAATAATACACACTGCACGGCAGCACCTTCCCTGTACTGTCCCTCTGCAGTAAAGCACACTAGGTGTCATGGAAACCGTGGCTGAGATGACAAGCCCATTATACGTGTCAACCTGACCACAGTTCCTCATACTTGCAGAAATAAGCCGGTCTCCTCTGCAACAGAAGGTGCAGGAAGTAGCTGTACTTCCTCTGTTGACCATCCAAGTACTTGTATGGTATACACATCACACCCAAGGCCGACCCGAGACTGCCTGGGTCCAAGGATGAAATGCTGCCCCAACCACCCAAAAAAAAAAAAAAAAACATGCACCAAACAAGTGAGCATATCATAGAGCTCCACAGCAAGAAAACTCACAGTAATGTGCTGTGTGTATGAGTGTATCACAGAGCACCACAGGAATAAAACGCATACACACCGCACATTACTGTGAGTTTTATTGCTGCAGAGTTCTGTGATACAGTAATGTGCGGTGTGTATGACAGAGTGTATCACAGATCTCTGCAGCAATAAAACTCACAGTAATGTGCAGTGTGTTTAAGAGTATCACAGATCTTCAGAGGAATACAACTCATAGTAATATGTGGTGTGCCTAGTCAAGGCTCAAAATGCTGCCCCTGGCAAAGTGCTGCCTGGAGCCATGGCATCATCCGACCCTGGTCACACCAATGCTGGCATCTTGTGCTAAGGACAAATTGCTTTTTTCTGTGTGTTGCATTAACCCCATTGTAGTGTTGACTGTAAATGAGCTGTAAGAAGCTTCCGTGAGCTTGGGGAGCAGTTCATTCAACCTGAATGATATAACTACACATCCGATAAACACCACATCAGGGCACAGTGTAATGAAGAGACTATTCACATGCGTAATGTAATGTTTCTACTGAGGATTTGTAAATGCTAGTTACTAAGGGGTTTGTTGGCTTGTAAACAAAACATTGTTGTTGGTCAAACATAAGCATATGACAATGTCAAACCCTTAATTTAACATATTTCTATTATCGACTGTCATCTTTTCTGAAAAAGAAATTCTCGTTTTCTTTCATTAAATTAGAACGAAGCACCTGTGGAACTGTATGAAGCCTGCAGCCATAGCTTTTTATGAAGAAATAGAGTCTCTGACATCACCCTATTGTTCAAAGATAATTAGTTCACACTAAAAGTTCAACAAAGCATGATTTAAGTGTCATTTCTCCCCAGAGATTTCATTGAAACAAAGAATAGATTTAACCTTTCCACTGCTGAGGATGTGTGGGGAACGTCTTTATTGACTCCAAGGAAAGATAGGGGTGGAGATAGGGGTTTGTTTGAACCCCGATATCTCCCGACTATTTTCAGCTAGCAGGGTCAGGTTTGGTATCATTAAAAAGGCCAGAGCATGGCCTTTCCAATGATACTAAATATGACCATGTGTAAAGTAAAGAAGAAAAATTATAACAATAATAAAAAAAAGAAAAATGAGTTTTTTTTAAACGTGAAATGGCTCAGCAGTGAAGGGGTTACGAATCCTAACCCCATTCAGTGTTTGCCAAGACAATAGCACTTGGACACATGTATGTAGAATTACGTTGGGTTTAAACTGGATACTTTCCCATTAAACGACTCCTGCATTACCTGCATTTAGCTCTTAAGCCCATGTATTAAAATGTTCTATGCCAAATTCAAGGATGCCTGATATGGTTTGGTTGCCATCGTCATTACTATTAAACAGATCCATTTAACCCAACACATATTATCATATTTCTATATTACTGCATTTTCATGTTTCCAGCCCTATCCCCTGTATGAGAGCTGACTCGGTCCAGGTCTTGGTTCCTGCTTTGCCATTCCTGGGTTCCAGTCCAGGGGTTTCCTGTTGCATTCAGCTTTCACTCACCTGTTTCCCTTTGCACTGATCCACTCCCTATTTAAGGTGCTGCTCCCATAGTGCTTTACTCCTTGATTCTAAGGCTTTCCTAGATTGTGGTGCTCTGTTTTCCTGTTGCCAGCAAGAACCTCGGTTTTGTTTGTATATTTTTGGTTCCTTGTTTTCCTCTGCCTTAGTGTCCCTGTTCCCCATTGTCTTGTTTTGTTTCTTATTTGCTTTGCCCTCTGTTTTTATATATCTTTGGTTCCCTGTCTTCTCTGCCTTTTGTATGTACATTTGATTATGTCTGGTTATTCCTTTTTTGTTTTCTAGTTATTCCTTGCTGTGTTGATATCCCCTGTGCCAACTATTGGCTTGTCTTGACGTCCCTTTCTGGTGTTACGATCCCTGGCTATTCCATGACTATGAGTGTACCTTAACCCATGCCGTGCTGATTCCCTTTGGTTCCTAGCGTGTATCAGAGACTCAGCTCAGATTCGGCTACTCTATAGACCGGCCGGTCAGTGTTAGGGTTCCTTTTGGTAGTGCCGTGCAGGAGTCTTTGTCTAGCTCTGGGCTGTTCGCACCTCCTATCCGTATACCTATTGTCTGTGGTAGTGTCTCCTGCATATTGGGCCTTGAACCCTGAATATGGGCCCCACCTCGGTTCACACCGGGTGCTGCCGTGACATCCATATGCCCATTAAGAAAATACTGTTCCTTTAAACAAGCACTGTAATTATCATTTACAGCCATGATCCCAAACTTTGGCCCTCAGAAGTTTCTGAACTACAACTACCATGATTCTCTGATCTTCCACTCCATTCAAATAATTCCAGGATTTCTACAAAATCAACATCTGGGGACCAAAGTTTGAAATCCAGGAGTTCGAGAAACATTTAGAAACATAAGTAAAAAAAATCCCCCCCCAAAACAAAGTCTAGTACACAGTACCCTGTGTTTTTTTTAGTTGTTCGGAAACGTTTTATATTGATTGGTACAGAAAAATCTGAAAATGAAGGAGCCAGAAGTAAACAAGAGCCACTAGCTACCGGGCACGTGGTTCTGTCCTGGATAGTCATAAGACGTTAGTAGTGATTTTTCTGTATAAAAATAAAAAGGAAATGTCAAAAGAATGACATAAGATAATCTTTTCCTTCTTGTAATTGTACATTTAAAGGTTTTTATCCTTTAAGAATATGGCGCAAACCTGAAAACATTGTTATGACAGAGTGAAATTCCAGGCACCCAAATCAAAGAATGGTATGATTTTGTGAGCAATGTGAAAATTCACATTTCTATTATCGTACTCTTTTCCATCAGTCCATTTCTGGTGTAAAACTGCTATATAACCAAAACAAAGAAATATAGACATAAGAAAATTCAAGTTTTTGGACCAATCAAACAGCTATTTTTTTACCAAATTATGTATTCGCTTTCCAAATTCCACAATCCCCAATTTACTGAGTGCCACTGCTGGTATGACAATAAAAAGTCACACTGCGAATAAAAAAGTCACAAATCTGCTTCAGATTTTCCCATGAATGTACAGTTGTGTTCAAAATTATTCAACCCCCAATGCTGTAAAGGGTTTTAGGGAATTTAGTGTACATTTGTAATTGTATTCAGAATGAAATCCTACAAGGACTTTTTAAAGAACCATATACAACTAAAATGACATCAATTGGTTTTGTAATACAGTAGTAAATGTTTCTTTTGTGAATTCTTCATTGACACAATTATTCAACCCCTTAAAGACTACCACTCTGAAGAACAGAGGTTCATTCAAGTGTTTTCAATCAGGTATTGAAAACACCTGTGGATGTCACGGAGCAGCAATAAAGCATAATAAGCACCAATTAGGCAGCTTTAAAATGACTGTGATACTCAGCTCCTTCTAGACATTTACTGGTGTGGTTACAAACATGGTGAAGTCAAGAGAATGGTCCAGGAAGACAAGAGAAGAGGTGATTACTCTTCACAGGAAGGGCAATGGCTATAAGAAGATTGCAAAGATGTTAAACATACCAAGAGAGACCATAGGAAGCATCAATCGCAAATTCAAGGCAAAGGGCACTGTTGAAACGCTACCTGGTCGTGGCAGAAAGAAGATGCTGACTTCGACTGCTGTGCGCTACCTGAAGCGTAGAGTGGAGAAAAGTCCCCATGTGACTGCTGAGGAACGGAGAAAAGATTTGTCAGATGTGGGTACTGAAGTTTCAGCTAGGGATGTGCGTTTCGGGTTTCGGAATTTCGGAATTTTCACGAAATTTCCCGATTCGTGTTTTCGGATGCGGCCGAATTTCCGAAAATTTTTAGATCCGAAAATGGCAGATCCGAAAAGTTTTCCGAGCCAAAACGAAATATTTTCGGAATTTTCGAATGGACTTGAAATGTGTCAAATCGAAATTTATTGCTTTGAAACGAGGAGAACAGACGTTCCGAAAAAACGAAAATTTCCGAAGTTACGAAAAGGCGATACAAAAAACGAGCAAAGTGACACGAAAATACGAAAAACGGTCGATATTCCGAAAAAAATATGTACACGAAAAACGAGTCGAGCCGAACCGAATCGAATCAGAAATCGGTCGAAACGAGCAGAATCGAAAAGTTTAAAAATCCGAAAAATCGAACAGAAAAAAAATAAAAATAAATAAATATCGGTGCAAAAGCCTAGTTTCAGCTCAGACAATACGGCACACACTGCGTAATGAAGGCCTCCATGCCAGAACTCCCAGGCGCACCCCCTTGCTGTCTCCAAAGAATAAGAAGAGTCGACTGCAGTATGCCAAAAGTCATGTGGACAAACCACAGAAGTTTTGGGATAGTGTTCTGTGGACTGATGAAACAAAATTAGAACGGTTTGGGCCCATGGATCAACGCTATGTTTGGAGGAGGAAGAACAAGGCCTATGAAGAAAAGAACACCTTGCCTACTGTGAAGCATGGCAGGGGGGTCAATCATGCTTTGGGGCTGTTTTGCTTCTGCAGGTACAGGGAAGCTTCAGCGTGTGCAAGGTACCATGAATTCTCTTCAGTACCAGGAGATATTGGATGACAATGTGATGCAGTCCGTCACAAACCTGAGGCTTGGGAGACGTTGGACCTTTCAATCATCGCAGTCACCTGACTTAAATCCGATTGAGAACCTCTGGTGGGACTTAAAGAAAGCAGTTGCAGTGCGCAAGCCTAAGAATGTGACTGAACTGGAGGCTTTTGCCCATGACGAATGGGCGAAGATACCCGTAGATCGCTGCAAGACACTTGTGTCAAGCTATGCTTCACGTTTAAAAGCTGTTATAACTGTAAAAGGATGTTGTACTAAGTACTAAGATTGAATGTCACTTGGGGGTTGAATAAAACTGATAATGATGTGAGCACAGAAAAGACATTTGTGGTTATTTCATTATAAATGTTATGTTATAATTGTCTGACCTACACGTGCCTCTTTGATTTAATTGTAAGCAAGATGACTGAATGATCAAAATCAATGTCAAACTGGCCAAAACACTCAATTTCAGTGGGGGTTGAATAATTTTGAACACAACTGTAGTCTATTTAGAGATCTATGCACAAAATCTGCATACTCAATGACAGAGATTAAAGACAACGGGCCCTATTCTTTTTTTAGCGTTAAAATGGGGATGCTAACATAGAAAACCTGAGCCTGCAGGTTTCCTTGTAGCGTCCCCATTTTAGCTTTAGATTCTGGGACAAGCACTACCTTGGCACCTTGCCCCGGAATGAAGCGCTACTCTCGGCGCTTCTGCGCTGCCGTGAGTATCACCTCCTGGAGTCCACAGTCCTCCATGGAGGGTTGCACGACCGGGCTCTCGCAAGTTCATGCAATGCCATGGAGTGATCGTGGAGGGTGACCCCAATCTCACTCTGTTCATGTCTAGGACAAGCAGCGGATCAGGCCATTGTTCTCGTCGCGGGATGAGAGGTGAGTATCTGATTTATTGGGATGGTTTTTAGGGGGTACTAAATGATTCTGCAGAAGTGGATGGAATCAGCACCAGCTTTTAGGTGTCGGTAAACGTTTGTTTAGCCTATTGGTGCGGTAATTAGTGCTAGAACTTTGTAATACTTTACTTATAATAACGCTAATTACTGATTGTGCTCCAAATGTTAAGCATAGAATGCGCAAAGTACAGCAAGCTCGCACAAACTAGCGCAATCACTGATGCGCTAACAGATTTTACAGGGGATTAGCGTCAGGAAGGTAATATGGGAGGCATGCGTTAAAGTCACTTATCCTGACGCTCACTCATCCATACTAGGGTTGCACCGATACCGATACTAGTATCGGTATCGCTGCCGATACCGATACTAGTATCGGTATCGCTGCCGATACCGGGTACTGCAGGAGTACTTGGTACTCGTGCAGTACCCCGATATTTTTTTCCGATACCGGAAGCCGGCATTGAGTCAGCTTGCCGGCATCCTAGGGGCTGGGGCGGCTGTCCGAATGCTCTATCGGCATTCGGACAGGCCCTGCAGCTGCTCTCCTCACTTTGTTTATACTTCCCTTCCTTTAGCGACGCCGGGAAAGTCTTCGCGCGTGCTCCTTGGAAGGTCCCCAGCCGCGACCACGTGGGACCATGTGATCACGGCTGGGGTCCTTCCAACGAGCGCAAGCGCGGAAACTTCCCCGGCATCGCTAAAGGAAGGTAAGTATAAACAAAGTGAGGAGAGCAGCTGCAGGGCCTGTCCGAATGCAGATAGAGCATTCGGACAGGCCCTGCAGCTGCTCTCCGCTCATACTTACCTTCCTGAGCGACGCCGGGAAAGTTTCCGCGCGTGCGCTCGTTGGAAGGACCCCAGCCGCGATCACATGGTCCCACGGGGTCGCGGCTGGGGACCTTCCAAGGAGCGCGCGCGCAAAGACTTTCCCGGCGTCGCTAAAGGAAGGGAAGTATGAGCGGGGAGCTCCAGGTGAGTTGGGGGCATTATCCATGAGCTGGGGGGCATTATCCATGAGCGGAGGGGGGGCATATCCATGAGCTGGGGCATTATCCATGAGCTGGGGGGCATTATCCATGAGCTGGGGGGCAAATCCATGTGCTGGGGCATTTCCATGAGCTGGGGGGCATATCCACGAGCTGGGGGGCATTATCCACGAGCTGGGGGGCATTATCCACGAGCTGGGGGGCATATCCACGAGCTGGGGGGCATTATCCATGAGCTGTGGGGGGCAGTATCCATGAGCTGGGGCATTATCCATGACCTGGGGGGCAAATCCATGAGCTGGGGGGCATATCCATGAGCTGGGGGGGGCAAATCTATGAGACCTGGGGGCTTTATATGAGGTCTGTTCTTATTGGAAAGCGGTCACATGACATAAGATAAAAGTATCGGTACTCGTACTCGGTCATAAAAAAGTGGTATCGGTGCATCCCTAATCCATACGATACAGTTAGTGTTCAGTGGGGAATAGGGCCCAACACTTTTCACATTAGGCAGTGTGCCCAATGTTTTACATAGCCACATAGTCTAAATCTCAGATTTGGGATGTGTTTTTTTTTCTCTCTCCAGTTTGGATTAGAAAAACCTTAAGTGGACTTTACGTGTATTTAAACATGCCATGCTCTTATAATTGATGCTAAAATAAATGAGTTTTTTTTCTTTTTTTAAAACAACCCTAAAAGAAGAATTTTTCTAACAAAACGGTAGCAGTCAGTTTTTTATTGTCATATCTATGCATTGTAAGCAGAGCTAAATAGAGAAACGGTGGGCAGCACAGGTGTATTCCACACGATGACTGTACTTATTCATTTGAAAGCACAATGAATAAAATGTGGTGTTTCGGCACATAACCTTAGTCGTGTACGCAAAAAACAGCATGGTATAGCATATTTAAACCAAAATCTACCTGCTGCAGACCATTCTAATCGCTCCCTAACTGATGAGCCAGAGTGCTCTTACCAGCCCTGTATGCGGCAGCCCACCAGGAAACTGGTGGTCAGGTCCTAGGTGACATGAAGGAACCCTTACTTGTGGCATTTAGGCTAGGGACAGATGAGCGCATTTTCTGCAGCCACCGTCAAAATGTACGTCGATGCGTGCGCACGCATTTTTTCACGGAATACGCTTAAGTGGTCAGACGATGCGCAATTCTGGACGTATTTCATGACGATGGGGTGAAAAGAAGTCTAGGGAAATCCGGCTGTTTGAACGTTATGTTGGCCGCACACTAGCAGCGTCTGACATCTCCTAATCACGCACACACGCTGCTATGCGGCCGCAGCGCACTCTGTACGTCAGTAGCAGCGGTTTCACGTTCTGATAAAAATGCGTTCATTTGCTGGTTGCGTGGTGTCGGCGCACTTTCGTACGCACGTACTGCGTATATTGGCCGTCATTGGCCGTTATGTGCTGCTACTGCCGCCGTGATTTAGTGCGTCTGCACGCGCGTTCCGACTGCCCCACTCTGACCCTAGCCTTAGACAAGCTTCACAGGGTTTGACAATGGCCAGGGACCCCTGTAATCACTAGGTCCCTGAACATGTAATCGACTGTCAGCCCCCTGATGGCAGACCTGGTTGTAAACCAAGAGAAGAGCTTAAAACAGAACAAGTGTTTTGCCAATGTGACCATTTTTTAAAAACTGTTTGCCCAACTGCTTTTATATGGCATAAAGTTTATAATTAAGAATACAATTAATTATCCATTATCTTATGACACTGGGTGTGATAGCTGTGACTAGCATTAGAATCTACTGTAGAATGAAGGAAACGCACATATCAAAAGAGGGATGCCAGGAACCAGGTTCCACCAGCATGGCTAATTCCCATGAGCAAAACATTGAAAAGAACGAGCCGGGCACTCTGCTTACACCCGCAAGGAGTGTTTATTGGACAATATCAGCAACAACTTTTCAGCTCACCACGGGAGACTTTTTCAAGTCACTTGATAAAGGCTCCTTTGGAGAACCTTACGTTGTTTCTGGTATGTCCAACAAAGGCTCCTTGAGGGTGTAGGTAGAGTGCCGTCCTTGTTCTTTTCAGAGTTTAGCACAAGATCCTATATTTAATGATCATATTTGATCATCATCAAGAGCTACTCTAGGTATTTAAAGATGTATATGCTGTAAGGATGTTGACTGATTATTGGATTAAATTCAAGGTGAAATGTGACTGAACCAGTAAGGTCAGAATAACCATTCACCAAAGCCTGATCCAAACAACAGTAATGGGTTCATAAGGTATATGTTTTGTAGACTAGTCACTCCTCCTGCTCATGGACACAAAGTTAAAAAAAAAAAAAAGAATTGCATGTTTACTGGCAAACCAGTAAGTGTCTTGTGGTGTCAGACAGGGAAAACCGTGGTCCTTAGTCCGATAATACCCATGGTCTGCACCCCATGTAAATCAATGCAAAGCTAATATGTAACAGAGAAATCATAAAGAACCAGGAAGCATAACCTTATGAACAATCTATATGTTATATCTTGGCAACTCACTTATATAAAAGGTGCTATGGTTCACCATCTAGTGAACAGCTCACCTACTCATCTGCCTAACCAAATGGACTCCAGTACAGCCTTCAAAGGAGATCCATGACAAGTCCTGTTCGCTTTCATCCAAGTTAATCAAAGAGAACATTGGGAGGAGTAGAATTGTAAAAGCACAATGTGAAAGAGATGCAGATTTAACAAATTCCACACGGCCTAAAGGGTTTTTATCTAATACGGACGCCAGGACCACCGTTTTGTCATGGTCTTCAACATGAATGTGGTTTTTGCCAAATCAGCATCTTTTTTGCAGAATGTGTGCCGATGAATAATTGACTTCCGGGACCCTCTTTTCTACTTCCAGTACAAAATATTATCAAAAAAATTTTGGTATCCTTGACTCGTGTTTTTTATTCGAAAGTCAAACCATAGACGTCACAAATCCACCACACTTATGCTCAACCTTCATTCCCTTTTATTTCACATATGTTTATGTAACAGCTCTGTTCGTGTCTGTTTACAGCCATTAAGTACACAAGAAAAAATGATTCCGCAATTTATGAAGAACCTCTGCTTTACCCAGACAGGCTGCAAACAAAAGTGATTGTGCGCGGCGTCTGACTTTTGGTGTGCTAGTTGGAGAGACGTGTTATGAAATAAGAAAGGCCCTTGGCAATCATGAAACCGTTTCAAAGTGCGGTCTTGGGAACAGCGGGATTCAGCTAAATCCAGTGCTCTGAATCTGTAAAAATCAACAGTGCAGAACTCGAGGAAGACACATATACACAGAGATTTTACACCAAGTTCAAGGATGTTTAAACCTGTCCTTGTAATGCTGCCCTTTAGGCGACAAAATAAATAAATGTTATCTGGGGGAAATGCTTTGTGTTCATACATATTCAGCTATAAAATAAGCCTGTTCTTTGGGTCTTTGCTTCCGAGAATATCTAAAGTGTCTTACTGGATATTTTTGATGGGTAACAGATCAGAAGTTGTTGCATCATGAGCTGGATTAAAGTTGAAGGAAAAGTGTACAAAAAGCTGAGATCAAGAACGTGAAAGGAGATAACCAGGTTAAACACAGAAATTCTTGGAATGAATGTCCCAAGAGAGAGAAAACAAACAGAGCATAGAACACATTCTCCATCCTGTCTCCTACCCCTCCCTCCGCTTGGCCTGTGTGTCTACGCTTTAAGAAAAAAAAAAAAACATGTAGGAGAGTAGACAAGGAAGGTGGGGGACATTGGAATATGGAAAGGTACTGGTGGAGCCTAGTTAAAGCCATCTGTAAAGTTCAGTGGTTAAACAATGTAGCTAGCACAGGTTCCAGAAATAGATTTTTTTGACACATTAGTAATATTCTCTTTAAATAGGTAGGAAAATTATCTTTAAACTAGTTGTAAAGCCTGCCCAGAGGGCAGTCTATTGTGGATATACTGCCCCTGCTCATGGATACTGCCCCAGCTCGTGGATACTGCCCCAGCTCGTGGATACTGCCCCAGCTCGTGGATATTGCCCCAGCACGTGGATACTGCCCCAGCACGTGGATATTGCCCCAGAACGTGGATACTGCCCCAGCACGTGGATATTGCCCCAGCACGTGGATATTGCCGCAGCACGTGGATATTGCCCCAGCTCGTGGATACTGCCCCAGCTCGTGGATACTGCCCTAGCACGTGGATATTGCCCCAGCACGTGGATGGATACTGCCCCAGCACGTGGATATTGCCCCAGCTCGTGGATACTGCCCCAGCTCCTGGATATTGCCCCAGCACGTGGATACTGCCCCAGCACGTGGATATTGCCCCAGCACGTGGATATAGCACCAGCACGTGGATATTGCCCCAGCACGTGGATATTGCCCCAGCACGTGGATATTGCCCCAGCATGTGGATACTGCCCCAGCACGTGGATACTGCCCAGCACGTGGATATTGCCCCAGCTCGTGGATACTGCCCCAGCTCGTGGATATTGCCCCAGCACGTGGATACTGCCCCAGCACGTGGATACTGCCCCAGCACGTGGATGGATACTGCCCAGCACGTGGATGGATACTGCCCCAGCACGTGGATACTGCCCCAGCACGTGGATATTGCCCCAGCTCGTGGATACTGCCCCAGCTCGTGGATACTGCCCAAGCTCGTGGATATTGCCCCAGCACGTGGATACTGCCCAAGCACGTGGATACTGCCCCAGCTCGTGGATACTGCCCCAGCTCGTGGATACTGCCCCAGCACGTGGATACTGCCCAGCACGTGGATATTGCCCCAGCACGTGGATTTGCCCCAGCTCGTGGATACTGCCCCAGCTCGTGATACTGCCCCAGCACGTGGATATCGCCCCAGCACGTGGATATCGCCCCAGCTCGTGGATAGCGCCCCAGCTCGTGGATACTGCCCCAGCTCGTGGATATTGCCCCAGCTCGTGGATTACTGCCCCCAGCTCGTGGATACTGCCCAGCACGTGGATACTGCCCCAGCACGTGGATACTGCCCCAGCTCGTGGATACTGCCCCAGCTCGTGGATATTGCCCCAGCACGTGGATACTGCCCAGCACGTGGATACTGCCCCAGCACGTGGATATCGCCCCAGCACGTGGATACTGCCCCAGCACGTGGATACTGCCCCAACTCGTGGATATTGGCCCCCAGCTCGTGGATACGGCCCCCCAGCTCGTGGATATTGGCCCCCCGCTCGTGGATATGGCCCCCAGCTCGTGGATATACTCACCTACATCGGCCCTCCAGCGATGGCGGTCCCGCTTCCAGCGTCCTCTCTCTCTCTCCGTTGGTCGCCGGGATGACGTCACGGAAGCCTTTGACCCCCGGGGTCAAAGGCTTTCGTGACGTCATTCCGGCGAACAACGGAGAGAGAGAGGATGCTGCAAGCGGGACCGCCATCGCAGGAGGGCCGATGTCGGTGAGTATGTTTTGGGAACCTCGGCCCTGATCCCCAGCGGTGACCTCCTCCGGCTGCCGCTGGCAGCTCGGCGGGCCTCTAGGCTTAGGCGAGTCCCCGGCTCGGCTGGGCCTGTAGCCCAAACCGAGCCGGGGACTCGCCTAAGCCTAGAGGCCTGCCGAGCAGCCAGCGCAGCCGGAGGAGGTCTCCGCTGGAGCTCAGGGCCGATTTTGGGGTGTATTTTTTGGGAACTTCGGCCCCGATCCTCCAGCGGTGACCTTCTCCGGCTGCCGCTGGCTGCTTGGCGGGCCTCTAGGCTTAGGCGAGTCCCCGGCTCGGTTTGGGCCTACAGGCCCAGCCGAGCCGGGGACTCGCCTAAGCCTAGAGGCCCGCCGAGCACCCAGCGGCAGCCGGAGGAGGTCACCGCAGGAGGATCGGAGGCGAGGTTCCCAAAAACATACTCCCGTAAATCGGCCCTGAGCTCCAGCGGTGACCTCCTCCGGCTGCTCGGCGGCCTGTAGGCCTAGGCAACCCCCCGGCTCGGTTTGGGCCTGTAGGCCCAAACCGAGCCGGGGGCTCGCCTGAGCTTGGAGGCCCGCCTAGCAGCCTGCTCGGCCGGAGGAAGTCACCGCTGGAGCTCCGGGCCAATGTAAGAGGGTGTTTGCCATACACATACTCACCGACATCGGCCCTTCTCCAGCGATGGCGGTCCCGCTTCCAGCGTCTTCTCTCTCCGTTGGTCGCCGGCATGACGTCACGAAAGCCTTTGACCCCGGGTCAACATGCCAGGGTCAAAGGGTTTCGTGACATCATGCCGGCGAGCAACGGAGAGAGAGTGGACGCTGCGAGCTGAGACCCCCATCGCTGGAGGATTTAAGGGCAGATGTGGGTGAGTATGTTGTGAACTGGCGCAGGACTCGAGGCCGATGTAGGTGAGTATATGCTCTCAACACCCACCCTTTCTAGCTCGCCCGGTATCCAAGATTAAGGCAAGCCCCCGGCCCAGTCGAGTCCCCGGCTTGGCTGGACCTCTAGGCCCACGCCAAGCCGGGGCTTGCCTTAAGCTTGGATTCCTGGGCGAGCTAGAAAGGGTGGGTGTTGAGAGCATATACTCACCTACATTAACCCAGAGCTCCAGCGGTGACTGTCGTCCGACTGTCACAGGCTGTTCGGGCGGCCTCCAAGCTCAGGCGAGCCCCCTGGCTTGCCTTTGGCCTACAGGCCCAGCTGAGCCGGGGGCTCGCCTGAGCTAGGAGGCCGGCCGAGCAGCCTGTGACAGCCATTGCTGGAGCCCCGAGCCAATGTAGGGGGATGTAGGTTACACATACTCACCGACATCGGCCCTTCTCCAGCGATGGCGGTCCTGCTTCCAGCGTCCTCTCTTTCTCCGCCGGTCGCCGGCATGATGTCACGAAACCCTTTGACCCTGGCATGTTGACCCGGGTCAAAGGCTTTCGTGACGTCATGCCGGCGACCAACGGAGAGAGAAGACGCTGGAAGCGGGACCGCCATCGCTGGAGAAGGGCCGATGTCGGTGAGTATGTGTATGGCAACACCCTCTTACATTGGCCCGGAGCTCCAGCGGTGACTTCCTCCGGCCGAGCAGGCTGCTAGGCGGGCTTCCAAGCTCAGGCGAGCCCCCGGCTCGGTTTGGGCCTACAGGCCCAAACCGAGCCGGGGGGTTGCCTAGGCCTACAGGCCCGCCGAGCAGCCGGAGGAGGTCACCGCTGGAGCTCAGGCCGATTTACGGGAGTATGTTTTGGGAACCTCGCCTCCGATCCTCCTGCGGTGACCTCCTCCGGCTGCCGCTGGGTGCTCGGCGGGCCTCTAGGCTTAGGCGAGTCCCCGGCTCGGCTGGGCCTGTAGGCCCAAACCGAGCCGGGGGCTCGCCTGAGCCTGGAGGCCCGCCGAGCAGCCAGCGGCAGCCGGAGGAGGTCTCCGCTGGAGCTCAGGGCCGATTTTGGGATGTATTTTTTTGGGAACTTCGGCCCCGATCCTCCAGCGGTGACCTTCTCCGGCTGCCGCTGGCTGCTCGGCGGGCCTCTAGGCTTAGGCGAGCCCCCGGCTCGGCTGGGCCTGTAGGCCCAAACCGAGCCGGGGGCTCGCCTAAGCCTAGAGGCCGCCGAGCAGCCAGCGGCACGGAGGAGGTCTCCGCTGGAGCTCAGGGCCGATTTTGGGGTGTATTTTTTGGGAACTTCGGCCCCGATCCTCCAGCGGTGACCTTCTCCGGCTGCCGCTGGGTGCTCGGCGGGCCTCTAGGCTTAGGCGAGTCCCCGGCTCGGCTGGGCCTGTAGGCCCAAACCGAGCCGGGGGCTCGCCTAAGCCTAGAGGCCCGCCGAGCAGCCAGCGGCAGCCGGAGGAGGTCTCCGCTGGAGCTCAGGGCCGATTTTGGGGTGTATTTTTTGGGAACTTCGGCCCCGATCCTCCAGCGGTGACCTTCTCCGGCTGCCGCTGGGTGCTCGGCGGGCCTCTAGGCTTAGGCGAGTCCCCGGCTCGGCTGGGCCTGTAGGCCCAACCGAGCCGGGGGCTCGCCTAAGCCTAGAGGCCCGCCGAGCAGCCAGCGGCAGCCGGAGGAGGTCTCCGCTGGAGCTCAGGGCCGACTTATGGGGTTATGTATGTTTTGGGAACTTCGGCCCCGATCCTCCAGCGGTGACCGGCTGCCGGCGGCCTGCTCGCGGGGCCTCTAGGCTTAGGCGAGTCCCCGGCTCGGCTGGGCCTGTAGGCCCAAACCGAGCCGGGGGCTCGCCTGAGCCTGGAGGCCCGCCGGAGGACGGTCACCGCTGGAGGATCGGGGCATCTGGCCGTGTAAACACACGGGTAGCTGCGCGCGGCTCGTGCCGTTTTTTTTTTTTTTTCACGCGGCCGGCACGCGCAGCTACCTGTGTGTTTAACGGCCGCTTTCAAATGTCCGTCGCGCATGCGCAGTAGGGTTTTGGCGACGGACAGTTTTTAGCTTACTCTTTTATAGTATAGATATACAGTATCTTAATCATTTCATAAACCTCAAACCCTGATCTCTAAAAATTATCAAACAAGGCTGGACGAATCCATATGAACCTGAGGAGCCTATAAGGAATTATAGGAAGCAAGTGCAGATTTTCCGGACCACACACATTTTGTATATAAATTTTTAGGGCTATTCCGTGCAGCCTTTTATACCTCTGATCCGAGTCTTTCAAAAGATGTGATTGGTCAATATGAGCCCCTTTTTCGATACAGGGCCCAGCTGTAAGGAAGTGGGCGCGGATTACTCGGGAACCAAGGTCCTGCTGTGTCCTGCACACTGCTAGTTACATCTGTATCCAAACAGTTGTGTACCGCTCTTCCCATGTCTCCACAGGCGCAGCATGGTACCATCTGAATAAAAGGGTAGTGACTCAGGACTCTGATTTCATGAAGCCGATCCCCAATTTCCAAAGAAATATCTAGATCAGTCCTGATCCTTAAGATTGCATTTGGACATCACTATAAATTTGAATACCACAATACAAAAATTATGATCATGGAGTAAAAACTAGTTGCTCTACGATACCTGGCCCTTGATTTCATCAGCCAAGCCACATATATATATATATATATATATATATATATGTCTGTTGTGGTCTGCACTTACGGTTCAGTTGTATCTCATACCCGGTGCTTGGTGGAGGCCTCAAACATAAATGATGCTGTACAAAATCACCCGCACTCCAGGCTTTTTCACGTTTCTTCACTTTATTAGACCAAGTTAAAAGTCATGTCAACGTTTCGGTCCCTCTCTGGGACCTTCATCAGGACAAAAAAACATACATGTATGTTTTTTTGTCCTGATGAAGGTCCCAGAGAGGGACCGAAACGTTGACATGACTTTTAACTTGGTCTAATAAAGTGAATAAACGTGAAAAAGCCTGGAGTGCGGGTGATTTTGTACAGCATCATTATATATATATATTATATATATAATATATATATATCAAAAGGTGCATGACCAGTGACCCTCTTGGGGCCCACGGGGAATAGGAGATCACGGACCCCTCATTTTGCTAGCTCACATGCAAGTCACACCACATAAGTGCTGCCCACATGTACATAGTTGTATTACAAAATGTGATATTTATCCAGACTAAAACTGGCTGCTGATACTATTTCCCCATGACTTTTTTCTGCATTGGAGCGGGAACCCGCAGACGGGCAAGCTTAACTAATTATTAAGGGGGCCCTCATGTAGCCCACTCCTAGGCTAGGGCCCACGGGCATTGCCCTATTACCCCAGTGGTCAGGTCACCCCTCGGCATGACATGGTCTGTGACAGTGTTCAGATTTCACCTCAATGTTTGAGAAAAGGGTATGATATCAACCCTTGTGGGAGTATGTTATGTGAAAAACAAAAATGATGGGGAATTTGGGGAGGTGCTTGGCTCCACAGCTTCAACATAACTGAGAAGACAGGGAGAAGAATCCATGCCAGTAGTTCAAATTCACTCCAAACTTCCTCATCTGCAACAAGTCAGTAGCAGCAACTTAAATAAATTCCTGACAATTGGTGGGAGCAGACTGGCGAAATGTCTGTTCGAAAAAATGACCAAAAGCACAAATTCCATAGATTGGTGAAGCAGGTTTCTGTTAGCTTAACTTGATGTAGTAAGGGATATTGGGATAGTTAGTTCTGGGATCAAATTGGGGCTTCGGCACAATCTCTTAACACATAACTATAACTCAAACCTCACCTGAGATCCCTTGGTGAAGAAAGCAGCGTGATCCACTGCTTCTCTGTGGGGGGCAGTTGAGCACTCGGAACAAATAGTTTCATGGACTCCTGGACCTGATAACAAAGGGTCGCACAGCGCTTCTGCCATTATTATTTAACACAAAGTATTGTGACTAGAGCTCCTGAGAAAATGCTCAGTCAGAATACAGGTGTTAAAAGTCAGATACTAATGGAAAACAGCTGGTGCCCAGGTTTTTGATTAGAATCACTGGTGTATTTTGGCTTAGGCCGACTAGGCCCAGGCCTAGGGCGGCACTTTCCAGGGGGCGGCGGCCCGCACTTTTTTTTTTTTACTTTTGCAAAGTATTTTACCAGGAAGGATACATTGAGATTTCACTAATTTACACTTTCAATTTCACTTTCCAGGGGGCAGCAAAAAACCTCACCACTAAATGGGTTACTCACAGAGCACCGAAATGACGCCAACTTTTTGGTGTTCTGTAGTTCCCTGCACTTAGGAGAATAAAATTTCCCCACCCTGCAGTGAATTCACCATTCACCGCAGGGTCCCCAAAGTGCATGGAGTCGGCCGCTGAATGCTGCACCGCAAACCCGTGGCCTGCTGTTTTCAAAAGAACTACAGAACGAAAATGTCTGGAATTTACATATAAGATCCTATGATTGATAATAAAAAGTTCTGTTACAGAAAAAAGAAAAACTGCTATAAAAAAAAAAAAAAAAAGGGGGGGATTTTGCCCAAAAAAATCTGAAAAATGACTAAAAGGTACTAAAAAAAAAATCAATAAGTAAAGACTTTTTAGTAAATATTTTTAACATTGAAACCTATGGGGTTCGCCTGAATAAACCTGCTGATTGAAACCACCAAACATCAGGGCATTTCACTGCCATTTCTCCGAGTCTCAGTACCACATGACTGGCTGAACCACGTGAAACGCACGCGCGCAGCTGCCCGCCCTTTCGTTAACACAGACTCTATTCTGGACTGAACACCCACCGGGAAGGGAATCAAAGCTACAGTGCACCCTCTGGCAGTGGCACCCCACTGCTGACAAGATGGCTCCACAGCATAATTGCTGTGTGCTCATATACACTCGGTTTGCTGGGAGTTTTACTGCAGTGGATTCTGATGCATTCATACACACCGCACATTGCATTGCTGGGAGTTTTATTGCTGTGGATTCTGATACGCTGACACACACCAAACATTGCATTGCTGGGAGTTTTATTGCTGTGGATTCTGTGATACACACTGCATATTACTGTGAGTTTTATTGCCCTGGAGCTCTGGGATACGCTCATACACACTGCACATTACTGTGAGTTTTATTGCTGTGCAGCTCTGATATGCTCATACACAGTGCCCATTTCTGTGGGTTTTATTGCTGTGCAGCTCTGATACGCTCATATGCAGTTCCCATTTCTGTGGGTTTTATTGCTGTGCAGCTCTGATACGCTCATATGCAGTGCACGTTTCTGTGGATTTTATTGTTCAAACAATTAGAGCGGCTGTGATCCCGTTTACTTGACATGCGTGGCTGTTCTTTGTAAAAATGCTTGAATTTAAACATTTCATAATTTTCTTTATCTCAATAGATACATTTGAAAAGGTATACAAAATATACAAGTAGGCACTTGGTATCCACTTTTAATATAAAGAGAGGAAAAGGCGGAGCTCTAAGAGGAAAAGGTGGAGCTTAAAGAGGAAGGGTGGGGATTAACCAGGAAGAGGTGTGCCCTTGACAGGAAGGGGTGCGTCAAATTTAAATTAGGGGGTGCACGAGTTTAGTCAGGCCTAGGGCAGCACAAAACCTAAATACACCACTGATTAGAATATAACATTTGACACCAACCTTGGAATAAGTCCATAGGTTTTGCAGTATAGGAAAACGTTGGGTGTTATCTACTAACTGCTGGTGTTTAATGTTGCTCTAAACAACTGTAAAAACAGCAAGCAAATTTTCATCAATGATTTTTCCTTGTTTGCGTCATGCTAAACACAGACATTAGAGCATAACCCCTTTTATGTTTAAGTTGTCTGTTGTTGCACAACGACAGTGGACTGTGAATAGTGCAGACAATAAACCGTGGGCACTATTCCAAAGTAAACGATAAAATGGGGACGCTAACGGGGAAAAACTGCACCTGCAGGTTTTTCCATTGCGTCCCCATTTCAGCAGGATATTCTGGGGCAGGCGCCGTCTAGCATCTCGCTTCTGTGCCGCTGCAAGTATCACCTTCTGGAGTCCATAGGACTCCGTGTGGGGTTGCACTTCTGGGCCACGACCCCTGCGTGATCTCGCTGTGTGATCGTTGCTGGGTGACTGGGAACTATTTGTTCCCAGACTCACTCTGCTCCTGGGGGCAAGAAGCGGCGGATCGGGCAACCGTTCTCGCCTCGGGATGATAGGGGAGTTTCGGATTTATTGGGGGTATTAGGGGGTGCTATATGATTCTGCAAAAGGGGAATCATTTAGCACCAGCTTTTAGGTGTAGCTAAATACAGTGGCGTAACTAGAAACCTGAGGGCCCCGGTGCAAGAATCCATGAAGGGCCCCCCCCAACCCCCCCAAAAAAAAGATCTATATTTTTACTTTTTTTTTTCCTGCAATATAAAAAAGATAGTATTGCCCCCAGCTGACACGGATATATACTGTATATTGCCCCCAGCTCACATGGATATATATATTGCCCCAGCTCACATGGACATATATATTGCCCCCAGCTCACATGGACATATATATTGCCCCCAGCTCACATGGACATATATTGCCCCCAGGCCACACATGGATATTTTTGCCCCCAGCTCCTGTATAAATTTGCCCCCAGCTCCTGTATATATTTGCCCCCAGCTCATGGATATATTGCCCCAGTTCATGGATATATTTGCCCCCAGCTCATGGATATATTGCCCCAGCTCATGGATATATTTGCCCCCAGCTCATGGATATATTTGCCCCCAGCTCATGGATATATTTGCCCCCAGCTCATGGATATATTTGCCCCCAGCTCATGGATATACTGCCCCAGCTCATGGATATACTGCCCCAGCTCATGGATATACTGCCCCAGCTCATGGATACTGCCCCAGCTCATGGATATATTTGCCCCCAGCTCATGGATATATTGCCCCAGCACATGGATATATTGCCCCAGCTCATGGATATACTGCCCCAGCTCATGGATATACTGCCCCAGCTCATGGATATACTGCCCCCAGCTCATGGATAAACTGCCCCAGCACATGGATATACTGCCCCAGCTCATGGATATACTGCCCCCAGCTCATGGATATACTGCCCCCAGCTCATGGATACACTGCCCCCAGCTCATGGATATACTGCCCCCAGCTCATGGATACTGCCCCAGCTCATGGATATACTGCCCCCAGCTCATGGATACTGCCCCAGCTCATGGATATACTGCCCCAGCTCATGGATATATTTGCCCCCAGCTCATGGATACTGCCCCAGCACATGGATATACTGCCCCAGCACATGGATATACTGCCCCAGCACATGGATATACTGCCCCCAGCTCATGGATATACTGCCCCCAGCTCATGGATACTGCCCCAGCTCATGGATATACTGCCCCAGCTCATGGATATACTGCCCCAGCTCATGGATATATTTGCCCCCAGCTCATGGATACTGCCCCAGCACATGGATATGCTGCCCCAGCTCATGGATATACTGCCCCAGCTCATGGATATACTGCCCCAGCTCATGGATATACTGCCCCAACTCATGGATATATTGCCCCAGCTCATGGATATACTGCCCCAACTCATGGATATACTGCCCCAGCTCATGGATATACTGCCCCAGCACATGGATATACTGCCCCAGCTCATGGATATGCCCCACCTCATGGATATGCCCCAGCTCATGGATATATTGCCCCAGCTCATGGATATACTGCCCCGGGCCGCTCGCAGGGAGGGGAACAGCCGGCGGCGCTGCTCCCAGATTCCGGCGCTTTTTGCCGGAATCTGGCGGCGGCGCTGGGCCCCCCTCCAGTGGCGGAATGCCAGGGCCCGGTCGCAACTGCGACCGCTGCGACCCTGGTACTTCCGCCACTGGCTAAATATTTGCTTTGAGCATCAGTGCGGTATTTAGCGCTAGGACATTGTAATACGTTACTTATCCTAACGCTAATTAATGATTGTGCTCTGCATGTTAAGGATAGGATGCGCAATCGCCGATATGATAACAGATTCATTTACAGGTCTAGCGTTAGAAAGATAATAGGGGGGCATGAGTTAAAGTCACTTATCGTAGCGTTAACACAGCAGAAGCAAGAGTCCTGCAGAGAACTAGCTGGTAAGTGGTGGAAATGTGTTTAGGATAAGAGGGCGAAGTCCACACCTCACAATAACTCGCTATAATTAGGGAATTAATTATGGATGTAAATTGGGAAAATGCTTTTTTTATCATGCTGAATTTAACATAGAACAGTAAATGACATCCATAGCATACACAATGATTGTTAACACTATGGAAACTAATACAACAATATGACTGTTTTCGATTTTGTGAGAAGCACACACGTTTCTACATTGCTGGTAAGCAAGGATAGGTGGCAATCTCCACCAGCTAATCATAGGTTACTGTCTAATTAAGCTGTCTATGTGTATAACATCACAACATGTTCACCGGGAGAAAGTCCTACTTCATGAATGGCAGCAGAGCAGGCACTAAATAATCAGGCCTACCATAGTGCCATAAGGTAATCATGGGCCTCACAGGGATTGCCATAAGGATTTAATCACATAGGTATACTTAAATACTCTTTACATATTGACGGAGGGAAAGCACCTAGAATGTGAACTGTGAAAGCCATGTAATTTGCATTATAACCGTCTGCCATCCTTTATGTACAACATTTTTGGATGCACCTGCTCACAGCAAAGGTATATTACATGTGCGGCCATGACATATCTCGTCTTCTAAAGTCTTCAGGAGTTCATGAATTTACAAATAATATATAATTTTGTTTCTATTTCTAGGAATGAGCTAGTGAATCCCTGTCATAGTGACTACATTATCGGTTTGTTGAGGACAGGTCCACAGGACACAATGCACAGAATAAAAAGAGTCAGGTGAAAAGGAAAAAACTAATTATCTTTGTAGAGATTCAACATAGGCCTTCATTGAGACCCATAAAAGCCCCGTGTCAGATGGCACAGGGCTGATGGAAGGACACCGGAGAACTATCCGTTCTATAGGCAGAGGAGGGATGTAGCGTTCCGCCCTCTTTGTTGCGGGATGAAGAGTATGTTTTGGATTTTTTTACTGTCTTTTTTTAGCATTAAGAACTGCTGCTGCAAAACCACTTAACACCAGATTTTGGCAGCCGCTAATTTTTTTTTTTAAACATGCCAGACCCCATGCAAGAATAACGAGCACCTTTGAAATTTCAATCTCCATACTGAGCACGGAAAGTTGAAACATGCTTTACGCAGCCAAACAATCAAACTGCAACAGGGCTGGAATAGCAAGAGTTATTAAATGCAACAAGTGGGTCCATTTAGTTATGTTTTTCATGATACAAAATACACTAAATTTGGACATATAGTAACTAATAAACATTTCACAACTCAAGAAACAAACATACATATTTACAGTGTAGACAACAGGTGGCCAAACATTCACCAAAGCCTTTGTAACATTGTAGTTCCCACAATTTATTCACATGAATAGCATTCAGTTTTTAATGGGCAGTACTGGCAAAATGAGCTCTAACAATTAAACATCCCTTACTACTACTGGAAAAGTAAACAAAAGAATGCCTTAAACAACCTTATGATGTCTGTTCCCTAACTGTTACAGAGAGTCTTTCACTCAGGCAGGACCTATCTACTGCCCTGATCCCCTACAACTGGGAGGAACCTGGAGTAAAACACAAAGACCTGTCTGAATCCTTTCCTGTAGACCGGAAAATGTGGGGTGGAGCGCTGACCAAACCAACCAGGCTTCCTATTTGGCTGTGCCCAATACCTATACACATTCCCCTCCTGGCATTAAATATAGGAGAAATGTATCTGCCATTGCTTACTATTCCATGCATCTTATCACTAGATATACAGTTAGGTCCAAAATATTTTCATACTTTTGGCTCTGTATGCCACCAGAATAAACTTAATAAGAAACAATCCAAATGAATTTGAAGTGCAGACTTTCAGCTTTAATTCAAGGCGTTGAACATAAATATCAAGTACAAATTTTAGGAACTGCAACCATTTTTATACACAGACTCCCATTTTGAGAGGCTCAAATGTAATTGGACAAATGAATATAATCATAAATAAAATGTTCATTTTTAATACTTTGTTAAGAATCCTTTACTGACAATGGCTGCCTGAAGTCTGGAACCCATGGACATTACCAAAGAAAGACTTTGTTTCCTCCTTTCTAATGCTTTGCCAGGCTTTAACTGCCGCTGTCTTCAGTTGTACTTTGCAGGTCTTTCTGCCTTTAGTTTTGCATTCAGCAAGTGAAATGCTGCTCAATTGGGTTGAGATCAGGTGATTGACTCGGCCATTGCAGAATATTCTACTTCTTTTCCTTCAAACCTCCTGGGTTGCTTTTGCAGTGTGTTTTGGATCACTATCCATCCGTACTGTGAAGTGCCGTCCAATCAACTTTGCTGCATTTGGCTGAATCTGGGCTGACAGTATATCGCTAAGCACTGCTAAACTCATCCAGCTGCTTCTGTCTTCTGCCACTTCATCAATAAACACCAATGATCCAGTGCCAATGGAAGCCATGCATGCCCATGCCATCACATTGCCTCCATCATGTTTTACAGATGACGTTGTGTGCTTTGGATCATGAGCTGTTCCAAATCTTCTCCACACTTTTTTCTTCCCATCATTCTGGTATAGATTAATCTTAGTTTCATCCGTCCAAAGAATGCTTTTCCAGAACTGGTCTGGCTTTTTTAGATGCTTTTTGGCACAGTCTAATCTGGCTTTTCTACTCTTCAGGCGTATGAATGGTTCGCACCTTGTGGTGAACCCTCTGTATTTGCTTCCGTGAAGTCTTCTCTTGATTGAAGACTTTGACAATGATACGTCCACCTCTGGAGAGTGTCCTGCACTTGTATGGATGTAGTGAATGGGTTTTTCTTTACCATAGAGAGGATCCTACGACCATCCACCAGTCTTCCATGGACGTCCGGGCCTTTTTATGTTGCTGAACTCACCAGTGCATTTCCTCAGAATGTGGATTTGGCAACTCCTAATGTTGCTGCTATCTCTCTGATGGATTGGTTTTGTCTTTGAAGCCTTACAATGGCCTGTTTCACTTGCATGGACAGCTCCTTTGAACGCATGATGTAGGTTCACAGCAATAGATTCCAAATGCAAATATCACACTGAGAATGAACTCCAGACCTTTTACCTGCTTAATTGTTGAAGAAATAACGAAGGAGTAGCCCACACCTGACCATGAAACAGCTTTTGATTCAATTGTCCAATTACTTTTGGTCCCTTGAAATAGGAGGGGTTGGCTATTCTTAAGAGCTGTAATTCCTAAACCCTTCCTCCAATTTGGATGTACATACCCTCAAATTAAACCCAAGGGTTTGAACTTTCAGCCCATAAGCATTTTATAACTATAACTTGAATATGTTTTGGTAAATACCTGAAAAAACTAAAATTGTGCATGTGTCCAAATATATATGGACATAAATAAATAAATATAATATAATATATATATATATATAGTGTAAATATGTGTATATGGCACTGTCTGTGGCTCGTCATTAGACCTTTGGGTTAGCTCACTGATTTGAAAAACTGTTTTTCCAGCCCTAAAGGGACAGTTACTTTCCACTTGGGATTTAATTTCATGACAACATTGTCCTGGAAGAAGACATGCTAACAAAAGAAGCAATGGGGATATTTATGATAAATTGAAATGAATTGGAGCCAAATAAATTCTGTAAATAGCATGACCAGACAGTATGTATGATATGTTTGGGTAGAGAGGGTGCCATCACTGACATTGCTACACAGTTCACGAAATGCACTCAGATAAAGTAACAACCTAGAAGGACAAACTATAAAACATAAGTGAAAATCATTCGGCTAAAGGGATACTCTCAAGTTAAAGAATGCAAGGCTTTAGGGTATCTTTAAAAACTTACTTAGAACTGAGACGCTCACAGGTGTGTATTTCCTTATTTTACTGTTTCTTATTGATTCACAAAAAAATATGACAAAGATTGTTTTAAAAAGAGAAAACGTACTTCCAGTGTTTGGCTCTTCATCCTTACCTAACCCTTTCGCTGCTGAGGCTTTTCCCGCCCCTGTGCTGAGGTCATTTTTACCGGTTTTTCTCATCATGTTTAAACGTGTTTTGAAGGCTTATTTTAGTATATGACCCAGACATATTATATATCGTTCTTTCCGTCAGACTCGGCAGATTCAGAATATGTCATTATTATATGTATACGTCATGACCTGTCTGTATATTATAACAAAAAATGCAATAAAATATGATTTTTCAATAATTTACAATGTGTAAAGTGTTTTTTTTCACATTTTAACATGCGAGCAATTGCGGTTATATTTTGTATGGGGTGCGCTTGTTAAAAAAATTAGAGATGGGGTCTCGTTACATTTTTTTTTGGGGAAAATTACACGATTTTTAACAAACGCACCGCATACAAAAATCGTTAGTGCAGCATCATTGTTCACATTATAATTGAAATGGGAACAATATTGCTGCATTAACACACCAAAAAAAAGAAAAAAAACGTGTTTTTTTTTTTATAATTTTTTTTTTTACAAACTTTTTCACTTTCGTGTTTGGTATCGTTGGAACGGCCATGCTCTGGAACGGCCATGCTCTGGAACGTGACATGCGGTTGGACGCGCTCAGCGCGTCCACCGCAACGAAGTGGCTAACAGTGTATGCTTCGGGAAGAGGCAGACATTCTTGTGCTGAGAGATCAACCAGTCAGATGCCTCTAATTGCTCAAGTAGTGAGCATCATCTGCCAATCCACACTGCACATATTGTGCACTGCAGATCATATCCTGGGAAAATTGTTCCAGAATGTGCATGACTTAATTGGACACTACTACTTACATAAGATGTAACTAGATTACTTGTGCATTACAAACAAAACCACTTTAGAAAGCACATCAGCTGGAAAAATAAAATTTGTATTTTTTTATCTCCTCTTTTAATTTTCTGGATTTTTCCCCTGATGTAACTGTAGCGCTCACCCCCGGAGGAGCCGCTGAATTTACCTCGGGATAGTCTCAACGCACTAGGAATCAGAACATCCACAACAGTGCTGGTGTATACTATTTTATATACTTTACTAATCTCAAAAGTGGCATATAATGCACAGGTATGTTGGTATGAATTTACAGGATGCGTCACGCGGGAAAAACATACGGCGGAAAAAGGAACGGTTAATCCCCTCAGCTCTGGAGTGTAAGTCCCATGAAGTAGCTCAAAATATATATATGCAATGTCTAGGGTACCCGGGTACTGTATTCAACTGGCCAGTGAATGAAAAGTGCAATCTTCGACTAGTCACCGTTGGGGCCCTGTGAATTGAATCAATATAACAAGTGTGCGTTTTCGTTTCGGAACCGTGGGCCTGGAGGCCTCTCACCCATCCGTCGAACAAACTGTCCAGCACTCGATGCCTCGACCAAAGGATCTTTCTCCGCGTTGAACCGGGACTTTGTGCCAACAAGTTTGCTCCCCGCTTGCTGAATCTCCGCAACTGGAACAAATGATCCGCCGCCTGCACTCCCAATCGATCGTCGCAGCCTCCTAACTCGGGGTCCTGCCGGAACCAGCTTGTCCTCCCAATCTCTCAGCGCTGAGCATGTAGTTCACAGCACGATCTCTGTCCCGATCTCCAGCACGAGTAAGACAGCATCTGCACTCCGGCCTGGTTGTGATCCTTGACATCTCCAACATGCGTCCTACACCTCTCGTTGCTCCACTCACACTCCGTGCCAAACACGAGGCTGCTGACGTATATATCCTCCGCTTAATCACCCCCTCTTCCTGTTTTCACGCAAAGGGTGCTGGGAGACGAAGTCCGTTTTGTCCAGCATAGTCCACAATGTCTCCAGCACTATCTCCCTCTAGTGGCAGCCATAGTCCAGCACACCAAAGCACATTTTAAGGCAACGCTACCCAACTTTTACCGAAATCTGTGCAAAAGCGTTTCTTTACTGCTCTTGTTTATTTACTCTACAGTATTTACCAGTTAATGAGGTGGAAGAGAGAATGTTTATATAAGGCAGCAGGGGGTCTTTTGTTCTCTAGGCTAACTGAGATATGAGATGGCAGCTGAATGAGATAATAATTAACCTCTGGTGATGTCCTTTGAATACATCCCACACAATACAATTCTATGGCCATTGCTACAGAGTGAGGAGCAAGTTATGTAAAGATACTGGGGGGGCAGTTTAAAACACAAAAGATGCACAAAATGTATGCACTCAGTGACACATATCGAGTAAAATATTTTCTTAACATACAAGAAAACAACTAAGTAAATGTCATATATCAACAACATAAAATAAACAGAATAAGGACATTTGATTTTTTGGTGGTAGTGGCCGTTTAAAGACTTCCAGACACTGGAAATCCCTCAGTTTTGGCCAAGGGATGGAAAAAAGGGGTGGGACCTAGCACACCATAACCAGTTAACTAAGTTCATATGGTCATGGTGGCTAGAGTGTCCCTCAAAACTCTTAGGTAAGGTGCAGATTACCCTGCCTATCACTGGTATATTCCTCTCATTTTCTAATGCACTTGTTTTCCCCACATACTTTAACAATGTCTGAACCAGAATGCATGAGGAGTCGATCAAATCCAAGGATTTATTCATTTTTCATTATTGGCGTGAATGCAAACACAGCATGTGGAGCCTACAACCAAACCCGGGTCACATTACTGGTTAATCATTCTAGAGACATTACAGTTACAAGTAAAGGTCTGTTTAACTCTACAAAACACTTCTTTGTGCCTTCTTTTTGTTTTCGTCGCTAATTATTAACTCACCTGCCTTCTCCCTGCTAGGTTATAAGCTAAGTGTGCACACCAAGTTTATCAAAGGGTTGGTTTTAAATAAAGTGATGTTCCAGAATGGATTTTCCGACCATCAAGTATGTCCCTGTGTTAGAGTTATCTCCTTGCTGGATCCTAACAGATCTGGAGAGGCACCCATTCAATCCCTTGTCTTCTGTTCACATGTATGAAAAGATAGGTATGTGGTATGAAGTGCGCACTGGAAAGCATAAGTGCATCATTTCTCAAATGGCTTTATGTGATGTTAAAAGTCAAAGAAAGAATGAATGATGCGGCTGGATCTGGAGCACACAATGAATCACAGCGGCAGAGAAGTTGAGGTAGCTCCTTCTCATGCACATAGAAATAGGGAAACAGTGATGGATTATGGTACTTTAATGGTACTTTAGGTTTTTATATTTGACAGAAAAAGCACTCATCTGACTTCATGAAGGACCTAAAGAATAAATTTTGCATGATGTTTTTTGGTCAGTTGCCATACAATGGATCCCGCTTGTCCTAATCACCCAGAGATCTTTAGAAGATATAACAATCCAGTTGGCTTAACATAGGACTCGGTGGTGGCATAAGATCGTGAGTTGGCCATGCGTGTTTACAAGTGATGGATATTGAGATAAGGAGAGAAAACAATATGCAAAACAAATGTAAAAACGTCTGTTTTATCTATTTTGAGGTTGAAAAGATAAGAGAACTTCCTTTAAGTGACTTGTCTCCTGATGTCTATAAAGTCGGATAACTACTTTAAAAACTATTAGAACAGCATTAACTATAAAGGTGGCAAGAACAAAATGTCTGATCTATTTCATCAGAAAAATAGCGTTCTATTTTTGAACCCTTTCACTAAAAAATCATTTTCCATAAAAGCACTGCCAGGACCCAGTGAATTTATGGAAAACAACTTTCCACTACAGACAGTGTTAAAAATGTTTCTACATCCTTTATATATACATTGTACATGAAGTAAGCATAGCTGTCAGGCAGAGGACTCTCCCTGATGGTGAAAAACCCTACAGCTAGAGTTTCGTGTTTCTATATAAGAAAAGTGTAAATCAGTGCTGTTCAAACAGCTTCCGCACCCTGGCAGACATATCCGAGGTGCTGAAAATGTGGGGGCATATAGTGGAGCCCATTTGAAAACTTTATTTCATTTGCAATAAACAAAATTCCTTTGCATTGCTCCAGAATATGATCAGATCAGGTTTCCTCACTGTTGGGCTTCTGCAGGAGCTTTTAAAGATCGAGTACACTTGACCATTGGGGTTACTGTAACTAAAGCTTCCTCCGCCTTTGTACCCTCATCTTTTGTGGTGCATGTCTCAGACTTGGCCACATTATATTTGGCTTCTGTGCCCACTGGAAAAGTGTTTATGCTGGCTTCCTGGATGCGACCCCTCTGCGGACCCCTCTGCGGAGTTTTGTTTCCTATTTAGATAGCTATTAGCTATTGTCTGTACTGTCTGTTTTATTGTTTGATTATCTGAGCATTTGCTGTTGATCATCTGCTTATTCTGTCTATTCTGTAGTAATCAGATTTATGAATCCCGTGAAGTGCTTCTCACCTCCCAATCCCTCAGGAAGACAGTGTGCAGAGCTGATTGTGTCATTTTACTACCTCCCTGTTTCTCATACAGACTGCTTCCCATTTCAAATAAAATCAGTATTCTTTCCTGCATTAAGTTGTGTCTGGTTTTTGGGGGGAGCTACCCAGAGTTATACAACAAACCCCTCAAGTTGTGGCTGAGGGTTGTAGAGCAAGGAAAGCTACTGCAGATCTGTTGACTGGGGAGAAGGGGCGGACGCTGTAGCAGGTCCGGGTCTGGTCCTCAAGCCAGGGACCAGTCTCACCCAGTTCCTTTTACAGTTAATTTCAGTTCGTATAAAAGAGGTAGAAATTGTCTAAATATTTTAAAGTCCAAAAATGGACTTCAAAAGATTTTAATAAATATAAAATGAGACCAACTAAAACATTGTGAATAAAATTATACACTTTACATACACTTCCCCTCAAGACTACATAAAAAAATAATGTTAAAGTATACACACCGGGGAATAGGTTTCATTTATTGCCATGTGTGACATCTACAACAAGGAAAATCTTTATTTTGACTATCCTATGGTAGGCATATTATGACATCAAGCAATAATTTACCGTCCTGGGATTCAGTCTTTCCGAATAGTGCAACAACTCCGTTGATCCCATCACTTGCATTAAATATACATTTATTAATCAGAAGATCTGATCCCTGGCTCATACCTGGCAGTGCACATAACATGCAAAATCAGAGCCTACATGAAATTGAAAGTGATGCAGATTATCACAAGTATCCTCGGCATCCTGGAGTATTAATTTATATTACCAGACGCAACATTCAAGAACCAGCGAGACAAAATCTCACAGACACGGCTGAAAAAAAGAGACAAGGTATACAGACACAATGTGCAAAGCCCAGGCCAATGGTAGCATAAACAAAACAAACCAACAAACAAAATATACAAAAAAAACAGACAAAATCCAGATAAAACAGGGATGACTGACCTTGGGCAAACAGATGTTGATAAAACACATTTATATTCAATCTCATAACCACTGAGTGCCCTGAGAATCTACCTCTAATGGATTTATTCACTAAATCTGGAATTTTAAGAATTATGGGGAATTCATTATTTTGGATCAAGATAGCTCTGTTAGAATCAGGTCTGTCATTGCTAAGATCTGATTTTTTTTTCTCATTTCGAGGTGATTGGTACACTCGCAAGAGGGGATTGCAATCCCTGGTGCGCACACCTCCAAAAAAAGAGTGCATTTCCACACGGCACACAACTTTTAAGAAAAAACATCTGCCTCACTATATGCTGCCTATATGTTTTGAATGTCTAACTCCATTGTAGTGTTTGCTTTGACCCTCAGGACATTAGTTAAAAACCAATGAAATTTGACTGAAATCTGCCTTCTTACAGGGACTTCACGGGACTTTTCATTTTATTAACCTGTGGCAAAGAGTGAGCAGTATAAATATTTTATATACGGTTGGGATAATTATAAAGCCGCAATGTTTACCATTGTTGCAACTAGGGCGATCTTCAATCATCCAAAGAAGTTAGTCTATCAGGCAGGTGAAGTTGCTGCAGATAACAATGAACATGCCTGAACAGCAATACAGTTGACCATCCCTTATCCAGAATACTGAAATCTGGAAATTTTGGAGTCTGGAGAATTTCAGTTTTACTCATCTCCATGACGCTCCACATGAGTCCTGCTGCACACCAGTGCTCCATCAATGACTGCAGCACAGCAAGGAACACATTGGGAGACTCGGTACAGCCATAGCATTTGACTCCAAGCACCATGTCCCTCAAAAACAGCTGCACAGTGTTGCCTAGCATGTATACATGTTAGTACTGCAAAAGGAAGGGTAACAATGCAACCCTGCCGCAACACCTCTACGACTTCAGATTCTCCAAGATGCCAAAATCTGGAAGAATCCAAAATCCAGAATGCTTGGGTTCCCAAGCATCCTAGATAAGGGGTGCTAAACCTTTACCACCATTAATCGTAAAAGCTGTTCTCCAATTACCTTTATTTCACTGGTGTTTCCGACACAGCTTCGATTTGGCTGTCTCCATAGACCTCCCATATAAACTACTGTGAAAACAATGGTAGAAATCAACACTGGACGAAACATAAATGGAAATTATGGTGAAATCAACCCTTAACTACTAGGACAGAAACTAGAGTGGAAACTCCATTTAAACCTATCCTGAGACCCTACGCTAGACAACTTCGGCAAAAGAATTACAATGGTACGGTGTAGGGCAAAACTACTTTGGAAGTTCCCTAAACCGTAGTTTTGCCCTACTTGTCCCACCAGAGTTCACTGAAGTTAAACAAACTCTCTTTCAATGAAAGAATGGTTTGTGAATATAAACCCTACTTTCTTTTTGACTTAATCAAATGTAAAGAAAAGGAGATCGAGGTAGACTATTTTTTAACAAATTATAAAGAAAAATATGTAAGTGAACGTTGCTTTCAATGTTCACTGGTTGATCCATCTCTAGTAATTAGCGTTAAGATAAGTAAGGTATTGCAAAGTGCTAGCACTAACTACCGCAGGGAGGCGCAATGCAAATATTTAGCTACTAATAAAAGCTGATGCTAAATGTTTCTGCTTTTGAAAAATCATTTAGCACCCCCTACAACCCCCCCCAATAAATCCGATGCTCATCCTGCGGCGAGAACGGTGCCCCGACCCTCCGATCCTCGTCCCTGGGAGCAGAGTGAGACTGGGAACAAATAATTCCCAGTCTCCCTCCGTGATCACTCCCCTATGCGCTGCGGCACGATCTTGCAGAGCTTGCATCCTGGAAGTGCAACCCTACATGGAGTCCTATGAACGTGCGTATCCCAGTGGTTAGCGCTGCATTCCGGGGCAAGGCAGCGCCTTCCCCAGAATATTGCGGTAAAATGGGGATGCTACGGAGATCTCTGCTGGTGCAGATTTACCCTGTTAGGAATAGTGTCCATAATGTGTAGAAACGACACACATTCTTGAAAAATGGGATTCTGTCCGGTCTATCACTCAAGCTCTAAAACATTTCAGAAATAAATAAGAAAGATACAGAGAAAGCAGGACACAGCAACAGAGAAAACAATGTTCAGAAAAACGAAGACATATAAAGCATATAACGCCAAGAAATGGAGCATTGTGTGGACCAAATAAACATTAGCAAGGTAACGTCGAGCTGACATAATGCATAGACACATACGTGCAGAGGGAATGTAGACAGATATACAAGGAGTAGGAGAAGGTTCATACTGACCCAGAATTAGAGCTAAAAACACACAACTACCAAGAAATACGTAATGAAAAGGATGCACGGACAAAAGGAAAAGACAAATCAGAGATTTCAGAGACAATAAATGGACGCAGACGATAATGAAACAAGACAGATGGACACCTAAATATATACATATTAGGCGGAAACATAAAACGCAAAGGCCGGACAGGGACCTAGAGACGATGTTAGAAAAGGCAGATGTTCTGACAATATACGACACGGAATCATCAAAAGTCACAATGAAGAAACAACACAGAGGACATGCAGACACTGAGAAATAGCAGACATGTCTATACATAACATTAACATAGACTAAATACAGAAATAAAACCAGTATACAGGACAGCTAGAAAATCTTTAAAAAAGGGGCTGTTTCAAAATGGTGTGTCAAAATGTGACACAGAAACACAGACAATAATCATTTCTTCAAGGGATATGCTAGACGTACAAACAAGGCCAGCATTAAGTCCAACGTGAGCGTCCAAAGACAGACAAAACAATGAAAATATACAGTCATACAGATATCCAATACGTATGTACAAATACCTAGACAATATGCATGCAAAGAGATATAACGGTACAGAAGTGCTTCAGATACTGGAAAAAAAAACATAAAACATAACATAGCACATAGTTAAACAAATGGTACTATGATAAATATAGACAAAATACAAACAAGATGACATTAGACAGAGACGTATGATATAAATGATGTTTATAGATACTGACAGCATGGTACATAAAACAGATATGAAAGGGTATTTTCAGAAGCAAAGAGATGTAGGCCTGAAAAGCATAATTCATTATTATTACTAAGTTCCACGTAGGACAGGATCACAATGGGCTTTTTAGGTGTGCTTCAAACTATACCATAAGAATAAAACCATAATAAACTATAAAGTTCTTAATCCTACATTTCTATATAAACTCACATTATTTATCAAGAGTCCCACAAAATGATGTGCCTCCAAACATGGAACTTAGGCCATTTAGTAAGTAAGCTTCATGGAGGAACCTGGAGGGCCTAACATAACCTGTCTCTAAGAACCTGTAAGCACATATCCCTGGAAGACAAATACAAAACCAATGTACACCAAGCTGTTAGTATCAACAAGTCGTTATAGGGATACTGTAGAGCTTTAAACAGTATGGGGATTATGAAAGGGTTAAACATCAGCCCCTTCTGACCACCTCCTGCATTGACCCTTGAGATCCTTAACTCCCCTTTTATCCACTGCAGTCCTCCCTCTGTGATCCTCATGCTGATGTCCCCCAAGTTGCAGCATGTCATGTGACCATCAAGGAGATTAGACAATCTAGAGAGCAGCCAGCCAATCCAGTAGCTCTCAGTGCAAGTACTTTAAGAACCAATAGAGGGAGATGGGTCATGAAATGGGCCCCATCTCCTAGTCTCAATCCCTGAACTGCAAATCATCTTTCACTGAAGCTTCTGGGAGAAATTAAGGCTCTGCACTTGGAGGGCTGTATCATCCCTTCGAGAGCCCATCTGGAGGGAAGAGAGGGAAAAAAAGTGCTCAGGGCACTCTGGCATCTCAACATACATAATGTGGTCACACTGCTGAGAGTGTCCTTTTAAGTATCAGATTCTACTCGTCAATACTAAAAGCCCCTGTATTATTGAGCAGAGTTGCAAAAGGCTCTAACGCTTCCTAGTAGTTGTACAGGACATGCTAATATGGAGAAAAATAAGCAATTCCAAGGTTGGTAGTTATTTTCACTTGCGACTGGTGATGACATAAACTGAACAGTACGAAAAATTGGTGTGAAATGATTTTGTATTAGAAAATTACTTAATACTGAAAATTTATTTGCTGAAATTCTACACTTACCCCTCACCCTGTGATGTAATCCTGTGAATAATCCTACAATCCACTCCAAATTGGGGACAGGTAAAAGCTACGAAATGAAAGCTAAGTTAAAATGGTATAAGGTGTTAGCTCGGGCTCCTATTATCATATATCACTTATTCCAGCTATTGTTCATAAAATGTTATGCTAATCTATTGTTTTCACTCTCTGTTGAGCCTTGGACGGATAGATAGGTTGTCACCTCCACTTTTTCTATGTGGCCTCAGATTAGGTCCGGATTGTATGATTTCCGTTTTTGGCCTGTCTTGTTTATATTGTATACACCTGCTTCTTCTTTACAGAGAAACACTTGAATTTCTCAGTCATGAGACTGGTCCAACGGTAAAAAAAAAATGGTATGGTGATGGTTCAAAGGGACTTTGTTTTAATGGTGTCGATGAACCTGTGTATGAACACTTTGTTTCTTCAGATCACTGAAACGTAAGGATGAACTGGCTTCAAAAAATGGATATTAAAGAAATGCCTGCAGCCATAAAAAAAAAAAAAAGTCCAAGAGTCTACGGGACTGAGATAGTGAAATCTGATAATGGACATAAAAGTGTAAAGCAGACAGAAGTTGTGGGAGAAACAAAGGACACAGACAAAGGCGGGTGGGGAGGCGTTGGGGGGGAAGCTCTATTCCTACATGGAAATGCTCAAGTTTTTGTTTGTTTGCTTACGGTTTTGCGCACTGCTCTTTTTTTCCAGATGAATAAACACAGGATATTTGGTGGGATGAAATCTGCAGCAGAGATAAGTAAATTCATGCTTTCTTCTGCTGCATGAAATAGCTAGGGAGGGGACATCAATGGCCACAATGGTGGTTTTTTTTTTACAAAAAATTATCTCTAACTCCCATAATTCCTAGTAAACTCCACTATAGAAAAGGGCAGACTCACTGCAATGGGAAGCAGATATACAGGTAGGCAATTGAGGAAAAACAGGACACGGTAAACCAAGATTACAGTGTTCCAGGTACCCTGGTGCAGATGTATTTTTTTCTTTTACCTGCCTCCTCTGCATATGAATGAATAGCAATTATTACAACAAAATGGGCAGTTCTTCATCAAAAGTATAAAAGATAACAATCTGTACTTTAAGATGAACTCTTCAGGAAAAATATAAAGTGTCCTTCACAATGGATGAAGAGCTGGGGGAGAGATAAAGGAGCTGGGCAGTAGCTCAGATGTAAAGTATTGTGGGGCGAAGAACAATAGTAGTTAGAAGGCTATGGCAGACAATATGAGATGTAACAAAAGGAATGGATCTCATAAGAGAAAGCTGTACAATTGTGCTAGGCAAAAACACATGGTTTCAAATTCATTAGAGGTCAAATAAAGTTGGCTGCCAAATTCGGCTGCTTTATTTCACTCGAATTGTACTTTTTAAAGAAGACTCTAAAATATAGTGAACTACAACTACATGAATAATAAATAATAATAAAATAAAGGAGAATAGGTAGTGAATGAATTTAGCTTCTGCTTGCTCAATCAGTTTTATATAGAAAACTGTTGGTCGCACTCAGTTGACCACCACCTACTAAAAATGTAGTCCTACACCGCTAGATAGATCAGTTGCTAAGATGGGAAATTGTTTTTTTTTGTCTACATTTTTGCAAGAGAATGTTCAATTCCAAAAGTCCTAAGGAGGTGACAGATCCCAAATAAGAATACATCCTACCTTATAAGACTTTCATTGAGGAAATGGATTATTTGTTATAAGAAAACAAGGCTAAACTGTACTAACAATCCAGCAGGCCACGCTCTAATGTAGGAATACACAGTACTGCACTGTAATAGAGCTGAATATCCTCCTCATAAGACAGGCCACAGAGCATTGAGATTTCTATGCGTGGGAGCAGAAGCCTATGAAAACAATGATGTCACGGTCTTTGGCATGGTATGTGACGTATGGCCTATGTACACCACGTCTCGACAATGTTTTCTCATTGGAAACATACTGCCAAGGAAGAATATGTTGAAATCACAGGCAAACTGCCCAATATTGAAGAGACACAATGCCTTCCTAGGACAAAGTGACAGGCCTTGACCTGCTGTCACTGACTTAGCCTAATGTAGGATAGTGTGCCAGTCCATCTTACTACAGTATGGATGAGGATACACGTGAGGATAAATTCACTATTGAGACACATACAAAGGTAACATGGCAACTTTGGGACTTTGTAGGAGTAAAATGTGCCACTAGCACATGAAAGCTACACATTGAATTGCACCAGGGGATATAATGTATTCTTCAGTGTGCCCTACAGAAGCACACGTGGACATTACCTTATATTACCTTAGAGGTATACAGAGCTAAATATTACCTCCCTTTCCCGCAGAAGCACGCGTGGATATTACCATAAAGGTATACGGTGATAAACAATACTTCCACATCTTCCAGAAGCACACGTGGATATTACCATTGGTAAATATTACCTCCGTGTCCTGTAGGAGAACACATGGATATTACCGTAGAGGTATATGCTGCTATACATTACCTCCATCTGCTGCAGGAGCACATATGATTACCATAAATGTATACAGTGCTAAACATTACCTCTAAGTCCTGCAGGAGCACACATAGATATTACCGTAGAGCAGGGGTCAGCAACCTTGTCCTGCCAGATGTTTTGGAATTGCATCTCCCATGATGCTCAACCACTCGCTAGTTTAGTTGAGCCTTGTTGGAAATGTAGTTCCAAAATATCTGCAGGGCTACAGTTGCTGACCCCTGACGTAAAGGTATACGGTGCTAACATTACCTGCATGACCTGCAGGAGGACACAAGGATAGAATAATGCAGTACTAACCTCCACGTCCTGCATGAGCACACAGGTATTGTAACCATACAGGTCTGCACAGTTGCAGGATCTTGCAGTAACTCTCATATGACTCGTCTCTGTAACCCATATATTAAACTAATTATATATATATATATATATATTATATATATATATATATATATATATATATATATACACACACACACACATATCACACTGCTCTGCGGGTGCACATATTACACTAAGCTTAGCGGAACAATATGTCTGTTAGTGCAGAGTTATTGTTATAGCCCTGAAAAATGTCACAATGTGGTGATACAACACACAGTGATAGAAACCTGGAATACCTGTATGGGTGTATCAGTCCAACCTAGAAGACCATTATTTTACCACACGTGTGCACACAATGAAACACCGCTCAGTAGAGATCACAGTGTTACACTAATCGTGCTAGAGCAATGAGTGTTAAACACTGACTGCCACGTGACTGCTACCAGGGATGGCGCGTACTGAGATTCTCTCTATTTTTCATTTATGACTTGCTGTACATTTTTACCTAATGTGACACACGTCTGTAATCAAATGGAGAACTATGTGCAGATGCTGCTCTTTATTTCTATATAAATATACTACCATGTTGACCCATGAACATACTCTGTCTCAGGAAAATCTTGACATACGCCTTGCACGTCCAATACACTGTCCTCTAAGTGTGCATCAACTCACACCCATAGAGTACACAGACTCCTAAACAATGTCAACTGTAAATGTCACATTTCGCACAGTGTAATGTCCATACGCAGCAGGCATACACGGTGGCACACAGGCCTGCAGGACACACTACTGTGGTGGCCTCGCTGCACACGCTTGGATGTTAATGGCACATTTCCTGCCTCATTACACACCAAAGTTATAGGGTCTGAGAGCCACTGTGGGGTGGCTGTGCAGTATCATTGCCCCCTCCCTCCAATCTGACTGATCTCAGCTGTGTAAACATCCCATCCTCACCCTATAAAACCCTCCCCATGCCTCAGGGGGCATGAAAACTGTCACTCTGGCCTAGGCAGAGGTATACAGGGGGGGGGGCCTTGCACCCAAACCCTGACATCATCTTCCTCCAGCCAGCAAGCAATGTGAATTATACCACATTTTTACAATGCAAACAAAAAATATGGAGTGCTTATGTTTGATTATTTTGATTGCACAGTCGTTTTTTAGTCTTTTTCTTAATTTGTTGGACTTTTCATATTTGTTTCCTTAAATTTATTAGAATCTCTTAAGAACAGACACTGTGATAAAACAATACACCTGCACCCTCACACCTGTAGTACCCGGTATAAGTATCCCTATGCAATACAGTTGACCTTAACCAATTAAAAATCAGGCTGGATTTAAGAAAAAAAAAATCTAGAAACACCCTCTCATTCTAGTACAAAAGATAAAAAATACATAAACCAAAAGTGAACATTAGTAGAAAGTTCTCTGTAATATCCATGGGGACAAACTCCCGCTTTCCTGATAGAAGCAAAAATCCCAGCCTAAGTAACGTGGTATGAGCTAATAATAATAATTACAATAATAAATAATACATGACCCTGGGGTGAGGGAAAGAAGTGAATCAATGTGCGGAATCAGAAAGGTGCCATCTATTAAACGGGTTCTAATGATGTATCCAAGAAAAGAAGGAATAGGAAGATGTCAGGTGATTTTTCTGTATAAGCAGCAATGATCTACAATATTTGCATACGGGACTCGCTAAGATCTTTACCTTTGAGAAGTCACTGTCCTTGTAAAATAGGATATTTGAATATGGGGTGGTGCTATAACATGGCATAGTTAGTTATGGGGTTCAGATTTCTATCTATAAGAACGAATAAGCACATGAAGGTACCCCATGTCCATATATGATGGAATACTTGGATACGCGGACTTAATTTCTGTAGAAAATGAAGTTTTACCTATTTTTCCTCTCTGTAGAAGAAATATCTCCATAGGGCGACTCATTCGGACTGTTTTCTATGAAATCAGGCTTATTAAAACGCATCGTTTTAGGAAGCTGACGAAGTAAGACTTGCAAATTCAGCCACACGGATAGGTTAAATGTAAGATGTGGACAGCGAGAGAGGAAAAAAATGTAAAAAATATATAATAAGTCTACTCACATGGGAAAGAAAATAGATCTACTTGCCAGCAAATCACAACGTCTGGCTGTCACTGTCAAGTGATTTTAAAGAATCTTCAGCATCCCCTATATATAACAGGCATTAATTTGATTTAAGATGGAATTTGCTGTGGTTTTTTTGTTTTATAATTTCGGAATTAGTGGACTGAAATTCACTCACATAAACCACGCTTTCTACAATCAGCTCTTCTCATCATCAAATCTCAGTCGAGTGACTTCTTGACGGTGATTTTTTTTTTTGTGATAGGAATTTGGGGAACCCACGCAAGATGTCACCTTGACATCTCTTTAGAAAAATAAACCTGGAGTTTGGAACAGGACAGTCTCTTAAAAGGCCAGATTGCCTTTTTTCTTCAGATATTTAGGGAGAAAATCTGAGAACAACACGTGCCTAAATCAGAAATAGTTTTACTATATTATGCACTTGACTTAAAAGTGATGTGAAGTGAGACCACGGAAGGGATTTTCCCTGATGCAGTGCGATCAACAAGAATTTGCTGCAGTTAAAGGCCTTCTTCTCCCTCGGGCATTGTGATAATGATGCCAACAGTCTCAGTAAAAGGAGGTTCCCCACTTGCAAATTATTGTGCACAGTTCCGTCCCCGTCCCCCAAGTCTGCTGCTATGTGCTTCATTTTAAACCAATTCCATCAACCACCATCCCCAAATCAGAGCCTAGCTTTGAGTAGAGCTCTAAAACTTGGATTAAATGGTTGAATCAAATGGAAGAAGAGATCGGGGCTGGTTTTTACTTAAAAAAAGAAAAGAAATACAATAAAATAAAGTTATAACACAGCAGCCGTATGAAATAAACGTAATTGTTGGCAGATTGAAAAGCGCCTTTTGTTAGCAACACAGACGAGTCCCAATGGGGATTTAGGACAAGAATGGGGGCTGACAACCTGTCTAGTACATTAGTCAAATATATGTTGTGATTTACGCATGTCACGTGCATGTTTTGGAGATTTCGACACGCTCTAGGTAAGTAAAAGGAAGAATCCTATCCTTACCCTGCTTTGCCAAAGTTACTGACAAAACCGTATGTGCTTAAACACGACGACACTATTCGAGGAGCTCGGTGAAAATTTTTATTAAATCTTTACTATTTTTGCTCAGGATAAAAAAAAAAAATCAATTTCGGCAGCAGTGTGCAAGAAGAATGTATTAATGCAAAAAGGTTGCTTACCAAAATTCGATTTTAACTGTTTAGTAAGAAAAAACAAACCCCCCCAAAAAATTCCCAAAGATGGTGACATTACCAAAAAGTGCATCCACAGCCAGACCTTTTATTTCCAAACTTAAAATAGTCATTTAGGAAACTGAAAACAGCAAATAACACGTATTTTACCTTTTTTTTAATATCCAAAAGTACAGAAGCCTTCGAGCAGGGGATGATTTTATTTAGATTTTTCTTGACTAGATGCAAGAGTCTAGTTTTTCTCTCCTGACATTGGATCGACAGAGATGTTTAGAGCCCCCCCCCCCAGTTCCAAGAGAGGGTGAAATCCCGTGCGATTGTATTTAAAAAGTGTCCGCACAAGTACTGACCAGGAAAGTTAGGCTCAGCTCTGGATAGAGATATATATATATATATATATAATATTGGTGCATGTGCTGTAAATACAGAGAAGAAAATAACTTTCTTAAAATCCTCTGCCTCCAGAGAACTTTATAAAGTGATTCCAAACAAACTATACAGCCTTAAAAATAAATAAAAGTAAATAATAAGGACATGTTGAATATGTTTCCATGTCTTAACCAACAGGTTTATAAAACAAAACTTCGGAGAACACTAGGCTTTTAAAACCTGACACACAAAATAACACAGGTATAACACATTAATAAAATACCACTTTTGACACCAATTACTCTTGTAATAGGAAAAATGGTGTAAAATGACCTATTTCCATGAATAAAAAGCATCCATTTTCAATCTATACTAATTCGTATGAAAAAAAATTGGTCTTTTACATAGGTGTTAAGGAGAGGAATCCTGGGAATAAAAGGTACTTAACCCAGTCGAGGTGTAAAAGGAAAAAAATGAACACCTGACTGTGTGTCTGCATATACTTTAAATTAACGTATGATTATTGTTATTATTAATTATTGTTAATTTATTATAAATAATGTTATATTCTGCAGAACTGTACGTACACCTCAAAATCTGATATATATTTCATACATATATATATATATACACACAGCAAGAAGGAGACCTACATACTATATCAGTCTGTAGTGATACCTTTTTTTATTGGACTAACGCTACATTTAAAATACAAGCTTTCGAGAGTGATCCTCCCTTCGTCAGGTCTAGAAGCTTACCTGACGAAGGGAGGATCACTCTCGAAAGCTTGTATTTTAAATGTAACGTTAGTCCAATAAAAAAGGTATCACTACAGACTGCCATACTCGTTATTTTTGCATCTGGACTAACACGGCCTACCCTATCTATCATATATATATATATATATATATAAATTGATACATAGATAGGCATAGTTTTATATGCACCAATACACACATACTTTTTTACGACTTCTCCCTACCAGTACTTAATTATCGCCTAACCCAACTTCAGCCTTTTCTATAGTATTTTCAGATATCTCTTAGAAGAGATAAGCTCTATATGTATAGTTTCCTATAACCAGTGCACTTTTATAATTGCAATGCAGCTGGATAAAAAGTAAACACACACATTTTTCTACCTGTGTGTTTTTTTCTGTAGACTTTGGTCTGTGTACACCATAACACACCTTTCAGAAGCAAACACGCAAGACTACATTTTTTTGTGCTTTTTTTTTTTAAATTTACCTTGAACCACAAGTCACGTCTGATTTATATGTGTGTGTAAGGTTACGTACGTGCTATACAAAAAAAAATAGTACATGCGTGTGCGGACACAGAAGAAGAACAACCCAGCAAAAAGTCATACAACCACGCATTTATACATAATTAAGGATAAACTTCAGTCGTTCCATCAGTGCTAAAAACTGAATGTGCTTCACGTTTATCTTTCTCATATATATATATATATTTTTTTTTTATTATTGCTGGAAATTAATTTAAAAGCAGGACTTGGCACTATCATTTCAGTGTTCTACCTATTAATATACACCTAACAACACAAAACAAACAAAACAAACGAAGGAGCAAACAACAGCTTTACTGGACAATGGGGAAATGTTTATGTGCTATCTAAATGATAAATAATGGGTGGGGGGAAGGGAAGGTGACAGAACCAAGGTCACATGGAGGTGGCGCTCGGGGAAATAAAAAAGTTTTACTAACTAAACTTAAAGCTCTAGATCTATAAAAATTGGGACTTGGATGCAGATCGAAGGTTGTTAGAACAGTGGTGATGTTACGGGGAGACGGACTGGAACAGAAGCTCCTCGGAACTTGGTGAAGTTTGGAGAAAATTAGGCAAACTTGTAAAAAAATAATATATATGTGTGTGAGCTCTCTTTTTAAAGTAAAGAACGAGGCCTTATTACCAAAGGCCACACTAACCAAACTGGTCCCTGGGTAAACTGTACATAAGGTGTGTTTAGAAATATACTCTTTATGTAAATGATGTTGGCATTTGGTCTAATAACCTAGTGTATTTTGGCATCTATATTCCCAACATATCTCCATATATTTACATACCAAGCACACACTTAAAGACACCCACACAGATAATGGGAGCAATCACTGCCTGATTACTGTCACCTCATTAGCATGTGCAGAAGTGACAGACCATTTCACAAGATTTGCACATTTTTTTTTCACCAAGGGCCACGTGTATAGTGAGATCTCAGTGCATTTTGCAAATAGCCGCGATTAATAATCAGGACGAAAGAGAACCATGCCTCTAAAAATAATTAGAAAAATTGAAAAAAAAAGAGATTTTGCACGCTTTCTCAACAATAAACTATATACTATCTATGTGACTTAATGGCAACACTAACGTATACAATGTATAAAACACATTTATATTTATAAATATTATATAATATATATATCTGTATATTTGTTACTTTGTATGTATATAAATGAACAAATGTTAAAATTATGCATTTTCACATTTGGGGTTAATAAGTGAGAAGTTGTATGCTGTAATAGATTACTTTTTCCTGGCTTAAAAAAAAAAATAGAAAAAAATGCTATAATAATATAAAATTCAGAGCGATACGTGGCATAACAGAAGTCGTATGTCCACTTTTGGGGTGATCGAACAACTCTAAATAAGGTATAAACAGCAGGTAGCACACTGGCTGCAGTTGAACTACAAGTCCCATGATCCTCAGCGGAGCTCTCACGCCAAGAAGCGCGCACGTAGCTGGCTGAGCGTCAGAGAGGTTGCAGTTTCGCAACAAGTGGAGGAACACATGTTGACAAGCCATGATCCACACCAAGTTAACGGCGGTGTGAATTTATTCGATTCGCCTAAACTATAACACAAACACGTGTAAAAATAAGTACTGGTATCAAAAAAAAGTAACAAACGCCAGGTGCTGCGCTATCTTAGAGCTGGGAAGCGCTGCTTTTTAATTCACAATTTTTTAAGGAGTGAGGACAGCTGAATTTTAAACGACTTGGGCGAGTGTTAAAGATTCCTTTCGCTTGACAAAAGCAGGTTTTTTTTTTCTCCCCTTTTGTTCTTTTTGCACGTGATACAGAAGCCAAGTCCCCGCCACTTATGGGTAAACAAAAAAAAAAGGAAAAAGAAAACAAAGATATAAAGAAATTCTGTGAACCACACTCAAAAGCTGGGAATAGGTATCAGGTCGTAAAGCCCAGATTATGAGTGGGACAGTGAACCTATGTTGAAATATGTGACATATAGCAGGCACAGGAGCTAACACTCAGTCACCTGGCAGGAAAGTAACTTTGTTACTGTACAAAGCACTCTGTCCCCAACCTTTCTTTCATTACAGAAGCCAAGGATACACCTCATGCATCCATATGGAAATCTCACCCACATGTGCACAAACACCCACCTATCTATAACTCATTGTAGTGGGCTTTGTTTTATGTTTATTAAATCAGATCAACTATGTAACTCTATAATCACGCACTTCACAGGGGCTGGGTGACTTCGAGGAGTTATGTAGCCATGGTTCTGACACCTATGCTTTGGCTAGTAACATTTTTTCAGGAAGAAAATGTAACTCTTTCTATCTCTCTATGTAGATCTATGTTTTAATTGAAAACACTTAAATGTCCAAAGAAAGGAAATTATATAAATTTACGTTCTCACCCTCTGGCTCAGTAAAACAACTTTTTTTCTAAGAGAATATCATATATATAACATATAGTGTAGATAAACATACAGATTATATATATATAGTGGAGATACACATATAGATTGTATATATATATATATATATATGCGCTGCGGAATATGCTGGCGCTATATAAATAAAGTATAATAAAAATATATATACACATACAGACTCTATCTAGGTTCTAAAGTTCTAAATTCTTAAAGAGTTTGCCAAAATTTCAATGTTTTTGGACTCAGGACATACTTGAAAATGAGAGAAATCTCAATGTATCCTTCCTGGTAAAATCCTTTATAAATAAAACTCGCACGGATAAACATTTAAAAAGTTAGTTTATGATAGTTATAAACATATGAAGAAGAAAAAAAGCAACAGAACATAATATGTGCAGAAATATAATAAAGAAAAACAAAGGGCTGAGCAGTGATCTAAGTGTAATCTTACCTTTGCATATGTCCTCAGTGATTGGGAGTGATGGATCTGCCAGGGAGTGGATCCATACAATGATGGGGGATCACAGAAGTCACATTACAAGTGGGGAAAGTTGCCCTTGTATCCAGACACAGCCTGATCCCCTGCAAACACACTGAGCCTGTGTGTGTCCCAAACAGATACTGAGTATCCCACAGGAGCAGGTGGACTGTACGAGGAAAAAAAGGGGAAAGGGGGAGGATAGGAGAGGGAAAAATATAGAAGAAGGTGAATATATGTATATATAAATATAAAAAAGAAAGTCCTTTCTGGTTTGGGTAGAAATCAAAACAACAACAACAAAAAAAACTTGAGGAGGAAGGGAGAGATTGTCCTTGCTTCTTCCAACGCACAGAGTGACTGGATCGAGGAACAGCAAATAATACAAAAAAAGAAAAGAGTAAAAAAAAAAAAAAAGGAAAAACTCCGTCCTCGCCCCCCCACTGTGACACTACAAAGACAAGAGCAGAGCAGCACCTCTCTCTATCTGCCCTGAGCCCCCTCCCATAGCACACACACACCCACACACACACATACAAAAAAAATCAGACAATCCTCTCTCCCCCCCCCCCTCCTCCTCCTCCCTTCCACCCCCCTCTCCTCTCTGCAAGACACCAGCTCTGAGACTGAAAGCAAAGAAAGCAAGGCAAGAGGAGAAGAAAAGACTGGCTCTCCTCTCCAGGCACGAAATCTGAGCCGCTTCTTCACATCTCACTGCACACGCCGGCTCAAGCAGCAAATATTCACCGACAGCGGGCCCCGCACCTCTCCTCCTGCACGCCGCTCCGCACCTCTCCTCCTGCACGCCGCTCCGCACCTCTCCTCCTGCGCGCCTCACGGCCCCGCACCTCTCCTCCTGCGCGCCTCACGGCCCCGCACCTCTCCTCCTGCGCGCCGCTCCGCACCTCTCTTCCTGCGCGCCGCGTGGCACCGCGCCTCTCCTCCTGCGCGCACCTTTCCTCTTGCGTTCCACGTGGCCCCCCACTTCTCGCGCGCCCCAAAGCCTGGCACCTTTCTTCCAGTGTTCCTCGCGGCTCCGCACCTCGTCTCTTGCGCGCCTCGCGGCTCCGCACCTCTTCTAAACATGCTCCAACCTGCCCTCTGACCCCTATGCCCGCTCCTCGGAGATTAAGCAGACGTTGTGAGGGTGTGTGTGATTCATTGTCCTGCTGAGTGGGATTTCACCAATATAAGAGGGGTATGGATATGTGCGACAGACAGATGGACCAGAAGAGACAGACAGATGGATGGATTAGGTCTGAGCTGATGAGTGTTGGTATCTAAGCTTTTTGAACTTCACTTTTGTTGCTTGCACTTTTAAACCCTCAGCCCAGCAACCTCAAACCTTCCTAAACCAGCCCTAAAACAATGGCGTGTGTTCATGAACCAGGACAGTGATTCCTGGTGACGTCACTCAGAATATGGCAACTTTATGGACCAAAAGTTTGGTAAAACTTCTGCAAAATTCCAGATATCTCTTAGTTTTGACATGGCTATTTATTGCTGAATTTTCACAATAGTGGACACCATCTCTTATCTTCATCACATGTGGAGGCAAAGACGCTATTAACAGGTCTATTCAGAGAGAGGTGAAACTCAGGAGAATGACTGGAGAAGTGAAAATTCTAGGTCAAAATAGCCAAACCAGAAAAATTCTCCGATTTATCTCACTTTCCAAATGGGCTATTTGATCTAGATTGTTCTCTACTCCTGCCAGTTCTCCTGGTTTTCACCTCTCTCTGAATAACCCTGTGAGGTTTGATTTTTATATTATTATTATCGTCATCATTTATATAGCGTCAACAGTTTCCGCAGCGCTTTACAATAACCAAAAGGAACGAGATACAGATAAACGGACATAGGATGGAAACTAGAGGTGTAGATTTACAGGCTTATTCAGAGAGAGGTGAAAGGCAGGAGAATGACTGGAAAATGGAAAATTCGAGGTCAAAATAGCCAAACCAGAAAAATTCTCCCATTTATCTCACTTTCCAAATCGGCTAATTTGACCTAGAATTTTCTATTCTCCAGCCATTCTCCTGCTTTTCACCTCTCTCTGAATAACCCTGTTAGTATATATACACTAGTGTATATATACTTTCTTAAAAAATAAATATTTACTGTATATATATATATAATATATATATATATATGTAGCGGGAGGCACACAGAGTTCTGTAAAAAGTCAAAATACTTATTAAGGCTAGGGTCAGACTAACGCATTTTTCACGTTGTCCGTGAAAATGTGCGTTCGAAGAATGGACGTATTTTTTCACGGAATACGCAATAGCGGTCATACTATGCGCAGTTTCATCCGTGATTTTGTACGGATCATCAATAAAACACTTCTTGCATCTGGACGTTATGTTGGCCGGACATTAGCAGTGTCTGATGTCTCCAATTCACGCACACACGCCTCTAGCGGACGCAGCGCACTCTGTACGTCAGTACTAGTGGTTTAACGTTCTCGAAAAAATGCGTTCATTTTCCACTTGCGTTGCGCAGCCGGACTTTTGTGCGACCGTACTGCGTATATTGGCCGTCATTGCCCGGCATCTGCTGCTAGTGCGGCCGTGATTAAGTGCGCCTGCACGCGCGTTCGCACTGCCTCAGTCTGACCCTAGCCTAAACTGTTAAAAGAACCGACATTTCTGCCCCGGAGGCCTTTATCGCGGTATAAAAAGTTTTTTTAACTTTGATAAAGGCCTCCAGGAGCCGAAACGTTGGTTCTTTTAATGTATTTATGAAACCAGGGCACCTTAGCATTATTTGAGCGGGGAATACGCTCATTACTATTTGGCACCGAGTGCGCGTCTCACCAGACATTGTGTGTGTGTATATATATATATATATATAATATATAGGCCGTGTTAGTCCAGATGCTTAAATCACGAGTATAGCATTACATATCACTGCATCCTGCTATACTCGTGATAGAGATGGATAGAGAGATTAACAGGTTAACAGTATAGACAAGCTGGCTCCTAAATACACCCCTTCACATCTTGTTTGCGCTCGCTTGGTTGTAGAAGTCATTTGAATGAATATAGGTGTGATTAGGAAGTCTGGGAATTAATTTCCTGTGCAAGTTAACGCGTTATCTCCATTGGTTTGCAAAAGTGTCAACATGAACAGCATGAGTCAGAAGCAACAGAGAAATACAATAAATGTAAACTTTTTTGGAATGTTAGTGTGCATCACCACCTCCCCATCCCCCGACTGCTTCTAAACCACCGCAGAAAATACACTGAGTTATTAAAAAAACATCCAGACAACTAACAGCAACAATACAAGACGTAAAGAAATTATAATAAGGTATAATAATTACTACCGAGACTGCCATGATAAAGTCAAAGAACTACCGGAGCCTTAAAAGACCAAAAAAGCAGGACTAAAAGGTATCTGTCGGAATACTATTTGCATACGCCGCAACAACGCACAATAAAACGTTTGACATAACCGCTTGTACCAGGAAAATAAAACAAGAACACGGGTTAGAATTCTGGCTGGCGAATATTCCAATATCTGGGAATGTTTGGCGAACATTCCGAATGTTGTTATTCGTCGAATACAAGTTTGGTGGAAAGTCACAGTCGTTTTTGTGCGTCTGCTGTCAAGTGTTTTTTTCTAAAACGTTCATTCGTCCTTGTTTATAAAAGCACGAGAAAACCAAACTATCAAAGGAACGGGGCATCGTTTCGAGCGGTGACGTCTGCCTGGATTACGCACTCAGAGAAATACATATTTAAGACCGAAACAAAGAACTCACCCTGGATGGGAAGTGAAATGATTAGGCGTGAGGTCGAGGGGGTTTCGACAAAAGTCTTCTTTTAAGTGGGGAGCAGTCGTGGTGCCGCACAGTCAATAGCAACCAAAGGAAGTGGTGTGGTTAGGAGAAGCTGAGGATGAAAGTTGCTTTTAGCGAAGTGAGGATCCTCAGAAAAGCAGCAGTTCTACCCGTGTTGCACAGCCAATGACCAGACTAACACATGTTCCTTCGCACCGTGGACCGAGGATGGGTAAAGCGAACCCCTGAAGAAAGTGTCCATACCAAAATAAACAGAACTAAAGTGTTCCAAGGCGGTCTGGCGTGAGCAGAGAGACGTGATAGAGAAAGGAAAGCTGAAGAAACCAATCATTGTGTCTCCCTCCCTGTACGCCGGGGGGCTTCAATAAAACGCCTCACACTTATTTTAATTAGCAAGTAATTTAAATTGGCCCTGAGCTGCGTTCACCGGAAATCCTCGCTGGAAACGGATCCCTTTATGTCACTCAAATAGTCTCAAAACACATTCACATTCCCCTGACGCTGATCGCTCTCAAGGCACGGTCCCAAAGACGGGACGAGAACCAAAAAAAACAAAAACATTTTTTTTCTTGTAGCCGTGAACTTGGTTTAGATGTAATCGATGTAATCGCTCCTTTCCAGTTGTTTTTTTTTAAATGTTACAGAGATATCGGGAGTAAAACAACTTTAGAGAAAATAAGTGTGTAGATGTTTTACACGGCAATAGGTGGTCAATGGGAAATTATAAGGAATAGGTTATTCTAAGCACGGTTGAAAGTCAGCGGCTACCGAGAGGGACACAAATGCCTATCACTGGCGGTGTTTTTAGGATTGGTGGTGCCCTAGGTGCTCCAAAATTTTCTGCTTCTTCCCCCCAACCCAAGCCAACCAATAGAAAACAAATATGACTGTAAACGTGATATTAAGACAAATATCCAAACCTTACAAGACCTTTTATGTCAATAAAAATATTATTTAGAACAAATGCCAAGTATTTTATTCACACCAAGTGATTTCTAATAATATTAAGAGATTCATTGCTGGGAGTTTTATTGCTCTCGCAGCTCTGTTATACACCACACAGCTCAAATGTATTCCACCTGCAAAAGTAAGGACATTAGGAAAAAAAGCTGCCCCACTTCCAGTCACCATTCCTTTTGGCGCATGCGTAGATGGCCTATGCAAGGTCAGCCTTAGGCCATTAGGTGAACTGGGTATAGAATCTTTCCAGCACCCTTCCCTGGCCACACCCCTCCATCCCACACCTCTTCTTTGATTGGTTTGACGTTTGTCCATCTGTACACAATTAACCAACTAGAGCAGAGCCTTCTCTGATTGGTGACTTTCGCTACACATAGCCACCGTACTTAAACCCAAGGGTGTAACTACCAGGGGTGCAGAGAGTGCCACTGCAACCGGGCCCCTGAGTCCAGGGGGGGCCCACACACAGCCGGCTGCAGCCTCACCTGGGCAGCTTGGCAAGGGCCAGGGCCTCACCTATGATTCGCTCACACACAGCACACATTACTGTGAGTTTTATTGTTGTGGAGCTCTGAGATATACATGGTGCACATTACATTAAAAATGGGATGGACTGAAGTGGTCTTAGTGGACCTGGAAAAAAATGGGGCACTGAATGTCAACTGTGGACCTGGAGGGCTTCAGTGTATGAGGATGATGGGGGGGGGGTATGTTTTTGCCAAGGGTGGGGGGCCTTCATGGATTCCTGGGCCCTGAGGTTTCTAGTTACGCCTCTGCTTAAACCAGTGTGTGGAGCTCTATAATTGAAGTGCTTTCATTGGCTAGAATACATATTTAACAAGGAATGCTATTGGATAATATTCCTAGTTTAATACCAGTGGGCCTACCAGGCTCATTTAGCTTCTGTATCCTAATTTGGAAGGTACCCCTGGACCCCATAGACCATTGGAGGATAAATATAATCTACATATGGGATTTATTTATATATCGGGGCTTAATTAGGGATTTTGCACTTAATTCAGGGTTAATTAGGTCCAGGATGCTGCAGGAGAGATCCCTTGCGACGCAGTGGCTTGATGGTTTTTTTTGGGATGTTTGCAAGCTTACTAGGGCCACTGCTTTCACTCAAATGGCCAGTGTATGGAGCATCATGTGGACAGGGTGGCCTGGCAGGATGGGTAGTGAGCATTGTGGACATAGCGTTCACATTGCTTTGGGCTGCCAATCTAAGTTTATCTAAGCGCAGGCACTTACATTCTCAGCTATATCTCTGTGACTCAGGTGGAAAAGCTATAACCCTGGGCTTGAGATGAGTAGCCAACTCATTTATTAGAATCACATGCACAGTGACCATACATATATTTAAGTAAGGCAGAAGATAGTATCATTTACTCCCTTGCTTATCAAATACAAATAACTTTTTTATATCCTCAATAGTAGTCATTGTATGTCTATCACCTTAATCTCATCATTGCCCCATTGTCTCCACTTCCTGTATACATAATGTAATTTGTGATTCCATTGAGAAGCCAACAGGAGAGATGAGTCAACCTGTTGCATAAACTGCCTTATTTTTAACAATAATGCCTAGGATTACTAGAGAAAATGTAACTTGTTAATAAACTGCAATTCTCTGTGTTGTTTAGGTGTCCTTGGTATTCTTATAGTAACCACACATGCTGTGTTCCACATGGCATAGCTATTTCCTACTTAGCTACCGTCTCGATCTGAGAATAGCGAGCTATTGGAATAATTCTCTATTCTCATGCTGAGCTATGATGCTGCACTAACTCACCTTCTCAATTCCCACGATGCCAGCAAGTGTGGAGGTGATGGCACAATGCCAGGGGTCCTTTGGAGTTTGGAACCCTGCGTCTCTGCTTTTTAAACCACACAAAATCACGTGAGGTGTCAGTGGAAAGGTCAATGTCTGGCCTTTCCAACGATACCAAATACAACCATTTATTGTGTAAAAATAGAAAAAGAAAAAAATTAATCAGCACACAGGGATGAAATGGCTCAGCAGTGATGGGTTTAATATATAGGTCTATTCACTAACAGGGTTATTCAGAGAGAGGTGAATGACTGGAGAAGTGGAAATTCTAGGTCAAAATAGTCAAACCAGAAAAATTCTCCCATTTATCTCACTTTCCAAAATGGCTAATTGGTCTAGATTGTTCTCTTCTCCTGCCATTCTCCTGGTTTTCACCTTTCTCTGAACAACCCTGAGAGAGAGGTGACAGCCAGGAGAACTGGCAAGAGAAGAGAACAATCTAGACCAAATAGCCGATTCGGAAAGTGAGATAAATGGGAGAATTCTTCTGGTTTGGCTATTTTGACCTACAAGTTTCACATATCCTGCCAGTTCTCCCGAGATTCACCTTTTTAGTGAATAGACCTGATAGTGACGGATGCATTAACTGCTTGAGACATTGTTCTAACGGCTTGGTTGGAACAGGGCTGTAAATGATTGGGAGTTGTGTAGCGTTGTTACTTTTTTTTTACAATGCAAAGTGAATCTCTGTGGTCACACCTCAAAAAGCTATGACCCTCAGACATCAGGTGGGACAGTCCCAGAATGCCCCCGTTCAAAATAGTCACTCGGAATGAATACATGCAAAGTAATTCACATCAGTAATTGTTTCCAGTTGTGTCATCATTTGTATAGTATTTGTTATTACATGTACTTGTCCAAAAGCAGTACCAGTACTTTAATTTACATATTTATTTATAAAGTATAACATATTTTACCAGGAAGGATACATTGAGATTTCTCTCGTTTTCATATAGCAACTTTCAATATTTCTTTCTGGATTCCTTTGAGCTGTGATAATATAGCGGCCCCCTCAAATGTTACTATTACTCATTACTCAGAATGTCTGCACAAAACATGGTATATGCAACTTGTGGATTACAGGTGAGTCTGCCGATTGAATATCAGGAAATCTTGTGCTAATTATAGGGGTCTGAGCAGAATTCATACAAGTGATGACACTTCCAACTGGACAGAAGTAGTGGTGGGAAGAAGGACATTTATGGATTTTTCGTTTTGATCCTACATCTTCTCATGCCTATATCTGGAATTGGAAGAGGTTGAAGATCGTCCGTTGCATCTGACTTCAGTCGTACAACTTTAGCAGATTACATGAGAGTAGCGACTGCGCCCGCTCAAATGGGATTTTCTATTTCAAGTCGGAACTCCTGGACCAGTTGCCACTAAATTTATAAATTTATAATATATATATATATATATATATACATAGCATATATATATATATACACAGCATACAAATATTTATACATAACACACACATATATAGACAGAATATATATATGTATATACACACACCTAAAAAACACACAAGTATAATATATACACAGTACACAAAACAAGTCAGGGCAGTTAAAACAGGGTGGGCTCTATCACCTTTTTAACGCTAGTGCTCACATAAATGAGCGCTATCACTAGCTTAAGTGAGGTGATAGCGATTCAGAGGTGATTCTGGCGTCGCTTTAACGGGTTAAAAAACCCGTCAGCGAATCAGTATTAGCGCTTAGTTTTTAGTGCGAACTTACTGTACTTTGCTCTCCTTATGCTTAACATAAGCACAGAGTAATTAGCGGAAGGATCACAAGGTCCTGATGCTAATTACAAAGAGCAAGTGCTAACTGAAAACGCTTGCTACAGCTCTATGTTGGTGATAACTGATTCCGCTGCTGCAGAATCAGCTGCAGCTGAAAAAAAACCCCAAAAAATCTAATACCTTTCATCCCCCGGCGAGAATGGCGGCCCGATCCGCTGCTTCTGGCTGCCGGCAGCAGAGTGAGACTGGGGAGAAAAGTCCCCAGTCTCCCTCCACAATCATTCCACCGCCAACCTGAAGGATCTCGCAAATCTTTGTCCTTAGCGTCCCTGTTTTAGCGAGGGCCCAATGATAGGGCCCTGTATATGGCAGTGTCTGTAACTCTGAACCCTGTTCATGCGATGGTTAAATTAATCTGTATTAACGTGAACTCATGGACAAAATGAGATTTGCAACTGATGCAATTGCATCTAGTGGACGACACCTAGTCGTAGGTATTAGTATGATCTGGATTATTCATAGTCTGATGTCCAGTCGATCATATGATTCCTGATCCATTGGCCGACCAGCCTTATTCTCTGCATACAAGGTGTTCCACCAATTTCTTCGCCAGTCCTTCAGTCTCAGTTATTATCCTTATCATTTTGGTTCAGAACAGGACATGGGGATTTGTTCTACTTTTGTTCGATGTTCAAGAGGACTGAGGTATTGAAGTGATCTCTAAGAGAGAGAGTGGGAGGCAGAAAACAAAGACAAGCTGCAGCATATTCAATAAAAGGTAGACCATTATTTGGCAAGCCTTTTCAGTGATTTATTGAAACTCATGATTCAGTTGGTATTAGAAAGAATATATTTGGAGTACAATTAAAGTGTACTAGAATGTCCATTCTACCATTTCAGAAAGTATGCCTAGGAAGTCTTTACAAATGTCACATATCCTTCAGTAATGTACACCCCAAAAGATGGCTAGAATGCATGTCTCAACCAAAAGCTTTCAGCTTGCACTATCAACAGCTCCATTATTTTTCTCCTCTTGACTCACTGTCACTCAACACTCCCCAAAATATCTTGTGATCATTCATGATCTCCAACTCTCCAGGGAATGTTCCTATGTTTCCATCAACTCCAGGCCTAGTGAGAGTACCCATCCACCATACATGCATGATATATGTCACTTACCAAGCACTCACAGTGCTAAAACCAGGAAAGTAAAACTATACTGTATAATATAAAATTTTATTAAATACATGGGGCTCTATTCCGTAGTTGGTGTTAATGTAGTATCTCGATATGTAAGCGTTACCACTAGGAGTAGTAAATTTAACGTCTGGCATCAAAATTCCGTAGTTGAAGCTAAACTAGGGTAAAATCAGCGCTTTGCAGCTTGCGCAAGCTTACTGTACTTTGCACTCTCCATGTTAAGTATAGGAAACACAATCTATTTTTAGAGTCTCGAGACGAGAGGTATTACAAGGTGCTGGCACAAATTACCATTGGGACACGAATTGAAAAAATTTAACTCCTAAAAGCTGATGTTAAATGATTCTGCAAATGCAAAATCATTTCACACAATATAAACCCCCCCTAAAAAGTCCATACTCAACTCTCATCCCATGTCGAATAGGGTGGCCTGATCCTCCACTTCTTCTCCAGGCAGCAGTGAGACTGCAGGAACAAATAGTTCCTAGTCTCCTTCCAAGATCACTTGTGCAGAGCTCACAGCCCAGAAGCACAAGACTCAATGGAGTCCTATGGACTTCAGGAGCTGATACACGGTACGGAAGTGTTATTGCGAGTATCAGGGGGCGTAGTGCTGCGTTCCGGAGCGAGCTGCCGAGATAGCACATGCCCCAGAATACAACGTCAACATGGAGACGGTAAGGGAAGACCTGCAAACACAGATTTTCCTGTTTAGCGTCTCCTTGTTAGCATTCCCTATGGAATAGTGCCTGTAGGGTATCTCCTTCCTACCTTCTCCATCTTATTTTTTCTAGTCTTGACTAACAGGGTTATTCAGAAAAGGTGAAAACCAGGAGAACTGGAAGGAGAAGAGAACAATGTAGACCAAATAGCTGATTTGGAAAGTGAGATAAATGGGAGAGTTTTTCTGGTTTGGCTATTTTAACCAAGAATTTTCACTTCTCCAGTCATTCTCAGTTTCATCTTACTTTGAATAGACCTGGTAGTCTTGACTAATTTTAATATGAATGTAAAAGGTTTATGATATCCCTGTAAATCCATTTGGGTTTAAATTTAAAAAAATGTATACGCCTCTATGGGGAGTTTGTGTTGCAAGAAAAGTTGGTACTGAAAAGATTGTAGGATGCGGGCGGAGAAGGTGCGCTACCGCTGGGGGGTGTCCGGTTCCATACTTATTTCTCAAGGGGACACTATCCACTCCGCAGCGTCCCCAGAGGAAGCGTGGGCCCTGTTCCCGGCCCTCGGGCTTGTCGCCTCCGTTCCAGAGAATCCGGGCCTGGCCGTTCCTACAGATCCCGGCTGAATAATTACCATGTTCTGTTTTTCCAGCTTGCGTGGCTTCTGGACACTGATGGAGAGGTTTGGCCGCACAGTCTTTTTCTCTATGCTGGATGACTTTCTTATACGCTTTCAGAAACTTTTGTTCCCGGACTCTCTCACCTTTTAAGTTTATGGGGTTTTTATGCCACTGTTGGGGACATTGGGGGGAATTTTTTTTTTTTTTTTTTTTTTTTTTTTTTCTTCTTTCCTTATGTAGGTGGTAGGACATTGGGTTTGATCTAGGCGAGCCGCTCGCGTGGATACCATGGCCCTGTCTATCTCGTCCGGCCCTAGATCACCCGGCCAAGTGGCCACTTCCGTGGCCTCTGGCTCCCCATTTTTGGGCACCAGAGCGAGCCTGGAATGCCACATTATATATGGCAGTTCTCCACCTCCACCTCCCTTATTTTTCTTTTGTGTATATTGGATTCCCTTTTAATATTTTTCCTTTTTTATTATTATTTTGTTCCCCTGAAGTCCCCGTGCTGACCCTGCTTCCCCTCTTTCCTTTGGGAAACATGTTTGCGTCAAACCCCCTCCTCTTTATTATCCAGAGTTTTCAGTGGCCCTATTTTGTATTCAACGAATCTCTGTATTGTGACACAGTACTTTTTGTGGATATTTCTTTTAATGTCTTCTGTTGATGGGCTTATGTTTTCTCTCTCATATGTTATGTTATTTTGTACCTTTGCAAAAATTTAAAATAAAGAATTTAAAAAAAAGAAAAGATTGTAGGAAATGTAATGTGTATTTGAAGCATGAATATACAGTGCAACAGGGCTCCAAGCTCTGAGAAGAACTACCACTTGTTCAGGTCACTTGTTTGGCCCCAGCTGCACTCTTCTGTCTAATAGAGCTTGTGAAGCCTTCCAAGTGAGGCACTTTGAGATATTCTGGAGATACTCTGGAGGTAGTCTGAGGTTAGACAGGAGGTAGAAAACCTACAAAAAAGGTAAGATTTGCTTGTTTTAAATCCATTCTTTCATTTTATAATGGCAGGCTTGGTCCAGTGTAAGAGCTGTCATGCATTTGTTTTTAGATCCAATTTTTGGAGGTTTGGAGTGTGCCTGATATGTAGGCAGTTCTCTTTATTGCAGCAGGAAATTGCCTGTTTGAAGTCTGAGAGTTGTAATTTATCTGTTAGACAAACTCAGGCTATGACTGTTACAAAGCCACTGCCACAGAGGCCTCCTAGGAGCGGCAGATGGACTACTGTAGGATCTGGTAGACTTAGAGTTGTGGATAGAAGGCATGTCCCACAGTCTGTGGCTCTTCTTAAATCTTTTGAGGCACTTTCAGAGTATAGTGGTAAGATGGAAGTAGGCTCAGACACCATAGTTGAGGAAGCACCATCCCCTATGCCTAAGGTATGCAAGACTGCAACCAAGGACAAAAAGGAAAAGGTGGGACTTGATAGAAGGCAATTGTTGCTGGGTGATTCTATCATAAGAGGTGTTGAGCTTGAGAGTAATGGTTTGGTGAGATGTCCTCCTGGGGCTACTGCTCTGGAGACAGGAGACGTATTCTCAATATTGTCAAACAAGCATAACAGGAAGGAGAAGTGGACGTTCTAGTCCATCTAGGGACAAATGACTTGGCTAGCAATGAGGTTTCTGAGATTAAGGAAGATTTTTGTGTTCTTGGACGTGAAATACAGCAGATTGCGTCCACTGTGTCATTCTCTGAAGTTCTGCCTGTGCATAACATTCAGGATAGGCAGATGCGCACTAGGGAATTTAATTTGTGGCTTCGGGAATGGTGTCGGGAGCAAGGATTTGGCTTTGTGTCCCATGATAGCTCTAATTGGAGCAGAAAGGAACTGTATAAAAAAGATGGTTTGCATCTTACTCATAGGGGAACATATGTTCTCAGTGAGAAGTTCAAAGGTTTCACAAAGGAATATTTAAACTAGGAGGGGGGACAAAAGGGTAAAAAACAATGTGCCTGATTGTCCCCCAAAACTAAATCTGAGGGTGCAAGCAACATGCGGGGTAAAAAATGACAAGCTCAGAGTCGTGTCTATAAATGCTCGCAGTTTAGTCAATAAAATCAATGAACTGGAGGCAATGATGGCAGCTAAAAAAGTAGATTTAGTGGCGGTTACTGAGACATGGTTCAGTGAGAAAAATAACTGGGACATAACAATACCGGGGTACTCTTTATATAGAAAAGACAGAGAAGGTAGGAAAGGAGGAGGAGTGGCCCTGTATGTGAAAAACATAAAAACGAACCAAATAAAAGTGAGCAAGGTGAACATAGTCAGTTTGGGTTACGCTAACATTTGGCAATCATACAGTAGCTCGTGTAGGTGTGATCTATAGACCCCCTGGACAAGTAGAAGAGCTAGATAATCTGCTGTTTGAGGAAATAGCCAAAATGGCAATGAAGGGGAAGTTATTATCATGGGGGACTTTAATCTTCCTGATGTGAACTGGAAAACCAAAATAGCTGGGTGCACCAGGAGTACAAATATTCTAAACTCCCTACTGGGATTATCTCTAACACAAGTAGTTGAGGAGCTGACCCGTAAAGAGGCCATATTGGATTTAATACTCACAAATGGAGGTTTGGTATCAGACGTTGTTGTAGGTGAAAATTTGGGATCTATTGATCACCAGTCAGTGTGGTTTAATATAAGAACAGGGATGGAGCCGCACCACACAAAAACAAAAGTTTTAGACTTTAAAAAAACAGATTTTTCGAAAATGGGATTTTGTGTGAATGAATCATTATCAGACGGGAGGAGTTTAAAGGGAGTCCAGGAGAAATGGGATTATTTAAAGGAGGCATTATTGAAGGCCACAGGAAATTGCATTCGGCTTGTTAGCAAAAACAAAAAAGGGAAGAAACCACTGTGGTACTCTGCAGAAGTGGCCAAAATAGTGAAGAGTAAAAAGATAGCATTCAATAATTATAAAAAAAACTCAGGCAAACATATAAGATTAGGCAGAAAGAGGCAAAGCAATTTATAAGAGCTTCGAAAGCACACGCAGAAGAGAAAATAGCTCTGTCAGTAAAAAAGGGGGACAAAACATTTTTTGGATACATAAACGAGAAAAGAAAAGAAAAGTAAAACGAGGGTTAGATTAAAAACAAAGGAAGGAATGTATGTAGAAGAGATAAAAGTTTTGCTGCTGCCTCAATGAATATTTTTGTTCAGTCTTTGCAGAAGAAAAGAAAGGAAAGGGACCTCAGTTAGGAGGAAACACTAACGAGACATTTTCATATGAGTTTACAGAGGAGGCTACAGCAGCTGTCTAAAGTAAAGACAAATAAGTCAATGGGGCCTGATGGGATACGCCCTAAGTTATTAAAAGAGCTCAGTGGTGTAATAGCAAAACCGTTAACAGATTTATTTAACCAATCCTTGTTAATGGGAGTCGTCCCAGAAGACTGGAAATTAGCAAATGTTGTGCCCATTTACAAGAAGGGTAGTAGGGAGGAATCAGGGAACTATAGGCCAGTTAGTCTTACGTCAGTAGTGGGGAAATTAATGGAAAACATGTTAAAGGAAAGGATTGTTGAACATCTAAAAACACATAGATTACAAGATCAGAAACAACTTGGGTTTACCTCAGGGAGATCATGCCAAACTAATCTTATTGATTTTTTTGATTGGGTAACAAAAATAATAGACGCTGGGTGGTGCAGTAGACCTTGCTTATTTAGATTTCAGTAAGGCTTTTTGATACTGTTCCGCATAGAAGGCTTATCAATAAATTGCAATCTTTGAGCTTGGATTCCAATATTGTTGAATGGATTAGGCAGTGGCTGAGTGACAGGCAACAGAGGGTTGTGGTAAATGGAGTTTATTCGGCGCAAGGTCTTGTTACCAGTGGGGTACCTCAGGCGTCAGTACTTGGACCCATTCTCTTTAATATTTTTATTAGTGATATTGCAGAAGGTATTAATGGTAAAGTATGTCTTTTTGCTGATGACACAAAGATTTGCAACAGGGTTGACGTTCCTGGAGGGATCAGCCAAATGACAAATGATTTAGGTAAACTAAAAAAATGGTCAGAGCTGTGGCAATTGAGTTTTAATGTGGATAAGTGCAAGATAATGCACCTGGGATGTAAAAACCCAAGGGCTGAATATAGAATATGTGATACAGTCCTAACCTCAACATCTAAGGAAAGGGATTTAGGGGTCATTATTTCAGAGGATCTAAGGGTAAGTAGTCAATGTAATAGAGCAGCAGGAAATGCTAGCAGAATGCTTGGTTGTGTAGGGAGAGATATTAGCAGTAGGAAAAGGGAAGTGCTCATGCCACTGTACAGAGCACTGGTGAGACCTCACTTGGAGTACTGTGTGCAGTACTGGAGACCGTATCTCCAGAAGGATATGGACATCTCAGAGAGAGTTCAGAGAAGGGCTACTAAAATGGTGTACGGCTTAAAGGAGAAAAGTTACCAGGAAAGGCTTAATGATCTTAACATGTACAGCTTGGAAAAAAGACGAGACAGAGGTGATATGATAGAAACATTTAAATACGTAAAGGGAATCCACAAGGTAGAGGAAGGGAGTATATTTAAACGGAAACAAAGTAGCAAAACAAGAGGACATAGTCTTAGATTAGAGGGGCAAAGGTTTAAAAGTAACATCAGGAAGCATTATTTTACTGAGAGGGTGGTGGATACATGGAACAGCCTTCCAGTTGAAGTGGTAGAGGCCAAAACAGTAATTGAATTTAAGCAAGCATGGGATAGGCATAAGGCTATTCTAAACAAAAGATAAATCCAGGTAAAGTATCCATGTAATTGGGCAGACTAGATGGGCCGAAGGTTCTTATCTGCCGACATTTTCTATATTTCTGGTGAGGAGCAGTGATTATAGTGTCTTTCTCAGATGGACCTAAAAAGGACCTAGCCGAAGCTACTTCTCTAAATCAAAGTAGCTTTCCCAAAAGGAAAGTTGAGTGTTAATATAGCTGTACACAAAACCAAATAGAGGGCACAGTGTAACGGTGACAGCAGAATGAAGCTTTATTAAGGTGCTCTCTTTTATACACAATTTTTGGTGGGAAAAGCGCCACATTAGGAGTGAACAGCCCTGGCGCCGAAATGGCTCCTTCCCACAATTTCTCAACATTACATCATCTCAGCATGCTTTTTCAACTTTGCATCATCCTTTCCCACTGCCTTCTAGCTGACCCTGAGGGTGTAACCAAAACAGAATGATGCAACAGGGAACAAACATGCTTAAGATTATTACATACAGTAACAAATAACCAAGTAATAACATACTAAAGAACAGTAAGACAGGGCCTACTCCTACTTACTTCGGTTAGCATTGGTATAGAAAAAACACTGATCAAAAGAAAGCAGTAAAACAGGGTTCTGTTACATACAGCAGCATAGAAGCCATGATTCAATGTTCTCGAACCCAGGACATACTTGAAAACGAGAGAAATCTCAATGTATCCTTCCTGGTAAAATCCTTTTCAAATAAATAAATAAATAAATAAATAAATGATATAGAACTATACAAATATATAAAACAAATATACATAAATATAGAAGAAGCAGATGGTGGTCCAAAGGAATAACTCGAGCAGAATGAGTGATGATTATGCAGCGCTTTCCAGTGCAAGTTTACCATACTCTGCGCTCCCTATACTTAAAATGGGGAGCACAAAGAGTAAATAGCGTTAGGATTACAAAGTCCTAATGCTAATTATGCCTCGCTCTGATTAACTGAAAGGTTAACTACAGCTAGAAGCTGGTGCTGACTTATAGTCAGTCAGCACCAGCTGTGAAACTCCCCAAAATCTCATCCCGGGGCAAGAACAGTGGCCCGATCCGCCGCTTCTGATTGCCGGGAGCAGAGTGAGACTGGGGGGAAAAGTCCCCAGTCTTCCTTTGCGATCACTCCGTGGATCTGCTGGATCTCGCGAGAGGTGTGATCGGGCGGTGCATTATCGCTACCTTGAGTATCCTTTGGCTTAGCACTGCATTCATTACGAGGCAGGCTGCTTAATCAGCGCCTGCCTCGTAATATGGAGCTAAAATGGGGTGGCTAAGGGGTGCAGGTTTTCCCCTTTAGCATCCCTGTTTTAGCGTGCAGTATGTAATACTGCCCAAAATGTTTAAAACAATTCACAATCATGCAATAAGGCAGGACTTTTCAAATATAATGCATTACAAGTTTACAGTCAGCAAATGAAATATAGTAAAGGGCAGCCCTTTTCTTGCAACGCACATTGCAAACTTCCCTCAGCATATGAAATATACAGGGTTATTCAAAGAGATTCGAAAAGTCACCGCACGTTCGGTGACTTTTCGTTCTCTTCAAGTCGGTTCCTTTTGCCGATTTACATATGAGGTCCAGGGAATGATAATAAAGAGGGCTGTTACAGAAAAAATAAGTAAACTTTAAAAAAAAAAAGGACTTTTAAAAAAAAATAAAAAATTCAGAACTTAAAATATCCGAAAAAATCTATAAATAAAGAGACTCTTTACTGCATAATTTTATAAGGAACGGTTTATTAGATATTGAATTAAAACGGGAATATTTTTAACATTGAAGCCTATGGGATTCTCCTGAATAAATTTGCCGAATTAAACCACCGAATGGCAGTGCATTTTGGGAACCTTTCACTGCTGGTTTGTGTTCTCTGAATAGCCGAAGCAGTGCTTTTTCATGGGGTTTTCACTGCCCTCGAACAGGCACCGTATGTTCAGGCAATTCGCCAGGATTTGGCGAATTGCCTGCTCTCTAAATAGCCGAATGGCCAAGAAAAGGTAACCGAACGCTGATTTTCAGCGTTCGGTTACCTTTCTCAAGCAATTCGGATCTCTTTGAATAACCCTGATAGAAACAAGCAACCCTTTTACTGGAATGCAAAATTTTTTTGAAATACTTTGTACTCATCATAACACTTCTCAATATATTTTTTTCAGTCATCTGAATCGATCTATTTATATTCGGCCAACTGGATACAAATTTATTCAATAATATTCTATTTGGATGACTTTTGGTTCGGCAAGTCAGCTTTGCGGATTATCGTATCGTTCCAATATTCCAAATAGATGAACCGAATTGCACAAGTCTATTCTTTGAGCCACATGGTTATATTAAATATTCGGACAAGTGATAACCACAGAAGAAAAGAGAGGTAATAAAACCTTACAAAATACTATGGGCCCTATTACAATCTTCGCTTTAAAACGCTCGCGCAACACGTGAATTTGTGCGCCCAGCGTTAAACGTTAACGTGCGTAAATCAACGCTGGAATTACAATCCTTGCGCATTTTTTCATCCGTCGAGCAATAACGTGTGTAAAACGGACGCGCACAGAAATCAGTGTGTGGACTGTTTTTTTCACACAATTCAGCCAATCAGAATTAAGAACCACAATTGTCTCACGTTAAGTTTTTGCACCTGTCAAAGTCAATCTGCGCATATATGCTGCATCAATAAAAAATGCACACATAACTTCTCAAATTTATTGGTTTGGTATGAGTAGAATGTGCTGCATTACAATACTTTGCTGCATTTTTTTTTTGGGCTGGTGTATTTGGTTTCGGCCAGGTTGATAGAATTTGCCATTAACACCAGCTTTTAGGAGTTGCTAAAATTATGCGCGGAACGTCTATGCGTTAATTCCTGCGCATAGATTGTAATACCATCCGCGTACCAGTGCACAAACGCATTTGCACTCACAATGTTAAGTATAGGACGCACGACGTACAGTAAGCTCACGCAGCGTTCGCGCCGGTTCACCTTCGGTAGACGTATACGCGCGTTTGTTGCGCTGACATTGTGATATGACGTTCAGCGCAAAGGGCTTTGCCCCTCGCGTTAATGCGTTTTTGTGCCCGCGCAAACGTATGCGTGAAGATTGTAATAGGGCCCTATGTATTGTATGTTTAATGGCTTATTTTTTGTTCTTTCTAAACTTAATTTTACAATTGAATTTTCTTCAAACTTTAAAGGGACACTGCCACCAAAAAAGCGTTAACTAGATTACTTGTGCATTACAAACAAAACAGCTTTATGAAACACACGATGCTGTTTATTTTCCTTTGTTTGAAGTAATTGGATGTAAAAAGTAAAAATAAAGATTTGTGGATATTTTCCCATGATTCAACATTTGTCAAAATCTTCTGTTAAATCTCACTTTACTGCTGTGTGCAAAACCTACATCATGATGTCCTGAGATTCACCCCTGCTCTTTTACTGGGCTGGCTGCTGTGTGTCACTTATCACATGTCTTCCAACAGTGAAAGTACAGCTTGCATATCCATTTTATTATTATCCCTACACAGGCCTGGACTGGGACAAAAAAAATAGGCCCAGACTTTTTGGACTGAGCAGCCTACTTTTTTTTCTACACAACGCACATTACTGTGAGTTTTATTGCTGTGGAGCTCTGATCCGTTCAAACACAACATACATTACTGTGGAGCTCTGTGACACCCTTATGCGCACCGCACATTACTGTGGAGCGCTGTGGCACCCTCACACACCGCAAATTACTGTGGAGCTCTATGATACCCTCATGCACACCACACATTACTGTGGAGCTATGTGATATCCTCATTTCACACTGCACATTACTGTCTAGCTGTGGGCCCTGCGGACTTCAAGATAGCGGCCAGCCCCCTCTGATTAGATCACAGGGCGCACTGTGTGATGTCTGCCGCCCTATGCCCTGGTCCAGTGCACCTAGTGACGTAATCAGAGGGAGCTGGCCAGCCGTCGGCCATCGCTGATGATGTCACGTGGCGCCACCATCTTCAGTCGGCCTAGGCTTCCTCGCTGGGTGGCTGGTTATGTCCAACCAAGGAGTCTAGTGGCTGAAAGGCCTGGGAGGCTAGCGGCCTACCGGGAAAACGCCAGTCCGAGCCTGTCCCTGCATATACATTATGGATGCCTGTGTGTGATAGGACTTGCATTGTTTCTGATACAACCCTCATAGCAGCCTGCAAACATCAGATCCATTACTACTCCCATCACTCATAGGCATACATGATGTATATGTCTTGTTTGGACTGTAAACTATAAGTAATCTGCAGCCTGTGCTTTGCAGGAAGCTGGCAGGACGAGGAAGGTACATTTAGGCTGGAAGGGCAGGACATGGGAGGTACAGTCAAGCTGGGAAAGCAGGACGTGGGAGGTACAGTCAGGCCAGGAGGGCAGTATGTGGGAGGTACAGATTACGACACAAAAGATCGCATACTAGATACACCCAGTGACACATATTGGGGGTTATTCAGAGAGGTACTCTCATTCCCTGCACTTCGGGGAATCAAATTTTCCCCACCCTGTGGTGAATTCATCATTCACCGCAGGGTCCCCGAACTGCAGGGAATGGCCGCCGAATGTTGCCGCCAACCCACCGCAAACCCATCGCCTGCCGCCACCAACCTGCCGAGCATCTGCCGCAAACACGCCGGATAGCCACCAAATGCAGCCAACCAGCCGCCGAGCACAGTGCTGACCAGCCGCAGGAGAAAGCCGACAAGCCGCCGGACAGGTAAAAAAAAAAACACAATACGATTGAAAGTATCAAAATTTAAAAGCTGTTAGCAAAAAACTTTTGAACAACAATTTCTGAAATTAACATATAAGGTCATATGAATGATACTAAAAAGGTGTGTTGCAGAAAGAAGAACATCTGCTATTAAAACGGAAAAAGAAATTCAAGAAAAAATCCTGAAAAATGCCTGAGAGATTCTAAAAACCAAAATCAATAAATAAAGACACTTTTTACTGCAGGTTAAAATAATAAATGGTTTATTAGAAATTGATTAAAAACTGGAATATATTTAACATTGAAGCCTATGGGGTTCGCCTGAATAAACCTGCCAAATGAAACCACCGAACAGCAGGGCACTTTGGCAGCTTTTCACTGCTGTTCGGTGTCTCTGAATAGATTGACCATTGCTTCTCTATAGGGATTTCACTGCCTTCGAACAGGCACCGAACTTGCTGGCAGTTTGGCATAATTTGGCGAACTGCCTGCTCTCTGATTAGTCGAATGGCCCCAAAAATGTCACCGTCCGGCGAAATTCCCTGTTTGGTGCCATTTCGGGAGCAGATCGGCTGTGTCTGAATAAACCCCTATAGAGTAAAATATTTTCTTAACTAAACATACAAGAGAAAAACAAAGCACATGTAAGATATCGGCAACATAAAATAAATAACATAAACATTTTCATTTTTATGTGGTAGTGTCTCTTTAAATACTTTTAAATTTAAAGGAGTGCTCTGTATACAATGTGTTCTGTCCATGTATATCTCAAAAATGTTGTTTTTAGGTTCCACCTTTGTATTTCTTCCTCTTCTTTTCAAGGCACTTATTGCCAGCAAATATTTGCACAAGTTTGGTTGCTTGAAGTGTTTGTTTAATTTTAATAGATTGATAGACTTCCATAAGAGTAGGACGTGTATATGCCGTAACAATGCCTCAAACATAAAAATACAATGCAATAATCTCAGAACAGCTTTTCAAGATTCAGTTTGAAACTGTCAACATTTGAATATTAAAATAAAAATGTCGTCCCACAAAACAGACCCTGATTTTAATTTACGGGAACTTTGATTCCTTTTGTCATACTGAAACTTTAAAAGCAAAAGCGATAAGATGCAACTATCTTCAACTGAATCATAAAAAAGTAAGCCTAAAGTGCAAGCTTCTATCCATAGAGATCACCCATTATGGGCCATATTACAAACTTGGTGCTAACTTAACCAGAGCTGTTGTAAACTTACCAGAGCCATTATAGTCTATGGAGGTTCAGTTTGCAACAACTCTGGTTAAGTTAGCGCCAGCTTTGTAAATACTGCCCTATGTTTGTGTTGCATGACTACATAACATATTGCATGGTTTGTAACATATCTTTAAATATAAAGGGCCTTATTCCATGTGGAGTGGTAATCTACAAAATTATATATTACAGAATTTCTCCTCCCAGTAACACACTTCCATTAGAGCAGTGGTTCCCAACTCTGGCCCTCAAGTACCCCTTAGGCCGGAGTCAGACAAGCGTTTAACAGCGGAAGGAACATACGTGAGAGTGGACGTTCCTTCCACTCTAACGCCTGTCTGGCCACCTCGCTGAGCGCAGTTAGTGCACGCAGCGCTGCAAGGCTCGATTTTCCTATGGAGGATTGTGCTTTCCAGCCCCATCGTAGCACTTTGACGGGTAAGCTTTCAACACAGCCGCAACACGTCCATTTCAATGGGACGGCCACACGCTGTAGCGTGTGCACGAATTGCCCGCGCTACAGCGTGTGGCCGTCCCGTCGAAACGTCACAAAGCTGCGGCAGACAACGGGAGGCACGTCTGTACAGGCAGCGCTCGGCTGCCAGTGATTCAGTCACCGGTGGCCGCGGACAGCGCATCCTGCGAGGCGGCGGGTCACAGTGACTGGCGGGTCCCACTGGGTGGCGGGGTGGCCGCCCCCTGGAAATTGCCACCCTAGGCCTAGGCCTTGTCGGCCTAGGCCAAGATACACCGCTGCAGTACGGGCGCACATAGTGCCCTCGTGTCACGGTGTAGATTGCGGTTGGTGTAGCAGGATAGGGTTGTGAGCCCAGGATGCAGTGATGGAGGCAGGTTCAGGATAATAAAGGGTGTTTATTGTAAACAAACACGGTAGCATAGAATCAGACAAGGAACAGGCAATAGAATGGTCAGGGTTCAGCAAGGGGTCTGGTACACGGGGAGTCTTAGATGGGGGGCAGAGGGGGAGCAGGATGGGAGGGTACCGGTATATGGAAGCGATGAAAGTCCAGATAATAGCAGAGGGTCCTTGGAGTCTTTGGTAGGGAATTCAGGAGATTGTCAGGAGGTTTCAGGGAGCTTTGGCAGATAGGTTTGCAGTCAGCAACTTCAATGTGGAAGTGAATACTGGAGGGCGTAGCTTCCTGATATAGTGGGATAATCAGGGGAAGGTGAGGTCAGGTGAGGTTCTAGGGCTAGGATGCTGGTGTATTCAGGAGGTTTCAGGAAGGTGCATTGTTCATGGTGCAGGGTTGGCGTCGGTGACAGGGGCCAGAGTGTGGCGATCCTGACACTACCCCCCTTAACAGCCGACCCCCAGACGGCTAAAGCCAACCGACAGGCAGTAGGAGGGTCCATAATGAGTCCCTGTACCGTGTAGGGATCCTGATCTTCTGGCGAGTGGTTGATAGAACTTTGCAAAACACTGTCCTCGAGGAGCGATCTTCGGGCGCTTTAAATTTCTTGGAACACTCGGGAGGTCCACGTACCTGATTACAGTCCCATTCGAGGCATATATGAACCCCGGAGGCAAGGGTTCCATACGGATGGTGCCTTCTGGGGTAGCGACAGTGGTGCCAATATGTGCAGTTTCTTGGCTTGGTTGACCAGAAACAAGCCCAAACTTGTGGCTGTGAGGGATGGGAGAGTCAACTTTGGAAAACCCCCAAACCCTCCTTGGCGCGGCTATAGCTGGGAACTGCCAACAATGGGTAGTGGAGATGGCGGTTTCCATGGCAACAGTTGGGCACAGTGGGGCAGCGCCCTTGGTGAGGCACAGTGGGGCAGCGCCCTTGGTGACAACCTTGGCACTGCATGGCTCAACGGCAACAACCTTGGTACTGCGCGGCTCAACGGCGGCGTCCTTGGCGAGGCACAGAGGGGACAGCGCCCTTGGCGAGGCACGGAGGGGCAGCGCCCTTGGCGAGGCACGGAGGGGCAGCACCCTTGGCGAGGCGCGGAGGGGCAGCGCCCTTGGTGACAACCTTGGCACTGCATGGCTCAATGGTGGCATCCTTGGCATGGCACGGAGGGGCAGCACCCTTGGCAAGGCATGGAGGGGCAGCGCTCTTGGTGAGGCACGGCACTTGAGCGACCTGGGTACTGCACGGCACTTGAGCGACCTCGGTACTGCACGGCACTTGAGCGACCTCGGTACTGCACGGCTCTTGTTGGGCAGTGAGCGGCTTGGCCTTACGGCGGCGTCGACGGCCCCGTGGCGGTGATAGCTCAGGAGAACCTGCGGGATGCAGGGCAGCGACCTCCGGGACCCTGCGGGATGCAGGGCAGCAGTTCATGGAGAGCCTGCGGGATGCAGGGCAGCAACCTCTCGAGATCCTGCTGGATGCGGGGCAGCGACCTCTCGAGATCCTGCTGGATGCGGGGCAGCGACCTCTCGAGATCCTGCTGGATGCGGGGCAGCGACCTCTCGAGATCCTGCTGGATGCGGGGCAGCGACTCTCGAGATCCTGCTGGATGCGGGGCAGCGACCTCTCGAGATCCTGCTGGATGCGGGGCAGCGACCTCTCGAGATCCTGCTGGATGCGGGGCAGCGACCTCTCGAGATCCTGCTGGATGCGGGGCAGCGACCTCTCGAGATCCTGTGGGATGCGGGGCAGCGGCCTCAGGCTTTTGCTCAACCTCCAATTCAATGAGGCATGGGTGAGCCTCCAGCTCCTGAGGTTTCGGTTTAACAGGCAACCGAACAATGGTGGGTGTCATGGAGAAGAGGGCACCAATGAAGGCAGATCTCTGGCATGGTACACTCGAGATGGTCTTGGTAGCTGGAGTTCTGTAGTTGGCCACTGAGCGGCACAGATAGGTGGCTGGACTTATGGAGGGGCAATTCTCACTTGGCTCCCCTTCAAGGTCTGATTCACCAGAGGAGCCACTGAAGGGATTGTAGTCCGTCTCCAGGAAATAGCGGGGTACAGTGGTACGGTGAGTCATTCCAGCCGGGTGACAAACGGATCCCGCAACGCCAACATACCCCCCATGCTGACCTGGGGGTCCCTGGGTGCGGCGTGCAGTCTGTCTGGAGAGGTCCAGACCAGCATCAGCGACTTCCTCTTCTGACTCCGAGTCATCAGAAGGACATGGTGAAGGTGGCACCGTGTGCCTATGAGGAGCGGCTTCCCGAAGTCTCAGGGCCAGTTCGAAGACCTCCAGGTCCTCTCTGCGAACGACAGTCCCGTTTGAAGCATTATTATTATTATTATTATTCTTTATTTATAAAGCGCCAGCATATTCCGCAGCGCTGTACAATAAACACAGTATAGACAGGGTTACAATACATTGAACAACATTTGACAAACAGTACAGGAGGAGATGAGGGCCCTATTCCCGTAGGAACTCACAATCTAGGAGGGTTGGGGTTGGAAACAGGAGGAGAGGACTGTAAGGTGAGAGTGATTGATGGTTGCGTCAGTGAGTTGGGTGGTAGGCTTCCCTAAATAGGAATGTTTTAAGGGAGCGTTTGAAGGAAGAGAAGTTAGGGGAAAGTCTGACAGTACGAGGGAGAGCGTTCCAGTGAGTGGGGGCTGCGCGTGTGAAGTCCTGCAGTCTATCATGGGAAGAGGTGATGCGGGGAGAAGCTAGGCGCAGGTCACTGTTTGACCTTAGGGAGCGGGCTGGGGTGTATTTGGTGATTAGTGAGGACAGGTAGTGGGGCGCTGAGTTAGTGAGGGTTTTGTAGGTAAGGATAAGGATTTTGAACTTAATTCTGCAGTGGATGGGGAGCCAGTGAAGGGACTCGCAGAGGGGAGCGGCAGAGACAGAGCGGCGGGTGAGGTGAATTAGCCTGGCGGAGGCGTTCAGGATGGATTGTAGGGGGGAGAGGCGGGACAGAGGGAGGCCAGATAAGAGATTATTGCAATAGTCGAGTCGGGAGATTACCAGGGCGTGTATGAGTTGTTTTGTGGTGACAGCGGTAAGAAATGGCCGAATTCTGGAAATATTACGCAGTTGGTATCGGCAGGAGGAGGAAAGAGACTGGATGTGGGGGATGAAGGAAAGAGCAGAGTCAAGTGTAACTCCAAGACAGCGAACTTGGTTTGATGGGGAGATGGTGATACCCTCCACCGTGATAGAGAAGTCAGGAGGTGGGGAGGCATTGGAGGGAGGAATAAGTAAGAGCTCAGTCTTTGACATGTTGATCTTTAGGTGGTGGGAGACCATCCAGGAGGAGATGCCAGATAAACAGTCACTGACTTTTGAGAGGACAGGGGGAGAGAGATCAGGGGTAGAGAGGTAGATCTGAGTGTCATCAGCGTAGAGGTGGTAATTAAAGCCAAAGCTGTTGATGATTTTGCCCAGGGAGGAGGTGTAGATGGAAAAGAGCAGAGGACCAAGGACAGAGCCTTGAGGTACACCAACAGATAGAGGCAATGAAGAGGAGGAGTTACCAGCAAAGGACACACAGAAGGACCTGGCATATGTGCAGCATGGAGGTAGCGGGCTGGGTTATGGGTTTCTGGCAACACCAGCCATGAGGTGTTGGCTAGGCTCGATCTCCATTGGCATGGCTGGCTCAGCGTCTATAGATTCCTGCTCAATGGGCACTTCAGGGTCAGACTCCAGTTCGGCGCACTCCATAGGGGTCTCCTGGTCTGACCCCTCAGAAGAAGCTTCTTGGGTAACCTGGTCTCTGGGTGCAGAGAGTCTGGTAGCTCTTGGCTCAGGTTTCCTGGGAGCAGGGACACGCTTTGGTGCAGGAGGCTTAATTACCAGGCTTCTTCTGGGAGTAGGCTGGGATAGGGGTTTTTCTTTGGGTGCTTGCTTTTTTTGCTTGACAGTGGATGAAGTCGTTTTTTGCAGGGCAGGCACCGACTTCCCCAACAAAGATTTTGTGGGCTTGACAGTTGGTGCAGCTATTTTTGGCTGGGTGGGTACTGGTTTCACCACCAACCTTGTGGTTTTGACAGGTGCAGGCTTGGTACAAACAGGCTTTACAGGAACAGGTGTAGGAAAACATTTCGTACCTGGCTTAGGTGGGCGCAGTGGGCACGCCGATATTTGATGCAAGGGACCCCCGCAGTAGAAGCAGAGGTCTAGCGCCCTCCTCCTTGCCTTTTCTTCTGGGGTCAGCGGTCCTCTGGCTCCCTCTGTAGCAGGAACGCGCAACTTAGATGAGGTGCCCCTTGGGTTTTGCTGCATATAATCAAGCAGGGAGTCCAGATACTGCTGGGTCTTTAGAAAGGCATCTTTCACGTTTTCCACCATAGCATAGATCAGGGCTCAAAATTTCAAGTACCAAGCTACTAGCCAGACCTTAAAAGTTACTCGCCACCAGTTGCCCCACATACCCTGCGCTAAACCTCACCCCTAAACACTCCTTAAATTATCTTATGAAATTTCACCGTTAAAGGTTTTATTCAGAATAAAGTTACAAAAATAAATAACATTAATACCCAGGCATCAGCCCCAGATAAGTAGTATCATCCATGAGGTACAGACTCCTCTCCAACAGTTTTTAGGACCAAATTATTTTGTGGTTTATGCATCCGATATATCAAGTGTAACCTAATACTCTCATTATTCATAGGCCAGGTTATCACTAGAGGTTAGACCCCAAAGTCAGGTTTCCCCCCTGGATGCTTATACAGATGGATCCATTAATATTTGTGAGCGATACTTCCATCCCCGTTCTTTTTTTGCTCCTTCTGTATCACCAATTTTTCTTTATAGATTTATTTTGCTTACCCTCAAAAGCCTATGCCTCCACTTCACCAATTATGGCCCCACACGGGAGTTGTAGTAGCAGCACCGATTTTGGCGTCACTGCCGGTGCACTGGCAGCTCAGCAGCTTTTTACTTTCCCTTAGTTTACACCAGGGGTGGGGAACCTTTTTTTTCTGCCAAGGACCCCCCTTTAATTAATTTATCTCCCCACTTTAATTTCTTCCTCCCTTTAATTCATTTCTTTTGCCCAATTCATCTCTCTCCACATTTATTTCATTTCTTTCTCCAATTCATCTCTCTCCCCATTTATTTCATTTCTCTCTCCAATTCATCTCTCTCCCCATTTATTTCCTTTCTCTCCCCATTTATTTCATTTCTCTCCCCATTTATTTCATTTCTCTCTCCAATTCATCTCTCTCCCCATTTATTTCATTTCTCTCCCCATTTATTTCTCTCCCCATTTATTTCTCTCCCCATTTATTTTATTTCATTTCTCTCCCCCAATTCATCTCTCTCTCCAATTCATCTCTCTCTCCAATTCATCTCTCTCTAATTCATCTCTCTCCCCCAATTCATCTCTCTCTCCAATTCATCTCTCTCCCCCCCAATTCATCACTCTCTCCCCCAATTCATCACTCTCTCCCCCAATTCAGCTCTCTCTCCCCCCAATTCAGCTCTCCTCTCCCCCCAATTCAGCTCTCTCTCCCCCAATTCAGCTCTCCTCTCCCCCCCAATTCAGCTCTCTCTCCCCCCAATTCAGCTCTCTCCCCCCCAATTCAGCTCTCTCTCCCCCCAATTCAGCTCTCTCTCCCCCAATTCAGCTCTCTCTCCCCCCCAATTCAGCTCTCTCTCCCCCCAATTCAGCTCTCTCCCCCCAATTCAGCTCTCTCCCCCAATTCAGCTCTCTCTCCCCCCCCATTCAGCTCTCTCCCCCCCCAATTCAGCTCTCTCCATTTCACCCCCCCCCTGCCGTTTATTTCATCCCCCCCTTACCTTGCGAATAGTAGAATGAGAGGGCAGGGATTATCCACACTCTGAGGCACGCTGGATCCTCCTTCACGCTGTGCCTGGAAGATGAGGTGAAGCAGGAAGCAGCATGAATCACCAAGTGGATAATCCCCGCCCCCTCATCCTGCAGCGTGGAGGAAGAAAATCCAGAGAGACAGTAAAGTCTGGTAAAGGGGCTGCGGGAGAGAGAATTTGCAACCCCCCCCCCCCAATTGTTTTCCTTACAGGGACATTCTGTAGCTGGCAGCGAAAATAAGAGGCTGCTGAGCGGCCGGTCAGCGTGCCGGACGGAAATGACTCAGGCAAAGTCTGGCTGGCCCTGAGCACGTTGACGGCAGGAAAAAAAATAAATAAAAAACGCCGCTGCTGGAATACACAGCGCAGGCAGCACGGTGTAATTTATCGTGCTGCCTCCGGGGGCATCTCCACTTGCCAGCAGTTAATTTCCTCTCGCAAAATGCGAGCAGGCGAGAGGAAATTTTGAGGGCTGGCATAGATCACTGCGGGCTCACAGGATTTGGACTTCCACATTCTGTGACGGTGTAGACTGCGGTTGGTGTAGCAGGATAGGGTTGTGAGCCCAGGATGCAGTGATGGAGGCAGGTTCAGGATAATAAAGGGTGTTTATTGTAAACAAACACGGTAGCATAGAATCAGACAAGGAACAGGCAATAGAGTGGTCAGGGTTCAGCAAGGGGTCTGGTACACGGGGAGTTTTAGATGGGGGGCAGAGGGGGAGCAGGATGGGAGGGTACCGGTATATGGAAGCGATGAAAGTCCAGATAATAGCAGAGGGTCCTTGGAGTCTTTGGTAGGGAATTCAGGAGATTGTCAGGAGGTTTCAGGGAGCTTTGGCAGATAGGTTTGCAGTCAGCAACTTCAATGTGGAATTGAATACTGGAGGGCGTAGCTTCCTGATATAGTGGGATAATCAGGGGAAGGTGAGGTTCTAGGGCTAGGATGCTGGTGTATTCAGGAGGTTTCAGGAAGGTGCATTGTTGATGGTGCAGGGTTGGCGTGGGTGACTGGGGCCAGAGTGTGGCGATCCTGACACCTCGTCTGACTCCGGCCTTACAGGCGAGGTTGACTAGGTATCTGAAGCACAGCACAGGTAAGATATGATTTCCAGCTCAGTGATTGCAGTATTCAGACTGCATTTCCCCAAAGGTGATCCTTAAACCTGGCTTATTAGGGGTACTTGAGGACCAGAGTTGGGAACCATTACATTATTTGGTTACCCACTAATATTCTTGTTAATGCGTAATACTCTAACTCATAAACAAGATCTCATGGAAAGTCACCTAAGGACCATATAACCTCAGTGTCCTTCTGGTTACATCAGAATTGCACAATGGATTGGACTTTTTAACTGATAGTAAAGTGATTTTACCCGTCAAAATCGCTGTTTGCCAGGCTTATATTTTCTCATTGACTTGATATTGTTATCAAAATATCGACATGCACAGTGTGATGTCTAACAGGGTTATTCACAGAGCATTGAAATTCCACTGGAATTTTGGTGCTCTTTTGGTCCCTGCACTTCGGGGAAATCAAATTCCCGACCCTGCAGTGAATTCGGCATTCACTGCAGGGTCTCCGAAGTGTAGGGAAAAATCTGACGAATTCATCCAGAAAACTACCGCAAAACTGCCGAACCGAACGAAAAAACGGCCTCAAAGCCGCTGAAAAAACATTGAAGACGCTCCAAACCTGTCAAAAGCACCTGAATAAAGCCGATCTGCCATGCAGAGCTCCGACCAGCCGCCGGAAAAAGCCGACAAACCGACTTAAAAAAAAATATCCCCACAACTTTTAAAAGCTGCTTGCAAATAAACTACGGCAAGAAAATCGCTGGAATTAATATATAAGGCCCTATGAATAACAATAAGGTCTGTTGCAGAAAAAACCCCGCTATTTAAAAAAAACGGAACAGAAACTTCTGCCGAAAAGATTTCGAAAAATGCCTACGAAATCCTTAAAAGAATAAGTAAAGAGACTTTTTGTTGCGAACTAAAAGAATAAACGATTAAATAAATATTTAATAAAAACAGGTATATTTTTTACCTTGAAAACTGGGATTCGCCTAATTATACCAACCGAATGAAACCACCGAAAATCTGGTCATTTCACTGACAATTCATTGCTGTCCGGTGTTCTCTGAATAGGTTAATCATTACCTCTCTATGAGGAGTTCACTGCCAATGAACAGTACTGTATTCGCTGGCAATTCACCATTATATTTGGCAAACTGCCTGCTTTTTGAATAGCCGAATGGCTACGAAATTGCACCATAGGAGGAAATTCACTGTTAGATGAATAACCCCTATAGTCTTTTATTTGTTACATGCTGTGTCATCTAATCTCAGAATGCTTCATTACATTGTTACAGTGCCATGTGCTACCTTCAGATAAATTAACAATCTTTTGAAAGCAGATCTCAGCATGGGTCTTCCTGCCTTTTCTGTCTTCTTCTTCCTCCTGGCTAGAGGTGGTTTTTCCAGTTTTCACTCTGATAGCCTTTAGCCTATTTTTACAGTGTCTCGTTATCTGCAATCTGTAAGTTAACTGCACACTTTGTTCATTAATAGCTGCACACCTTGCATTCATTCATACTCCTTCCCATGTTAGGCATGCTTGTCACCATATCAGGACAGGTTGCAAGATTTCAGGCATAGAAGCTACGCATGGGGCATCAATATTAACCCCTTAGCTGCAGATGGCATGTGGTGGACATCCTGGCGATTCCCCACAACATGCAGAGGACGTCCCCCACACATCAAGGGGTCTCTGCAGCCAAGGGGGAGACCCTGACCACTCTGATTGGAGTCCCGCAACGGTCTGACTTCCTTGAAGTCAGTCTGTCCTGTGGAACATCTCCCGGCGAACATACGTCATCATGCTGGCTCGTGATGACGGAATTTTCATGCGCCACCTGGCAGAGCTGGGTGAATGCCTGAAGAGGAGGGTCGGGTCCATTGGACTGCTTTATCTCATCATCCAGAGGGGCTAACAAAAGATGAGAGGCATCTCTGGAAAGGTCACATTCTGACCCATCGTAATCCCTTAAGCGCGTCTTCTTAGTAACAAGGTCCAGTGCTGATCTGTTGCTGATCACGGACTTCATTGCACCCAGAAACCCCCCAGCAATCCCTTTTGTAGAGATAAGGCGGTCCTTTGGAGTCCCTTGTATCTCCCAATCCATAGCAGCTAAAGGGTCATGTTTGGTCTTGTTGGAAAGGCCAGTGCATGGCCTTTCCAATGATAGCAAATATGATCAGGTTATGAGTAAAAATAAAGTAACAAATAAATAACAAATAAAAAACTTTTTTGCTTTCCAAAGCGATGACATTGTCCACTTGTCATGTATAAAATGAACACTACCACTGCTGTTATTCACCTTCTCATTTCCCATGGCATGAGTAAGCTCATTGCTTTATACATAGTACTGTTATTCATAAAATACGTGTCAAAATACAAGCGAGAAATTTCATTTTTACCGCTTTAGTTAAAATTGTGCAATTTCTCAAGTGAGCTCAACACACAGGGGAGAAATAGCTCAGCAGTGAAGGGGGACACTCTACATACCTTGACCACTTTAGCATTTTAATGTGGCCAGGCTGTGTGGAGCACCTCCCTCCTATCTGTTTCGGCAGGTGACGCTGTGTGAATTGGAGGATTTTCCTCTGCCTACATACACACGCCACCGGATAGCTAGGATTTGAATTTCCTGACTGCCGCGGTCACTAGATCGGTCACTGATGATGTCAGCATTCTCTGCGTGCTGACATCATCCTCTCTCAGACTACCCGCAATAGCGAGCCTCCTGAGAGAGGCAACTTATGGAGTGATTCTGCAGATGCAAGCAGAGTTACAAATCATCATTTAAATTCATATAACGTGTAGGGGGGATTTTCGTTAGCACGCCCCTTTAAGAAACATTTACTTTGAACTTAAAACATTATAAACCACTGCTTTCTCTTTTCATTCACTTGCGCAGACATTGTAGGAAGGCCATTTTATGGATTGATCTATTGTAAGGGACTCAGGCCAGTAGATGACCGCCATCTTGAGCCAGGTGGCCATCTTGCTCAGAATATTGGCTCACTTGAAACTAAATAGTAGATATTAGCTGAAATTAGGATGTAGCTTGCATAGAATCGTAGGAATGTGTTAAACTAACAGTAAGGCAATTAAACTAACGAGGATCTGGGCCGTAGCTGGCACACAATGACAGGATAGAGAATAGTTACAGGTCAGCGGAGCCAAAGCCTGAACAAAGAGAAGTGTGAAACCAGACGAGGCCTTATCTAGGATATACAATAAACAAGTCCTAGGGAGGTGGGCATAGGCAGGAACCAGAGAAAGTGGTAAATCCTCTATTGTCAAAATAACGTGAAGTCTGCCAATTTATGACCAAGGTGTGGAAGGTCTTTGTATTTGATTAAGGGAGGTACGGACCCACGTGGGGTGGGATAGTGTCACCGTGGAGTGGGCTAATTGGGATGTACCTAATTATGTATTCGGGGTATAAAACCCCTTGTTGGAGTGTAATCGGGGCTCACTCTTTGCGATTGAATCCTGTGTGAGCATCTGTGACGTCACAATAAAGTTTGCCTTTCCTGAAGAGACTCGTGTCCAGTCAATCCTTGTCCGTGCCGGCCCGGCCTCGTCCCGAGTGAACCAGGTGGATTCTGGAAACATTTCTGGGGGCTCGTCCGGGATCGAAGGCCTTTACCGGTACAGCAATGGCTGCTGGACACCGTAGCGTTTGACTGCAGTTGCGAGTGATCCCGCCGGTTGGGCGTCCGTTGAAGGTGAGCTGACATCTGCAGGCCCCAAGCAGGATTTCCTGTTCAGTGGACCTTGTCTCGTCCCAAACGGACCCCCAGCCCGGGAAGCTGTGACACCCCCGAGTCCAAGGAAACAGCGAGCAGCGCGGCGATAGGTAAGGTGTTTTTGTGTTTGTGTGCACTGGATACCGGTATAGGGAAGCGACCAACCGAAGTTGGGCTAGGAGACCCGTGGCCACGGTCTCGTCGGTATACCGAACCCGTCACCGACAGCATGGACAGCACGGGAGCCAGAGAGTGGCTAGCGCGTGTCTGAACCCGGGGGATCGGATATTGACTTGGTGTTATGGAAAGGAGGGAGAGGGTAGCCACGTGGAGCAGTGTTGTTGTAGTTAGTATTGTAAATAGAACTGCTGCAAGTGGACAAGTAAAGGAGGAGGGATCCTGTGACTGGGCTGAGACCCCTGAGTCGATGCTGTGTATATCTTAGTAGAAAAAGGGAGGGGGCCGGTAAGAGAAGCTTTGAGTTTCAGGGCCAGCGGTAGCTGCAGCGGGAGTGGTGCCTGGTGGGTTTATTGCCCTTAGGCAAATTGGAATAGCAGGAGTGAGTGTTGCATAGGACGAGATATACATAGTTGAAAAGCAGATAAGAGTAGAGATCAATTAACTGGTATAAGGAGCCAGAAAGGGTCGGCGTGCCCTAGGCTACAGGGAAAGGGAATTGTTTATGTACTGTTTTGTGCTGAATGTATCTGGTACAGTATGTAATGTGATTGCTGAGAGTGCTGTGAGTGATTGTGCGCCTACTTGCTTAGCAAGGAAGCAAATCTGAGAGTGGACTCCAGAGGTACGTTTCCAGCTCAGGCGACTGCAGTTGGCTATCAAAGGAAGAAGTGAATACGGCACGAGAGAATTGTTGTTTGAAGTACCAGACAGTTGATTTAAAAGTGTTTTGCTGAAAGTAATATCTGTATTGTGAAGAAGTTACTGCTTTCAGATGTAACCATGGGTAATGGGTCATCTAAACCCAAGAAAGCAAAGGAGGGTGAGACACCCCTGGAATATATGGTGCGCAATTTTGAAGCGCTGTATGAGACACATCACTATGGTGTGGAATTGAGTAAAGAAAAATTAAAACTGTTGTGTACAGTAGTTTGGCCGATGTTGGTCCCCGAATGGCCAGAGCAGGGATCTATGGATCCAGAGTTGATACAGAAGATGCACTCCTGTATTACTGGAAGATACGGTCACCCTGATCAGTACCCGTATATAGATATATGAGGTATTGTGTTAGGGATAAGAGTCATTTTATTATGCTGGCGGGGCAGAATAAGAAACAGGTAACCCCTTGTCATGATACAAAAGGTAAACCGGTGTTGGTGGGACACCCGGAGGAGATTTGATTCCCTTCCGCCGCCATACCCGTCTTGCTATGGGGCAGCCAGGGAGGCTTTGGGTGCCGCGGTGGCGCGGGCGGAGAGGGGGGGCAGGCTGCTACTATTATCCCGCCTGCTCCCTCGGCTCCGGGTCGTAATATCGCGGAGGAGGGGGCGGAAGGTGGAGGGGATGAAGTGATCTTTGCAGATAAAATTGAGATGCCTGATGGGGCCGTGTACCAACGAGTGACCCCTAAAGGGAGTGGGGATGGGGATGTAGTCCCGAGGGATACCACACGTGCCGCCAATAATATACATAAACCCAGAGATGTATATCAACACAACCCGGGAAAGAGTAAATTGCAGCTCCCCTTAAGGGAGGTGCCAGGTCCCCCGTTAGAGAACGGAGAGCCAGGGCCAGTACAATTCACATATGTCCCATTCTCGACAACAGATTTGTTTAATTGGAAGACACACACACCACTCTATTCCGTGAATCCTGCAGCAGTGGCCAGTATGATAGAATCAGTTATGCTCCCACATAATCCCACTTGGGCAAATTGTCAGCAACTACTGCTTACAATGTTTACAACAGAGGCGAGAGCCCGTATTAACAATAGCGCTCGGAAAATTATTTTAGCCCAGGCAGTTGAAGACGCTTTAGCTAATCTAGAAGTGTGGGCAGAGGAGCATTATCCCAAAACAGATCCCAAATGGCCATATAATACCAATGAGGGTATAGTTCACCTACAAACATACCACACAGCAGTGATGATGGGGGTTAAAGCGGGAGGAAAGAAGTCTACAAATATGGGTAAAATATCGAATATTGTGCAGGATATTAAAGAAACCCCAAGTGCATTTTTAGAAAGATTGCTAGATGCATATACAGTAGTATGTATAGTCTAATTGACCCGGAGGCTGCAGAGAATCAGCGGCTAGTTAACTCTTCTTCTCTAATTGTGATTCAGTCACAGAGAGACATATGCAACAAAATACAGAGGTTAGACGGATTTTTGGGGAAAGGGATTAGTGAATTGGTAGAAATTGCTAATAAAGTGTATCACAACTGGGATTTAGAAGAGAAGCGGGAGGAGATACGAAAACAGAGAGGGCAGACTGGTGTAGTTGGCTACATGGGAAATGGGAGAGGTGCCCCTGATAGAGGGAGGGCAAGAGGTCGAGGGAGAGGTAGGGGAGCCCCTAGGGAACGCCTGGGGCTAAATCAGTGCGCAATTTGTCGGGGGGAATGTCACTGGAAAAACAAATGCCCTGATAGAATAGATAATAATGGGGTACAGGGAGAGGCTGGTGCCGCGGGAGGTCACGCTGCCTCAAATGGGCAGGTAACCAATGGCAGGTATGAACGAAATGACGCTGCCGGTCCAGGGTTTGTTGGGTTGGCAGGAACGTCATTTGAGGGGCAAGGTATATATTGACACGGACCTGGGCCCATCCCACTCGGTAATCACGATCCCACAGTCACAGTAAGGGTGGGAGACAAAGATGACATTTTTATGGTTGATACTGGCGCCGAATATTCTGTTGTGACACAACAAATTGCACCCCCAATGGGAAATGAGGTTGATATTATGGGAGTGATGGGGGTGTCTGCTAAGTACCCTTTCCATGCATCGCGGAAATGTAGTGTGGGTGGGCATAATGTAGAACATGAATTTCTGTATATGCCTGAATGTCCCATCCAACTCCTGGGGCGGGATATCCTTTGCAAATTGCAAGCCCAAATTACATTTCTTCCTGGGGGTCACGCTAGATTAGATCTGCCAGAGAATGGCAGCTCTGAACGGCAGTATAACCCAGCCAGCCAGGACACCCAACCTGTAAAAATTGCAGTAGTTATGCCAAGAGGAGAAGAATGGCGGACGGCAACAACCCCGCCGGTCGCCCCAGACCCATACACACTACTCCTGGGAGTCCCTGGAGTCTGGGCAGAAGAAAACCCGCCCGGCTTGGCAGTAAATATTCCCCCAGTGTATGTTGATCTGAAACCTGGCGCAACGCCTGTGGCTCTAACACAGTATCATATCCCACAGAAAGCCAAGCAGAATATTCAGACGCATTTACAGAGACTAAAGATCACAGGATATTGAAATTCTGCGTGTCACCATGGAACACACCACTATTACCAGTTCAGAAAGAAGGCACCCAAGAATATCGCCCAGTCCAAGATCTAAGGGCCGTTAATAAAGCTATAGTAACTCTGCACCCCGTGGTTCCTAATCCGTACAATTTATTAGCTTTAATTCCTGGTGATACAAAATATTACACAGTGCTTGATTTAAAAGACGCTTTCTTTTGCATCCGCCTGGCTCCCGCAAGCCAGCCCCTTTTTGCGTTCCAGTGGGAGGAATCTACTACAGGAGCGCGCCATCAGATGACCTGGACAATTTTTGGTTGCGCTCTCAGCCAGGACCTCCTGTCCTTCAACGCTCAGCCAGACAAAGTTGTCCTACTACAGTATGTAGATGATTTATTACTCGCTTCTCCCACAGAAAAAGACTGTCTCTCTGCCACAAAAGCCTTGCTATACCTGCTATGCCAAGCAGGATACAAGGTTTCCAGAAAGAAAGTACAAATATGTAAAGAGAGTGTAAAGTATCTAGCTTTTCAATTAACAGGTACTAAGCGTGCACTGGGAGCTGAGAGAAAGGAAGCGGTATGCCGTATACCCCAGCCAAAGACAAGGAGACAAGTCCGTGAATTCCTAGGAGCTGCATGCTTCTGTCGCCTGTGGATCCCCAACTTTGCAGACATTGCCAAACCCCTCCATCAAGCTACCAAAGGGGGAGAGCATGACCCCTTCCTCTGGGCAGAAGATCAGGCAGATGCATTCCTGAAATTAAAACCCCTCCTTATGGAAGCCCCAGCACTGGGATTGCCAGATCACAGCAAGCCCTTCCAGCTGTATGTACACGAGCATAACCAAACAGCAACAGGAGTGCTAATCCAGAACTTTGGCTCATGGCCAAGGCCTGTGGCCTACCTATCCAAACAACTTGACCCTGTGGCTTGCGGCCTACCTCCATGCCTGAAAGCAGTGGCAGCTACTGCAATGCTCATAGCTGAAGCAGACAAGCTGACCCTTGGACAAGTTCTTCATGTCAAGGTCCCACATGCAGTGAAAGCCCTGCTTGATGTAAAAGGCAGTTACTGGTTCAGCAACAGCCAGATGACGAAGTACCAAGCTATGATGTGTGAGAATCCACGGGTTCATCTGGACCTCATCGCTACTTTAAACTCAGCTACGCTACTACCTGACTGTGAAGAGGATCCGAATCATGAATGCCTCCAAGTCATGGAAGAAGTATTCAGTAGCAGACCAGATCTGAAAGACATACCCCTAGACAAATACGACCTACAGTTATTCACTGATGGTAGCAGCTATATCGATAATGGGAAAAAGGTCTCCGACTATGCTGTTGTCTCAGCAGAAGAAATCCTAGATGCGAACCCCCTGCCAGGTCATACGTCAGCACAATTGGCTGAGATAACAGCCTTGACAAGAGCGCTGGAACTCTCAAAAGGAAAAAGAGTGAACATTTATACTGATTCCAAGTATGCTTTTATGACTGTCCATGCACATGGTGCACTATACAAAGAAAGAGGCCTACTCACTTCTTCAGGACAACAGATAAAGTACGCAGCTGAGATTGCAGCTCTGCTGGAGGCTGTGTGGAAACCAACTGCTGTCAGTATCATGCACTGTCGTGGCCACCAGAAAGGTCATGACGAAATTCCTAAAGGAAACAGACGCGCCGATCAGGCTGCGAAGGCTGCTGCAAAACCACTGTTGCCTTCTGACCAAGCCTCCAAGGTCCTCCTCTGCATGCAAGACGACCAAACTTCTATGCCAAACTATGAATTCTACATGAATTGGAGAAAGTTCAAACCATTAGGAGAATTCATTGAGACTATTCTACAGAAATGGGATGCTAATTATGAAGTGCTCGGAGACAACCATGATTATATCCAATGGCTCTTCCCAACTCAAGGCCAAGGCCAATATTTTTACTCCAAGCCTCTGAGTCCCCAAGAGACACGTTTGGTGAATAACACCTCAGAAATTCAGCAGAGACTCCGCCGAGCATACAAGATGATGCTGAAGTTCTTCGGCGTAAAATTAATGGGGGAGGGTGGAGAAGATACAGAAGTAACCGAAGTTGAACGAGCAGAAAATTTCGCCGAACGTTTTGACAATCTAACAGCTAACCCTCATAGCAATTTGAGGATCACGAGAATGCTGCTAAGCTTGGGAGAACTGGGAGCAGAAGAATATCAAGCCCCACTGGTAAAGTTCTTCCTCAAAGAGACCCTTATCGAACACAACCTGCCACGAATGAAGAAAAGCGTGATGAACTTCTTTGTGCCAGCAGTGAGAGATGTGCAGAAGAGGCGAGACCTGCTGTACTTCGCCTGGAGGCACTACCAACCAAGAGAAGAGTTTATCTGGGGAAAACAGGAGGAACTCGAGAGATACAAGGCCAAACCAGTAGTGGTAGCCCCACTACTACCGGCTCCATTGAGTGAATGGACACCTGTGAACTCGGAGAAAGAGAGGAAATGGTTATCGGAAGAAGAATGAGAATATGGAGAAGATGGATGGTTCCAGTTGGCAAGCAGACAAATAGTCCTACCAGCAACATTGGCGCCAGAAATCGTAAGAGCACTCCACTCAAGCACTCATGGAGGGAGAGAGATGATGGAACAACAGCTGGAGCCACATTTCTACATACCAGGACTGTCAGTAGTCTGTAAAGCAATAGCCCAGCAGTGTGTGACATGTGCCAAGATTATTCCAAGAGCAGGCCCATCTCAACCTCCAGGGAAGCAGCCAATCGGGCTGTCCCCAATGGCATCGTTACAAATAGACTTCACAGTGCTACCACCCTGCAAAGGATATAAATATCTACTAGTGATGGTGTGCCTCTAATAGGATGGGTGGAAGCCTTCCCCACAAGAACGGAAAAGACAACAGAAGTAGTGAAAAGTCTAATGAAAGAAATAATACCGCGTTATGGACTTCCTCTCGAAATAGGGTCAGACAATGGCCCAGCTTTCATACAGAACTGTTTGCAGCAGCTTGCCCGCCTGTTGGGCATAACCTGGAAGCTACATACAGCCTACAGGCCCCAAAGCTCGGGAAAAGTCAAGCGAATGAACAGAACCCTAAAGACTTTAATGTCCAAACTGTGCCAAGTAGGGATGTGCGTTTCAGAATTTCGGAATTTTCACGAAATTTCCCGATTCGTGTTTTCGGATCCGGCCGATTTTCCGAATTGGATCGGACCCGAAAACCAACAGATCCGAAAAGTTTTCCGAGCTGAAACAAAATATTTTCGGAATTTTCGAATGGACTTGAAATCTGTCAAATCGAAATTTATTTTCGCTCTATTCATGATTTCGGTTCCATTCGTGATTTCGGTTCCATTTCGGTAATTGTGGACATCGTATATTTAACTATTATCGGTTATATTGCTGATTCTGTAAATTTTGTATTTGTAAATGCGTATCACTTGTTTTTGTTTCCAATGATCCGATAATTCTGTCGATACGATAATTCCTTCATAATCGGGTCGGATCCGATTCGTCCGCGGGTTGCGCATGTGCGCGCGCGGATGTCGTAACTTTATTGAGCCAGTTTTGACAACTTTTTTGACAGGCCAAAAAATATTGATTTTATTTATCATGGCTGAAAGAAGTAGAGACGAGTCCCATTCGGACACCTCCTCATCTGCTTCCACCCCAGAGACACCACCCAGGAAGAAGCGGGCCAGCAACATGGCATTTGAGGAGATGTTGGAGCTGGTCCGCATCTTTGATTACAAAGATTACGACTGCCGTAAGGGCCCTTACGGCAGGAAGAATAACACCCGCAAGGATCGTATCCTTGATAAGCTACGCACCACCATCCTGGAGCTGTTCGGGAAGGACCGGACGAATGACCAGCTCCG